>OU343220.1:251402908-251653559 GCA_910596185.1 Chrysanthemum makinoi
TTTATTACTTTATTTGATTACAAAAGTTATAGTTTAAGCTCCCTTAAAACATTTAACATTTAACATTTTATACTTTTTAGTCCAAAATTATTTCAATATTGCTTTTTATTCTAAAGTTTCAGCTCAGGTTCAAATCATAAAATTTATTATCTGTATTTTTGGTTACTATTGTGCTTATCACCATGCTCAAGTGGTTGTACATTCATGGTTAATTGTTTACTCCATCCGCCCCTATATTAAATATTCATTGACTTTTTCGAGATTGTGGAGATAAATTTCTATATTTTCGCCGATTTGTGTAGATAAATTTTTCTTTAAACTTTTACAAAACTAAAAGATAGAAAACAAGATAATTTTTTCTCCAACTAAAAGTTAATCCATGTTTTTTTTTTGTTTTTTTTTTTTTTTTGTTTTTTTACATCTTTTATTTGATATCGATCTATGTTGTTACACGGATAGCAAAGTTATAACAAATATCTGACGTATTTTCATACAATATGAGTACAAACTAAATGATTTTCATGGATTTTGTAGTACGCATGTGTTTTTTCCGATGGTTTTAAACTACGTTCATTTTTGTAATCAAATTCCTTCTTAGTAAAAACTTAAAACTTAAACTTTTCTATAAAAAATTATATCAATCTATGAGGATGACTATACCAAAATCTTAATTTCAAAATCTAAAATACTTTAATCATATGATGATTAGATCAAGTAATCTTGTATTAAGTGACCGGGTCAAGAAAGACAAACATGCATAATACAATTCTTCGTACCTCTTACAAGTTACAAAAATATAATCAACTTGAAAGCTACGTATTATAAACTTTAGTTGCATATAGTTCATAAATTTGACTCAATCTCCTTATGCAACTCTGCTTGCATGTGATACTTACGTAGATATGATTACAATTGAATGTGGGGTCCGAGTGATCGATTATCTTAATTAGAAGATCAAGCCGACTTAAGTCGGCCAATAAACACTCTTTTGAAGATTTGGAATGTTGCAGCTTAACTTTTTTAATTATTTTTTTACAAAAAAGATATATAGATAAAGAATAGCCAACTCATCCACTCGTTTTCCGGACACCACGGAGAGACATACGTTGATTGATTGGTACTTCTTCTTCCCATCTTTAACCATATTGTAGCTCAAAGATAATGTAAAGAGCCAATTTCTTAAATGCCCCCAAAACTAAAATATGGTTTTATAGATGTCTTAGGCTACCCGCGATAAATTTGGTCTACCTCCGGTCTTAGAAAGTTATTGTAGCTCAAAGATAATGTAAAGAGCCAATTTCTTAAATGCCCCCAAAACTAAAATATGGTTTTATAGATGTCTTAGGCTACCCGCGATAAATTTGGTCAACCTCCGGTCTTAGAAAGTCGATAAGGGCCGTTTTGCGGGGTAAAGGTCACTGAGGTTCGGCTTGTGCTTTTTGGAGACCAAGGTTGAGAGGTCGACCGAAGTTTTTGATTGTTTGTGTGTTTTAATTAATTAAAACTTATTTTTGTGGGGATGTTTGTAATGGTTGATATTCGTGCATAAAAGGTCGGTTATACCTAGAAGAGAAAACAAAGTTGAGGAGATGAAAATGACGGTCACTATTGTGTCTAGCCTTAAAAGAAAGCATTTTTTCTGAAATAGATTTGTGCGAATGAGCGACTACACCTAAACGTTGACACATGACATATTTTTTATTAATAAAGTACATGGGTGATTGGGCGACTCCATTAAAATTTTAACACATGCCACATATTTTATCACAAAGTAAAGTCGCGACAATCGCATGTCTTCGACGGGTCGTTCAAGTCTATTTTGAGAAGTGGTTTTCTTTTAGGCTATGTATGAGACCAACTTTTATTATTTCGGGGCATTTAAAAAATTTGCTCAAATCTAAATTACATATAATATAATGGAGTAAAATTATTCTCACTATTAAATAACTAAAACAATTTAAAACTTAATATTAAGAAATACAACTATGCATGTATATTTTACAATTAACTTATGCACCAACATACATATTTAACACATTCAATTAGTGTAATCCTTAAAACACTCATCAATGCAAAAATACAATGAATAACCCACATGATATAAATCAAACAAGTTATTAAATTTTTAAATATTCTTTCCAAACACACTTAAACATTCATAAAATAAAAATTATGAGACACTTTATTTTGATACTCAAAAATCCTCATATAAGGATAAATCCCCACCTTCATCTAGTTTGATCTAATGGTGAGGATTAACCTAAGATTTAATATGCCTAAACCTAAGTCATGTTTTTTTTCTTGTCTTTTCTTGTCTTTTATCTTTCTTTTTATTTTCTCATTATTTGTAACTTTTTTAATCGCTTTTTTTTAATTTCCGTTTTTTTTTTGTTTTTTTTGTTTTTTTCGTTTTCGCTTTCGCATTCATAATTTTTTTCTGGTTTTTCCGCTTTTTATTTTCCCGCGTTTCATACGCTTTCTTCACGTTCGTCTGTTTCATACGCTTTCGCTTTTCTTTCCACGTTTTAGTCCGGTTCTTCTACGATTTCGTCCGCTTATACGCTTTCACAGTTTCTTAACGTTTCCATTTCAGTTTTCATTCGTTTTCGTCCGCTTTGTTACGTTTTCGTCACTTGTTGTTACGTTTTAGTCTGTTTTTTACGCTGTCCGTTTTTGTCCGTTTCATACGCTGTCCGTACAACGCTTTTGTCCGCTTTCATACGCTTTAGTCCGCTTCATCATTTTTCTTACGTTCCATTTCTGGGTCTTCTTACATTTTCGTCCGTTTTCCTGCTTTCTTACGCTTTTTGTCCGCTTTCCTTATGTTTTCGTCCGCTTTCTTACGCTTTTTTGTCCGCTTTTCTTACGCTACTGTTTTCTTACATTTTCGTCCGTTTTCCTATGTTTTCGTTCGTTTTCTTACGTTTTCGTCCATTTTCTTACGTTTTTGTCCGTTTTCATATCTTTTCATCAGTTTTCATTCGTTTTCGTCCGTTTTGTTACGTTTTCGTCAGTCTTGTTACGTTTTCGTCTGTTTTCTTACGTTATCGTCCGTTTTTGTCCGTTTTCATACGTTTTCGTCCGTTTACATACGTTTTTGTTCGTTTTCATACGTTTTAGTCCGTTTTCATCCTTTTTCTTACGTTTTCGTCTGTTTTCTTACATTTTCGTCTGTTTTTGTCTGTTTTCTTACGTTTTTGTCCGTTTTCTTATGTTTTCGTCCGTTTTCTTACGTTTTTGTCCGTTTTCTTACGTTACCTTTTTTTCTTACATTTTTGTCCGTTTTCCTATGTTTTCGCTTCGTTTTGCCCATTTTTACGTTTTTGTCCGTTTTCATATCTTTTCGTCTGTTTTCTTACGTTTTCGTCCGTTTTAATACGTATTCGTCTGTTTCTTACGTTTTTATTCGTTTTCTTACATTTTCATCGTTTTTCATAGGTTTATATACGCTTTCGTTCGTTTTTTTTTACGTTTTTCTTCATTTTAGACGCTTTCGTCTCTGCTTTTAGACATTTCCGGCCCATTTTCAACCGTTTTTATACGTTTTCGTCCGTTGTCAGACGCTTTTTTTCTGTTTTCATACGTTTTTATATGCTTTTCATTCATTTTTATACGTTTTGTTCGTTTCATACGTTGCTCGTTTTTTGCGCTTTTAGACGTTTTAGCTGTCTATTTTCATATGTTTTCAAGCTTATTATTAAACTTTATTATATTACATGTCTAATATCAATTGTGATATTTTATTATAAAAGAGTTAATGTCTAATATCACTTGTGATATTTTATAAACAAACAAGTATGTTTTTTAAACCTTTAATATCACGTGAGATATTTCATTGCTCTGTATATTTTTATATATTATTACCTATGTGTCTTCTAATATTTTTATAATTTTCAGTTAAAAGATAGTTTTTGTGCCTTTCATCGCAATTGACAAGCGCATATTTTGTTAATGCAATCAATGTATTATACTCTTAGTAGAAATAAAAGGGTTAAAGTCTCTTTAGGTGAATTCTTATTTTGTTCAAAAAATGCTAATTTAATACAACACTTGTTTGATTTTGAGAATATGTCAAGTCTCTATTTTCATAGTTTGCTTCATTTTTATTCATTTTGATATTTTTAAGTGACACTTATTTATCTCTTGTGATATAACACTGTAAGAAAGATGAAGAGTATTACACTATTCATCATATATGTGTTATCAGTTGTGATACTCAACTAATAATGTGAAATATTAAATTCATTCCAAATGTGATAAGAATTTAGTATTTTACCAAGTATATATGAAAGAAATGATAATAAACATCACTTATTATATTACTGTGATGATTCTGTTCATTTTTTTTATTTGTGTTTTTAAAAATATTTAGGAAGATTTTTGTGTTTTATGATAATATGAAATATTAGAAAACGTGTTTAACTGAAAGCAAAAGATGTTATGAAACTTTTATTAGACTTGTGGTGGATTTTTCTATTTAATGGATACATTGTGCATGTTTCGATAGGTTTTATAACGGAATTTAAAAATATCTATGGTTGAATCAGCAAACTAAAGAAGTTATGGTTGAAGAAAGCACACATCTTTATAAACAAATTGAGTAAGCTCAAACACCTTTGATATCACACATGATATCACCTCGCATGTGATATCACATGATATCACAGGTGATATCATTGGTGATATCACAAGTGATATATTGTAAAACCCTAAAATCTAAAACACGTGAAAAGACTATTTTGCCCTCTAATTTAAAACTGATAAGATATGTAAAATTCGTCAAGTTCATTAAATGTAACTTTAATCTAACTTATAAGTAATTATAAAACCTAGGGTGCAAGATTAATTGAAATTAAAGCACTTACGTCTAAATATTGCGTCGCACGTTTTTTTTTTCTCTTCAGCTATTGCATTAACCGAAAAATTTCCTAAGACGCTGAATACAATATAACTTAAATTGAGGCCCATCTAGTTAGGCTAGGCTTTGTGTTCTTTTCTCCTTGAACCCACAATCAAAAACCGTATAACCCTCCCCAACTTCTTTTAACGCTACCCCATATTCTCAGAAAATACATCACGCATGAAACCCTAGATCAAAAAAATGGCGGCACCTAGTTCTTTTTTTCTTTTCCATTCGACAACAAGGCAAGGTAACGGTGAAGTCTGTGTGACCATGTGTGGAGAATAGAAGCTGCGGGTCGAGGGTGTTGTTGCTGCTGTCGTGGGTCCTCAAGGTTCAATGGGTGGTTGTGGGTGTTTGCTGTGATCGTGGATGGTTATTTAGAACTGCTGGTCTTGGGTGCTAGGATTGAAGATGGGACTGTGTTGGTCTAGGGCCTGCCGTGGTCTTGACCTTCGTTTCTTCTCTCGTTCACGTATCTATGGTTTGTCTCCCAACTTTGTTTCCATGTTGGATATTCTTGTTTTCTGTCATGGGTTAACCATTTGATCATGCTTGATATTCGAATAAGACAACCACATAAAATCATAAGTCTTGGCACATGAAATCATAACTAGGTAACCATATTATTTGACCAATCAATAAAACTGATTTTGGACCTTTTATATTCGACCCATATGTGATATTAATAACGAGTTAGATGAACCTTGAAACGGGTATGCATAAAATTCATAAGCCGGAAAATATAAATTTTGGGCATGTTAAGATGCTATTAAAACAGGTCATATGGCTTTCATGGGTCATGGGTGCGTTTGGGAAGGTAAAACATGTGATAATAATGGTTTTATTGAACCCTAAAACTGGACAGCATCATATGTCGAATTTGTGTGTGTTATAGATCGAATTTCATAAGTGCAATAATCTATGTTTTTGCTGGAAACGTTTATTTTATGTCTTAGTTAAGTTTTCCAAGTGGTTTGGTCGAATTTGGAGTTGTCTAAGTCGTATTTTTGAATTTTACAAGATCAAGTGTCAAAGCTGAGAAAACGGGTCTGAAATTTAGTTGGATTGTTTGATTTTTCATTTTCAAACCATAAGTTAGTAGGAGCTCTCCTTTTACAGGAGTGACATTTAGGATATAAATGAATTTCTGGGAGTTTTGGGAATTTTTCCAAGGTGTCTAAACATGTCTAATAATTGTAAACTTTTAAGGTGCATTTTCTGATCACTTTCTGGACAGGTCTGGTCTTGTGATTTTCTATAGGACATTTTACTTGGAATTAGAACCCGCCAATTTTTGGAGAGTCTTTTAACTCATATGGGAACCTCTGGGAATTTCCTTGATTTTATTTGAGCTAAGTAAGTATTTTATAAAAATCGCTAAATTCTGGTCCAGATATGAAGTTAAGAAAATAAAAGATAAAAAGATTATATCAATAAGTAAAACACTTATACATGCATAAGAAGTTTATAAAATGAGTATATAAGTAATATATGATATCAATTCGTGTAGATTCATTGACGAAGATACGACGTTGCTTTCCGGTGTTACTTTTCCGTTGTTTTCATTACGTTGCTAAGGTACAGATATTCTGACCTTTTCAGTAAAGGTTCCTTATGACGTTTCTTTTCGTTAGCTATTCTATTTCAATTATTAGGGTTACCTATGCCATTACTATGAACCCTTTCTGATTGTTTGATCTGTTGCTTGTTTGAAACACCTGTTTTGTTGAATCATGCAATATCTGATTTGAACGATATGTTAGAAAGACTTTGATATGCACATTTGTTGAACCTTGCTATATTTGATTATGAACTTCTGAATTGTGAACATTTGGTTAGGAAAGTCTGATTATGAAAGTATGACATGTGACTACGACATTAACTTCGACTTCTAACTTTGAACATGAACTTTATGATATGAATTATCTGATATGTTATCTGTGAACTTTGTGTTTGATTATGATATGTGTCATTTATGACAATCTGTTTGACCTAAGTTAGTTTGACACCCGAGCCAAATATTTCACTAGTCATGGGGGTTCCATGTCCGTGTCGCTGATGCACCTCTCGACATGACTCTAGGGCATAGAGTGATGTTCTCGCCACGCCCCTTTCTGTTATCCGATTATGAGCTCGCTATATATTGTATGGCCACTATCTGTTCAGGGCGTATGGATGCATCCTAGATCTGATCTTATCCGAAATGTTTTTGGTGAATGATGTCGTGCAATACGCGTCTTCACAAAATTTCCGAGCTAGCTACTCCAATTGGTTATGAGGTTACCTTCTCGAATAAGAAAGATATTTTCCGATATGATATGTTCCGGCTCGTGGTAGTTAACTAAATCTTTATCTTTATTTCGTATTAAGTATTCGATTTTGATTCGGTATGTTTAAGTGTTTATAATTATGTGCTAGGCTTATTATATGTTATTATATGTGGTTATGCTTTTGTATGTTTAAGTGACTACCGCCTACTGTGCTAGGATATGATTAATATGTTTAAATATGATTCGCATGTTATCATCTGATGTTATGTTAGTTTATCGTTACGTGAATTCGTGGATCTGTGAGATGAATGTGCTAGTGTGAAGTTGGAGTATCCCGAAAGTTTAGTATGTATGATTGTTCGCTTAATTTTGTAAACTTTGCCTATCCGTTAGTTATCCGTCTCGCTTATGATTGATCCGCTATGTTTAGACTTTGCTTATATTAAGGTTTGATCTGGGAATGGTTTAATTATGATATCTGTTTTGATAATTTGCTAATTGCTATACTATGTCTTTTGCTTATTTAGTTACAGTTTTCCTACTATGTTTTCTATTTGCATGTGTGACTGACATGATTTGACTGCTATTTCACGCTACAATATTGGATTAAGTGTGGTAAATGTAGATTAATTAACTTGTATGAATGCCATTTTTACTCTCTAGAAATTGTTTTTCGTTAGCCTTTAGACTTTTCGTTTGGCTTATATGCACTCTACTTGCTGATTTATTATGTGCTTGGTTATTTGATGTGTTTCCGTCTGTGTCATCAATATGCTATGTGTTTGTTCTTATTTGTTATGTGTTTCTTCCGGATTTCTTTAGTGTTTCCGAGAATCTTCAATGATTCATTATTTTCATTCCGTTGTGATTTCGTTATCCGTATCTTTGTTTTGTTTAGCTTTTGTTTCGTTATATCTGTTCACTGGGCTTTGTAAGCTCACCGCATTTTCTTTCCTGCGGCAGGTATTAAGCATTCGAGATGAGCTTATGGATAGCCGATCCTGGGTTGAGAGTAGAGATGAGCGCAAGATTTGAAAATAGGGATCTTAGATTTATTTTGATTATTAAGTTATTTATTTCTTTTCTTTTGTAAGTTTTGTAAAGGCTTCCGCTTTTGTATAGTACTTAAGGTTCTGATATGAAACCGTATTTGTGACATCTTTACCCTTGTCGGTTGCCAGGGTGTTACAATTTATGGTATCGAGCCGTTTTAGGACCCTTAGAGCTTAGGCTATGACCTGTGAGGATCGGGTAGACATTAGGTTTCCGCTCCTGCGATCTCTTCCGATTCCTTTTGATTGTCATTCAGATTTGACTCCGATAATCTTTCGTTCTTCACTCGTTTTGGCCTTCTTCTTTTCACGTCGAACTTTGTTATTTTGTCTTCGTACATCCATTTGTCGACCGTTAGATGGAGACTACCCGTGGAGCCGAAGTTGATGGTGTCGACCCTTGTTGATCCCAGTTGAGCAAACGATCTAATATAGAAACCGACTTAGAATAACAACTTATTAAGTATTATGCGGAATTTAACACTTAACCTTAAGAAGAAGAAAAGTTAACATTCAACACCTCAATATTATTTATTAATACTAATACTCTTACAGTATTAGGGTTTTGCAACCTTGAAGTGTATCGACCTTAGATATAAAACTTATGTATCTAATCAAACCTAGAACCTCCTTTTATAAGCTAAGGAGTCCTATACATTATACAATACGTAACCTACAAGATAAATATCTTTTCCATATTTATCTAACCGACTATACAAAACACTAGCAGTGGTTACAATATATCATCAGTGGTTACACATTACTACTAGCCGGGTTATCTTCATCCGTGGTTACACTCTTCTGTCCGTGGTTCTATCAAGCCTCGTCCGTGGTTCCAGATACTTAAAGTAATTCTGGATGCAAGGAACCTAAAACCCAACAATCCTCCCCTAAACTTGATACATTCCAACAGAATCTTCAAGTTTTCTTTAAGCTCAAGACACCTGAATTGGAGGATGTAGCCAAACACTTATGAGATTTAAGAATTGTCTCATACTTCTTCAACAAATCATAGGCTTGACCATCATAGGTACTAACATCTTGAAACAACCAGGCTTCAACATCTGATCAATTATTCCTGGATGCTTATTCACTGAGGATAATCACCTTCTACAAGCATATGAATAACCTTTCCGAAAACAAGTCAAAACATGAACTCCACAAGTTTGATATAAAACCATCTAGTAACTTGACCATTGTAGAGTCCTTGCCATTCAGATTCATCATGAGTAGGTTCAAATAGAATCTTCAAATGATGATAAACCAACCTCTCATGATAATCATTTGGATGTACTTCACCAAACTTATTCTTGTAAAGTATCCAAAGATTCATCAAATCATCTCTATCAAAATATTGAAGCATTTGTGAAAATTTATTATACTCAGAAACTTCATTGTTGAGTCTTTGAATTTTCCAAACTCCTTCACTTCCAATTATAAGCTTAAACTCATAAGAAATGATTTGATTTTCATTTTCAACAACTTTCAATCTTTTAGAATCAGATGACTCCTGAACCTCAGATTTTCTCTTCCTTTTACTTTGAATCCATTCTTCATCCTCTTTAATCCACTCTTCTTCCTTTTTAGAATTCATTGGACCGAAATCATCTACATTAACCCTCATACATCTCTCATAAATTTCCAAAATTCTTTCAAATGAACATTTACTAAGATTATCAAAAACATAAATGCCTGAATTCTTAATAATTTTCATCAATACATTCCTCATCTGAGCCATAGTAGGAGGTTTCTTTCTTATAACCCTGTTTCTTTGTTTTGCTAACTTTCCTTGCCCATTCACTCATCAATCTAGCTTTCTCCTCATCATCCAGCAGGCCCATTCTTGTGCAAGAAACTCATCAAGAATTTGTAAAGAAGCTTGAAGATAGTTTGGTGATTTATACCATATAGCTAACCATTTCTCACTAGCTTCCTCCTCTTCTTTCTTTCTTTTATCCAAAGCTGCTTGTTCTTCAACAACCATATTCTTTACAAATTCTGATCAAAAGCTTCTTGTTCTCGCTATAGATTTAAACTTCAACTCGGTAATGCAATACCTTTACCCTTACCAACATCAGATTGAATCACCTTCTTCTTCAGTGGTTCACCAATAACTAAAGTTTTTCTTCTGGGTTTGGGTTTAGTTGCAGTAGTTTGAACAGATATCAAGGTGTAGAAATAGATGAAGTTTTACTTAGATTTATCAAAGTACTAGCAGCTTCTTTCTCAACTTCTTTGGACTTAGGTTGTGATACAGAGAGAGTTGTTACAATAGTGGAAGTGGTTATAATAGCAGTGGGTATGATTGTAGTAGGAATAGTTGTAGTGGTTATAGTTGCCATTTCTGTTATAGCATCAGTGGTTAGAAGTGTACTAACCGTGGTTTCAGACATACCATCAGTGTTTGTGTTCAGTACTACATCTTCTACAACTTTCTTCACATTTTCAAGAACTGCCTCATTCCCATCTTTATCAGATACCACAAATGTTTGATCTCCACTATCAACATCTTCTTCCATAGATACATTAACATCCTCCCCTGAATTCTTGCCTTCACTCCTCCCCTGTTTGGAAACATCCTCCATATTCAGAGCTGGAGAGGAGTTCAGATTCTTTTCCTTAGCTTCTCAAAGCAGCGAAGCCGTGCAGGCCTTTTATCTTCTCCAAAACCAAAACCCTGTGCTTCAAACGCCGAATATCCTTTTCATGAAACCCAGCCAATTCCTTGAGATTAGAGATCGTCCTCCATCTTGGTACATTTGGCCGTCAATTCATTTAAGCGCTCAAGAATATCCTCCCCACTTCGACCTGTGTGAACTGGTCCGAGAGGTGGTTCATTGAAAAGTCAGATGTACAAACTCCGAATCCGTCAATTCATGTTCAGGTTCCAACCTATCCTCACTCACTTGAGCTGTGTTAACTGATCCGAGAGGTGAATCTTTGGATATAGAAAACATAGCATCAGACCGAGCCTGAACATCTATGCACCCCGTATGAGCCAAGTGGCTAGGGATTCCTCCACCTGTGTTAAGTTCCAAGGAACTCTCCACATTAGGAGTTGCCAATGGTTGGGTCTTATTTATGTTTCCACTATCCTCGATCACATCTAAGCATGTATCAGAGTGGAAGCCCTTCCAATCATGTCACCTTCAGTGATGCCTCATGAGCAACACCAATAGCACTAGCCTGAGGAAGCTTAGTGCCCTTCTTTCTCCTAGTCCAGACAATAGGTGTAATATCAGTGATTTGAGGTGTATTATCAGTGGTTTGAGGTGTACTATCAGTGACAATCAGTTGAGTTTCAAGACCTTCATCAAAATCAGGATCAGTAGGCAAAGTAAGCATGTGAGGAAATAAAGGAACATCTCTAATTTGTACATTCTGTGGCTGATTCCTCATATGTGCAAAAACCTTAGGAAGCATATGATGTACTTCATACTCTCTAGAATGTTCAATAGGATTAACAATTTGATGTGCTACAATCAGTTGAACAAACCGAGGATACAAATAGTATTTACCCTTCTTCCTAATGTTTTGTACTAACCCTTCATAAATCATCCTAGACCAATTAAACTTCCTTCCCTCAGATAAACAAATAATAGCAGTAGCAATTTTGAAAGGAAAGTCATTAAAACCTGTGGTCTTGTTACTCATACACATCAACAAGGTGTGAATCAAAAACTTCCATTGTTGTGAAAACAAACTCTTAAAGAATTGTACCTTTTCACCTCTATGTGTATATCCTAATCTCTATAAACCAGCAACAATCTCAACATCTGAAAGATTGTCAACCCCATCAGCATCATCAAACTGCAAAACTTCTCGAATGATATCCTCAGTAACAGAAATAACATGCTCATCCACTTCAGAATGAAACATCTCCACACCATCAACCGTGGCAAGTGTAGCATTCTTTCAGAATTGATGTATGTAGGCTTTAAGAATGGTGGGTGTAACAGTTAAAGCATAATGAATAGAACTGTGAACTAAGAAATCAATCATTTGATGAAATCCTTCAGAACGAGCATTCTTGGTGAGAATGGCAACTAGGTTATGTGAAGTGGAATATTTTTCAGCCATTTTGATTAAGGAAAATAATGATGTGAGTTGGTGAATTATGCAAAGAAAGTGATTAGGGTTAAGGTTGAGCGCCAATTGGAAGTGGTTTGAGAATCAAATAAATGATCTGTCCGTGAGTTGGGGAGAGTGATATAGATTCGGCAATGTTACCAAACAGCCCCTGTACTATCCAAAACTAGACTCCATGCTATCCGCGTTCCGAACTACTATCCGTGGTTACAACATACCATCAGCAGATACATGGGATCACTTCTTCCAAATGACCAAGAGATATAGCAAGTAAATCAACTCCTTATGCACCCAAAACCTTCATACCGTAAGACAAAACACAAAACCAACACAGAGTATAAAGTTATTGTTGTCAGTGGTAGGAAGAGCTAAAAGTGGTTCCAAAAGACCTATCCGTGGTTTGAACAGGTAAGTCAATATGGTCAACTTCTAGAACTAATATTAGTCCAACTCCCAAAAATCTCATTTACTCCTCAACCACATTAAACCTGCCCCGTATTTACTTCCATAACCCTAAACCCCACTTATAAAAGGAACCCAAATCTTTCATAACGCACACACCAATCAATATCAAAACCCTAATTACTTCAAAGTCTCCAATCAACTGCAATCACAATGTGGAACCCTAGTTGGAATAAACCAGAAGTAGTCAATCTAACATCCTCCTCATCCTCATCATCATCTTCATCATCAAGTGAAGAAGGTAACCCATGGCGTTCTACCTCCCTCCACAAGAAACAAGACCAGTAAAATCTCCATTTCTTCCATCATCCGAAGATGATAGTGTGGTGAATCCAAGTAATGCATCTGAGGACTCTGATGATTCCTCAAAGAAGAGATCTTCATACTCCCAACCTTCAGCATCTCGACCCCAAACAAGACCACGAGCAAGAAACCCACCACTTCCAAAAGACAGAGAGGTGGTTCTTGGTCTTCAAGTACCAAGTTATGGTGCTTCTTCACACATCGTAAAGGGGAAGGAAAAAAGGAAAATGGAATGATGCTTTTTGGTGATATGACTATGTCCTTCGTGCTTCATCTAATGTGGTCATCGTCATCATCAACGTTTTCATCAATCCATCCTTTCCATTTTGATCCTTAGCATCCTCGTCATAGTAGTCATGCATCTCCATCCATTGAGATAGAAGGAATGGGTGGTTATGCAAGACTTCACAAACGCATATCCAGCATCTAGTGTGAAAGATGTGAGCGATCATGCATATCCAACAGCCTGTTAGATGTTGGAATAGATGAGATGAACTAGATTAGGATTAGTAGATCATGTATAGCTCTGTTCTTGTAGTTGCATTTGATGTTGATTGTACTCTGTAAGCTGTAAGCTGTTTCTCTAATGAATGAATGAACACTTTGCATCACTACTTCTTTTACTTCTATAATGATCATTCTAGTAACTGCAAAATGGTTAGTGAAAAACATGACAACTAGCAGTAGTTTGAACCAAAATATTAGAGGTTAGAAACAAACTATCAGTGGTTAGAAACAAAAATAGCAAAACTAAGATTACATAATAACAGTTCAGTACATATACAAACTGGGACAAAACAATTTGAGAATTTAGAGATTAATCATTCCAATACTAACAACAAGATACTGAAACCTCCCCACATCAAAAGCTTTGGTGAGAAGATCAGCAACATTGAAATCAGTATGGATTTTTACCATTTGAATCAACCTTTTCTCATTACAATCTCTAATAAAATGATGTCTTATCTCAATATGTTTAGTTCTAGAATGTAAAACAGGATTTTTAATAATGCATATTGTACTGTTATTATCAATGTAAATCTTAGTATGCATAAAATTGTACCCAAAGTCCAAAGCAATTGATTCGAATCCATAGAACTTGACCACAGCAACTAGCAGCAGCCACATATTCACTTCGTTGTAGAATTTGCCATAATAGTCTGCTTTTTACACTGCCATGAAATAAGTCTGCTTCCCAAAAACTGACATCCTCCAATTGTAGACTTCCTATCCAAACTAGCACCAGCATAGTCACTATCTGTGTAGGCCACCAAGTCAAAAGGAGAATCCTTTGAGTACCAAAGGCCCAATTTAGGGTGACCCTTAAGATACCTAAAAATTCTCTTAACAGCATTCATGTGTGATGAATTAGGTGTGACTTGAAATCTTGCACACACACAAACTGAGAACATTATATCGGCCTAGATGCGTGAGATACATCAAAGATCCAATCATGGACCTGTACAACTTCTAATCAACTCTTGTACTTCCATCATCGTAGCAAGGGTTTCGAGTCTCCATTGGTGTCCTAGCACTTTTCACATCCTGAAACCCAAACTTCTTCAAAACATCTGCTACATACTTGTCTTGACTAATGAAGATACCATCAGTCCTTTGTTGAACCTGTAGCCCCAAAAAGAAAGTAAGTTCTCCCATAGAACTCATCTGAAACTTATCATGCATAAGCTTCTCAAAATCTTTGCATAGCTCTTTATTGGTTGAACCAAAGATGATGTCATCTACATAAACCTGAACCAATAAAATATCATCTTTGTGCTTTCTTATGAACAAAGTTTTATCAATCAGTCCTCTTTTAAACCCATTGTCCATCAAATAAGTGGACAGGCACTCATACCATGCCCTAGGAGCTTGATGCAAACCATACATAGCCTTCCTCACCCTGTAAACCTTATCAGGATGATCAGGATCTTCAAAACCAGGAGGTTGACAAACATAAACCTCCTCATCAATTGTACCATACAAAAATGCACTTTTAACATCCATCTGATACACCACAAAGTTTTTGAATGAAGCATAAGCTAAAAACAATCTAATAGCCTCAATTCTTGCAACTGGAGCAAACACTTCATCATAATCCAAGCCTTCAGTTTGTGTGTATCCTTGAGCAACCAACCTTGACTTGTTCCTTACAACAATACCTCTTTCATCCCTTTTATTTCTGAACACCCATTTTGTCCCAATGGCCCTCTTACCATTTGGAAGTTCTACCAATGTCTAAACCTCTTGAAGTTTGAACTGAAGAAGCTCCTCTTGCATTGATTCTACCCATCCTTCTTCAGATAATGCTTCTTCAACTATCTTTGGTTCCTTTTGAGACAAAAAACAAGCAAACAGGCAATTTTGCAGATCTTTATGACTGTTTCTTTTGTGAAGAGATCTTGCAAAGAACCCATGTTCAGGAAAGGGTTCTGTGTTCTTAACCTTGCTTCTTGTTTGAACTGGAGTATTCAAATTTCCAAGTATTTGTTCCTTGGGATGAATCTTGTGTATCCTTGTGGAGGTAACATGACTTTCATGAATGACATGTTCCAAATTAGTTAAATCAGCATTAAAGAAATCATCCATGTCTTCATCATCGGTAGGAGTATCAATTTCAATCAAAGCAGGCATATCAGGATCATGTGGATACTCCTCTTCACCATGTAATGGCTTTGCATGTGGTCCAAAGAAAGTACTACTATCAGTACTTACAGTAGGGATTTCACTTGTAATGACAGTGGTAGAAGTTGTTGGCTTAGCAGTGGTTGTATTAACTCTATCCGTGCTTATGTTTGGCTTATCCGTGCTTGCAGACTGCTTTTTCTTCTTTTCAATTTCTTCTACCAATACGGAATTATCTTTCAATAACTCATCCTTATCTTGATGATGAGCACTATTGCCTCCAGTATTCAAAACATCATCATCAGTAGGACTTTGCTTATCAATGATGGGTGAGACAGAACTAGCTTTCCACTTTTCAAACAAATAGAACTCTTGAGGAGAATCAGCTTCCTTAGAAATTGCTTCTTCACCATAATTCTTTTGAGTACCTGCATCAACATTAGTGGAAGTTCCTGCAATGATAGGCTCATAATTCATAGATTTGGTTAGCATATCAATGTTAAACAGCCAGTCTGGTCCTTTGGTCTCAACACTAGGAGTCTTTTCACTGAATTGAACATGTAAATTCTCTTCAACAATTCTAGTCCTCCTATTGTATACTCTAAAGGCTTTACTATTTGATGAATAGCCTAAAAAGTATCCATCATCAACTTTTTCTTGAAACTTGCCTAGGTAGTCTATGGTATTCAAGATAGTAACAGAACACCCAAAAGGTTTTAGGAATGCAATCATTGGCTTCCTATCATGTAACAGCTCATAGGGGTCTTGTTATGAGGCTTTACTACCTTACTCCTATTCTCACATAACATGCAGTGCCTACACTTCACCCAAAAGGTAGTTGGTAATTTAGACTCAGACAACATAGTCCTAGCAGCCTCAATTAGTGTTCTATTTTTCCTTTCAGCCACACCATTTTTTTGTGGTGTTCTAGCAACACTAAACTGTCTTTCTATACCTTTATCTACACAAACCTGATTCATCACTGCATTCTTAAACTCAGTTCCATTATCACATCTGATTATCTTGACTTTATGATTCACTAGATTTTCTATCTTAATAATGAAACTCTTGAGAACTTCACTAGTTTCACTCTTAGCAACCAAAAAGTAAACCCAAGAAAATCTACTATAATCATCAGTGATAACTAGGCAATCCTGCTTATGGTTCAAACTCTTGACAAAAGTAGGTCCAAATAAGTCCATATGAAGCATAAACAGTGGTTGTGAAATGGTGTTGACAGTTTTGGACTTACAAGAAGCTCTATGTTGTTTTCCTTTCTCACAAGCCACACACAGTTCCTTACACTCAAAAACCTTAGAAGGTAACCCTCTCACTAAGTTCCCTTTAACCAGTTTATTGATTGTTTTGAAATTGAGGTGACCTAATCTTCTATGCCATAACTTAGACTCATACACAGATGCTTTAGCAAATAAACAAGTTAAGGACCTATTAGGAATTACATCTTTAAGATCAAAACAATATATATTTTCCTTCCTAGGTACCCTAAGTTGTATAAACTTCTCATCGGCATCTTAAACTCAGGAGACAACACCACACACTCATTTTCACCAAAAAGTACCCAGTTTTTCTTATCACACATTTGAGAAACACTGAATAAATTGTACTTAAGTCCTTGTACCAAGTAGACTTTTTCAAAGTCCAAATTTCCTGTTCTGATTGTGCCTCTTCCAAGTATCTTTCCTCCCTTTGGATCATTGCCAAAAGCCACATATCCTCCATCAAAAGCTTCAAAATCTTCCGGGTTGCTCCCATCCCAAGTCATGTGCCCAGAGCAACCACTATCAAAAACTCCTTTATCTTTTAGCTCATCTTGTAGATTGCCCTGCACATGAAAGTAAACAAGTTAGTTCCTTTTGTGGACCCAAGCCAATCTTGACTTGGGTCCGCCATGTGCATCAATATAATAAAATTTGGTTAGGTCCATTGATGCACAGTTGACATGATGTAAAACCTTGGTCTTAGGTTTCCATTGCCAACTAGCTGAGGCCTTAACAACATAAAAATGATTCCCAACCACTGTATCAGTTATCACCTTTGGAATTTTTAAAACTTCTTTGTTATCTGTGGTGATTTTTGGCTTATCGGTGGTTTGATTTTGCTTAGCCGTGTTTACACTTTGCTTAGCAGTGGTTGGAACCCATTTGGGAGAAGCAGTGACAATTGATTTTGTATTCCCATTCCTCATTAACACGCTTTAGGAATCATGTATCTGTTAGGATGAGGGTTTGTTTTCTTTGAAAAGTTTTGGTGATTTACCCTCCTCCAATGATTCCAAACTTGTGGTCTGTTTTTATTACAATTTCTCTGTAAGTGCTCAAAACTACCACATATAAAACAAGCCTTTTAACACATTGAAACTCATCACCTAATCTGTTAGAAATTAAACCATTTAAGCTTCTTTGATTACCCCTAGGTTTATATTGTTTCATTTGGTCCCTAGGTATTTCCCTGTACTCTACTACTTTCTTGGTAACTTTAGCTCCAAATCTAGGTACAAGATTAGCTTGTCTAGTATCAACTTTCTTAATAGGTTCTAACTTTTCAGGCTGTGTTGATACTTTACTATCTTCCTCGAAATCGATTCCCAATCTTCAATGATGGGAGCATCGAGGACATATCGAACTTATCTTAGGTGGTTCAGTCTTACTTATTCCTTCAACAGGTTTGTTAAAACTGAATTCACTACTAAATGACAGTTCTTTAGCAGGTGGTGCATGTTGCATAAGAGTGAGTGGTGGCATATTGTTGTATCCTATCCCAGAACCCTTTTTCATTAGATGACTCTCTATAGATTTATGAACCGATCGAAGCAAATTATGTTTTAGCTACCCTAACAACATGTTTTTCTTTTTCATCTAGGGCCTTTTGTTTTTCACTCTCTGCTAGTTCAAGTTTCTCTTTAAGCATTTTTATCTCTCTATTTTTAAGATCAATTTCACCACCTAATATATTGATCTTATCTACATACTCAAACTCATATTTAATACAAGATCTAAGCTTCTCTTCTACACTCTCTAGACCAACCCTATAACCTAAGTTATCCATAGTTAGTCTTTCTACTTCTTTCCTCATACTCTCGGTGATAGCCTTTTGAGAGTCTAAGTTATCATTACATGATTTAAAAGAGCAAGTAGACTCATTAAATACCTCAGAATCTGAACCAGAAAATGAAGCATAAGCCATAAGAGCAAAGTTATGCTCTTTTGAAGCTTCACTAGCAAGAAAAGCTGCATTGGGTCCTTCTTCAATCTGATCACTCCAATCATAATCACCAAGACCATCTTGAGCCACCAATGCTGAAGAAGGAGCAGACTCTTCGGTGATCTTCTTAACACCTTCAATCCTCTTAGGAGCTCGACATTCCCTTGCAAAGTGACCCTTCTTCTTGCAGTTGAAGCACTCCATCTTGCTTTTGTCGAACCCAGCTCTCCTTTGACCATCATACTTAACTTGTCTTCCAGTCCTCCTCAAAAACTTCCTTGCTTGGAGAGTTAACATTGCCATTTGCCATTGAAGATTAATCTCTTCTAGATCATCGGGATCAATTTGATCCAGATCTTGATTCAACACAGTAACACTAGTAGTTAAATCGCCGAAAAGCACAAATTGCGCCATCACTAACATTATCACTAACAGTGGTATTGTTTGCAATAGCCGTGGATATACCATAGGCAGCGGTGGATACATCTTGTGAGCTCTTGTGATTAGTGGAGACAAAAGCAATGTTTGGATTAGCAGAAGATGCATTAGCAAAGTTATTCTCGGACTCATAAACCTTCAAGTTGTTGAAGAGATTATCCAAAGTCATCTTAGGAAAGTCCTCCTTATTCCTCCACACAATTGTATGAATAGCCCATTCAGGTGATAGACTCCTAATGAACTTCAAATTAATATCTTCTTGAAGAACCTTATAATCTGACTTCGGTGATAAGTTTTTGAAGTCTATTATATGTGCCATCAATCTTTTCCCCACTGAGAGCAGTGAAGGTTTCAAATTGATGCTTGAGCATATTCATCCTGGACTTCTTAGTAGCTTCATTGCCGGTAAACCTTGTCTCAAGAGCATCCAGTAACTCTTTAGCAGATTCATATTGCTCAAAATCCAAAGCATAATCATTTGGTATTCCAATGGAGAGAATACTGTGAGCCTTGATCTCCAGCTTTCTCTTAGCCTTATCAATTTCACTAACAATGGAAATTTTTTTGCCATCCTCACCCTTCTTAGGAAGTGTGTCTCCCTTTTCAACGACATCCCAAAGAGCATAATCAATCATGCGAATGTATTGCCTCATTCGCATTCTCCAGATTTGATACTCACCATGCTTGAGCATGGGTACCTTTGAAGCAGTCACCATGTGAGTTTCGTCAGACATCTTATCTTTCTTGAACAAAACTTAACTTAACCTCTTCTTGATTACAGTTTCTAGATCACAAGCTCGGATACCACTTGTTGATCCCAGTTGAGCAAACGATCTAATATAGAAACTGACTTAGAATAACAACTTATTAAGTATTATGCGAATTTAACACTTAACCTTAAGAAGAAGAACGGTTAACATTCAACACCTCAATATTATTTATTAATACGAATACTCTTACAGATTAGGGTTTTGCAACCTTGAAGTGTATCGACCTTAGATATAAAACTTATGTATCTAATCAAACCTAGAACCTCCTTTTATAAGCTAAGGAGTCCTATACATTATACAATACGTAACCTACAAGATAAATATCTTTTCCATATTTATCTAACCGACTATACAAAACACTAGCAGTGGTTACAATATATCATCAGTGGTTACACATTACTACTAGCCGCGGTTGTCTTCATCCGTGGTTACACTCTTCTGTCCGTGGTTCTATCAAGCCTGTCCGTGGTTCCAGTACTTAAAGTAATTCTTGATGCAAGGAACCTAAAACCCAACAACCCTGCATCGCTGCAACAGTCCCTGAGCTGGAGAGGTTCGTGAAGCAGAAGCCACGCCCGACTGCCGTGCTGCTGGAGACATCAGGATGCTGCTGGAGGGAGCTGGACGAATCAACCAAAGACGCAACGACGAAGACATGATTCAACGGGTGGCTGGGAAGGTTCATCTACTTCATATGATTTTGACGCGACTTATTTTGCTCCGATTCGTTTGTCATGCGTTTTGAGGCGGTTTGTTATTTTGGTCAGAGATTTTGATCGGTATTGCTTTTCTTTGATTTGTTCGAACTTCGGTTTGAATTGGGAAGTTCTATCGTTTAGAAATTTGGTTATATCTCGACTTTTCTTTTGGATCGTCAATAATGAGTCATGAGGAACCGTTTTGTGCAAGTTGGTGGCATTCTTTCATTGTGATATGGTAAGTTGCTTGATGTGGTTTATGCTCTGTGTATATGAATCTGGCCTGCTTTGGTATGTTACTTGATATCTGTATGTGATATGTTTTATTGTGATATTGGTTATGTGGTTTGTCATGAACCGAGGCAAAATATGATGACAACAAGAACTTGTTATGTGATGCAAGTATTATGACGCCTGATCAACGTGATAATACCGAGATCATATAATCTGAACTTATTGAAATCGTACGACGTCTTGGGAAATGCCTGGGGTAGGTACGTGAATGGACTAGGCTTATATTCGTTATCCTTTGATCCTTATATTCGTTTGAAATTCTGTACCTCTGTACGAGATTCTCACCGACATCTATAACTTATAAGTTTTGTACGCTTTGGACCCGAAATCGTTTTGATCTATGCGAAACTATGGATTGCTACGTCTGCCCCTAAACTGTACGTCTCCGAGTACCAATGTGACTTCAATTTTCGTTTTCTTTTAGAGGGGAAGAGTTGTAAAACTCTAAAATCTAAAACACGTGAAAAGACTATTTTGCCCTCTAATTTAAAACTGATAAGATATGTAAAATTCGTCAAGTTCATTAAATGTAACTTTAATCTAACTTATAAGTAATTATAAAACCTAGGGTGCAAGATTAATTGAAATTAAAGCACTTACGTCTAAATATTGCGTCGCACGTTTTTTTTTTCTCTTCAGCTATTGCATTAACCGAAAAATTTCCTAAGACGCTGAATACAATATAACTTAAATTGAGGCCCATCTAGTTGGGCTAGGCTTTGTGTTCTTTTCTCCTTTGAACCCACAATCAGAAAACCGTATAACCCTCCCCAACTTCTTTTAACGTTACCCCATATTCTGAAAAATACATCACGCATGAAACCCTAGATCAAAAAATGGCGGCACCTAGTTCTTTTTTCTTTTCCATTCGACAACAAGGCAAGGTAACGAGAAGCTGTGTGACCATGTGTGGAGAATAGAAGCTGCTGGTCGAGGGTGTTGTTGCTGCTGTCGTGGGTCCTCAAGGTTCAATGGGTGGTTGTGGGTGTTTGCTGTGATCGTGGATGGTTATTTAGAACTGCTGGTCTTGGGTGCTAGGATTGAAGATGGGACTGTGTTGGTCTAGGGCTTTGGCGTGGTCTTGGACCTTCGTTTCTTCTCTCGTTCACGTATCTATGGTTTGTCTCCCAACTTTGTTTCCATGTTGGATATTCTTGTTTTCTGTCATGGGTTAACCATTTGATCATGCTTGATATTCGAATAAGACAACCACATAAAATCATAAGTCTTGGCACATGAAATCATAACTAGGTAACCATATTATTTGACCAATCAATAAAACTGATTTTGGAGCTTTTATATTCGACCCATATGTGATATTAATAACGAGTTAGATGAACCTTGAAACGGGTATGTATAAAATTCATAAGCCGGAAAATATAAATTTTGGGCATGTTAAGATGCTATTAAAACAGGTCATATGGCTTTCATGGGTCATGGGTGCGTTTGGGAAGGTAAAACATGTGATAATAATGGTTTTATTGAACCCTAAAACTGGACAGCATCATATGTCGAATTTGTGTGTGTTATAGATCGAATTTCATAAGTGCAATAATCTATGTTTTTGCTGGAAAAGTTTATTTTATGTCTTAGTTAAGTTTTCCAAGTGGTTTGGTCAAATTTGGAGTTGTCTAAGTCGTATTTTTGAATTTTACAAGATCAAGTGTCAAAGCTGAGAAACGGGTCTGAAATTTAGTTGGATTGTTTGATTTTTCATTTTCAAACCATAAGTTAGTAGGAGCTCTCCTTTTACAGGAGTGACATTTAGGATATAAATGAATTTCTGGGAGTTTTGGGAATTTTTCCAAGGTGTCTAAACATGTCTAATAATTGTAAACTTTTAAGGTGTATTTTCTGATCACTTTCTGGACAGGTCTGGTCTTGTGATTTTCTATAGGACATTTTACTTGGAATTAGAACCCGCCAATTTTTGGAGAGTCTTTTAACTCATATGGGAACCTCTGGGAATTTCCTTGATTTTATTTGAGCTAAGTAAGTATTTTATAAAAATCGCTAAATTCTGGTCCAGATATGAAGTTAAGAAAATAAAAGATAAAAAGATTATATCAATAAGTAAAACACTTATACATGCATAAGAAGTTTATAAAATGAGTATATAAGTAATATATGATATCAATTCGTGTAGATTCGTTGACGAAGATACGACGTTGCTTTCCGGTGTTACTTTTCCGTTGTTTTCATTACGTTGCTAAGGTACAGATATTCTGACCTTTTCAGTAAAGGTTCCTTATGACGTTTCTTTTCGTTAGCTCTTCTATTTCAATTATTAGGGTTTCCTATGCCATTACTATGAACCCTTTCTGATTGTTTGATCTGTTGCTTGTTTGAAACACCTGTTTTGTTGAGTCATGCAATATCTGATTTGAACGATATGTTAGAAAGACTTTGATATGCACATTTGTTGAACCTTGCTATATTTGATTATGAACTTCTGAATTGTGAACATTTGGTTAGGAAAGTCTGATTATGAAAGTATGACATGTGACTACGACATTAACTTCTGACTTCTGAACTTTTGAACATGAACTTTATGATATGAATTATCTGATATGTTATCTGTTGAACTTTGTGTTTGATTATGATCTGTGTCATTTATGACAATCTATTTGACCTAAGTTAGTTTGACACCCGAGCCAAATATTTCACTAGTCATGGGGGTTCCATGTCCGTGTCGTTGATGCACATCGACATGACTCTAGGGCAGAGAGTGATGTTCGCCACATCCCTTTCGTTATCGATTATGAGCTCGCTATATATTGTATGGCCACTATCTGTCAGTGGGGCGTATGGATGCATCCTAGATCTGATCTGTTATCTGAAATGTTTTTGGTGAATGATGTCGTGTGCAATACGCGTCTTCACAAAATTCTGGGAGCTAGCTACTCCAATTGGTTATGAGGTTACCTTCTGAATAAGAAAGATATTTTCTGATATGATATGTTCTGGGCTCGTGGTAGTTAACTAAATCTTTATCTGTTATTTCTGTATTAAGTATTCTGATTTTGATTCGGTATGTTCAAGTGTTTATAATTATGTGCTAGGCTTATTATATGTTATTATATGTGGTTATGCTTTTGTATGTTTAAGTGACTACCGTCTACTATGCTAGGATATGATTAATATGTTTAAATATGATTCGCATGTTATCATCTGATGTTATGTTAGTTTATCGTTACGTGAATTCGTGGATCTGTGAGATGAATGTGCTAGTGTGAAGTTGAGTATCCTGAAAGTTTAGTATGTATGATTGTTCAGTTAATTTTGTAAACTTTGCCTATCCGTTAGTTGTCTGTCTGCTTATGATTGATCTGCTATGTTTAGACTTTGCTTATATTAAGGTTTGATCTGGGAATGGTTTAATTATGATATCTGTTTTGATAATTTGCTAATTGCTATACTATGTCTTTTGCTTATTTAGTTACAGTTTTCCTACTATGTTTTCTATTTGCATGTGTGACTGACATGATTTGACTGCTATTTCCGCTGCTACAATATTGGATTAAGTGTGGTAAATGTAGATTAATTAACTTGTATGAATGCCATTTTTACTCTCTAGAAATTGTTTTTCGTTAGCCTTTAGACTTTTCGTTTGGCTTATATGCACTCTACTTGCTGATTTATTATGTGCTTGGTTATTTGATGTGTTTCCGTCTGTGTCATCAATATGCTATGTGTTTGTTCTTATTTGTTATGTGTTTCTTCCGGATTTCTGTATGATTGTGTTTCCGCAGAATCTTCAATGATTCATTATTTTCATTCCGTTGTGATTTCGTTATCCGTATCTTTGTTTTGTTTAGCTTTTGTTTCGTTATATCCGTTCACTGGGCTTTGTAAGCTCAGCCATTTTCTTTTCCTGCGGCATGTATTAAGCATTCGAGATGAGCTTATGGGATAGCTGATCTGGGTTGAGAGTAGAGATGAGCGCAAGATTTGAAAATAGGGATCTTAGATTTATTTTGATTATTAAGTTATTTATTTCTTTTCTTTTGTAAGTTTTGTAAAGGCTTCCGCTTTTGTATAGTACTTAAGGTTCTGATATGAAACCGTATTTGTGACATCTTTACCCTTGTCGGGTTGGGGTGTTACAATTTATGGTATCAGAGCCAGGTTTTAGGACCCTTAGAGCTTAGGCTATGACCTGTGAGGATCGGGTAGACATTAGGTTTCCGTCTGTTCTGATCTCTTCCGATTCCTTTTTGATTGTCATTCAGATTTGACTCCGATAATCTTTCGTCTTCACTGTTTTGGCCTTCTTCTTTTCGCGTCGAACTTTGTTATTTTGTCTTCGTACATCCATTTGTCGACCGTTAGATGGAGACTACCCGTGGAGCCGAAGTTAATGGTGTCGACCCTTGTTGATCCCAGTTGAGCAAACGATCTAATATAGAAACTGACTTAGAATAACAACTTATTAAGTATTATGCAGAATTTAACACTTAACCTTAAGAAGAAGAACAGTTAACATTCAACACCTCAATATTATTTATTAATACGAATACTCTTACAGTATTAGGGTTTTGCAACCTTGAAGTGTATCGACCTTAGATATAAAACTTATGTATCTAATCAAACCTAGAACCTCCTTTTATAAGCTAAGGAGTCCTATACATTATACAATACGTAACCTACAAGATAAATATCTTTTCCATATTTATCTAACCGACTATACAAAACACTAGCAGTGGTTACAATATATCATCAGTGGTTACACATTACTACTAGCCGCGGTTGTCTTCATCCGTGGTTACACTCTTCTGTCCGTGGTTCTATCAAGCCTGTCCGTGGTTCCAGTACTTAAAGTAATTCTTGATGCAAGGAACCTAAAACCCAACAATCCTCCCCTAAACTTGATACATTCCAACAGAATCTTCAAGTTTTCTTTAAGCTCAAGACACCTGAATTGGAGGATGTAGCCAAACACTTACTAGCCTTAAGTATATTCTCATACTTTAGTAACAAATCATAAGCTTGACCATCATAAGGTACTAACATCTTGATACAACCAGGCTTCAACATCTGATCAATTATTCCTGGATGCTTATTCAGTTGAGGATAATCACCTTCTACAAGCATATGAATAACCTTTCCAGAAACAGTCAAAACATGAACTCCACAAGTTTGATATAAAAACCATCTAGTAACTTGACCATTGTAGAGTCCTTGCCATTCAGATTCATCATGAGTAGGTTCAAATAGAATCTTCAAATGATGATAAACCAACCTCTCATGATAATCATTTGGATGTACTTCACCAAACTTATTCTTGTAAAGTATCCAAAGATTCATCAAATCATCTCTATCAAAATACTGAAGCATTTGTGAAACTTTATTATACTCAGAAACTTCATTGTTGAGTCTTTGAATTTTCCAAACTCCTTCACTTCCAATTATAAGCTTAAACTCATAAGAAATGATTTGATTTTCATTTTCAACAACTTTCAATCTTTTAGAATCAGATGACTCCTGAACCTCAGATTTTCTCTTCCTTTTACTTTGAATCCATTCTTCATCCTCTTTAATCCACTCTTCTTCCTTTTTAGAATTCATTGGATGTAAATCATCTACATTAATCATCATACATCTCTCATAAATTTCCAAAATTCTTTCAAATGAACATTTACTAAGATTATCAGAAACATAAATGCCTGAATTCTTAATAATTTTCATCAATACATTCCTCATCTGAGCCATAGTAGGAGGTTTCTTTCTTATAACCTGTTTCTTTGTTTTGCTAACCTTCCTTGCCCATTCACTCATCAATCTAGCTTTCTCCTCATCATCCAGTAATGCCCATTCTTGTGCGATAAACTCATCAAGAATTTGTAAAGAAGCTTGAAGATAGTTTTGTGATTTATACCATATAGCTAACCATTTCTCACTAGCTTCCTCCTCTTCTTTCTTTCTTTCTTTTATCCAAAGCTGCTTGTTCTTCAGCAACCATATTCTTTACAAATTCTGCATCAAAAGCTTCTTGTTCTGCTCTAGATTTAAACTTCAACTCTGCTCGCAATACCTTTACCCTTTTCAACATCAGATTGAATCACCTTCTTCTTCAGTGGTTCACCAATAACTAAAGTTTTTTCTCTGGGTTTGGGTTTAGTTGCAGTAGTTTGAACAGATATCACAGGTGTAGAAATAGATGAAGTTTTACTTAGATTTATCAAAGTACTAGCAGCTTCTTTCTCAACTTCTTTGGACTTAGGTTGTGATACAGAGAGAGTTGTTACAATAGTGGAAGTGGTTATAATAGCAGTGGGTATGATTGTAGTAGGAATAGTTGTAGTGGTTATAGTTGCCATGTCAGTTATAGCATCGTGGTTAGAAGTGTACTAACCGTGGTTTCGACATACCATCGTGTTTGTGTTCAAGACTACATCTTCTACAACGTTCTTCACATTTTCAAGAACTGCCTCATTCCCATCTTTATCGGATACCAAAAATGTTTGATCTCCACTATCAACATCTTCTTCCATAGATACATTAACATCCTCCTCTGAATTCTTGCCTTCACTCCTCCCCTGTTTGGATACATCCTCCATATTCAGAGTGGAGAGGAGTTCGCTTCTTTTTCCTTAGCTTCCTCGGCGACAAGCCCAGCCTTTTTATCTTCTCCAAAACCAAAACCCTGTGCTTCAAGCGGCGAATATCCTTTTCATGAAACCCAGCCAATTCCTTGAGATTAGAGATCGTCTCCTCCATCTTGGTACATTTGGCCGTCAATTCATTTAAGCGTTCAAGAATATCCTCCCCACTTCGACACAGTGTGTGAACCGGTCCGAGAGGTGGTTCATTGGAAAAGTCGGTATGTACAAACTCAGAATCCGTCAATTCATGTTCAGGTTCCAACCTATCCTCATCACTTCGAAATGTGTTAACTACTCAGAAGTGAATCTTTGGATATAGAAAACATAGCATCGACCAGAGCACGAACATCTATGCACCCTGTATTAGCCAAGTGGCTAGGGATTCCTCCATCTGTGTTAAGTTCCAAGGAACTCTCCACATTAGGAGTTGCCAATGGTTGGGTCTTATTTATGTTTCCACTATCCTGATCAGCATCTAAGCATGTATCATTAGTGGAAGCCCTTCCAATCATGTCACCTTCACACTGTGACTGACCTCATGAGCAACACCACTAGCACTAGCCTGAGGAAGCTTAGTGCCCTTCTTTCTCCTAGTCCGGACAATAGGTGTAATATCAGTGATTTGAGGTGTATTATCAGTGGTTTGAGGTGTACTATCAGTGACAATCAGTTGAGTTTCAAGACCTTCATCAAAATCAGGATCAGTAGGCAAAGTAAGCATGTGAGGAAATAAAGGAACATCTCTAATTTGTACATTTTGTGGCTGATTCCTCATATGTGCAAAAACCTTAGGAAGCATATGATGTACTTCATACTCTCTAGAATGTTCAATAGGATTAACAATTTGATGTGCTACAATCAGTTGAACAAACCGAGGATACAAATAGTATTTACCCTTCTTCCTAATGTTTTGTACTAACCCCTCATAAATCATCCTAGACCAATTAAACTTCCTTCCCTCAGATAAACAAATAATAGCGTAGCAATTTTGAAGGAAAGTCAATAAAACCTGTGGTCTTGTTACTCATACACATCAACAAGGTGTGAATCAAAAACTTCCATTGTTGTGAAAACAAACTCTTAAAGAATTTTACCTTTTCACCTCTATGTGTATATCCTAATTTCTCTAAACCAGCAACAATCTCAACATCTGAAAGATTGTCAACCCCATCGGCATCATCAAACTGCAAAACTTCTCGAATGATATCCTCGATGCTGAAATAACATGCTCATCCACTTCGAGCGAAACATCTCCACACCATCAACCGTGGCAAGTGTAGCATTCTTCCAGAATTGATGTATTTAGGCTTTAAGAATGGTGGGTGTAACGCTTAAAGCATAATGAATGGGACTGTGAACTAAGAAATCAATCATTTGATGAAATCCTTCAGAACGAGCATTCTTGGTGAGAATGGCAACTAGGTTATGTGAAGTGGAATATTTTTCAGCCATTTTGATTAAGGAAAATAATGATGTGAGTTGGTGAATTATGCAAAGAAAGTGATTAGGGTTAAGGTTGAGCGCCAATTGGAAGTGGTTTGAGAATCAAATAAATGATCTGTCCGTGAGTTGGGGAGAGTGATATAGATTCGGCAATGTTACCAAACAGCCCCTGTACTATCCAAAACTAGACTCCATGCTATCCGCGGTTCTAGAACTACTATCCGTGGTTACAACATACCATCAGCAGATACATGGGATCACTTCTTCCAAATGACCAAGAGATATAGCAAGTAAATCAGCTCCTTATGCACCCAAAACCTTCATACCGGTAAGACAAAAACACAAAACCAACATAGAGTATAAAGTTATTGTTGTCAGTGGTAGGAAGAGCTAAAAGTGGTTCCAAAAGACCTATCCGTGGTTTGAACAGGTAAGTCAATATGGTCAACTTCTAGAACTAATATTAGTCCAACTCCCAAAAATCTCATTAACTCCTCAACCACATTAAACACGCCCGTATTTACTTCCACAACCCTAAACCCCACTTATAAAAAGAACCCAAATCTTTCATAACGCACACACCAATCAATATCAAAACCCTAATTACTTCAAAGTCTCCAATCAACTGCAATCACAATGTGGAACCCTAGTTGGAATAAACCAGAAGTAGTTAATCTAACATCCTCCTCATCCTCATCATCATCTTCATCATCAAGTGAAGAAGGTAACCCATGGCAGTTCTACCTCCCTCCACAAGAAACAAGACCAATAAAATCTCCATTTCTTCCATCATCACGAAGATGATAGTGTGGTGAATCCAAGTAATGCATCCGAGGACTCTGATGATTCCTCAAAGAAGAGATCTTCATACTCCCAACCTTCAGCATCTCGACCCCAAACAAGACCACGAGCAAGAAACCCACCACTTCCAAAAGACAGAGAGGTGGTTCTTGGTCTTCAAGTACCAAGTTATGGTGCTTCTTCACACATCGTAAAGGGGAAGGGAAAAAGGAAAATGGAATGATGCTTTTTGGTGATATGACTATGTCCTTCGTGCTTCATCTAATGTGGTCATCATCATCATCAACGTTTTCATCAAAATACATGAAAACCTAAAAAAACAGACAAAAACGTATGAAAATGGATGAAAATGGCCGAAAACGTAAGAAAACGGACGAAAACAGACGAAAACGTATGAAAGCGTAAAAGCACGTCTAAAAACATATGAAAATTGGACGAAAACCAAAGAAAACGGACGAAAACGTATGAAAACGAACGAAAACGTAAGAAAATGGGCCAGCGTAAGAAAACAAATGAAAACGTATGAAACGAACGTAAACGCGAAGCGTAAGAAAACATTCAAAACGTATGAAAGCAAAACGATATATAAACGAAAACGTCTGAAAACATACTAAAATGTCTAAAAACGAAAACGTATGAAAACGAAAAAGTCTAAAAACATACGAAAATGTATATAAGCGTATGAAAACGTAAAACGTATGAAAACGTCGAAAACGGACGGAAACGTCGAAACGGATGTAAACGTACGAAAACGGATGAAAACAGACGAAAACGCCTGAAATCAGACGAAAACGTAAAAAAATGACGAAACATATGAACACGAATGAAAACGCATAAAAACGAACGAAAAAGTATGAGTACAGATGAAAACGTATGAAAGCGGGGAAAAAAACTTAAATAAAAAAAACGTGAATTTAAAATAAAAAAATATAATGAAAAAAAGGTGAACTAAAAAAAACGTCAATGCCAAAAAAAAAAGACTTGAATTTTAAATAGTAGCGTGAATTTTAAAAAAAAAAGAAAAAAAAGCGTCAACTCCACAAAAAAGAAAAAAGAAAATGAATTTAAAATAGGTAGGCGTGAATTCCAAAAGAGAAAAGAAAAAAAATTAATAAATAATAGTAACAAAAAGACAAAGAAAAAGGATAAAAAAACATGGACTTAGGTTTCCATATGAAATTTTAGGTTTATCCCCACCATTAGATCAAACTAGATGGATGGTGGGGATTTGTCCCTTGGAAAGCACCAAAATAAGAGTAAGCATTTGAAAATTCCTCATACAATCTATCGAACAAATGACATGTCTACATTCTTTATTATATACTTTTAACGTAATATAGTTTGTCATTGTTTGCAGTTAATAGAATCTAAAATTCCCGTCTTCTATATAATTATTGTCATGAAAAACGTGTTATCAAAAAATGTTTTTTATCAAAAAATTTAATTGTAGGGTATCCATTGTCGCAACGCGTGAGTACCTTTTGTGTTGTTATATGATAACTAATTTTGGTGGACGTGATCAAACCTTATTATAACTTTATAAGGTACATTAACCTTTTAAGAAACTAGCAGGATACCCGCGCGTTACGGCGGTGGGTACCCTGTTATTAATGTCCATGCACCAACAAAAAAATAATGACGATCGAGCTAATTGACTTGAGAAACAAGAAAATTGATCCCAGTTCGGTCCGGTTCTCCCATTTTTACCGATTTCGACGGTCCTCTCAGATTTGTTTTCAGATATCTTTTTTTGGCTAGCCGAATTGATGGTAACTCCGGTTCTCAGTTAAACTGGTTGAATGCGTTGGTCCAGTAACTTATGTACCATCAACTTATTTGCATATAAATTGTATGAAACTTTGTATGTTTTATTAGTTTGTACTATATGTATAATAGCATGCATTTTTAGTTTTCAACATGATTTAAAAATAACATTTATTAGAATAATTGAAAAGTCATTAGGTAGTTATGGTTATGGATATTTTTTTTATTATATTAAATTAATTTGTGTTTTTTGTAATTAATCTTTTTAAAACATATCTACAAAAAGTGTTTTAAAGTGTTGTAACTAATGCTATTATATTTATATACTATAGAGTTTGGATCAATTGAGAAGTAATCTTAAAATAAGAAGGATAAAAAGTAACTATAACCATATATCCGAGATGCACTGACCTAAATTAGATGCATCTCTGTAATCTTAGATGCATCATAACACATCCTAATGTGTTTTCTAGCTTTTAGTTAGATACATATACACATATTATATGCATTTCATGATTTCTCTTTTATTGTGTTCTTCTACATGTGTCAAAATCATATAAATTTATTTGCACCACTTTCACTTCAAAATAACCGGAACTCAAAGGCGTGCATCTAAATGAATAGAAATGCATATAGTGCAAGTCGTTGTATCTTAAATATGTGGTTACGGTCACTTCTCATCAATTTTTATTTTAATTTACTTTTCATTGGATACTTGCTCTTGCCATAATAAGTAAGTGTGTTAACTTAATATTTTAAAAAATTATCAACTTAATTTTTCATTTTTCCTGTTTGATGCAATAAATTATAGTCGAGATGCATTAAAGAGGATTAGAGCATTGGGTACAATGACCTCAAGTTATACTGTGGAAAAATAGAAGGGGGGGGGGGTTTTGAATAGTTTTACCAATTTAAAACTTTCTTTTAAAATGTTTAGATCGACTTATGTCAATCTACTTAGATGTGTATGTTGGACGTTGATAGATAGATATATAAAAGTGTAATGAAAGATAAATAGTAAGAAGCACATAACCACGACACGCGTATTTATAGTGGTTCGGTTACAAGGACACCTTCCTTGCCCTACTCCACTCCCCGAGTCACCTACTCGAGAGTTCGTAATCACTACACGACACCAACTCCTTATGGCGGAGAAGCCTTCACAACGTCGCCTACTCTTTTTCGGTACTAGGCTAAGTACCAAGTTCCATTACAATGGAGGAACTACTACCCAACACTACACAACACCTAATCCCAAAGGAGACCCACTCCTTATTACAACACCTTCAAGGATATCAACATCCTTGAAAATAAACAATCACTATATGTATAACGATGCACCTCATCGATTATACGACCTAGGCATTCTTCACTAATGCCACTTGATTTGTTTTCTAGGCATCCATCACCAATGCCCTTGACATAACGCTTGACACCTTTCACTAATGCCTTCGTCTTGACACCTTTAGCATTCTTCACTAATGCTTTTGACATGGACGTTAAGCACCTTTCACTAATGCTTTCGTCTTGACTCTTTCGGCATCCTTCACTAATGCCTTCGACACAACACTTCTATGGAGAAAGAAAGAACTATCAACAAGAGAACCTCAGTAGTCTTGATGATGACGAAGCATGGCAACTCATGGACTTGAGCTTGCTCGACTTCAAGAAGTGGTGATCTCGCCTTTAAGAGGGACCTAGAGAATCACACAAAAACAAAAGACAAACTACATAGAAAAATCCCTTAGAATAAGTGGTTAGAGAGTTACAATACTTGGGGAAAGTATGTGTGAGAGTGGCTAACCAAAAGGAAGAAATGGCTCACTATTTATAGAGGAGAAATGCTTACTGTTCCCCGGATCCCACAGATCCCTCCCTCAAGGGATCCGTCTAGTGTAAAACTAGGGATCCGTGGGACGCTCCTCTTTACCCATGGGTATTTTGGTTATAGGTCATGGGTCATGGGTTGATCCATGGGTCTTTTATTAGATACAATGTACCTAATGGGTAAAATTCACCTAGTCAAATGGGTATGGGTCAATACCATGGGTTGTAGTTTTTACCCATTTATATTACATACTAGTTATGTATATATTTGCCCAATATGTAAACACTAGTTGTTGTACATATATATCATAAAATCACTTATACTTGTTTTAGTGTTTTATGTGAAAACGTAAGTGTGTTAGAAAAACTATTGGCTCAAACTAATTACGTATTTTATTTGTTTCGTTAAAATGATTTTACGTTTGTTATCGATAAAACATTAGAAGATCGTAAAATATAAATAAACGTTTTTACAGCTTATTTGTATTAACAATCTCCCCCTTTTTGTTGATGACAAAACATAAAATTATTTTAAGGAAAAACTAAAATTCGTAAAAGTTCGAATTGGAGTTTTTACTCTCTTCTCCCCCTTTTGGTCGAAACAAAAAGAGCGTCGAAAAGAAACTAACACATTGTTTTTAAGAAAAAGATGTAAAAGAAAAAAATGTAAAGAGAGTAAGTGACGGGAATGATTCTCGTCTTAACTCCCCTTTGGCGAGTCCATCCCTTTGTGAGGGCGTCAAGTAAATATAAACTAATAAGCTAATGAATTGCAATTTTGTTTGCAAATGGTTTCGTCCTTGTGACGAAAACGCTCCCCCTAGAAGATTGCAATATTGCAATGGGGTGTCATGAAGTGTAATCCAAATAATAATTATGTTGCAAATGGTTTTGCAATGTGTGGTTTTGACATAAAGCTCCCCTAGCTTGGTGTGTCAAAAATCTTTATGTGTATTCTTGAAAATCTACAAAATAAAGGTTAGAAAACAAGAGTTTAGTGCATAATTTTCTGCAAATAAGACTCAAGTTAGTAGAAAATTGTTCTTCTGTACCACGGATCCCACGGTTCCCTCCTTTGTGGGATCCGTCTAGGCAATTTCCAGGGATCCGTCTGTCTGGTGACAGATGATTCAGCAAAGGTGATATACCAAACAATGCTGAATATGAAGGTGAGATATGTATACAAACAATGAACATATACTCAAAGCAATATATCAAATAAGTTATCATTCAATAAAACAAAGAGATAACCAAGAGATCTTTAAAATCTAAGAGAATGATTTAGCCATGCAATACATATTTCACTTAATACTAATGAGTGACCTAAACTTAAGAAGCAACAACGTGCTTAAGGATGATCAATCATGAAATGGGTTTCCTAAACATTCTAAGTTGTGCTTGAGACTAAGACACCATTTTGGGCTCATGGTTTTTTAGGTTTGTTGAACTCTTCGAAATGTTCGAGGAGGTGATAAAACATGAAACGTTGCTCTTCACGTAGTTCATGTATCAACCATTCAACATGTTGAAAATGATAGCAATCCTTGTCATGGTTTTAAGCTTCTTGAAGCGGAGGTTCAAGTGATGTGGGTTGAGGATCCTCAAATAAAGGAGGAATTGGTGGAGGCTCATTAAGTGGTGGCTCAACAATGTTTGAGGGTGGAGGTAGAGAAGTGTCAACTTCCATGTGGTCGGGTGGTTAACTTTGATGTCTCCTCATAATCCAAAATGGACCATTAGAGGGAAATGGAGAAATTAACATTGGTGCAAGTGTTGATTCAACACTTTGGTTTTGTTGTACAACCTTTTCTAGTGAATGTGTTGGTAATGGTGGAGGATGAGATGGCCTAAAGGGTAAGTCCTCTAAGTTGTGAGAATGTGGAGATGATTATGAGGTGTTAAATGATGTGGCTCTAGGCACCAATGATGTTGGTTGGGTTGAAAAGGGTGTGTTTGGTTTAGAGTTTGGTGATGGTATCCTTGTGGGAAAAATCCTCTTGGGAATTAGTTTGATTGGTTTATTTGGTGGAGGGGAAATTCTAGCATTTGTAGATTTAACCGGAGATGATTCGGTTGAGGAAACTTCATGTATAACCCTAGCAAGTTTCTTGGGTGGTTCTTGGGTGGATGAGTTAGCACTAGGAGCTTTTCTCATGATGAAATGACTAAGGAAAATGTTTCTAATTGCTGAGAATTATGTTGTGTTTGATGACTAAGGAGTTCTAGCAAGATGACTTATAAAGGGAAGAATTTGGCAAGTGCATTTAATACTTAAGCCACTAAGATTCTTAGGAATGTGATGATTAACATGCACAAGAGTCAGATTCAGAGTTTTACTGATCTAGGGACTCAATTGAGATGAGGTGGAGTGTTCAAGTTAGCAAGATGGGTTTGAAATGATTGTTTTGGCTAGAGTTGACATAATCTGTCACCCGGATCCCACGGTTCCCTCCTTTGAGGGATCCGTCAAGGCTAATCCTAGGGATCCGACTCTCAGCAGTTATGAAAGGATAAAAATGATGTTTCTAAGGTCTAAGACCTATACCATCTTGAGTGTTTCAGTCCTCCTAAGTATCTTAAATAAGGGTGTACTTGAATGATCAAGAGCAATGAGTGATATAGCTAATGATTGCCTTTTATGGAAGGAAAATGAGACTTTGTGACCACCAATGGATGTTCAAGGATGACACTAAGAATTTTGATGGTGTCAAGTTATAATAAATGATCCTAGAGATCAGATGTGAGCTTGAGATGAAGTTTGAAAAATCCACAAAAATCAAAAGAATTGAAAAACTAATTTTTGACCCCGTTTTGAAATAAGGATGGCTAGAAACAATTTCCTAAAATTGTTCAATATGTCCAGCTAAGTGTTTTGAGATGTGAAAAGCAATGTGCGAGTATTGAAGCGGAAATATGGTGAGTTTTGATGAGTTGATAAATCAAAAGGCACTTTGAATAAGATCTTATGTAAGCTATGGGTGGGTTTAAAGCTTTCTCATGCTTGAAGAAGACTTAGTTGGGTTCTAAAATCTTATGTTTAGCTAGTGTAAAGTGATCTAGTAAACTATTTTGATGTATGGGATACTGTATTACTGATCTGTTGTCACGGATCCCACGGTTCCCTCAAGGGAGGGATCCGTCTAGACTAATCCTAGGGATCCGGCATCTGCAGATCAGAACCATCACAGAATCAAGTGCAGATTTTGCACCTAGCAGTATACACTAATAACCATTAAACTAAACAACGATATAAACATGTCATCACATAGAACATATCATAGATAATGGTAGAAATAATAATATCCAAGTTAACACAAACAAGAGTGCTAAAACATAATCATTCATACACAAATCAAGTGTCTCAAGACAATCATAATCCTATTGTCTCTTTAGTTAATTCTTTCTTTTCCTCTTTCCCGACTTTGTGACGTGATAAGCTAGGTTTTGAATTATACCCCTTAATTGTTTGAATTCCGCGGTCTCGTTTGGAATATCCGGAAGTTGTTGATAGTAATCAAATGGTTCCAATTCGATGTTAGCTATGGGGTTGACATCTTATTCTTCTTCATCTTCTTCTACTTCTCCGTCCGAGGAGTCCGAGAGAGCTTTAGATTTTCTTCCATTGACCATGAACCGTTTAGGGGGTTGTTTGGTAAGAGGTACCATGACGTGATCGGAAAAGAAATGATCATCGTTGATAGGAGATGGTTGCAATGCACTAACATACTTACAAAGTCGTGTTAGGAGCATACCATATGGAAGTACCATGTTGGAAACTTTGAATACCCCGACCATTCTCTTCACCATGTAATAGGCGAGATTAAATGGCTTTTGGTGGATAAGACAATAGATCATTTGCACGAGACATGCATTTGGATTATCCTTGTTACCAAATAGGCTAATGACGTTTTCCCTAAGAATTTCTTCCCATTTTCTAAACATGGAGTGCATTTCAAAGAGTTCCATTTAAAAGGGATCACGGTGGATAAGCTTCTTATTTCGGTTGAGACGGGATTGGTCGGCTCTTACTTTGAAAATGGTGTCTCGGACGGTTTCGGGTTCATCAAGAGGAGTATGGTATATTGGGTTGGGATCAAGAGCAAAGGATTGACAAGATATTGCCCAATCTTGAGGGTACCTACAAATTCCTTCACAAGGAATGCGAAGGATTTGAGCGAATGTGTTGAGGGCTAGAATGAAGTTTTGTTTATCGATGATGAAGGCGATTGAAATGCTATTATCGGTGTTTCGAATGATCCTAATGCTTTTATAGAATTCAAAGATGAAAACCGGGCAAATTTGTTCATCAATGTCAAGAATACAATCAAAGTTGATTGCCGAGAAGACTTGACGAATGTCGGTATCTTCAAGGAAACATTCCTTGACTACGCGACCTTCATGAATAAGTCGTTTTTCAAGTCTTTTGAAGATCTTGCGATCGGTTTTTGACAATCCTTCTTTCCGATAGTAATGGGTGAGGTAATGGACGGTATCATGGGGGTCTTGTTGAGTGGCTTTAGGCATGATTTGTCCTAGAAATACAAATATTCCAATTAGGAAAAATTTGTTGAGATGGGTTTATGGTTTTGATTTGTATTAACAATGTTGTGAACACAATGTAATCTTAGTTGAGTGAAAAGCGCTTTTTAATGATTAATTTTGAAAACCCTAACTAAATTAATTGATTAGAAATTGAGAAACCTATGGAAAACTAGAAGGGGGGTTGAATAGTTTTACCAATTTAAAACTTCCTTTTAAATATTTAGATCGACTTATGTCAATCTATTTAGATGTGTATGTTGGACGTTGATAGATAGATATATAAAAGTGTAATGAAAGATAAAGGATAAGAAGCACATAACCACGACACATATTTATAGTGGTTCGGCTACAAGGACACCTTCCTTGCCCTACTCCACTCCTCGAGTCACCTACTCGAGAGTTCGTAAACACTACACAACACCAATCTCCTTATGGCGGAGAAGCCTTCACAACGTCGCCTACTCTTTTTCCGGTACTAGGCTAACCACCGGGTTCTTTCACACCAAGGTGAACCACACCTACCACAACGTCGCCTACCCTTTATCAGGTACTAGGCTAAGTACCTAGTTCCATTACAATGGAGGAACTACTACCCAACACAACACAACACCTAATCCCAAGGAGATCCACTCCTTATTACAACACCATCAAGGATATCACCATCCATGGAGGAACTACTATCCACTCCTTAATACTATATGTATAACGATGCACCTCATCGATTATACGACCTAGGCATTCTTCCCTAATGCCACTTGATTTGATTCCTAGTCATCCTTCACTAATGCCTTTGACACAACGCTTGGCACCTTTCACTAATGCCTTCGTCTTGACACCTTTAGCATTCTTCACTAATGCTTTTGACACGGACGTTAAGCACCTTTCACTAATGCTTTCGTCTTGACTCTTTCGGCATCCTTCACTAATGCCTTCAACACAACACATCTACGGAAGAAGAAAGAACTATCAACAAGAGAACCTCAGTTGTCTTGATGATGACGAAGCATGGCAACTCATGGACTTGAGCTTGCTGGACTTCAAGAAGTGGTGATCTCGCCTTTAAGAGGAACCTAGAGAATCACACAAAAACAAAAGACAAACTACATAGAAAGATCCCTTAGGATCAGTGGTTAGAGAGTTACAATACTTGGGGAAAGTATGTGTGAGAGTGGCAAGCCAAAAGGAAGAAATGGCTCACTATTTATAAAGGAGAAAGCTTACTGTTCCCCGGATCCCACGGATCCCTCCCACAAGGGATCCGTCTAGTGTAAACCTAGGGATCCGTGGGACGCTCCTCTTTGCCCATGGGTATTTTGGTTATGGGTCATGGGTCATGGGTCATGGGTTATGGGTTGATCCATGGGTTTTTTATTAGATACAATGTATCTCATGAGTTCAATGTACCTAGTCAAATGGGTATGGGTCAATACCATGGGTTATGGATATTTTCCATGGGTTATAGTTTTTACCCATTTATATAATATATACTAGTTGTGTATATATTTTGCCCAATATGTAAACACTAGTTGTTGTACATATATATATCATAAAATCACTTATACTTGTTTTAGTGTTTTATGTGAAAACGTTAAGTGTGTTAGAAAACTATTGGCTCAAACAATTACGTATTCTATTTGTTTCTTTAAAATGATTTTACGTTTATTATCGACAAAACATTAGAAGATCGTAAAATATAAATAAACGTTTTTACGGCTTATTTGTATTAACAATCTCCCCCTTTTTGTTGATGACAAAACATAAAATTATTTTAAGGAAAAACTAAAAATTTGTAAAAGTTCGAATTGGAGTTTTTACTCTCTTCTCCCCCTTTTTGTCGAAACAAAAAGAGCGTCGAAAAGAAACTAACACATTGTTGAAAACATGTAAAAAGAAAAAAAAGTATGTAAAGAGAGCAAGTGACGGGAATTGTTCTCATCTTAACTCCCCCTTGACGAGTCCATCCCTTTGTGAGGGCGTCAAGTACATAAAAGTAAGTAAGCTAATGTATTGCAATTATGTTTGCAAATGGTTCGTCCTTGTGACGAAAATGCCCCCCCCCCTTGAAGATTGCAACGTTGCAATGGGGTGTTATGAAGTATAATCCAAGTAAGGATTATGTTGCAAATGGTTTTGCAATATGGTTTGACACAAAGCTCCCCTAGCTTTATGGTGTCAATATCTTCATGTGTATTTTGAAAATCTACAAAATAAAGGTTAGAAAACAAGAGTATAGTGCATAATTTCCTGCAAATAAGACTCAAGTTAGTAGAATTTTGTTCTTCTGTCCCACAGATCCCACGGTTCCCTCTAAGGAGGGATCCGTCTAGGCCTATTCTGGGGATCCGTATGTCTGGTGACAGGTTTTTCAGCAATGGTCATATATCAAGCAATGCTAAATATGGAAGTGAGATATGTATACAACAAACATATACTCAAAGCAATATGGCAAATAAGATATCATTCAATAAAACAAAGAGATAATCAAACAGATCTCTAAAACTAAGAGAATGATCTAGCCATACATATTCTTCTAATACTAATGAGTGACCTAAACTTAAAGAAGCAACAACGTGCTTAAGGATGATCAATCATGGATTGAGATTCCTAAACATTCTAAGTTGAGCTTGAGACTAGGATTAGGCTCATGGTTGTTTAGGTTTGCTGACCTCTTCGAAACGTTCGAGGAGGTGATAAAACATGAAACGTTGCTCTTCACGTAGTTCATGTATCAACATTTCAACATGTTGACAATGATAGCAATCTTTGTCATGGTTTTGAGCTTCTTGAAGTGGAGGTTCAAGTGAAGTGGGTTGAGGATCCTCAAATAAAGGAGGAATTAGTGGAGACTCATTAAGTGTTGACTCAACAATGTTTGAGGGTGGAGGTAGAGAAGTGTTAACTTCCATGTGGTCGGGTGGTTGACTTTGATGTCTCCTCATAATCCAAAATGGACTATTGGGGGGAAATGGAGAAATTGACATTGGTGCAAGTGTTGATTCAACACTTTAGTTTTGTTGTACAACCTTTTCTAGTGGATTTGTTGGTAATGGTGGAAAATGAGATGGCCAAGGGGTAAGTCCTCTAAATTGTGAGAATGTGGAGATGATTTTGAGGTGTTAAATGATGTGGCTCTAGGCACCAATGATGTTGGTTGGGTTGAAAGGGGTGTGTTTGATTTAGTAGAGTTTGGTGATGATATCCTTGTGGGTACAATCCTATTGGGAATTAGTTTGATTGGTTTATTTGGTGTAGGGGAAATCCTAGCATTGGTGGACTTAACCGGAGATGATTCGGTTGAGGAAACTTCGTGTATGATCCTAGCAAGTTTCTTGGGTGGTTCTTGGGTGGATGAGTTAGCACTAGGAGCTTTTCTCATGATGAAATGACTAAGGAAGATGTTTGTAATTGCTAAGAATTATGTTGTGTTTGATGACTAAAGAGTTCTAACAAGATGACTTATAAAGGAAAGAATTTGGCAAGTGCATTTAAGACTTAAGCCACTAAGATTCCTAGAAATGTGATGATTAACATGCACAAGATTTGAATTCAGAGTTTCACTGATCTAGGGACTCAATTAAGATGAGGTGGAGTGTTCAAGTAAGCAAGATGAGCTTGAAATGATTGTTTGGCTAGAGCTGACATAATCTGTCACCCGGATCCCGCGGTTCCCTCCTTGGAGGGATCCGTCTAGGCTAATCCTAGGGATCCGGCTCTCAGCAGTTATGAAAGGAGCAAAATAATGTTTCTAAGATCTAAATCCTATACCATCTTGAGTGTTTCAATCCCCCTAAGTGTCTTAAATGAGGGTGTACTTGAATGAACAAGAGCAATGAGTGATATAGCTAATGATTGCCTTTTATGGAAGGAAAACGAGACTTTGTGATCACCAATGAATGATCAAGGATAACACTAAGAGTTTTGATGGTGTCAATTTATAATAAATGATCCTAGAGATCAGATGATAGCTTGAGATGGAGTTTGAAAAATCCTCAAAAATCAAAAGAATTGAAAAACTAATTTTTGACCCGGTTTGAAATAAAGATGACTAGAAACAATTTCCTAAAATTGTTAAATATGTCCACCTAAGTGCTTTGAAGAATGAAAAGCAATTTGTGAGTATTGAAGCGGAAATATGGTGAGTTTTGACGATTTGATAAATCAAAAGGCATTTTGAATAAGATCTTATGTAAGCTATGAGTGAGTTTAAGACTTTCTCATCCTTGAATAAGACTTAGTTGAGTTCTAGAATCTCATGTTTAGCTAGTGTGAAGTGATCTAGTAAACTATTTTGATGTATGGAATACTGTATTGCTGATCTGTTGTCACGGATCCCACGGTTCCCTCAAGGGAGGGATCCGTCTAGGCTAATCCTAGGGATCCGGCATCTGCAGATCAGAACCATCACAGAATCAAGTGCATATTTTGCACCTAGCAATTTTAACTAATAACCATTAAACTAAGCAATGATATAAACATGTCATCACATAAAACATCTCATAGATAATGGTAGAAACAACAATATCCAAGTTAACACAAACAAAGGTGCTAAAACATAATCATTCATACACAAATCAAGTGTCTCAAGACAATCATAATCCTATAGTCTCTTTCGTCAATCCTTTCTTTTCCTCTTTCCCGACTTTGTAAAGTGATAAGCTAGGTTTTGAATCATACCCCTTAATTGTTTGAATTACGCGGTCTCGTTTGGAATAGTTGGAAGTTGTTCATAGTAATCAAAGGGTTCCAATTCGATGTTAGCTATGGGGTCGGCATCTTCTTTTTCTTCATCTTCTTCTACTTCACCATCCGAGGAATCCGAGAGAGTTTTAGGATTTCTTCCATTGACCGTGAACCGTTTAGGAGGTTGATTGGTAAGAGGTACCATGACGTGATCGGCAAAGAAATGATCATCGTTGATAGGATATGGTTGCAATGCACTAACATACTTACAAAGTCGTGTTAGGAGCAAACCATATAGGAGTACCATGTTGGAAAATTTGAATACCTCGGCCATTCTCTTCACCATGTAATAGGCGAGATTAAATGGCTTTTGGTGGATAAGACAATAGATCATTTGCACAAGACATGCATTAGGATGATCCTTGTTACCAACTAGGCTAATGACGTTTTCCCAAAGGATTTCTTCCCATTTTCTAAACTTGGGGTGCATTTCAAAGAGTTCCATTTGAAAGGGATCACGATGAATGAGCTTCTTGTTTCGGTTGAGACGGGATTGGTCGGCTTTTACTTTGAAAATGGTGTCTCGGACGGTTTCACGTTGATCAAGAGGAGTATGGTATATTGGGTTGGGATCAAGAGCAAAGGATTGAAAAGATATTGCCCAATCTTGAGAATACATACAAATTCCTTAACAAGGAATGCGAAGAATTTGAGCGAATGTGTTAAGCGGTAGAGTGAAGGTTTGTTTGTTGATGTTGAAGGCGATTGAAATGCTTTCATCGGTGTTTCGAATGATCCTAATGCTTTTGTAAAACTCAAAAATGAAAACCGGACAAATTTGTTCATCTATGTCAAGAAGAAAATCAAAGTTGATTGCCGAGAAGACTTGACGAATGTCGGTATTTTCAAGGAAACATTCCTTGACTACATGACCTTCGTGGATAAGTCGTTTTTCGAGTCTTTTGAAGACTTTTCGGTCGGTTTTTGATAATCCATCTTTACAATAGTAATGGGTGAGGTAATGGATGGTATCATGATGGTCTTGTTGAGTGGCTTTAGGCATGGTTGGTCCTAGAAACACAAATATTCCAATTAGGTAAAATTATTTGAGATGGGTTTATGGTTTTGATTTGTATTAACAATGTTGTGAACACAATGTAATCCTAATCATGTTAAAAGCCCCTTTTAATGATTAATTTTGAAAACCCTAATTGAATTAATTGATTAGAAATTGTGAAACCATAAACTCTAGGATGAGGATGATGAAAATTAGAACAAGTTAGTGTAATTACTTACAATGGTGTTCTAGAGAAGGATACTTGAGGGTATGGAGTCCAATGAGGATGAAATCAGTACTTGAGTCGTTTTTGTGTTATGTGAGGAGAGGGAAAATGATCAGTGATGGTTTTTGAATGCGTATAGCTGTGTTATGTCCCATGGTTCCCCCGGATCCCTTGTATTTGGGATCCGGCTAGTACAACTAGAGGGATCCGGCTCCTGTGGACAGAAAAAGGGTTGTTTGGCTTTTAATTTTGTTGTAGGCTATAAACTAGCTTACGGAACAAAATTAGTTTAAAGGTTTCAAATAAAAAGATGTTTTGGTCGACGTGATTTGATAAGTTATTATCAAGGATCCATTTGTGACGACGGCGTTAGTTTGACGAAATCAAGAATAATACTATTCCCGATGATGAGTAAGTCAGGAAAGTGATGAAAGAGAGACTTTTAAGAGACTAGCAATTTATTAAACAAACAAGAACTATGATATCAACATAATCATGTAAGTTCGCTAATGAAAAAGTAAACATACCTTTATGCTTCTTGGTTTGGCTTATGAAGACATAATACCAAAAATACTTCATGAGCTCTTAAAGTAATCCTTTGTACTTTGAGTAAGTAGGTTGTGATTACTTTTAGATCCTTTCTCGAAGGTTGACTTCATTATTCTTTGAATAGAAATGAAGGTTTTGAAGAGATCCTATCATGAAGATTTCTTGAAACAAATATGTTAAAATGATCTATCAATGTCCAACATGAAAGAGAAAAAAAATGTTTTGAAATCATTCCTTCTTTGTAGTTTTCAAACATACACGGATCGTATCAAGTTTTTAAAGTACAACATACTCTAAGAAACTTGGTAACGAATCTCTGATGCTAATTGTGGAAAACTAGAAGGGGGTTGAATAGTTTTACCAATTTAAAACTTCCTTTTAAATATTTAGATCGACTTATGTCAATCTGTTTAGAAGTATATGTTGGACGTTGATAGATAGATATATAAAAGTGTAATGAAAGATAAAGGATAAGAAGCACATAACCACGACACGAGTATTTATAGTGGTTCGGCTACAAGGACACCTTCCTTGCCCTACTCCACTCCTCGAGTCACCTACTCGAGAGTTCGTAAACACTACACAACACCAATCTCCTTATGGCGGAGAAGCCTTCACAACGTCGCCTACTCTTTTTCCGGTACTAGGCTAACCACCGGGTTCTTTCACACCAAGGTGAACCACACCTACCACAACGTCGCCTACCCTTTATCAGGTACTAGGCTAAGTACCTAGTTCCATTACAATGGAGGAACTACTACCCAACACAACACAACACCTAATCCCAAGGAGATCCACTCCTTATTACAACACCATCAAGGATATCACCATCCATGGAGGAACTACTATCCACTCCTTAATACTATATGTATAACGATGCACCTCATCGATTATACGACCTAGGCATTCTTCCCTAATGCCACTTGATTTGATTCCTAGGCATCCTTCACTAATGCCTTTGACACAACGCTTGGCACCTTTCACTAATGCCTTCGTCTTGACACCTTTAGCATTCTTCACTAATGCTTTTGACACGGACGTTAAGCACCTTTCACTAATGCTTTCGTCTTGACTCTTTCGGCATCCTTCACTAATGCCTTCAACACAACACATCTACGGAAGAAGAAAGAACTATCAACAAGAGAACCTCAGTTGTCTTGATGATGACGAAGCATGGCAACTCATGGACTTGAGCTTGCTCGACTTCAAGAAGTGGTGATCTCGCCTTTAAGAGGAACCTAGAGAATCACAAAAACAAAAGACAAACTACATAGAAAGATCCCTTAGGATCAGTGGTTAGAGAGTTACAATACTTGGGGAAAGTATGTGTGAGAGTGGCAAGCCAAAAGGAAGAAATGGCTCACTATTTAAAGAGGAGAAAGCTTACTGTTCCCCGGATCCCACGGATCCCTCCCACAAGGGATCCGTCTAGTGTAAACCTAGGGATCCGTGGGACGCTCCTCTTTGCCCATGGGTATTTTGGTTATGGGTTGATCCATGGGTTTCTTATTAGATACAATGTATCTCATGAGTTCAGTGTACCTAGTCAAATGGGTATGGGTCAATACCATGGGTTATGGATATTTTCCATGGGTTGTAGTTTTTACCCATTTATATAATATATACTAGTTGTGTATATATTTTGCCCAATATGTAAACACTAGTTGTTGTACATATATATATCATAAAATCACTTATACTTGTTTTAAAGTTTTATGTGAAAACGTTAAGTGTTTTATGTGAAAACGTTAAGTGTTTTATGTGAAAACGTTAAGTGTGTTAGAAAACTATTGGCTCAAACAATTACGTATTCTATTTGTTTCGTTACAATGATTTTACGTTTGTTATCGACAAAACATTAGAAGATCGTAAAATATAAATAAACGTTTTTACGGCTTATTTGTATTAACAAAACCATAAACCCTAGGATGGGGATGATGAAAATTAGAACATGTTAGTGTAATTACTTACAATGGTGTTCTAGAGAGGAGTACTTGAGGATATGGAGTCCTATGAGGATGAAATCAGTTCTTGAGTCGTTTTTGTGTTTTGTGGGGAGAGGGAAAAAGATCAGTACTGGATTTCAAAAGCGTATAGCTGTTTTCTGTCCCACGGTTCCCCCGGATCCCTTGTATTTGGGATTCGGTTACTGTGGACAGAAAAAGGGTTGTTTGGCATTATTTTTCTAGTAGGCTATAGACTAGCTTATGGAACAAAAATAGTTTAAAGGTTTCAAATGAAAAAATGTTTTGGTCGACGAGATTTGATAAGTTAATTATCAAGGATCCATTTGTGACGACGGCGTTAGTTTGACGAAATCAAGAGGAATACTATTCCCGATGATGAGTAAGTCGGGAAAGTGACGAAAGAGAGACTTTTAAGAGACTAACAATTATTAAACAAACAAGAACTATGATATCAACATAAACATGTAAGCTAGCTAATGAAAAGTAAACATACCTTTATGCTTCTTGGTTTGGCTTATGAATACATAATACCAAAGGTACTTAATGAGCTCTTAAAGTAATCCTTCGTACTTAGAGTAAGTAGGTTGTGATTACTTTTAGATCCTTTCTTGAAGGTTGACTTCATTATTCTTTGAATAGAAATGAAGGTTTTGAAGAGATCCTAGCATGAAGATTTCTTGAAACAAATATGTTAGAATGATCTATCAATGTCCAACATGAAAGAGAAAAAAAAATGTTTTGAAATATTTCCTTCTTTGTAGTTTTTAAACATACACGGATCGTATCAAGTTTTTAAAGTACAACATACTCTAAGAAACTTGGTAACGAAGCTCTGATGCCAATTGTGGAAAACTAGAAGGGGGGGGGTTGAATAGTTTTATCAATTTAAAACTTTCTTTTAAAATGTTTAGATCGACTTATGTCAATCTACTTAGATGTGTATGTTGGACGTTGATAGATAGATATATAAAAGTGTAATGAAAGATATAGAGTAAGAAGCACATAACCACGACACGAGTATTTATAGTGGTTCGGGTACAAGGACACCTTCCTTGCCCTACTCCACTCCCCGAGTCACCTACTCGAGAGTTCGTAATCACTACACGAAACCAACTCCTTATGGCGGAGAAGCCTTCACAACGTCGCCTACTCTTTTTCGGTACTAGGCTAACCACCAGGTTCTTTCACACCAAGGTGAACCACACCTACCACAACGTCGCCTACCCTTTATCCGGTACTAGGCTAAGTACCGAGTTCCATTACAATGGAGGAACTACTACCCAACACTACACAACACCTAATCCCAATGGAGACCCACTCCTTATTACAACACCATCAAGGATATCAACATCCTTGAAAATAAACAATCACTATATGTATAACGATGCACCTCATCGATTATACGACCTAGGCATTCTTCACTAATGCCACTTGATTTGTTTTCTAGGCATCCATCACCTATGCTCTTGACACAACGCTTGACACCTTTCACTAATGCCTTCGTCTTGACACATTTAAAATTCTTCACTAATGCTTTTGACACGGACGTTAAGCACCTTTCACTAATGCTTTCGTCTTGACTCTTTCGGCATCCTTCACTAATTCCTTCGACACAACACTTCTATGGAGAAAGAAAGAACTATCAACAAGAGAACCTCAGTAGTCTTGATGATGACGAAGCATGGCAACTAATGGACTTGAGCTTGCTCGACTTCAAGAAGTGGTGATCTCGCCTTTAAGAGGGACCTAGAGAATCACACAAAAATAAAAGACAAACTACATAGAAAGATCCTTTAGAATCAGTGGTTAGAGAGTTACAATACTTGGGGAAAGTATGTGTGAGAGTGGCTAACCAAAAGGAAGAAATGGCTCACTATTTATAGAGGAGAAATGCTTACTGTTCCCTGGATCCCACGGATCCCTCCCTCAAGGGATCCGTCTAGTGTAAAACTAGGGATCCGTGGGACGCTCCTCTTTGCCCATGGGTATTTTGGTTATGGGTCATGGGTCATGGGTTGATCCATGGGTCTTTTATTAGATACAATGTACCTAATGGGTGCAATGCACCTAGTCAAATGGGTATGGGTCAATACCATGGGTTGTAGTTTTTACCCATTTATATTACATACTAGTTATGTATATATTTGCCCAATATGTAAACACTAGTTGTTGTACATATATATCATAAAATCACTTATGCTTGTTTTAGTGTTTTATGTGAAAACGTAAGTGTGTTAGAAAAACTATTGACTCAAACTAATTACGTATTTTATTTGTTTCCTTAAAATGATTTTACATTTGTTATCGACAAAACATTAGAAGATCGTAAAATATAAATAAACGTTTTTACGACTTATTTGTATTAACATATACTTTAATTCAGCGCCACGTCAGCGCCACATCAGCTTTAACATTTCAACCTTAACTCAACAAAAACACCCTTTATCATAACTTAATCAAAACTCAACATTTTGAGCCTCACTTTTCTTTAAAAAATAAAATTTACAAATTCAACCCCAAAACTAAAACTAATAATTCATTTAATAAATAACATAACATTCAAATTTCATCTCTTCCAACCTTATAATCGTTTGATCTTTTTCTTTAGCCGCCCTGTACGCCTCTTGGGCCGCTTCCTGTTTGATACGATACTCGGATGTAATAACGTCCCCGAGTTTTCTCCCCGAGATCGTTCCCCCAGTACTCTCTCCCCCGGTACTCGTCGTGGTCTCGGATTTGGCTTTCTGTGAAGCACAGTTTTTGCCCATCGGACATGGTTGAGCATCATGACCAAATAACGCCTCGTTTGTTTGGCTTGGGACATCGCCGGTTATATCAGTCAGTTCCAGCGCGTCCCATTTTTTATGCTTGCGCAAAACTTGCCACGCCTCCTTGTGAGGAAACGGTGCTCCTCTATGCTCTTCACGGTACGTTTCCCTAGCGCGTTTCATGATATCCAACTCACTTTCCCTAGTTTTTTCCAAACATTTTGAACGTTTGTAGATTGAGTTAAACTTTTGGCAATCACGGTTCAACGTTTTCCAATTGCTTGTTAGCATATCTTTGTTGCGTAGTTGAAAATTGAGTTTATTGAACTCGTTCATAACCCGTCTTCAAAAACGTTTCGCCCGGTTGTGAAAGACTGACTTTAGGATCCTCGGTAACGGTCACATAACATATTGCAAGTAGTTTTTCCTCACTTCCTTGCCAACGTAATATTGTTTCGGTCACGTCGAGGTTTGGTTCGTAAATTGGTTCGGGTTGTTTGTTTTTTTTGCCTTTCGTTTACCGCGACTTGTGGGCTTGACGGGAGACAAAGGTGCTTCGAATACTTCATTTGTTTTGATTTTTGTATGTGATGATTGGGATGGCGGTTGTGATGGTGTTCGAATTGTAGGCTTTGGAAATTGGTGTTTAGCATTTGTTGGCTTCGTTGCTAATTTAGAAATTGTTGATGTTGTAGGTAAAGTTCCTCGGACATCATGCCGAGTGGGTTAGGAAAAGGGATATTGGTTGATGAAGACCCCACGTTTGGGTTTGAAGATGAACCCGCGTTCGGGTTATTAAACCCCATGAGGTTCAAGAAACTCTCGTCGTTGTTAAATTTCGACATTTTTTTGAGCAAATTAAAGTTTATGTATATGATTTTGAGATGTGAATGTGTGAAAATTAAGCTGTGTATTAGTTGGTATTTATAGTGGTAAAAAAAAGGTTTTAAATTTTTTTTTAAACATTGTAGCCGTTACAGGGATTGAAAGTGTAAATTTTTTTGACCGTTTGAAAAATGTAGCCTTTTTTGGGCCAAAAGTGTAATTTTTGTACTCCCTCTTAACGTTGTGTTAACACGACAACACCCCATCCAACGCGAGGACTTAACGTGACTCGACGGTATGATAACTTGGGTGTTAACACGGGCCACGTGGCATAACGCCCAACCCCAAGTTAACATACCGAGTGCTCTTAATCAAGTTATCAAGAAGTCCATCTATCAAGATTTGCATTTTTATTACATAAGGAATGGATAATAGGAGACCATATGATATGTATCCATTTACCTTTTTTATTCTAAGGTTATGCAAACAAGAAAAAGTTCAATGTAGATCCAACATTCTCTAAAGATTCAATGAGTCAATCATAGCCATTTATTTATTAAAAAAAAACTTTCACATTTTAAAAAAAAATAAATATCTCGCAAACCATTAATCGTTACACAAAACGAATCATACCATCGCGACGAACATTAACCCATCTTTCTATAGAAGGGCAGTTTTATATACTTTCGACGAATTTTTTTTCCAATTTTTTTTCTAGTTATGTCTGAAAATTTGTATCACAAATCACATGTGATTTATGAAATCAGACATGTGATTTTTCCAAATGTAACTGAAAAAAATCGAAAAAAAAGTTTGTCGAAAGTATATTGAAGTGACCGTCTAGTCGTCTACTAAAAGATAAAAAAAAATACTCGTCGCGGTGGTATATTTTTTTTTGCAATATATTTTATTTTTAAAAAAGATGTGGAAAGTGTGTTTTTTCTATTTTGATCAAAAAATAAGTGGCTATGATTAGTTCATTGAATCTTTAGATAATTTTGATTTTACATTGATCTCAACTCATGCAAACAATTTTTTAGATCGCATGTATGTTCTCATTTGCAACCAACTTAGTTTTCTAACCCGGAGTACTCATTTGTTTGGTTTTAGGATTTATTGTAACATAATTTATTATTTAAACTTTAGAATATTTTTTTTTTTCAAATACTCATGAATTTTACGGGTCTTTAAGCTAGTGTAATTATGTTTAAAAGTAAAAACCGATGAGTTTAATTTATTAGATGAAGACAAACGGAAATAGTTTTGAGAAGGACTTTTCTCCATATCTAAAATTGGTTGGAGTTAAAGATAAGAATTTTATGTTTTCTAGCGGGAAGTGATTTGTACACCATTTTTTTTTTGCCATCTATCACTAAATTACACCAGTGATACACACAGTACAACACTGCAATGCATAATTTAATGGTGGATGGAAAAAATAAATGGTGTACAAATCACCTCTCTTTCTAGCACGTAAAACGCAAACTTCACACCCCAGAATGTAATGGCAATAAAGATTGCACACAACCTGTTCGACCAAATGCCCTGCAATAAAATTTTTTTTATTAAAAAGTTAGTATATAAAAGATGCATTAAAGAGTAAATGGTTGATGGCTTTTGTGGGTTTTTTGTTACCTTGGGATTGGATTCGTGTTATTGGGAGATAATCTGCTTGACAATGTAGATTAGGGGTGAGCAAACGACCCGAACGGACCGGGCCGACCGAGACCGGATCGGACCGGACCGACCACATTCGGTCCGGTCGTCGGTCTAGGCTTTTGGGCTAATTCGGTCCTCGGTCCGGTCCGGACCACAAACCGACTATTTTGGCCTTGTTGGACCGGACCGACCACATTCAGTCTGGTCCTCGGTCTAGGCTTTTTGGCTAATTCGGTCTTCGGTCTTGGCGATCCGGTACGGTCCGGGACCGATGCTCACCCCTAATGAAGATAGTATCACAACCAACAATGTCAATGAGTATTAATGGTAAAGTGGCACATAGTTAATAGGAAAATGAGTTTGCTATTTGAAGAAGAGGGTTGTTTATTTTTGTAACGACTTGTAATTATTTTCGATGTAATCCACTAAAGAATCACATGTGATTTTGACCCCAAATCACATGTGATTTTACCTTAATATTTGTGATTTTATCTTAAATTAATTTTTTAAAGTGAATCAAGAGTGTGAAGCATAGGGTGGTAGCAAATGGTACCAAGAGTAGCGTGTCGATGATATATTTTGGAGGATCACCATTGAGTTCATTTACTTTTGATGTAACTTGTTTTTGTTGATGTTTAAATTACTTTGAGCAATGAATTTTTATTTGTCAATAAATCAAGTCATTATTGTCATGTGTTTCACTTTTATGGCTATGGATTTTCAAAATAGGTTTACTATTTGAAAAAGATTGTAGTTTATTTTTGTAAGACTTTAAATTTTTTCAATGTGACCCACTAAAGAATCACATGAGATTTTGTGCAAATCACATGTGATTTTACCTTAAATTAGTTTTTGAAAGTGAATTACATGTGAGTTACTCATTTTTAGATTAAAACTGAATCTCACGTAATTTACATTTTTTCATAACATAGCAAAAAATAAATAACAGAATCACACGTAATTTCAGGAATTTGTTTTATAAAATGAAGGAATAAGTTGATTTGAAATTAAAGATCACATGTGATTTATTACTCTAAAGATCGAATGTGACTTGTAAAATCACATGTGATTTTTTTTTTGTAAACTGTGTTTTTGACTCGGCTAAAATCACATGTGATTTTTTTAAAACAGAATCACGTGTGATTTATAAACGAATCACAACAAAAAATAAATCACGTGTGATTTTTTTTACAGATCACGTGTGATTTGTCTGGACGGAAATTTTGAATAAAAAGTTCGTCGAAAGTATATAAAAGTGCATATCTATAGAAAGATGATTTTTTTCTCGTCGTGATGGTGTTTTTTTTGTAGCTTGAAAATTTACCGTTTGCAAAATATGTTGTTTTTAAAAAAAATGGTGGAAAGTGAGTTTTTATAGAATTACATTTCTACCCTTCCTTTGTTAATTTTTGCTTTCATCTCATCCATTGGATGAAAAAAAAAATGAATGGTTGAGATCTTATGATTTGTTCTTTAGATTAGATGTGTTTTCTATTGATCTCACTTCATTTATAGATTACAATGAACCCTAATGTATCTTAAGTCCACATATCGGGCTTGGGCCGACTCATCAATTATATCGGTTAATGCTCCATCGCAGTCCGAGCGGTGAAATCGCGAAAGCTCAAACTGGAGATACTTAAAATGTAACACCCCCAATTTCGTGACGCAGCGGAATTCAAACTGGGTGTTACTTCATGGCACATCAATTATAAAAATAGAAAACTAACTCTAATTGAGTCGTTTTAAAAGATTTATCATTCGAATTATATAAATATCAGAGTTTACAAAATGAGGTCCTAGTAGTTTCGTAGTTTATAAAATAAGTTTTCGAATGATAATAAAATTTATTATAGCCTTCTTGAGTATCCATGCCACTCCGTGCCATCCTCATTCATTATACACCTGAGATAAACATATGCTAAAAGTGTCAACACAAAGGTTGGTGAGTTCATAGAGTTTATAAGTAAAACAGTTGAGTTTAATAGTTTTAAGTTTACAAAAATTGATAAAATGAATAGTGGGTTATGTTGTTATACAACCATAGTTCGTTTGTTTTCCCTAACCGGGTCATAGTATTTGTATAATAATCAGTAGAACACAAGTTTCAAGGTTGGGCCACGTTGTTGCACCCATAAATCCAGTAGTTGCGGTACAGTTTCAGTATAGTACCGTATTATTGCTCTAAGATCATGACATGCAAACCTTAACACGTAAACGTCATAAAAATGACGTAGGTTACAGACATCATAATGATGATGTGGGCAACCATGCCCTTGGATAGGAGCTTGCCATTCTCCTATTTGTTCTCAAATAAAGTGCATTTGGTTACCTAACCGGCTAACACAAATGGGGCGTCAACTGCCAATAGATCTATCTATGATATTCGCGTTCACTCGCAAGTAATTAATGGTTCATGATATGAGGGACTTTTAGTGGCAATAACAGGTACTTAGGCAATAGCATACAGAAAATACTTGTGTTCAGGTTTGTAGCATGTATCTCCCCACAAGTTTGAAAAACATGTAAAAGTGAGACTATGAACTCATAGTAGTATGTAAAAGTTTTAGAGTACTTGAGAAAATATAAGTAAGTAGTTGAGCATGTATCTCCCCCAAAACAGTTAAAAAGCAAGTAAAAGTAGGGGCCATGAACTCACAGTAATATATAAAAGTTTAGAGTACTTGTAAAAGTAAAAGCAAGTTGTTGAGCATGTATCTCCCCCAAAAGAGTTTACAAAAATGATAAACAATAGAAAATGAGGCTACGAACTCACAGTAATATGTAAAAGTTTAGAGTACTTGTGAAAGTAAAAACATGTAATTGAGCATGTATCTTCCCCAAAAATAGTATAAAACAATTGAAAATGGGGATATGAAACTCACAGTAATATGTAAAAGTTCAGAGTACTTGTGTAAGTAAAAGCAAGTAGTTGAGCATGTATCTCCCCCAAAGAGTTTATAAAACCATTAAACAAGTAAAAGTGGTGCTACAAACTCAAAGTAATATGTAAAAGTTTATAGTACTTGTGAAAGTAAAAACATGTAATTAAGCATGTATCTCCCCCAAAATGGATAAAAGTTTAGAGTACTTGTGAAAGTAAATGAAAGTAATTGAGCATGTATCTCCCCCAAAGAGTTTATAAAACAATTAAACGAGTAAAAGTGGGGCTACGAACTCACCGTGAGTTGGATGTTTTAGTGATTTTATGAATATGGTGGATAAGCCGGAAAACCTCTACGTGCAACCTAAAATAAAATGTTGCGACTTAGGTTTGGAATAATGTCTAGGAAAACATAAACGAGCCTATATACGTCATTATTGATCATGATGTAGTACTTAGTGGTTTAGTGTATCTTTGTTTTTTAGAAATGGTTTATGAAACATTTATAGTTTATATATCTCGTACTACCGTTCGGGCCATCATAATTCAGATGTCATGTTGTAAACGTTCGAGGAGCTAGGACATTTTAAATCGTAAATCCAGCAACTCGTCAATACGTTTTTTATAGCAGGGTTCGGGGTCGAGAAAACCTCCTTTTCTACGAGCAAGCTTTTCAACCCTCTAGGCAGTGAACCTAATCGTTGTAGTGTAGTGTGTGTAAGCCTCCAGGATTGATTTCGTTCTCTAGGGGAATAGGAATGATGGAAAGAGATTTATGACGAGAAGGTGGGAGTGAGGATGATTCTTTTTTAGTCTTTTTTATGTTTTTTTTATAAAGCAAGGGTAAAATCTCGCTGTATATGATTGGGGGGTGGTACTTCTATCGATTTCACTAATTATCTAATTATCTAATTAACTATTGGATAGTTTATGCTAATTGAGGTGTGCTCGTATGATGATTAAAGATGTGTTCACTTAGATACTATTACTCCCTAGTTATCTTTTATTGGTCGATTGAATTGTCACTTCCTATATCTTAATTGTTGCGTTGTATTCCTATTAGTCGTAGGGGGTGCATAATTCCCTAGATCTATGAATTGTAACTCTCCTATAGAATACACGGGATCGGCAAGTTCAATAGCATCTCCCCCGAATACCCTAATATCATAAAGTACAACTCATGCAATAAACACAACGATGGCCTAGGTGCACTCTGATGCGCGTTCGGGGTCAAAGGAACTTCCTTTTCTTCGAGCAAGTTTTTCAACCACCTAGGCAGTGAACCTAATCGTTGTAGTGTAGTATTGGGTAAGCCTCGGGGATTGATATCGTTCTCTAGGGGAATAAGAATGCTAGCAAGAAATGTATGACGAGAAGGTGGGGGTTGAGGATGATTCTTTTTTTATCTTTTTATTGGTTTTTTAGAAAGCTAAGGTAAAATCTCGGGGCAATTGGTTTGGGGGTGGTACTTCTACCAATTACATCTACTTATCTAATTATCTAGGGGTAGCTTATTTCTAATTGATGTGTGCTCGTATGATGATAAAAAATGTGTTTACCTAGATGCTATTACTCCCTAGTTATCTTTTATTGGTCGGTTGAATTGTCACACCTTATCTTAACGCGTTGTATTCCTAAGGTCGTAGGGTATGCGTAGTCTCTAGTTCTTTGAGGTTATCTCTCGGGTTTGACACACGAAATCGGCAAGCCTATGTTATTTCATTCATAAGCCAAACATTCATAAAGCATACTCAAGCATTAAATACAACTAATTATGCCTAGTTGCACTCCTAAGCCAATTTACAATTAAGATAAGAAACAACCTAACAATAATCAATAACAAGGTTTCATAGATCTAAGCAAACACACAAGAAATTTAGCTAGACATGGTAAACAAGCAAGCATACACACAATCAATCGAATAAGGGATAGACATAATGTTACTTTGGATTAAAATACTTATCTCGATGTGTAAAATAGGGTATGGGACCCTAAGATATTGTCCAAATCGGACTACAAATGATTTAGGGTTTTTTCTCCAAAAGTCTACCTCTCTAAATGCAGAAAAATCGAATTCTATATATAGATTTACACTTGCGACGGCGTCACCTTTTGCATGGGACGCCGTCAGCTCGCCGTCATTTGGGTTTCTTCTGGGCCAAGTCATCGATGGGATGGCGTCACCTTAGAGTCGTGACGCCGTCAGTCTTCAGTTGGGACGTCGTCTTGATTCTGGATCTGGGCCGTCTGATATGAAAATTGTGAGTGACGCCCTCCTTCTTTATAACGTGACGCCGTCAGGTTATGTGAACAAATTTTCCACTGAGCAGTCTGGTGCATTTTTTGATCAAGTCATTATAGAGGGACGACGTCGCCCTTTAATTGGGACGCCGTCAGGTACTGTTTGATCAGCTTTGAGAGGCTTCGATCTTGACTTTGCCATTTTCTTCATGTATTTGCTCCTTTTCGTCCAAATATGCTTCATTCCAGCATTTTGCTTCCAAGAGACCTAAAAGTGAAAATGAAGGAAATTAAGCAGTAAAGGATATAAAAGTGGTCGATTAAGGGCTTAAATGACTCCCTAAAAGCGTACATTTTAAATCCTTATCAAATATCCCTACACTTGGTATTTGCTTGTCCTCAAGCAAATGTTCTTTTGGCCAATCAATTTATAAGTTAGGGGGCATGAAGCATGGGTTTAAAATAATTCATAACAAGTAAAAGCACGGTAATAGTCATAACAAGCACGGAAATCATATACTAGCACCTCACAAGGGGTGTTTGGATTCTCTCATCTCTCGGATTTATATGAAATATAATAAATGGAAATGAAAGATAAACACTCATTACCTGGCATAGTACATAGATTACCATAAGCTTGAGACTAGATCAAACCTCCACCGCTTTGGCGTAAGCACCTAGGAACAACTATCTAAGAGGTCTTTACAAGGGTTGTAACGTTAGGCTTACGGTAGGGAAAAAAAGGGTTTTGCTGGATAGGCGATATTTAGTGGTGGCAAGTCAAAAATATTATGTTACAAGCATGAAAAGCGTGGCATTGCTAAGCCAAGACTCGACTCACTTTTTTTTTTAACGACATAAACATAAAGATAGATGTAGAATGGTAGCCAGTATGTTTTTTTTTTTTTTTTTTTTTTTTGCATACATTCTTACTCTACCATCTTCTACGATAACATCAAAATATAAAGGATTTATAGGAGCATCCCTACACTTGAGTTTTTATTTCTCTAACACTAATTGACCCGATTTGAAAAGATCAAAACACTTGGAGCATTTAATTACGTAGATAAAGGGAATTTGAATTTATCGTTCTTTCCCGTTATTCCATAAAATATTACTTTTACCCATGAATCCCAATCGTCCCAAAACTATGTACAAAAGATATGACTCGACTTACCAACCATGCAAGTAATTAGATATTTGAACTAAGGGTTTAGTAATGATAACAATAATGCACTAAAGGTGAGTGCATACAAGGTAGGCTAAGGCAATTTGGGTGTACATTTGGGGGTGGATTGTAAACAATGCTCTTCATTGATATTTCGGAAAACCGAAACATCACAAGAACCGCGAAAAGGATAGACTCTGAGGGGTTAACTAGGGGTAGCGTGTACTAAAGTTGAGTACATCGCAAGGGTGTAGGGTAATTACTCAACCGATGTGAAAGAAGTAATTATAATACAGGTTTTAAACAAGGGTTATCCTAATGCCTCTTTTCATTTAGTTAGTTCTAACTACACAAGTGTAGTCTCACTAGCGATCTCGGAATGCATCACAAAACAAGTTCTAGAATCTATTATACTACCGGTACACTCTCTAAGCATTAAAGGTGAATGCTTTTATTCCTAAAGATCTAGGAGCGAACCTCACATTTTGGGGTGGAATTTTAGTGGTAAACGGTTTTTGTGCTAGTCATATAACCCCTATCCATGACACGCTTTATTAAGACTAAAGTTTAGCTCGTACTTGTCATAAAAAATTTAAAACTTGGTGCTAAAATTGCCCTAACAAATATTTCTCATAGTTTATTACACAAATTACCAAGGACAAGACAAATAATTAAGTGAGTGAATAGTTTTTAAGTTCCCGTTTTATTCTCCCTCCCTACACTTAAACTGAACATTGTCCCCAATGTTCCCCGAAAGTATCAAAGTTATGAGAAAGGAAGGTAAGTAAGGAAAAGAAACTAATACACCCCTGATTAGCTAGGTAGGATATGTGTGAAGTTGCGGTTAAATTCTTTTCCAAGAAGAATGCATAAGTAATAAGCTTCATTCAATGTTGTATTTCTTCGTCTTGCCAAATATAACCTGCACACTTAAGAAAATAAACGAAACCTTTGCGTATAATCGGCGGTAAAACTATATGACACAACTACACTAGAAAGCAAGTAAGATATAATGCTTGTGGAATGGATGTTTGCAGTTTCTCTCGAAATTTAAGACCTGGAAATTTCCAAAAATTTATAAGTAGCACATAAAATGAAAAAATGATAAATTGTTTCTGCTTAACCTAACATCGTCAGGCTTTAATCCTGACGCCGTCAGGTTGCCCTAACAGAAACTGGTCTGCTGCGTTTTTCTGGAAAAATTACATCTTTAAAAACTGGAAAAATTCCTGCAAAACATCCATTATGACTCGATACAAGCATTTGAATCTAACAAACACACATATATATCAATTTCACTAGTTTTAATTCTCATGTTCATGTTCTTAGAAACGTATATGATCTTCCCTACACTTATCTTTTCGTAAAATACCTTTATATGCAATTAAGACGAAGTTAAAAAAAAACAAAATAAAGCATTTTCACAAAGTCTAACATGAGAATAAACAATAATGAAAAAGATATATAAAACACAAATAAAAACAAACATTCAAACAAATAAACATGGGTTGCCTCCCAAGAAGCGCTTGCTTTTTTTCGAGTCATGAGCTTGACTCTACCCTTATTTGACGGATAAAGGGGAAGTTTTCCCTACACTTAAGCTTAAGTGCGGGTGATAGTAGCGATACACACCCTTAGGGTGGAAATTTGCCATGTGAGGTGAAGGTGATGGGTGATTTATATGCTCAAAGGGGTGTGCTCCACTCATTATAACCTTACCTAATTCTATCGGTGTAGCGGGTGAATCAAGTCTTTCTCCTAGAAATGGATCATCTTCTATCAACTTCAAGAGATTCTTAGTTAAGGATCCATCTTGACCTAATAAACCCGGTTTAAACCCATAATGTTTCTTGTTATCAACTATGAATGGGTGATGTAAGTGTGTAAGGTCATGGGTTACTCCTATATTAGCTTCCACTCTACATGGTCTAGAGTCTACTACCTTTATCAAGCAACTACCCGGACTATTTATTTTGATGGATGGATTGGGGCCTAATTCAATTTCTAGATTCACATCTGAAGACGGAAAATTGGGTAAGGTTTTTGGTTGAGGCTCCGGTTTATCAAAATTAGGAACTTTCCTAGGACTAAGAGAGAGGTCATGACAACAAGCATCTAAACCTACATTCTCTAGTGGTGTTTGGTCCAAAGGTTCTATATCAATCGGGGTTCCTATAGTCTCTTCTACTTCTCACGGGTAAGTTATAGGCGGTGTGTGTTCCTCAAGTGATGGTAGGGCTTATGGGCTTGGAGTTTCCACCCCATTCTCCATTATATCTAGATCTCCTATATGTTCATCATGTGTTTTAAAAGACAGATTTTGGATTTCAATTTTAACCAAGTTAGAGAATTCTTTGATGCACAAAACTGAGCACAAACTGAGTTGGGATTACAAGTAGTAAAAAAAAAGTAAAGCTTGCTTGTTTTAAAGACCAACTGAGCTGAGAAATGACCCCAAGATCAGCAGTGTTGCAGGCTGTTTGTGCAGATGTAGAAAGACTGAAAGGAAAAAATTTCATCCCAACTTTTGCAAAGACTGTTGAAACAACTTCTATCCATTACCAACTAACTACAACTTTTGAGAGTACTTTGACCTTAAAAGTCAAAGTGGGTGGGACTGGTTTATGACCCAAAACTAAGTGTATACCAAACACTTCTTCATGAGTACAAATTACTTAAAGTGATTTTAAATTAATTGACTTGACCCCTTTATTTGGAAACTGAATTGCTGCCTTATCTCAGAACCTTTATTAACTTGAAATTAGGATTAAGCAAAGACTACCAGGACATGAAACTGAAAAAAACAACTTTCATTGATTTAAAAGGATATTACAATAAAACTGAAAATACAGGAAAACTAAAATTATTTTAGAAAACTAGGGGTGCCTTATAACTTTGGCTACAATCCACTATTTATACTACAACTAGAAAGCTAGGGTCTTCCATCTCTTCAAGTGTCTTCAGTTGTGCTTGTTTTGTGAGTGAAAACAGACCATAACACCATCCTTGTGCTTCTTTGAGATGATCCCAGCCATTCATGAGTTAGGTACCCTTAAGAAAGAATCTGAGCCGTCCATTGAGTTCTTTTGAAGCTGGGATTGGTGACTTGGCCATTGGAATGAGGGGGGGGGGGGAAATTGGTAGTGGGTTTGGGATTCGGGGGAAACTGGGTAAATAAGGGTTTAGGATTCTTGGGGATGTGGGATATCTGGGTAAAGGAGATGGTTGGGGTTGAGTGTTTTGGGAAGCAGAGAAAGAGGAGTAGGGTATCTAGGGTTCTTGGGCGCAGGGAGTTGTTTGGGCGGGAAAATGGGGAAGAGGAAGGGGGGTAGGGTGTGTTTTGTTTATTAATAAACATGGGTAACGGGTTTGGTTAGTGGACGGGTTAAAAGAGTTAGCAGGCTTGGGCTTTGGGTGGGCTTAGGCAGTTTAGTGGATTTGGACTAGGATTAGATATAAACCCATTGAATACTTTAGGGGCTAAAACTGCCAAACTGAAAATGTAGGGACCAAGACTAGAAAATTATGAAGTTGTAGTCCAAGGGTCAAACTTGTAAATCTCAAATAAGTTAAGGACCATTTTTGCCAATTGTGAAATTCCAAGGACTAAACATGATCATTTTAAAAATCCAGGGATCAAAACTGTAATTTCTCAAAACTTTTGGAACTTTTCACCAAAGGACTAATTATGACAATTTATGATTCCAAAAGGACCTTTGGTGACTTTTCTTTTAAAATAAGTGCTCAGGAACTATTGCTGCCAATTTTTGAAAGTTGAGGGACTGAAACTGCCAATTATGCAAACTTTGCTTGTTTTTCATCTGATTTCAATAATTTGCATCTGAAACATATAAAACACAATTTTGAGATATTTTCAGTATTTTGATGCATTTCGGAGTGTTTTAAGATGTTTCGCAGTTCAGATTTGACCTAAAATGATGAGTTTTTACACACTCATCAATCCCCCACACTAAACTATTGCTAGTCCCTAGCAATATTTTGAGAAAACTTAATGGATTTCAATCTCTTTACCAAAAGCCATTACTTCTGGAGTAGCCAATTGTTTCAGTTCAAGTAAGAACCTTGGTACAATGATAACCAAATGATTTTGAGCAAATCACCAGCTTTCAACGGTTTTGATTTGTCTTTACCAGAAGCCGTTTGCTTCTGGACTAGCCAACTCTTAGATAAAATATCTTTGGTGAGTCGATTACCAATTATGGTTTTCCAACTGCCTTTACCACAAGCCATAAACTTGCGGGCTAGCCAACTCTTCACTAATTAAAGATATGGTGAGCTGAACACCATACAATTTTGGGCAAATTGCAAGCCGTCAACGGATTTGAGATATCTTTACCAAGAGCCGTTTGCTCCTGGATTAGCCAATCCTTTTGTTTATTACACATGGCGGACTGATAACCGTAATCTGAGTAAGTGCAAAACACTTACTCCAAAAAAAAATTTGGCCAAAAATGGGGGAATTGGGTGGTATAATTACATGATAAAATTCGTGAGAATTCCCCCCACACTAGAAATGAATATTGCCCTCAATATTCAAAGTACCGGCGGTTATGCCGAAACATAGAACGTAAAAGGGAAATACTACTGCCATTATTTGAATTTTTTTTTTTTTTTTTTTTTTTTTTTTGAAAACTTTATATACAACAGCGGGGGGCAACTCCCCCACACTAGGGTGGTAGAAAGTAGAAAGAAGTCAGAAATACGGGTAAAAACCCATATCGTGTGCTACTGTTTTTGATTCCCGAGTCGCTAGCTTGACTCGACCCCGTATTCATTTGTTCTTGGGGAAGCAACGTGGAAAACTAATCTCGATCGGACTTTCGTTCACAGTGTTAATAAACATATGAACATCAGAAAGCTCCACACCGACGAGATACAACCGCGGTATTGTTAATAGTAGAAACTATAAAGGATGATACCGGGGTCAAAGATGGTGTCCTCATTCCCGAAGGAGATAAGGGAAAGAGCAACCACACCATCTGTGAAGAATGGAATAAAGATGTGCATGAGAATGCAAGTCCATTCCTCATCAGTAAAAAGCAAATCACCATTTTTGACATTTTTAAGCTTAGTCTTGAAGTTTGTGTGGTGATTGTCAACAGAATTACCGGTAGGGAGGGTTGGAAACGGTTCTTCAATCAACAGATTTTCCAGAAAAAGGATGTCCCCCTCCGAATCAAAGTAAGTATTATCAATTCCTGTTGGAATCGACTCATCACTAAGAAAGGCATCGACTTCATTCCAAAAGTTGTCATCTTCCTCATCCGGAGTGAGAGAAGGGATGGAAGAGTCGGAAATAATAAGATTAGTGGATGATGGATCATTTTTGAGCAATTCTTCAATGGGAAGAATGTCTCCTATTGGATCACAAACATCATCATCCAATCCGATGAAATCAAGAGAGTTTGGTTTCATTCACAGAGTTAACAAACCAATACGATAAACTGATTCCGGAGGTGGTACAAGTGGTGTGCTCTTAGAGCTAGCAATTTCCACCACTTCCGATAAAGTCTCCGATTCTAGATCATCATCATCAAGAACACTCTTGACTTCCTTGGGACAACTTTCAAACCATTTGTTTGAACCAGGGTTGATTTTCAAAGCTTTTAGCTCAGCACTTTTTTGGTGACCCCTCTTAACCGTGAAATTTGAAAGTGTTGCATCGACTCTTTCAGATTTTTGATCAATTGTGGCAACACTATGTTTGTATAGAGGTTTGGAGTTCTGGTTAATATTAAACGTGAGTTCTTCGTTGTCAACCCGTATGGTCAACTCTTCAGCAAATACATCAATTAGAGCACGGCTTGTTCTCAAGAAAGCTCTCCCTAAGATGAGGGGAACTCTAGGATCTGCATCAAAGTCTACTACAACAAAGTCAGTAGGAAAGTGAAACTTTCCTACTTTCACCACGACATCCTCGGCTATCCCAAGTGGACGAGTTTTGGTACGGTCCGCTAGCTCGAGTGTCATGCAAGTGGATGTAAGTTTAGGAAGAGACAGTTTCTTCCATACTGAGAGTGGCATGAGGTTAATGCTTGCACCAAGATCGGCCAAGGCGGAGCATTGAACCATCCCCAAGAAATCACATGGGATTAAAAACCTGCCGGGGTCTTCAAGCTTTTTGGGAAGCTTCTTGAGAAGGACCGCTGAGCATTGCTCATTGAGAGGGGTTTTAGCCATCTCAGATAACTTATCTTTGTTGCTCAGTAAGCTTTTAAGCGTGGATGCAAATTTGGGCATTAGAACGAGAGCATCAACGAAGCTTATATCAAAGTGCAGTTCATTGAAAATTTGGAAAAATTTTTCCATTTGCTCTTTGGTTTTGTCTTTGAGCTTCTCATCATGCAATCTTGATGGGTAAGGAAGCTGACTAGACTTTTGAGCCGGGATGGAAGTCATTTCTGGCTCAGAATTTGTCTTCGGAACTTCGGTTTCCGGACTTAAAGCTTGGACTACCGAAGGTGGGACGTGTGCGGTACTTCGTGGGCTTGAGAAATGCACCTTGTCCGTTGTATCCTTGGTAACTTGACTCATTGCTCCTGGTGGAGGAGGCATTGGAGTCGAAGGTCCATTGTGCGTCTTACCACTACGAGTGGTGACGGCTTTCAACTCGGCATTTGGATTAGGAACTGTATTGCTTGGGAGTCCTCCAGAAGATGACGAAGCTTTGTTCATATTCATGTTCATGAAACTGCTCATCATATTCTTCAACTCATCTGTCTGCCGAGACATTGTGGTATCAATTTCCTTTTTTAGCTCAACTCTCATGTTATTGATCTGAGTTTGCATTGAACGTATGCTTGACTCAGTAATTTTCATGAAGTCATTTGGTAGGGGAGCTTGAGAAGGTTGTTGATAACTTTGTTGATTTGGAGCTTGATATGGTTGGTTGAAATTGTTCCGGTTCTGATTGAAATTTTGAGAGTTATTGAAGTTTTGTCCTTGATTCGAAACAAAGCGATTTTGATTGCCATGGTTTTGCACAGGAGGAAAACCAGGTGGTGTCATACTGCTAGGTGCACGGTAGTGAGGATCAGCTTGTGGTCGGTATTGATTGTGGTTTACAGAAGCTACGGGAGCTTGGTAAACAGAAGCATCGGTTGCTTGACAATCATAATACGCGTGTGGACCACTACAAGTTTCACACACCTTGTTCACGGCTTTGATTGGTTCCGGCTTATGAATTTCGCTTTTGATTTCCTTTACCTCTTTCATCATACAACGGATGACGTCCGTTAGAGCGGCTAACGGAGCGGCTAACTCGGAAGAGTTACCGGATGAAGAAGCAGGAGTGTTCGAAATATTGACTTTGTTGCGAGAAATAGGAACTTTTGATTTTTTTCGCAAATCTCAATCACATCTTTAGGCTTACGATTCAAGATATTGCCACCGGCGGCTGCGTTCAAAGAATCTTGATCGTTACCGTTCAACCCATTATAAAAGATATTAACTTGCTGAAGCTCTGTGAATTCATGATGGGGGCATTTCCTGAGGAGATCTTTGAATCTCTCCCATGCCTCTCCAAAGTTTTCATCGAAATTTTGACGAAATCCAGAAATTTCATTTTTAAGATTAGTCGTCTTTGATGGAGGAAAGAAATAATTGACAAACTTTTGAACAAGATCCTCCCAAGTTTCGATGGTTCGAGGGGGTTCTTTTTCCAGCCAAATCTGGGCTGCCCCCTCAAGTGAGAACGGAAATAGCATTAGTTTGATCACTTTTTGTGGTACATCCTTGTAATTGATAGTTGAGGTCAACTTGTTAAACCAACGGATGTGTGCATACGGGTCTTCTCGATCAAACCCGTGGAATTGATTCGTAGACAGAAGTTGGATCAAATGCGTCTTCAATTCAAAGTGATCAGAATTGATTGGTGGTAAAACGATGGCATCTCCATAACCTTCGGTGGGTGCCTGGAGCATTTCCGCCATAGTTCGTTCGTCTGCCATATTGTTGTTCGGAATAGTACGAATCTCGGGTTCGACTATTCGGGCAGCACGTCTATGAGAACGTCTTCTAGGAATTTCTGCTAGATCACGAAAAGGGCTCAATGATCTAGAAGAACGAGTGCGCATGCACTACCAAAAACAACACTTTCAATTAAAACAAGACCGAGGCAAAACACAGTGAACTTAAACCAATAATCCCACGTGAAATGATCACTTCTATAAGTAAAACGCACAAAGGAGCGGAGAGACTTATTAGGTCAGCGCGAAGCTTATTAAAAACCCGTCTCTTTACAGCCGCAATTTAATGTCAGGCCGTCCTTATACCCCTCACACAGTTTGTTAAACCGATAAAAGTAAACCAAATCACGAGCGACACAAAGGCAAGTTTTAAATCTTTTGTTCGGGAACTTATAATGATAACACCTCAGTTGAGAATGTTATATAGATTGTGTCTTCTATATTATTTAAAACAACAAGGAAAATCTTTTTGTATTTTTAATCTTTTACATATATACAAATAAAAGAAAAATATTTTTGTATTTTTTTATTTTTATAAAAAAAACAATAACTTCACGAGGAAGGTTCTTCAAGTCACTAATCGCAAAAATCACGATATTGTCGCAACACACCTCCCCGGCAGCGGCGCCAAAATTTGATTCGGGGTAAAGTGAGTGGTGAAAAACACAATATCAATGTATATCAAATTAACCGTAAAATTCGACAAATCAACCCTTTAGGAAAAAGGTCAACGTATCAAATCTTACGGGTGTGATAAAAGTGATACCGGAAAAGTGATTTCCCGGGTCGTGTCCCAACGAGGTGTGAATGGAAGGATTCGTTGAGTTTCGTGATTTGAACTTGAATTGGTTTTAATGATTTGTTTGAGTTGAAATTACGATTCTACGAATTGATTAACGGGAAAGTAATTAAGGAAAGGGAACCCTAATAAACTAAAAATAAACTATCACTAAGCCTAAGGAATGATAAAACGAAGCTACACTAAGTCCTAGGGTGCAAAAACGTAAAAAACGTAAAAACCGGCAACCACCCGAGCCATAAACGTAAAAGTTTTGCAATTTAAGGGCTACGGGTGTGAAATTAATTTTCCTACGTCCTAATTGACTAAAAATAATTTTAGAAAAAGACCGGGTATTTTTTTGACTTTTAAATTAATTATTATGAATTAAAGACTATTAAACACTAATTAAATGATTAAAAAATATTAAACTAATGTTGAAAAATCTGAAAAATTCACAAAAAGTACTTGAGATATAGCTGATCCTAGGAAAAATAAGAAATCACTACTTTGTTGTGGAAAATAAGCAGAAAATAAGCTAAAGGGAGCTTAAAAGGAAAACTGTCAAACACCCCTTATGTATTTAATAGTGCAACATTTTAATGAGACAAGTCCCAAGGGCAGTTGGTTAAGTGGGTTGTGTTGAGGTGTTTGTTTGTGACAGTGGAGACCCAGGTTCGAATCCTGGCTCCACTTTTTGAAAACTTGATTTTTTTTTTTTTTTTTTTATTTTGCTTTTCAAATCTTAAAGACACAATTCAACTCAACATTTTTTTTTAAAACTTTTTGAAAAATGACTTGTCAATAAGCTGTATAACTAGCTTATTGATGACAGTTAGACCAAACTTCACCCAAACACTCCTTTGGAACTTTTTGAGCACAAATAAGCAGATGCAAACAGTTGGATAAGCAACACAAAGGAGAAATAAGCAGTGGAGAGTAAATGAGCTACGTCTAACTGAAATAAGCTAATAGAAACAGAGATAAGCAGTTGGCAAAAAGGTACACTAGGGGGGGTCCTAAAGCTAAGTTTGGAAAATGTAAAACAAGCAATATACTCCTATGATAAGCACTAATGAGCTAACAATGATTCTAACCTATACTAACAAAGCAACTAGTTACTAAAATAAGCTAAGTTATCTAACAATAAGCTAAGTAAAAAAAAATATGAGATAGTGACCTGTGGACTACTATTGTGCAGGCTGAGAACAGGTACCTGATGGCCTGTTCGCAGCTTATTTATGAGCTTAGAGATGAGCTTCCAGTCCAGGGACAAGCTACAAAAACATGGTTAGCATAGGTGGCTTTTAAAAAAAAGTTGATTTGGGGCCAAGAACAAGTTGTTAACAGCTTAAAAATAAGCTGAGATCAGCTTGTTGCAGGCTGTTTGTGCAGAACCAGAAATGGTTATAAAAGACAGATTTTGGATTTCAATTTTAACCAAGTTAGAGAATTCTTTGATGCACAAAACTGAGCACAAACTGAGTTGGGATTACAAGTAGTAAAAAAAATAAAGCTTGCTTGTTTTAAAGACCAACTGAGCTGAGAAATGACCCCAAGATCAGCAGTGTTGCAGGCTGTTTGTGCAGATGTAGAAAGACTGAAAGGAAAAATTTTCATCCCAACTTTTGCAAAGACTGTTGAAACAATTTCTATCCATTACCAACTAACTACAACTTTTGAGAGTACTTTGACCTTAAAAGTCAAAGTGGGTAGGACTGGTTTATGACCCAAAACTAAGTGTATACCAAACACTTCTTCATGAGTACAAATTACTTAAACTGATTTTAAATTAATTGACTTGACCCCTTTATTTGGAAACTGAATTGCTGCCTTATCTCAGAACCTTTATTAACTTGAAATTAGGATTAAGCAAAGACTACCAGGACATGAAACTGAAAAAAAATAACTTTCATTGATTTAAAAGGATATTACAATAAAACTGAAAATACAGGAAAACTAAAATTATTTTAGAAAACTAGGGGTGCCTTATAACTTTGGCTACAATCCACTATTTATACTACAACTAGAAAGCTAGGGTCTTCCATCTCTTCAAGTGTCTTCAGTTGTGCTTGTTTTGTGAGTGAAAACAGACCATAACACCATCCTTGTGCTTCTTTGAGATGATCCCAGCCATTCATGAGTTAGGTACCCTTAAGAAAGAATCTGAGCCGTCCATTGAGTTCTTTTGAAGCTGGGATTGGTGACTTGGCCATTGGAATGAGGGGGGAAATTGGTAGTGGGTTTGGGATTCGGGGGAAACTGGGTAAAGAAGGGTTTAGGATTCTTGGGGATGTGGGATATCTGGGTAAAGGAGATGGTTGGGGTTGAGTGTTTTGGGAAGCAGAGAAAGAGGAGTAGGGTATCTAGGGTTCTTGGGCGCAGGGAGTTGTTTGGGCGGGAAAATGGGGAAGAGGAAGGGGGTAGGGTGTGTTTTGTTTATTAATAAACATGGGTAACGGGTTTGGGTAGTGGACGGGTTAAAAGAGTTAGCAGGCTTGGGCTTTGGGTGGGCTTAGGCAGTTTAGTGGATTTGGACTAGGATTAGATATAAACCCATTTAATACTTTAGGGGCTAAAACTGCCAAACTGAAAATGTAGGGACCAAGACTGAAAATTATGAAGTTGTAGTCCAAGGGTCAAACTTGTAAATCTCAAATAAGTTAAGGACCATTTTTGCCAATTGTGAAATTCCAAGGACTAAACATGATCATTTTAAAAATCCAGGGATCAAAACTGTAATTTCTCAAAACTTTTGGAACTTTTCACCAAAGGACTAATTATGACAATTTATGATTCCAAAAGGACCTTTGGTGACTTTTCTTTTAAAATAAGTGCTCAGGAACTATTGCTGCCAATTTTTGAAAGTTGAGGGACTGAAACTGCCAATTATGCAAACTTTGCTCGTTTTTCATCTTATTTCAATAATTTGCATCTGAAACATATAAAACACAATTTTGAGATATTTTCAGTATTTTGATGCATTTCGGAGTGTTTTAAGATGTTTTGCAGTTCAGATTTGACCTAAAATGATGAGTTTTTACACACTCATCAGTATGATTTAACCCAAATATACTCCTAAGCATCTCAAATCCTTCTTTAGCCATTTCAAATTCTTGGTTCGATTTATCGCAACCCGTAATTTCCAGGTCAATACTCGTAGTTAAAATATTTATTTTTACCAAATAATGCAAGTTATTCATTTACTGATATTTACTGATGAACAAAACACGATAACGAGAGGTTATCTCGATAAACAAGTCCACACGCGTTCCGACATGGCAGTATATATGATTTAAGTCGAATAATTATTAATGCGAGTTAATTATTTTTATTCTACCTAACGTTTACTACACACTAGAATTAACCTTTAAATCGTTAAGAAACTCTATTTAAACTAAGCAAAAACTTGTTTTCATATCAACGGGTTAATAGTTATTATGACACTTAGTCGTCGCACAAAAATTGAAACATACATATGGGTCATACCCAATTTTCTAAAAAAAAAACTATTATAACTTATAAACGTAATTTATTTAAACTTTTATACTAAAACTATTACTTATATAATTTTATTATTAACTAATATTAGTTATATATAATTATATATATACTTTAAGTGACATTTCTATAATTTAAATATGTTTACTATTTATATATGTTAATTTCCGAACAATCGTCTTCCGGTTACCGACTAACCAAAGACTTATCGTTTGTGATACTTTCTATTATATGTACAAATATACTTAAGTACTTCCGAAAGCCAATGATAGCCAATAATTTGCCAAAACTACTTAAATGAAAACACTTGCCACACAAACAAAGATAAAATAAACATTATAAACTCAATTAAATTACGAGCTAAGACTTGACATGTCATTATAGGTCGCGTGTCGGTACTTCACACTACTACTAGTTGACCTTACTCGATTTCAGACTACTTCACTAAGGTGAGTTTCATAGCCCCTATTTTACTTGTTTTCAAATACTTTTGGGGGAGAATACATGCTTATTTTAACGATTGAACGCAAGTACAAAATTACTGTTGCATACTGGTCTAAGTCCCGATAACCCAATTACTATTATTACGTCCATTATCATGAACCGTTAGTTACTCTTTTGTGAGTAAGCGCAAATGCTATGAATAGATCTATTGGGGTTGACACCCCCGTCCATAGTAGGATAAGCTCTACTGACCATTAGTACGAGTCGAACGGACGCATATTATTTGAGAAAGTCACAAGTGTGTGGGTTATGCACTTGTATTCGGGCATTCACTTCGTTAATGTTTCGGTGTCATGAGCTTAGACCGTATAATACTTTATTTCGTGCCATTGGGTTACATTGGTCACACCTTGCAAATCTTGTGGTTCAATAAATTACTTTAAACCTATGATCACCAACATATTTGTTGACAAATGTTAGCATGTTATTCTTAGGTAACTAAGATGGAAGTATATGTAGCACCACTCACGGTGATCACTTGCATGACAACTCCTTTTCAAGACTTTATTATGTTCGAGTACATTCAGTGGAACTACTTAATTATTGCTTTAGTTTATGAAGTGTAATCTTGACGATGTTGAACTATTTTATTTCAAAAACCTGAATGTACTGTTTTCAAAACGTCTCATATAGAGTACGTTCTTTATTATCTTGTGTTGTGTGCTACGTATGTAACGCTCCTCAATACCATTCCACTGCGTAAATTTGAGGGTGTTACAGATTGGCATTAGAGCCAAGGTTATAGAGAACTAGGTTGCATTTTAGGCCTAGACTATAACCACTATACCATGACACAATTATTAGACGTGTTAAGATCGTTTATAAGCTCAGCTAGGGATCAATAACAAAGACTAATAACATGCACAACGGAATAAACTAATCAATTCTTTGTTATTGAACAAGGTTTTCATTCACAAACACTAACTAATCTTAGACGTTTATAGGAACACGTCTAGATAATTAAACTACTAACTAAACTAATAACCTAGGCGTTTACAATAAACTACACGCCTAGGACACACACACACCTTTAATCGACTACATTATGGAAGACATAATTATAAAACCTACACCCCATGTCCTCTTTATATACTAGAGGATTAGGGTTTACAAATCTCTACTAAGGACTAAATAATAAATCTTCTTTTGCAAGCAAGTCCTTCCATCTTTTTGTAGGTTTCCTTCTTGTCGTATTAAGTGTCTCTTGTTTCATTCTTTTTGTCTTATCAACTCAAACGTATAATTCCCAACAATCTTCCCCTAGTTGATAATGACAAAACCATTCTTGAACGAACTTCCCTTCACGAAGTAGAGAAATTGAGATCAGGGATCTCACCATGAATGAAACAAGTATGTCTTCCTTTGTCTTCCCCTTAATCCATGCCATGCCACTCCTCATATCTTCCCCTTTTTGTTATTATCCAAATATGTAACGTATGCAAATAATGATCTTGACCACCACGAACCAATATCATACTTCCAATCTAAGCCGTCCAATGTTTCGAATTGCCCTCCGTGAAGAACACCAAAATGCTTACTAAAAATGAAACCAAAATAGTAGAAAACTCCAACTAGCAGTAGTAATAATGATCAACAGTAGTAAAAATCAAACACTTCCCCTTGAGTGGTGCATGAACATCAAATGATTCTTCAAATATGTAAGCTCCATGTAATGATTACTAATGAAGAAAACTAAGTATAACCAATTTGATGCTGAAGTAGAACATCCCAAACTCGCGTCTTATGTCTTGTACTAACCACGTGACTATGAACTCATACCTGATGATTATGAGTAGACCTCGATCTCTTGATAAAATCCTCATCTTCAATGAGACACTGAGCACAACAACGTAACTCCTTTAAGTGATAGCAAACCCTACTTGCTAGATTTACCAAGTCTTAGCCACAACATAAATGTACGAACAAGTTACCTCCTGCTAAAAGGTATAATAAAACACGCATCCAAGTAATTCCACTTCATCGTCAAATAAGTGATAATCAATCCTCTTCGTAACCAATTAATCCAATAAACCAAATATGAGCTAATTAAAACCTTTTAAGAACAAAGTCCAAAATCCTTGTGTGTGTGAAACAATATCATGTGTGTGTCGCTAAAAATCCATAAAAATCGTCATGCTTGAATTCCCCTTAAATCGAAAACCATACGAGAACCAAAACGTACGCTCTATCCGATATCGATCAAAACTAGCAGTGTAAAGAATTTATCTCGGACAACGCTTTTGTTCTCTCAAAAATCCAGTCACCAAATTTGTCTTCTTAAGCTGCTATGTATACTTCACCTACGTATACATTCCCGTCAAAAACTTGTCAACAATGTCATGCTAAAACAAATCAAGTAGAAGCAATCAAGTAGAAGCATCATCGTCCTATGTGAATTACTCCATATACATCACCATAACCTGCTTATTAAAACCCCACGTGCACCATACAAAAGACTATAATCATATTATCCTGATTTAGCACAAGTATCCTAGCAAACAATAATTCAAAAAGTCAATGAAGAATCAACCAATCATGACAAAAACTCCATGTGCATGTATAATATATGATTTAAAATAAGTGTAGAGGCAAGGTCATCATCCCATGTGCATAACCCACTTCCATCACTTTTACATTAGGGTTTCACCAAACTCCTTACTCATGTTCCAAGCTGAAAGTCGACCAGTACTTACACAAGAGTAACACATCCAAATCACAAACATGAGCAGTCACAATACCAGATCCAGCAGTACTTTGATCTTTCATCTGTCATGGCAGTACTTTGCCTCTGTCGTGGCAGTACTTTGCATAAACCCTAACAGTACTTCGAAACACACAGCAGTACTTTGAACTGAAAGCAGTACTTTAAGCAGTACTTTTGAAAATCTAACTCCCATGCGTGTGTCTTCAAATAAACTCATGAAAACCACTTATCTCAAACTGGTACGAGGTTCCAACAATCCATGAAATCTTAGCTTCCCATATGCACGTATCACCATGTAGAGCAGTAGCAGTATATGAGGTCCAACAGCAGGTTAAAAGCATGTCGAGTAGCAGCAGTACTTTACAAAGAGTAGAGTATAAAAATAATAGGGTTACTTCCAAAAGATAGCCATGTTCTAGTAACCTCAACCTGTATGTTATCCTTGCTTCATCGTACCATTACTAAGAGTAACTCCGAACAGAAGCGACTTGCACAATCAGAAAATATGAAACCCAAAAAAATAGATTACTAGGGTTTCCTCTTCTTTGCCTGTTAAACATCCATAGCAGCTTCTCCTATTTATACTACTAGGGTTCATCCTTGAAACTAAATTCAAGTCCCCAAAACCAGTAGTATTATTTATCACAAGGTGATATACTTCAAGACCAATTTGAACAAGAGAAACCCTTATTTAATAAATTCTATCTTAGGAGCAAAAACCAAGAAGAACAATCATACTACAAACCATCTTCCATAACAAATTCAGTAACCACATAATGTATAAACAACTTCCATAAAGAATTAAAACAAGTAAAATAAATTCAAGAAGTTGAATATGCATGAAAACCTGAAAAATCGTTTTTGAAAACCTGTGTCAGCAGCCAACTTCGACAGCCTGTAACTTTTGCATAAAAGCTCAAATCGACAATCCCTCCAGTGAAAAGTTAGATTGTCATATAGAGAACGTCCACCTAAAATTTCGTCACGATCCAACGGTTAACGAAAAAGTTATGATCGTTTCAAAACAGTGATGTAGTAACCTTACGAAACTTTTTCAGTTTCTGCAGCAGACTTCGACAGCTTATAACTTTTGATTGAGAGCTCTAATTGACAATCCCTTCGGTGAAACTTTAGATGAATATACTGAGATGCACCAAAAAAATTTTAGCTCGATCCAACGGTTCAAGAAAAAGTTATGCCCTCTTGAAAACAGTCCTGCAGAAGTATTACGAAAATTGTTGAAATTCGATTTTCTTCTTCCTTTTTCGCCAAGAAACCTTGTAGATACCTATATCAAGAGCTCCCCTCTCTGATACCAATTGATAAGATCGTTTATAAGCTCAGCTAGGGATCAATAACAAAGACTAATAACATGCACAGCGGAATAAACTAATCAATTCTTTGTTATTGAACAAGGTTTTCATTCACTAACACTAACTAATCTTAGACGTTTATAGGAACACGTCTAGATAATTAAACTACTAACTAAACTAATAACCTAGGTGTTTACAATAAACTACACGCCTGGGACACACACACACCTTTAATCGACTACATTATGGAAGACATAATTATAAAACCTACACCCCATGTCCTCTTTATATACTAGAGGATTAGGGTTTACAAATCTCTACTAAGGACTAAATAATAAATCTTCTTTTGCAAGCAAGTCCTTCCATCTTTTTGTAGGTTTCCTTCTTGTCGTGTTAAGTCCCTCTTGTTTCATTCTTTTTGTCTTATCAACTCAAACGTATAATTCCCAACAAGGCGCACTTTCACTTACTTAACTTATATGAGATATTGACCATTATTTTATACCGGGTTATTACAAAAGATACGTCTTCATCCTTATACCTTATCATCATTACCTCTGATTCCGAGATCGAGAATGCTTTATCCTCTGCTACTGTCCTACCATTACCTTCATCCACTTATCACCAGACTATCTCGCCATTAGCACCTCTTCTAGTATCATCTTTCCTGACGTCTCTATTCATATCTTATCTTGGTTGATTCTGTCCTGATCCATTCTACCTATACGCGTTGTAATTGAGTATGTTGGGAAGTATTGTTACAAAAATCTTACGGGCTTATTTCTGTTTATATTTTAGAACATGCCTCCACGAAGAGCCGCATCCTACCGTCAAGCTGCAGCTGCTCGTCCAACAGCACTAGTTCGCCGAGCTGCACCTGTTCAACGAGCCCCATCAGCTCGTCGATCTGCACCTGCCCGACAAGCTACCCCAGCACAACCAGCAGCACCTGTTGAAAATGCTGCCCCTGCTCAGAGAAATCTTCTTGAACAGCTCGTGGCTCAGCAGGTGGCTGACGCACTTGCTGCCGCTGATGTAACCAGGTCAAGTTCCAATGATGATGCTAACAGGCCTAGGAGCACAGTTCGTGGCTGGACATACAAGGAATTCAAAAACTGTGGGCCTGAAAGTTTCAGCGAAAAAGAAGGAGCAGTTGGACTCATGCACAGGATTGAGAAGTTGGAAACAATCTTTTGCATTTGTGAATGTGAAGAAGGCAGTAAGTTCAAGTATGTGTCTTATACACTAAAGGAAGGAGCTTTAACTTGGTGGAATGCTTATCTCCAATCAGCGGGGACGGATGTAGCTTATGCGATGCCTTGGGCTGAATTCGAGGGATTGCTAATCAATGATTACTGCCCTCGCAACGAAGTGCAGAAGATGGAGACAGAATTGTGGAATCTAGAAGTAAAAGGTGTTGAGATTGCTGCTTACACCCAAAGATTCTAGGAGTTAGCATTGCTATGTCCGGAGATGGTCACCCCTGAATCTCGAATGATCGAGCGCTATGTAGGGGGATTGCCTCTGAACATCAAGGGAAATGTAACTGCTTCCAAGCCAACTAACATTCATGAGACAATTCAGATGTCCCATGGTCTCATGGATCAAGTGGTATTGGATATGAAGAAAAAGGTTGTGGATAACAAGAGGAAATGGGACGGTAACCAAGGAAACAATAATGATGCAGGTTTTACTGACCAGGTCTTAAACTTATAGTATCTCACAATACCTATGGTCTACCCTAGTGCACTAACAGGCAGTGTACCCGGTCGTGTGTAGTGTAGTAAACGGTAAATCCGAGGTCGTCCCAAGAGCTATGTGTGTTGGATTTTTACTAAGTCTAGTGTCACAGAATAATAATGATTTCGATAGGGATTTAATTAATTAAACTACTAATGCAAAATAAAGTAAATGAAAGCAGATAAATGGTAAAGGGGAATCAATAGAGAGAAGTGGTGCTAACCTAGTCAATCATCCTAGCTAGTGATAAGGTTTTAAAATGTACCTTTTTGAGGGGTCATTTAAGCCCTTATTTGATCACTTTTGTATCCGTTATTACTTAATATAATTCCTTTTCACTTTTTAGGTATCTTGAAGGCAAAATGCTGGAATGACACTTATTCGGACGAAAAGGCGCGATTATACGAAGAAAATGGCCAAAGTCAAGAATCGAGACACTCAGGCTGCTGGAACTGAAGGGGACGGCGTCAGGCACAACTAGTGACGCCGTCGGACAAATTTTGTGATGACTCAGTAGCCAAATTGCTCATTTACAAGTGACGGCTTCAGGTTTTAAAAGAGTAGGGCGTCGCAACTCAGACGGCCTAGATTTGATCTAGACGACGTTAGAGACTGAAGGGGACGGCGTCACAGGAATAAGTTGACGCCGTCGCAAGACTAACGTGGCCAAGACGAAACCCTAATAACGGCGACCCGACGGCGTCACAAATTAAAGGGTGACGCCGTCGCATGTGTAATCTTATATATAGAATCCGAATTTTTAAGTTTTCAGTGTGTAGTCTTTGGAGTAAAAACCTAAACCGAACCAAGGCTATCTTGTACAGTATTTTAGGGTTCCATACCCTATCTTACATCAAGATAGGTGTTTTACTTCATTAATTCAAGTATGTCTTGAATTAATTGTGTGTATGCTTGCATGTTTCCCATGTCCGGCTAATTTACTTGTGTGTTTGCTTAGGTAATATGAAACTTAGTTATTGAATATTGATTGGTTGTCTCTTATCTTAATTGTGATTGACCTAGTATTTCGATAGGTCATTCGTTGTGTTTGTAATACTTGATTAATCTTTGATGAACCTTAGTTTATGACCGCCTAGAGTAATTGTAGGCTAAACCATCCGAAGAGTACCTTAGTGATAAGTTTATAAATCCTAGAGATTTTGTAGGCAATAACCTTTGGTAGTTTCAAAGAGTTAGGGATAAACGCATACCCTACGACCTTAGACACACAACGCGATTAAGAATAAGGACGTGACAATTCAACCATCAATAGGAGATAATTAAGGAGTAATAAAACCTAAGTAAACACATCTTTAAATCATCATATGAGCACACAATAATTAGACATAGACTACCCACTAGATTAGATAATTAGACAAGTAGAGTAATCGGTAGAAATACCAACCCCCCAAATCCAAACCCCGAGATTCGTACCTTTCCATTTCCTAAAAAACATAAAAAGATAAAAAATAATCTTCCTCAACCCCAACATTAGCGTAGTAGCTTCTCACTAGCATTTCTATTCCCCTAGAGAACGATATCAATTCCCGTGGCTCACTCTAATACTACACTACAACGATTAGGTTCACTGCCTAGGGTGTTGAAAAACTTTCTCGACGAAAAGGAAGTTCCTTTGACCCCGAACGACGCGTGTAGCGTTATCAAGTTTTTGGCGCCGCTGCCGGGGAATAGAATAGCTTGTTAGGAGTCCACCTCGTTTAGGTTTCCTTGCTTGATTCCTATCAAGTAAGCTTTTTTTCCCATTTTTAGCTTCCTCGTAGTCTATCCCCCTTCTTCGTGACCTTTGTTAGTAACCCTATCACTTTTTATCATGGAAGGTGATAACCAACCACCATTCATCAACCTACTACTGAATGACCCGCCAAGAGGCCGTACTCTTGGTGAATACTCGAGACCAAGCCACCTTGGCTATAGGAACACCATCGAGCTTCCCGACCAAGCCCAAACTACGGCCCTACAGCCCGACACCATCCGGTTGGTGCAAGACGGATGTGCATTCCATGGACTTCGTTTCGAAGATCCTAATCAGCATCTTAAGGACTTCCTTAAAATTGTCGATTCCATCGACCTCGATGCTACCACTCGGGAGACCACGCGTCTGCGTCTCTTCCAATTCTCTCTGCGGGACCAAGCTAGTAATTGGCTTGAGCGACTTCCCGCCGGCTCCATCTCAAGTTGGGATGATCTCACCTCTTGCTTCCTTGCTCAATTTTTCCCACCGGGGAGAACCACTAAGCTTAGGAATGATATCTTGATGTTCCAACAACATCAAGGTGAATCTCTCTACGAAGCATGGACTCGATTCAAGGACTTACTCCATAAAGTCCCTCATCACGGCATTGATCTTTGGCTCCAAGTACAACTCTTCTATGATCATGTCAACTTCCCCACCAAGCGATCCATTGACCAAGCGGCCGGTGGAAAACTTAGTGATCTCACCGCGGAAGAATTATGGGGTATAATAGAGGACCTTGCTCTCTATGACAACGAAAGTTGGAATGACCCCCGTGAGTTTCCCAAAACCGTTAAGGCAATCTCCTTGCCTCCCATTGACTCACAATCTTCTGACCGTAGGATACTCGAGCTTGAAGATCAAGTTAAATTCCTAATGAGCTCCTACGAAAATCCTAAGTCTTCTCGCCATGTGAACAAAGTTTCTTCTTCGTGTGAGCCGTGTAGTGATCCTCATAACAAGCGCACTTGCACCAGATTCCCCGAACAAGCTTCCGTTGACTACGCATCCTCGCGTACTAATGGAACGGGAGCAAGATTCCCTACAACACCCCGACCTAGGACTTTTAATGACGCCCGAGAAGCATGGAAGGGCAAGCCCGACTTTTATTGGGGATAAACCAAATAATTCACATCCAGTGATTTCTCATGGCCCCTATCTCACGGCCCTAACCAACAAAACATTGAAGGGATGTTGCAACACCTAGTCGCATCCCAAGAAGCTCAAATAGCTAAGCTATCGGACCGTTTTAACCAACAACAAGCCGAGATGGATAGGAAGATAGATAACCTCTTAAAATCCATGACCAATAGTGATAGGAAGGTTAATGCTATCTCAACTCCCGAAACTTCCGGTGTAGAGATTAAGGACCCAAGTAAGCTAGCTAAGCACGTTCAATTCGTCAATACCATCACCTTAGTAAAACCTAATAGAACAAATGATGAAGCGAACCATGAAACGATACTTGAGGTTAGTGAAACACCGAGGAATGAAACAACCGAGGAAGTAGATGAAGTAGAGAATGACTATTTCAATAAGTTTCCTACGGAAGAAGAACTATCTCGCCACCCTCACTTAGTGCATGACCTCCGTCACATGCATGTTAGGAGAAGCCCTAGGATCAAGTTTGGGAACCCTTGGAATCTTAACATACCATGTTGCATAGGACACCTTTTCGTGGCAAAGGCCTACATTGACCGCAAGTCCCCAATAAACATAATGACTAGCACCTACTATAATTGGGTAATGAAGAAGCCTATCCCAACTAGGCAAGATCCCGATAATCCTAGGGTTAGTTGCAATTTTCTTGGTAGAGTTAAGGGATTGCCCGTTTATATAGGTAGTTTCACTTTTCCTACGGATTTCATAATAGTGGATGATATTAGTACGACCATAGATCCTAGCTTGTCCCACATTATTCTAGGGAAACCTTTCATAGAAAGCACCGAGATGACTTATGATCCCTCGTTAGGAATAGTGCGATTCAAGGATGAGACCGATGATGTAGCCTACCAAATGCCGTTTAAGATTGAGAAATTTTCATCACTCTCCAATGATGAAAAGGAACTTAAACTATTGGTCTACTATAGGAATGAGAAGGATAAGGAGAAAGGAGTGGATTATGTTATGGCCAAGATTTTCGGTTTCTATAAGGATTGCTTGAACTTAGGACCAGAATATAGAACTGAGTGGGGAGAGGACGAACTCTTAGAAAGGTGCATCATAGGGCACTTCTACAACATGGAATCACCCACTAGAGACCGTCATGAGGAAGAAGGTGACGGTAATGAAGTCACGTAGGGACACGACTTCGAGTCTAGCTACAAGACTCATAAATAAGGAAAAGCGCTTCGTGGGAGGCAACCCATGCTTAATTGTTTGCTTGTTTGTGTCGTGTATCTTTTATTGATTGTTTATTCTCATGTTTAAATTTGTAAAAATGCTTTATTTTGTCTTTAACCTCGTCTTAATTACATATAAAGGTATTTTACATAAGGGATAAGTGTAGGGAGGATTACACACGTTTTCAAAAGAAACGTAAACATGAGAATTTCAATTAATTAAAAGATATACATGTGTGTTTGTTCGAGTCAAATGCTTGTATCGAGTCATAATGGATGTTTTGCAGGAAATTTTTCCAGATTCTAAAGATGTAAATTTTCCAGAAAATCGCAGACCAGTTTTTTTCAGGATAACCTGACGGCGTCAGGATCGCAACCTGACGGCGTCAGGAAGGAGCAGAAACAACTGATTACTTTTTCTCATTTTCTAAGCTACTTATAAATTTTTGGAATTTTCCAGGTCTTAATTTTCTAGAAATTCTGTAAACATCCATTCCACAAGCATTATATCCTAGTTCAGTAGAGTCCTATATATATTGTTACCGCCGATTTTATGTGAAGGTTTTGTTTGTTTTCTTCAAGTGTGCAGGTTTAGTTTACCAAGAAGAAGATACATAAGAAGAGAAGGAGCTTTTCACGCAAACGTTCTTCTTGAAGAAAGATGTAACCACCACTTTACACGGATCCTACCGAGCTAATCAGGGGAGTATTAGTTTTTTTCATCTTTTATTACCTTCAGTTATCATAACTTTGATACTTTCGGGGAACATTGGGGACAATGTTTAGTTTAAGTGTAGGGAGGGAAAATAAAACGGGAACTTTGAAACTATTCTTATCCTTGAATATTTGCTTTGTCCAATTGCATTTGTGTAATAAGCCATGAGAAATATCGGTTAGGGTAATTTTGGCACCAAATTTAAAATTTTTCATGACATATAGGAGTGGGTCATTAGTCTTAATAAACCCTTTACCACTTAAATTCCACCCAAATGTGAGGATCGCCCTTAGATTAGTAGGAATTAAAGCATTCATCTTTAATGCTTAGAGTGTGAACCGGTAGTATAATAGATTTTAGAACTTGTTTTGTGATGCATCCCGAGATCGCTAGTAAGACTACACTTGTGTAGTTAGGAATAACTAAATGATAAGAGGCATTAGGATAACCCTTGTTTGATACCCGTAATATAATTACTTCTTCCACATCGGTTGAGTAATTCCCTCACACCTTTGCGTTGTACTCATCTTTAGTACACGATACCCCTAGCTAACCCCTCAGAGCCTATCCTTTTCGCGGTTCTCGTGATGTTTCGGTTTTCCGGAATATCAATGAAGAGCATTGTTTACAATCCACCCCCAAATGTACACCCAAATCGCCTTAGCATACCTTGTATGCACTCACTTTTAGTGCATTATTGTTATCACACCAAACCCTTGGTTCAATTATCTAGTTGCTTGCATAAGTTGCTAAGTCGAGTCATATCCTTTGTACACAGTTTTGGGACGATTGGGACTCATGGGAAAAGTTAAATTTTATGAGATGACGGGAAGGGAACGTTAAATTCAAATTCCCTTTATTTGCATAATAAGGTACTCCAAGTGTTTTGATCTTTTCAATTCGGGTCAAATTAGTGTTAGAGTAATAAAAACTCAAGTGTACGGATGTGCCTATAAATCCCTATCATTTTGATGTTATCGTATAGGATGGTAGAGTAAAAGTGTATGGAAAAAAATATCGAAAAAAAATAGAAAAAGAGAGAAAAAGAAAAAAAAATAGAGTGTTGAAAAAAAAACATACGGGCTACCATCCTACATCTATCTTTTAATTTATGTTTGTTGGTTTCAGTTATCTAGAGTCTAGAGTGTCGAGTCTTGGCTTAGCAACGCCATTCTTCGCATGCATGTAACATAAAGATTTTTGACTTGCCACCACTAAATAGCCTATCCCACCAAACCCTTTGTTTCCATACCGTAAGCCTATCATTACAACCCTTTAAAAGACCTCTTGGATAGTCTTTCCTAGGTGCTTACCCCAAAGCGATGGAGGTTTGATCTAGTCTCAAACCTATGGTAATCTATGTACTAGGACCGGTTAATGAGTGTTTATCTTCCATTTCCAACTTGTTATATTTCATATACACCCGAGGGATGTGAGTATCCAAACACCCCATGTGAGGTGCTAGTATGTAATTTCCGTGCTTGTTATGACTTTTGCGGGGCTTATATGTGTTGTGGATCGTTCTAAACTAATGCTTCATGACCTCTAACTTATAAATTGATTGGCTAAAAGCATATTTGCTTGAGGACAAGCAAATACCAAGTGTAGGGATATTTGATATGGTTTTAAAATGTACCTTTTTGAGGGGTCATTTAAGCCCTTATTTGATCACTTTTGTATCCGTTATTACTTAATATCGTTCCTTTTCACTTTTTAGGTATCTTGAAGGCAAAATGTTGGAATGACACTTATTCAGACGAAAAGGCGCAATTATACGAAGAAAATGGCTAAATTCAAGAATCGAGACACTCAGACTGCTGGAACTGAAGGGGGCGGCGTCAGGCACAACTAACGACGCCGTCGGACAAATTTTGTCACGACTCAGTAGCCAAATTTCTCATTTACAAGTGACGGCTTCATGTTTTAAAAGAGTAGGGCGTCGCAACTCAGACGGCCTAGATTTGATCCAGACGACGTCAGAGACTGAAGGGGACGGAGTCACAAGCATAAGTTGACGCCATCGCAAGACTAACGTGGCCAAGACGAAACCCTAATAACGGCGACCCGACGGCGTCACAAATTAAAGGGTGACGCCGTCGCATGTGTAATCTTATATATAGAATCCAAATTTTTTAGTTTTCAGTGTGTAGTCTTTGGAGTAAAAACCTAAACCGAACCAAGGCTGTCTTGTACAGTATTTTAGTGTTCCATACCCTATCTTACATAAAGATAAGTGTTTTACTTCATTGATTCAAGTATGTCTTCAATTAATTGTGTGTATGCTTGCATGTTTCCCATGTCCGGCTAATTTACTTGTGTGTTTGCTTAGGTAATATGAAACTTAGTTATTGAATATTGATTGGTTGTCTCTTATCTTAATTGTGATTGACCTAGTATTGTGATAGGTCATTCATTGTGTTTGTAATGCTTGACTAATCTTTGATGAACCTTAGTTTATGATCGCCTAGAGTAATTGTAGGCTAAACCATCCGAAGAGTACCTTAGTGTTAAGTTTATAAATCCTAGAGATTTTGTAGGCAATAACCTTTGGTAGTTTCAAAGAGTTAGGGATAAACGCATACCCTACGACCTTAGACATACAACGCGATTAAGAATAAGGACGTGACAATTCAACCATCAATAGGAGATAACTAAGGAGTAATAAAACCTAAGTAAACACATCTTTAAATCATCATACGAGCACATAATAATTATACATAGACTACCCACTAGATTAGATAATTAGACAAGTAGAGTAATCGGTAGAAATACCAACCCCCCAAATCCAAACCCCGAGATTCGTACCTTTCCATTTCCTAAAAAACATAAAAAGATAAAAAATAATCTTCCTCAACCCCAACCTTAGCGTAGTAGCTTCTCACTAGCATTCCTATTCCCCTAGAGAATGATATCAATTCACGTGGCTTACCCTAATACTACACTACAAGGATTAGGTTCACTGCCTAGGGTGTTGAAAAACTTGCTCGACGAAAAGGAAGTTCCTTTGACCCCGAACGACGCGTGTAGCATTATCAGCTAGTTATGTCTACGTCTACTTACTTCCAATTACTTCAGGTGGGGTCAAATTCAAGAGGACAGCATTTGGCCAATTCGCCCTAACCTATCAGCAAAGATGCCATCACAGGAGAAATCAGGCGCACCGTCATAAGTCCTGTTGTTCCTGGTCCCCTAAGCCAAGTCATTAAGTACCGCTACATGCTAGATTCATAATAGTGAGTGCCCGGCCGTTAGGAACTTAGACACTACACCCCCCAATTCTTAAGTTCATCCAAACGATAGGTGATCAGTTGGTCAAATCGCACAAGTAGAAAGGGTCGTCAGTTGGTCATATCTTACCCTTCCCGTCTCAGTCCGCTCACCTAGGGTCAGTTGGTCATATCTCCTAGGCAATTGGCCTCTACCGCCATTCAAAACTACCGAACCAAGGGTGGCTACCAATGAACTATGCATGCATACACTTAGAAATAATTGTACGGAAGTAAAGGTAAACGTAAACAAAACAAGTAAGGAATCATAACTAGGCTAGCACCAAAAGGTGCTTAGCCGCTCATATTAATCATGCAAATCAATTCAATATTCAAAGGTACGAAATACATGAATTGAAAGTAAAAGAAATATAAAACGCTAATGCTTATCGTAATGGAGTGACTTCTCCCATGGAAACAGCTCCGTATGCTCCCCTAGACCTGCCTTGAGATTTTTTCCACGTTCTCAGAGTGTTGTATGTGGAATGGGATGATTAGAAATGCTGGAATTCGTGGGGTATTTATAGGCCAGATCTGGGTTACGGCGTAACCCATATAGGAGTTACGCCGTAACCTTCTATTTCTGTGTAAAATGCACTAGATCTGTTGGTTACGGCGTAACCTTAAGAGTGGTTACGCCGTAGTCTTCATTAAACTCGGTTACGTCGTAAGTGATGCAGTAGTTACGGCGTAAGTATCAGCGGCGTGGAACCTCTTTTGACCAATGTAGTTACGTTGTAACCTCTGGAAGGAGTTACGCCGTAACCTTCTGATAATTTGGCATACTGAGTCACCAATAGTTACGGCGTAATGTGAGAGATGAGTTACGCCGTAACTTCTTCAAAATAGCATACTGTGATAAATCTTTAGATATGTTTCCATTTCTGCGTCTCTTTAGCTCCAATGCTCGTAATTTACCTGAAAGTGGAAAACAATGGAAAACAAACGTAAATCCATATAAATGATATAAATAACGAGCATTATCGGGGGAAATTGACACTTAATATTCAGGACTATTTGATGTTATCAAATAACTTCACTCAGAACAAACGCCAAGAAGTGGCAAAAGTTTACACTGATGGTCCTAGTGACAAGGGCAAGTATGCTGGAGATCTTCCTCTCTGCGACAAGTGTAACAGACACCATTATGGAGCTTGTCCACCTACTTGCAAGAACTGCAACAAACTTGGCCATCTTGCCAAGGATTGTAGAGCCCCTACTCGAGGAGTTAACCAGAGAGCCCAGAATCCGCAAAACAACCAAGCAAATCGGAACAACCAGGACTACACCCCTACTTGTTTTGGTTGTGGAGAGAAAGGACATTACATGAAAAAATGTCCTAAGAATGGGAATCAGAATCAGGGAAATCAAGGTAGCGGTAACCAAATCCGAGGTAATCAGAATCGAGGAAACCAGAACCAGGGTAACCAAGGCGGAGGAAACAACAATGGAGGAAATAACCAGAATGGGAACGGAGCACGGGCCAGAGTGTATGCCCTGAATGCTGAGGAGGCTATGCAGGATCACAACGTTGTCACGAGTACATTCCTTGTCAATAACCATTATGCTTCAGTTTTGTTTAATTCGGGTGCCGATAGGAGTTTTGCTTCGCATGCCTTTAGTGCTCTTCTTAATATCACACCCACTACCCTCAATACCAAATACAGTGTTGAGTTAGCCAACGGAAAAACCGAAATCACCAATACCATTTTACGAGGTTGTACTCTTTATCTACAAAACCATCCTTTCAACATCGACCAAATGCCTATTGAACTCGGAAGCTTTGACGTCATAATTGGGATGGATTGGTTGTCAAAACATCGAGCGGAGATTATATGTCATCAGAAAATCATCCGAATTCCGTATAGAAATGAAACCTTAATGATCCAAGGAGACAGAGTTACGTCAAAACTGGATCTAATCTCGTGTATCAAAACCCAGAAGTACATAGATAAGGGATGTCCTGTATTCTTAATCCAAGTCACGGAGAAGAAGTTAGAAGAGAAGCTACTCGAAGATGTACCTGTCGTGAGAGAATTCCCGGAAGTCTTTCCCGAAGACTTGCCAGGACTGCCACCACCACGTCAAGTAGAATTCCAAATTGAATTGGTGCCTGGAGCTGCACCAGTCGCACGAGCACCTTATAGGTTAGCACCGGCGGAGATGAAAGAATTATCCGACCAACTGAAGGAACTCCTAGACAAAGGATTTGTTAGACCAAGTTCCTCACCTTGGGGAGCTCCGGTCTTATTTGTCAAGAAGAAAGATGGGTCCTTCAGAATGTGTATCGATTATCGCGAGTTGAACAAACTTACGGTGAAGAATCGATACCCACTACCTAGAATCGACGACTTGTTTGATCAGTTGCAAGGATAGAGCGTGTACTCGAATATTGACTTGAGATCGGGCTATCATCAACTAAGAGTTAGGGAAGAATATATCCCCAAGACAGCTTTTAGAACCCGTTACGGCCACTATGAGTTTCAAGTGATGCCTTTCGGTTTGACCAATGCACCGACTGTGTTTATGGATCTCATGAACCGCGTGTGTAAGCCATACTTGGACAAATTCGTGATTGTGTTCATAGATGATATTCTCATCTACTCCCGCAACAAAGAATAACACAAGAAGCACTTAAGGACTATCCTGGAGTTACTTAAGAAGGAGGAATTGTATGCAAAATTCTCCAAATGTGATTTCTGGATTCAGACTATGCAATTTCTCGGGCACGTGATTGATAGTCTAGGCTTTCACGTTGACCCTGCAAAAATCGAGGCCATCAAGGATTGGGCCGCTCCTACTTCAGCTACAGAGATTCGGAAATTCTTAGGTCTTCTTTGGGTATTATCGCCGATTTATTGAAGGTTTCTCAAAGATTGCTAAATCTTTAACTGAGTTAACCCAGAAGAACAAGAAGTTCGTATGGGGAAAAGATCAAAAAGACGCATTTCAACTCTTAAAACAGAAACTCTGCGATGCTCCAATTTTGGCATTGCCAGATGGGAGCAATGACTTTGTAGTTTGCTGTGATGCATCACACAAGGGTTTAGGTGATGTGTTGATGCAACGAGAGAAAGTTATCGCCTACGCTTCTCGACAACTAAAGGTTCACGAGAAGAATTATACGACCCACGATCTAGAATTAAGAGCAGTATTATTTGCTCTTAAGATTTGGAGACACTACCTATATGGTACAAAATGTACAGTGTACACAGATCACAAGAGTCTTCAACACATTCTTGATCAGAAGGAGTTGAACATGAGGCAACGACGATGGATTGAGTTGCTCAGTGATTACGATTATGAGATTCGCTATCACCCAGGAAAAGCAAACGTAGTAGCAGATGCTCTCAGCAGAAAAGAGCGAATTAAACCGTTAAGAGTCAGATCCTTGGGAATGACTATTCATTCACCCCTCCCGTCTAAAATCGTTGAAGCTCAGGTGGAAGCACTTAAAGAGGAGAACAGACCAAGCGAAAACCTCTACGGTATGCCTGAAAGTGAAAACGGTTTTTGTTACATATTGGATTTCACATACACATCATAACACAAACACAACTAGGCGTATAGATGATTTTCTAGAGAGAGAAAGTTAGAGGTTTGGGAACTTTAGTGAGAGAAATAAAAATATTATTATGAGCTCCAACTCTCTACCTTGGGAGGTAGAGAGTATTTATAGTCTTAATACAACTCGCCACCTAACGGGCTGTGGATCAGGCATACAGTGGGTAAAGACCCGTCCGTCCTCCACGGTATTACTAAACTAAATACTACTTAACATTAAATAAATATGACTACGAGCTTTCTAACGATTACAAATACTTGAGGTGACCGACACTTTAATACCTGGATTTACTAAATCCTAACAATCTCCCCCTAAGGGAGGTCACCTCAAATTACATAGAATACAAACAGATATTACATTGAGATTTTTCTTAGATTCTTGTTCATGTTCTTTGTTCTGTAGCTCGTAGTCGTTGATTCTTCTTTTTTGCATGTTTGGATAATCTGAGTGGAGGTCTTTAAGCGATCCACGTCATACCGAGTTTTGAGCCACTTTGAGATCATCGGCCACATTAAATCTCTGACTTATCCTTTGTGGTGTTGATATTATGTGATGTTGTGACTTTTGGACCGACATGCTCACATTCGGATCATGATGTATTTTCATCGAGAATAGCGGAAGCTTTCGTTGATTCATGATATTGGAAGCGGTAGCGAAGCATGGAGTGATATTATCAGAGTCATTGATGCACTAATCATGATTTCTTTAGATATGAATGTGTTGTGTGAGTATGCGGCTATGGATTGACCGCTTCATTATGATCAGCTGCAAACGTCAGGGTGTACCTGCATAAAACAGTTAGCAATAAAGCGTATGAAAGTGTCTTTGATCACTTTTGTTGAATTGAGGTACACGGCCCACGGTTCCCCGTTGATCAGTACAAGTACTGCCTGTAATCAGGTATAATTCTAAAGAATTTCCTTGACAGGGTTTCGCAGCTGCTCTAGCTGTTCTCAAACCGGAACGTCTCAAAGAAGACAACACGGAGTGAGTGAACCAGCGAATTGAGATTCCCTGATTGATAAAAAGATATTTGATAAACAATCGTGTATCGCTCAATAGAAATTGTTTTGCAATACAACGAAGGTTTTAATGAAAATCAATTATCAATCATAAACACCTTTTATTTTGAAATATTTGTACGATCGATGTGCTAATGAAAAGAGTTTTTGAGCACAACGACCGGTTTTTCAAAGGTATCCGTCAATCTATAACCCGAACCAGGATTGATTCAAAAGATTGAATCGCCCCATTGTTTCTGTTCAGTTGTCACATGGTTGATCTATTGGATAGATCTCACATGCCACCCACCGGGAGCTTGTTTGATGTTGGCTCCAGAAGGCTTTCCATCTTCATGGTGAATATGTATGCATATCACTCAGATGTTCTAGCAATACCACAAGGATAATGCGTAGGACTCATAAGATATAATCTCTCTTTCCACATTGTGTGAAACAGAGAGTCTTCATTGAAAGTGTCCTAATGAGATTTATTGATGATCTCGTAGCTCTAGACTCAATTGTGCATATTTGGTTCCTATGCCGGAGACTAGGGAGAGGGTCTCCTTCTTCAATACCAACTATCTCTAAGAGAAAGTTGATAGATTATGTCGGTTCCCCGTGAGAATGAAACAAGTCCTTTTAAGAGGAACTTGAGTGGTTTGGGAAGTTGTAGTGTAGTGCGTCCTTTGGGTCCATGACGTCTTATCTTCAATACCGGCGTTACCTTGGTAACTACCAGTAGCATATGTATTGAACCCGGTTACTGCCCTAAGGTTGAATTATTGGAGGGCTATTTATTTTCATCCTTTTCTCATTCCATTTCTTTTTCATTCTTCAACCCCTTCAGTGCTTACCGAGACTTCATAACTAGAACCTTGTTGGGTTTATTCCAGTTCTAGCTCTATCTCAGTCCGCACTCTTCCCATATCTCACTTTTCTCCTTTTTTCATCATACCTAAAGACTTCTACACTATCTAGTGGATTGTCCCTGGGTAGATCCCTCCGGTTCTGGCGGATCATGGGAACAAATACCTAACCTTATCAACCTTATATCACTATACATAAAGTAAATTTGGTCGGTCTATTTGGTATTGTTCATCTGCCATTGGAACCAATTGAAAACCATTTGAAAATCAATCCAGATACTTGTGATATATTATCAAAGCATTTTGTACCTGAATTGTTTTTGATAATTTTTGAAACAGAGCTCCCCCTCAACATGTGCATTACGCATCATTTTGTAATGGAAATAATTTTCATCTTTGAGGGATTAGCTTGCATCTAAGAGTAGTTATATGAAGAATGTGGTTTTCAAAATAGTTGCTCCCCCTCAATATGTGCATGGAAATTTGAAGATGTTTTGCACATATTAGGAAAAGACTGCACATTGAAATAAATTGATCACGTTTCAAATCTTAGTGGTTTAAGATAGATGCTCCCCCTCAACATGTGCATGGAAATTTGAAATCGTTTGGCACATGTGGGAAGGAGAGCTTGTACATCCTTATAAAACCATTTACCGAATTATCAGATTAAATCCAATTTAAATCACAAATTCTCCCCCGATCACAATTATCAAATCATTTGAGATTTGTGATCTCTGTAGATTTAAATTTATTTTTGAAAGCTTTTAAGGAGAATTGTGACTTGATTATGAAAACGTTTTAACTGATACGGATTGGATTTTGAGACTTTAAGCTCCATTGATTAAACATGCATGATTATCTTTTGACAAACAATTGTATGACAAATAACCTTTTTGATTTAATTGAAACCATTCTCCCCCTCAATCAATGACTTAAGTTGTTGATTGAGAGATAGATATTTTTGACAAATGTTAAGTCCATATGATTTTCAAAAATAGAGTCCGAGTTATTTTTCAAAGGAATTAGTTTTCATTAGATAGTAAGTTATTGTTTATAGAATCAGAGCAAGAGATTTGAAAACCAAGATAAAGCATGGCTCTGTTCTTTCATTGAAGAGCGGGTTACTGCCTGAAATGACAATAAACCATTGTTTTACTTTCTTAAAAAAAAATTCTTCCTCTCAAAAAAAAATATATATATTTTTTAACATTCGAATAACATCTAAAGTCCCGTGTCATTATTTGAATGACATCACAAAGACCGTAGATATTATCGAATCGAGGAAAACATGACAAAAAGGACAATATTTTTGGATTTTTTGAAAGTTTTCTGTTTTTGTATTTGCTTTTTGAAGGTTTTGTAATTTTGTATTTTGTTTTACGAATAGATATTTACAAGAGATAAATGAAGGAAAACCTTTTACTCCTCTTCTTCCTCTTGAAGACGTTTGAGTGTTTCTGAATGTAGGCTCTTAAGACCAAGTCGTGGAAGGATAAACTCAAAACGTTCTCTAGGAAGAGCTTTGGTGAAGATGTATGCTAACTGGTATTCAGTCCTCACAAAGTATAGTTCCACCACACCGTTTTCAACTTGCTCCCTGATGAAATGATGTCGAATGTCGATGTGCTTTGCTCTTGAGTGTTGTATGTTGTTGCATGAGAGAGCAATAGCACTTTTATTGTCACATCTGAGAGGGATTTTGTTGGATTCAAAGCCATAGTCAGATAATTGGAATCTCATCCATAGGATTTGAGCACAACAAGATGACATGGCTATGTATTCGACCTCTGTAGAGGAAATAGAAGTACTCATTTGCTTCTTTGAAGACCAACTCACAAGCTTATCACCCAAAAGCGAGCACCTCCAGGGCGTGCTTCGACGTGTATCGTGACATCCTGCATGATCAGCATCTGCATAGGCTGTTAGTGACATACCGGTGTCCTTCGGGTACCAAAGTCCCATGTTGATGGTTCCTTGGAGATACCGAAAGACCCGTTTAACCGCTTCTAGGTGCTTTTTGGTAGGCTTTACCTGGTATCTAGCACACATGCAAACAGCGAACAAGATGTCTGGTCTATTAGCTATGAGGTACATCAGGGATCCAATCATACTACGATATTTTGTTTGGTCTACCATGATCCCTGAGTGGTCCTCATCCAGTTTAGTACGCTCAATCATGGGAGTGTCAACAGGGTCACAAGAATCAAATCCAAATTTCTTTAAAATCTCATTTGCATATTTGGATTGATTAATAAAAATGCCTTCGGGACATTGTGAAATTTGTAATCCCAAGAAAAATGACATTTGTCCCATCATTGACATTTAAAATTTAGAACCCATTTCATTTGAAAAACGGTCACACTCATTAGGGTCAGTCGAGGCAAAGATAATATCATCAACATATATTTGAACATGAATTAAATGTTTGCACGACTTTCACGGTGAACAATGTCGGATCAACTGCTCCTTTCTTTGAATCCGAAGATAGAAGAAACTTTGATAGCGTATCATACCATGCTCTTGGAGCTTCCTTCAAACCTAAAAGGGCCTTTTTCAAGCGATAGACATGAGTAGGATGCTCTGGATTCACAAAACCCTCTGGGCGGTGGACGTAAACCACCTCTTTCAAATCTCCATTCAAAAGTCGGTTTTCACATCCATCGATATACAACCATATTCTTGCTAGCGGCATTAGCCAAGAAAATTCGATTGCCTCGATCACGAGCAACAGGAGCAAATAATTCTTCAAAGTCAATACCCTCCTCTTGACGGTATCCTTTTGCAACCAATCGAGCCTTGTTCTTTAAAACATCACCATGCTCATTAAGTTTCACTTTGAAGATCCATTTTAGAGCAATTATCATAGCACAATCTGGAGCAGGTACTAATTCCCATACATCAAGTCGATCAAACTCATGAATTTCTTCTTGCATGGCATAGAACCAGCTATCTTCATTCATGGTGGTTTTAACATCTTTTGGTTCGATCTTAGTGAGTACGGAGTTGAAGAAGCACCATAAGGCATCGGTTGTAAGTTGTTTCCGTGTGGATACTGGACGAGAGGGGTTTCCAATGATGTTGTCTAATGGATGATCATGTGTCCATTTTCTGAGGTGTTCATGTGGTTTATGTTGTGGAACTGAAGTAGCAGAATCGATATCTCCTGATGAAGATGGTTCTGATGATGATTCAGGAGCAAAGATATTTTCAAATGGAGCATCTTCGGGAGTAGCAAAGGGATTAACTTCATCACGGGTGCCAGAAGCAATTCCATGATGTACACTTGATGATTGAAGGTTTGTTGATGAGGCAGAGTGATCGGCGGCGCTTCTTGACTTAATGACATTGAAACTGAAGGGTTAACTTCATTGACAGGGCTAGAAACAGTCTCTATTGTTGGACTTGGCAGATCATTGGCCCTTGGCTCATAATGTTCATCAAACATTGGATCAAACAATTTCTTCAAATCATCTTCAGATGGAGGTACATATGGAGTTCTTTGGAGAGGAATTAGGAACAAGGGATGAACCAATGGGACTGTTTTGAAGTGCGGGTCCAGAACTGGATTGTCCAGGAGCCATTTGACCGGTCAGCTCATCGAATGTAACGTGAATTGTTTCCATGATATTTCGGGTTCTCTTGTTTTAGATTCGGTAACCTTTTCTGTTTGGTGCATATCCTACAAATACTCCAATGTCCGCTTTAGCTTTTAGTTTACCTAAATCTTAACCGTCATTAGTTGGATAACATAAAGCACCAAACACACGAAGGTATGATAGATCAGGTTTTCAATTGTGGACAAGTTCATATGGAGTCTTTCCATGAGATGTGTGGATTAGGGATCGATTTTGAGTGTAGCATGTTGTGGCAATAGCTTCAGCCCATAGAAACATTGGAACCTTTGAGTAAATCAGCATTGTTCTTACGGCTTCCACAAGAGTTCGATTTCATCTTTCAACTACACCGTTCTGTTGAGGAGTTCGTGGAGCACTTCTTTGAGGACTGATTCCAATACTTTCATAAAATTCATTGAGTTCTTTATTAACAAACTCAGTTCCATTGTCTGATCGGATGATTCTAACTGTTTTGTTAAGTCGGACCTGCAGTTGTTTAATAAGTTTAATGATGACATCTGGAGTTTCATCCTTTGTTCTCAAAAACTTAACCCAAGTGAATCGGGAGTAGTCATCAACCACAACTAACACATATCTCTTCCCATTAATAGTTTGCACTCTCATGGGTCCACATAAATCCATGTGAATGGTATGTAGAACTTCCATAACAGAATTTGTAGTTTTGGTTTTATGGGCATACTTCTTGATTTTTCCCAATTGACACGCTGAACAAAGATGATCTTTTTCATACTTAAGTCTAGGTAGTCCTTTTACTAAGTCCTTACGGGAAAGATTGTTTATGGTACCAAAGTTCAAGTGATTGAGACGACAGTGCCATAGCCATGACTTAGTTTTAGAAGCCTTTGACAAAGCTGATGGGTGAAGCTTTTATCATGTCTTCGATAGAGATGGTGTATAGGTTTGAACCACGAGTTCCTCTGAGAAGTTCCACACCATCAAGATCTCTAACAAAGCAAGTATGTTTTCTGAAGGCCACTTCTAAGTCGGAGTCACAAAATTGTCCAACAAAAAATAGATTATGTCCAAGACCTTCAACATAATATACCCCGGAAATCACACTATCTCCAACCACGTAATCTCCATAACCTTTAATAGCACCAAAATGATCATTTCCGAATCTCACTTCTTCGATGAATTTACTCACGAAGTTCATGAGCCGTGACGGTCTCGATCATATGCTTGGAACGACCGAGTCCAGGTACCACGAACGATTTGAATGATCTGCAGGTTGAACCTGACAAGAATGGATAACTGGATAATTCGGATCCCCATGCAAGAATGGGTTCCATTTGGTTAGTAACATTGATTGGAACACCCACATCGAAATAGAAACACCCATATCGAAATAGAAGCAATGGAATCATTAGAAATATATGTAGTCTTTGGTATCCGTATTTGACCTATTCAAACTATGTTCACTTCTTAAAGGAATAGTTCTACCAGTAGGCATCCATTTTCTAGTGGGCATTGTCTTAGCAGATTGAGGGCGTAAACTGATTATCCTTTTGGCCAAAAGGTATCCATTGATAACCTATCTTACTAAATGTTCTTCCTGTGGGTTTCCACTGTTTTCTAACTTTCATTCGTCTTTGCCTTTAGCCTTTTTAGCATGATTTTTAGCATTAACAATTTTAACTGGGCATTTGACAGCATTAGGCAAAACATTCACACCACATTCATGATTAGCAACAAAATTCAAGCAGACATCATTACATGGTTTGCAGATAGTATCAGAATTCGAATTAATTACAGTACACCTATGGCTAATACTAGAATCAACACGATTCGTTTTATTCAACTCAAACTTAAAGTTCCTAGGTTGGTCTTCTACTCTCTTCCAATGCACATTCTTAGCTTGCGAGGTCCTATCTTGCTTGGTATTTCCTGGAGGCTTTGACCTCCTTGCTTTAATGTCACTGATTACTCCTGTATAGGGAATTATGGGAACATTAGTTGGTTGATCTACTTTTTGCATTCCTGAACTAGATGTGCAAGGATCTGAACTACTAGAAGGCACATTAGTGTTCACTTTCTTAAAGCTGGGCATGGAATGGTTTGTATGCTTGGCACTAGGCATAGAACAAGGCATCACAGCTTTACCTTTCGCACCTAAGGATTTAGGACATGTTGCAATTAGACATTCTAGCAACTCTTGAGACCGTTTGGCATGAATACAAGCAAACCTAATTTCTCTATCAAGAGGCTTATTTATGAAATCCTCTTCCAAAATCTCACGGAGACATTCTAGACTATCCTTAAGGTGAGCACAATAGTTATGAAACACAAGTTCATTATTCCTAAGATGAGGAGGAATGTATTTAATAGTCACAGTATATTTGCAGTCAAAGGATGACTTTGAAGCAACATTCTCATTAAAAACAAGTGGCAGTTTCCCTTTTTCCTGACTCCTCAGATTCTCAATTTCTTTTTGTAAAGAAGTTATTTTTTCGTTGTTTTTGTCTCGAGTGACTTTCATAGTTTCATTGAATCATATAACTCTTTAAAGTGTCGTTTAACTTTTTCATTTTCTTCTAGAAAACTCTCGTTTTCTTTTTGTAAAGCATTTACTAAGTTTTAAAGATGAAAAGTTTGAGAATACAGAGAATCTAAAGGAGGAGGCATTTGGGAGCCAGTCACATTTTTCTTTTCACCCTTCAATTGAGAAATTTGGGCTTTCAACTTTCTAATCGTGTTACAATGAGCTTGAATCTGTTCATCACGTTTGTTTATCTGAAAGACTGCATCAAACTCTGGAGCATCTGAAGATGTCTTGATATTTGAGGTTTTGACAATTTCTTTAAGATGTTGATATTTTAGTTGTAAATTAAAATGTTCAACTTCTAGTTTAGAAAGATGTTTTACCAAATTATCGTGATCATCCAGATCAATTTTCTCATTTAGTTTAGAATTAGTCTTTTTAAGCTCAATGACACGATCATGGGAGACTTTCAGAGCAACAGATAATTCATGAAATTGAGAAGCATTAATGGAACAATTAGTAGCAGTGTAAAACACATCTTGAGTGATACATTCAGAAATAAGATTCTCATTCAATGTATGCAAGTTCTTCCTCTCAATCTCATTATATTTTAACTCTCGCTCATAGTCACTAACCTCAACTATCATTGCATCAAATTCCTTTTCCATTTCTTTAATATCTAAATCCATCCCCTTTTTAAGACTCTCAAATTGATCTTTTAGTTGTTTAAAGAAAGGCATAACCTCAGTTAAATAGCATTCTTTAGTTTGTTCAAAACCCCTTTTCCCTTCAGTTATACCAGTGGGTGTGATCCTTTTCTTACAATTTTTCTCAAAATCAACAAATAATTGAAAGATAACATATTGACTGATTAAGGTCTTGCTTTTAGTGGCAATAGTCCTAGGGACTAGATGCATTGGTGTATTAGGAGGATACACATTCTTTGAAGGCATTTTCCTAAAGGGGGGGTTTGTTACAACAAGATTCTCTGCTTTTGCTTATCTAAATCCTTTTTCGAGAACACTTGTTCGGGTGTTAACAACGTTTGAGGCTTAAACTTGTTCAAGGAAATCCAATTTTCCTTTTGTAATCATGGGGTCTGATAATTATGTTTTTCTCTTTACATGTAGGATTCTTGAGTTTCTTATCCATTTTCTCCCTAGTGACTTCATCTGATTTCTTATCTTCCTCAGTGCACTCAACGCAACTAGGTTTCTGCCTAGGCTTAAGGATTTCATTGCCATCATAAATTACCTTATGAGCGTCTCTAGCCTTTTTAATGACTTCTAGATTTGGTTCCTCAACAAGGGGAATGCTATGCTTATCGCTTAAGACTTTATGCTTAGTGATCAAGTGAGCGATCTGAATGGTGTTCCCTTGCACGTACAACTTATTTTCAAGCTTGTTTTTCAAGGTTTTCAGATTGGAAAAATCATTCAAAAATTTTGATTCCTTAGTATTGAATTCTTGCTTAAGCAGTTTAACATTTTCCTGAAGTTCTTGTTTTTGCTTAGCGGTTTTAGAAAGCTTTTCTTGTAAGGAATTTAACTCTTGTTTTAATACTTCTTCTCTAAACCTACTTTTTCTAATAATTGTACGCATTTGGTCATCCATTTCCTGCTCACGGGTGGTTAACTCAAACTTACCACGTTGTTCATAGATAGCAACTTGTTCTTTATAGGCATTGAGTTCAGAGGTAGCAGAATCATCAGGGGCACATACAGTGTATTCATCCCAAACACAATCATTATTGACTGCAGAAGATACATCACTTGGTACAATCTCACTTTCACTTTGAGCCACATGTTGATCATATGGGACAATATTACTATTTCCTATATTTTCAACATCCGAATCATAAGTTTCAAGAGATTGTACTTCATTATGTATCTTTTGCTCATCAACCTTATCGTATAGTTTTAATACCTCTGAGATGATTGATTCTTTGGATGGACCAGCCTGTTGTGGTGAAGGAACCTTAGGAGAGACCATGGGAGAGATGCTAGCCATGAAGATTGACTAGGCAGTTGGTTCATCATCCACATCCGAATCATAAGCATCACAATCAACTACTTGAAATGCATTTGGATTGTTCTGACCCATACCCTGCACGCTCGTCTACATCAGTATCATATGTCTTAGCATTCCCTTCAGCAAGAAACAACAACTCCTCTTCATCCAAAGTTGCTCCGTTGTTTTGAGCTTGCACAAGCAGCATCTTGTCTCTGAAGTATTCTGCATTCTGAGAACGTTTTGGAGATGTACAATTCCTTGCAATATGTCCCTCACCACCGCAGTTGTAGCATTTGATTGGATTTGCTTAACCTTGATTCCCAATCCTTCCCCGATTTTGATTAGCAACATAACCTCTACCAACTCCACCTCTTCCCTGTTCATACTGCCTTTCTTGAACTGGTTGCACCATAACCTTCCCATCTCGACGGTTGCTTGATTGTGTGGATTGGATGCTCGTTCGAGGTTATTGTTGGTATGTGGAAGAGAGTTCATGTTTTGACTGACCATGAGAGATAGTTGATTGATGAAGTTTTCCATGAATGTGTTTGGGTCCGGTGGCTTATATTTGGATCCGGGATGAGTTTGTAATTACCATCACCCATGGGAATAACTTGAGAGGCTTTGGTGGTAATACCAACATTGGTGTAGAAGGTCAGAGAATCATTTGGTGAGCTTGTTTCTCCCTGATTGGTTTTGAACTGATTCAGAATCCTTTTTCAAACATTGCATGTCTCTCATTCTGAAGAAGGAAGGCATACAGTTGCTCATAGTTTGTGTTCTTCAATCCTTTGGTTAGCTTCACAGAGGTGACAAACTTGTGCCACTCGGGATTCATGTTGTTCACAAACTTAGAGTTCATTTGAATATTTGGCATAGTCATCTTGATATTCCTCATATCATTCACCGCTTTATGGAATCTCACTTAATATTCATAGACACTCTCTTCTGGTTTCATCTTAAAGTGCTCAAACTCATCATACGGTTGAGATTCTCTGTCTTCTTTAGTCAATTCGAACCGAGAGAAGCATCTTGGCATTATCCCAAACTGCCTTGGCTTCGGTGTTGTGATTGATCAGCTTGTAGATGTCTTTTGGAAGACCCTGAAGTATGATGTTTGAAGCCCTGATATCAGCATCGAATCTCTTTTTCTCCTTATCACTGAGCTCATCATGCGTCTTTGGTCTGTCCAATCCAAAGATCATGGGTCCATCTGCAGCAGTATCAATTATGTCTCTTGTAGTCTCAACCTGATAGGGTCCTTCATCAATGGATTTGAGAATGTTGACCCCATTTTCCTTTCCAAAACAGTACAATCTGATTCTTTGAGCCCAAGAGTCGTAGTCAGTTCTGTCAAGCATAGGTGGACGAGTATCTGAACCAGCTTCTTGAACATCCTTAGCAACAGTGGAGATGATTGTAGGTACGTTGGTAGACATGTTAACAGATTACACGGGATTTTAAAACTCTATGATTAAACCGGGAAATAGATTTTTTTACGGGATTTTACTAAATCAAGAGAAAACCATATTACAACCAAAAGTTCAACCAAGTCGCTAAGAAACCTTGAACCAAGTCGCTAAGCACCAAGTTGCTAAGTATTCTGAAATCAAGTCTCTATAATGCCAAGTCGCTAAGAATTATGACAACAAGTCGCTAAGCACCAAGTCGCTACAAATTTTGACAGCAAGTCGCTAAGCACCAAGTCGCTAAGTCGTCAAGTCGCTAAATAGCAACTCGCTAAGGTTCAAGTCGCTAACACCAAGTCGCTAAGAAAACTTAAGTACAAGTCACTAACAAAATTGAAAGCAAATCGCTACCTTCACCAAGTCGCTACCCGTAGTGGAGAATCCACTAAGTGTACTGTTTGTCAGCTTGTCTCAATAGACAAGTCGCTAAGCTCAAATCGCTACCACTTCAACTACAAATCGCTACCAACTTACAAAGCAAGTCGCTACCAAGATTAAAAATCCGTGACTCAAGTCGCTAGCAAGAATATCTCAAAAACACCACTTTTCAATCCAAAAACAACCCAACGACGATGATTCAAGCCTTCCAAATCACAACCTAAACACTTATGATGATCCTAAACACAAAAGTACAATCAAAATTCAAACTTTAACACTAGAAATGAACCAAATGATGCAAAAACCACTAAATTTTTCAAACTCAAAAACCACCTAAAAACCACTAGAAATCCAAGGATATGTAAGAGATGATCTAACCTGGCTTTGATACCAATTGTTACATATTGGATTTCACATACACATCATAACACAAACACAACTAGGCGTATAGATGATTTTCTAGAGAGAGAAAGTTAGAGGTTTGGGAACTTTAGTGAGAGAAAGAAAAATCTTATTATGAGCTCCAACTCTCTACCTTGGGAGGTAGAGAGTATTTATAGTCTTAATACAACTCGCCACCTAACGGGCTGTGGATCAGGCATACAGTGGGTAAAGACCCGTCCATCCTCCACGGTATTACTAAACTAAATACTGCTTAACATTAAATAACTATGACTACGAGCTTTCTAACGATTACAAATACTTGAGGTGACCGACACTTTAATACCTGGATTTACTAAATCCTAACAGTTTTGTAAAAAGATCAGATGGGATATTGTGCTTCAAGGACGGAAGTTGGATTCCACTTTGTGAAGGATTACGAGACTTGATCATGCACGAGTTGCATAAGTCGAAGTACTCCATTCATCCAGGCTCTGACAAGATGTACCAGGATCTCAAGAAACTTTATTGGTGGCCGAATATGAAGGTCGATATTGCCACCTATGTCAGCAAGTGTTTAACCTGTGCGAAGGTTAAAGTTGAGAACCAGAAGCCATCCGGACTATTGGTACAACCCGAGCTACCTCAATGGAAATGGGAAAGGATCACCATGGACTTTATCACTAAGCTACCCAAGACATCAAAAGGTTACGATATGATTTGGGTAATCGTTGACCGGCTTACTAAATTTGCTCACTTCTTGCCAATCAAAGAGACCCACAAGATGGATAAGTTGACCGAAATCTACCTCAAGGAAATAGTTACGAGACACGGAGTGCCAGTCTCGATTATTTCCGACCGAGACAGTCGATTCACCTCTAGATTTTGGCAATCGCTTCAGGACGCCTTGGGAACACGTCTAGATATGAGTACCGCATACCACCCTCAAACCGACGGTCAAAGTAAGAGAACCATATAGACTTTGGAAGACATGTTGCGAGCATGTGTGATTGACTTTGGTAAGGCATGGGATAGACACCTACCTATGGTAGAATTCTCATATAACAATAGTTATCACTCAAGCATTAAGGCCGCACCATTCGAGGCACTTTACGGACGAAAGTCGATCACCCGTTGGATGGGCCGAAGTTGGAGAAGCTAAACTTACTGGACCGGAAATCATCCAGGAGACAACCGATAAGATCGTCCAAATCAAGCAACGTTTACAAGCCTCGAGAGATCGTCAGAAGAGTTATGCAGATGTAAGGCGTAAACCTATGGAATTTCAAGTTGGGGACAAGGTATTCCTGAAAGTATCGCCATGGAAAGGTGTTGTTCGTTTTGGAAAACGAGGAAAACTTAACCCGAGGTACATTGGACCATTCAAGATTCTTGCTAGAGTTGGTCCCGTAGCTTACAAGCTTGAGCTACCGCCAGAGCTCAGTAGCGTACATAGTACGTTCCACGTCTCAAATTTGAAGAAGTGTCTATCGGACGAAACTCAAGTCATTCCACTAGATGAAATACAAATCGACGACAAGTTAAAGTTCATCGAGGAACCAGTCGAAATCATGGATCGCGAAGTTAAACAATTGAGACGAAGCCGCGTTCCTATCGTCAAAGTTAAATGGAACTTTCAAAGAGGACCAGAGTTTACTTGTGAACGTGAAGACCAATTTCGTTCTAAATATCCACATCTTTTCACCGATACCACTCCTACATCTAACTCAGGTTGAATTCCCATGACAGAATTCTTTTAAGGATGGCAGACTATCGCAACCCGTAATTTCTAGGTCAATACTCGTAGTTAAAATATTTATTTTTACCAAATAATGCAAGTTATTCATTTACTGATATTTACTGATGAACAAAACACGATAACGAGAGGTTATCTCGATAAACAAGTCCACACGCGTGCCGACATGGCAGTATATATGATTTAAGTCGAATAATTATTAATGCGAGTTAATTATTTTTATTCTACCTAATGTTTATTAAAACGGTTCTAAAATTATAATCCGGACATTTGTTCGAGATAAAATACAGTATTTATGCTATGTTACAGCGGAACACGTGGTACACATAATACACTACTAATAATAATAATAATAAAGTGATGATTTAATTAAAATAATAATAATAATAATAATAATAATAATAATAATAATAATAATAATAATAATAATAATATCCACTCCTACCCTATTTCTACACCTAATCGCCGCCCCCTTTTCTTCTCTTTTTCTCAGAAACTGTTTCTTCTACTTCTGATAATCAAACACACGCCTCCTTCCTCTAAAAAACCTCCCAACCCCATTTTGATGATAAACAACTTTCTCCCTCATATGTCCCTTTCATCCAATGTCAAGCAAGAAGGGTAGGGATCGGTCACCACCATCTTTTCTCTCTTCTGTCCATAAGCGACGACATAATCGATCCATAGCAGAGAGGAGATAGCAACTTTTCTTCAAAAGGGAGTGGCATCAAAATCGATTCAAGAAAAGTAGGAGTCAAAGTATCTATTTTATTTCTTTCTAATCCTACCGATTCACAAAGTAACACCACACTTTCAACCAAAAATTAAAAAGGGTATTTGGAGTGTTGGTGGTGCCTGTGGATTCGACTTGGGTTAATTGTTTTGGTTTCATGTTTTCATTCCAATCGACTTCTAAGCTGTAAGATTCATTAATTTTTCTTCTTGTATTTTGATATTGTGTTTTTCTTTGATAAAGATAAGGGTTTGGAGTTATTCATGATTCGTTAATAAAATCTTGTTCCAATCGACCCATAATAATAATTATTGTGAGATTTAATTCATCTTCTGTACCAAGAGGCATAAGCTGAAATAATAGTCAAATAAAAGAATTTGATTTGGTGTAATTATTGGCTAAAAATGGTGCTTAATTATCAGTTGGCTAAATTAGTTATAAGTTAAGCTTAGTGTTGCTCTTTTTGCTTATTTGGTTTGCATTGAAAATCCGATGGCCACGACGATACGAGAGCAACAATATGATGTCTCATAAATTGGTTTTAAGTAGTTAATGATTTGGGTCTTGTAATATTTTTCTTTTTTTGCTTTTGGTTCTTTATTGTCTTGCGACAGCCACTCCGAGAGGTCTCGAATTCGAGCCACATATTGGCCAAACCCATTTCCTATGTTTAGTATCCTGTTTAAGAGTTAATTTCATATCTAAGCAACGCATATATATTTTTCTTGTATTCATCAAAACATATAATAAGTCACTATGTATGTATTCCTTTGTACAAACTGCTTCCACATCTAGATAACATGAGTAATATTTTAATTGGGCTTGAGTGGGTATGACGAGCACAAGCCCATTTCTTATAAAGGGTGGGCTGAGTTAATTACAAATTGGGCCTCGAGCCCATTTCATATAAAGGGTGCATTTAAGTTGAATCGGAACAAGGCAAACATGTATAAAAACTTTTTTGTTATATGTTAAAATATTTGGAATATAAAATAACTTAGGTGTATAAGAGATGGTATGATGTATACTCGAATCGTCATTCCAATCGCGTCACGACTACTTGCTTCCTCGGCCCGTCTCGCATCTCGTTCAAGACCTGATCATCTACACGTTCTCAACTCGTTTATTTACGACATACCTTAAATTACTAAATACATTTTATAAGCATATCGCGAGCTATAACTACACACTAGAATTAACCTTTAAATCGTTAAGACACTCTATTTAAACTAAGCAAAAACTTGTTTTCATATCAACGGGTTAATAGTTATTCTGACATTTAGTCGTCGCACAAAAATTAAAACATACATACGGGTCATACTCAATTTTCTAAAAAAAACTATTATAACTTATAAACGTAATTTATTTATACTTTTATACTAAAACTATTACTTATATAATTTTCTTATTAACTAATATTAGTTATATATAAATATATATATACTTTAAGTGACATTTCTATAATTTAAATATGTTTACTATTTATATATGTTAATTTCCGTACAATCGTCTTCCAGTTACCGACAAACCAAAGACTTATCGTTTGTGATACTTTCTATTATATGTACAAATATACTTAAGCACTTTCGAAAGCCAATGATAGCCAATAATTTGCCAAAACTACTTAAATGAAAACACTTGCCACACAAACAATGATAAAATAAACATTATAAACTCAATTAAATTACGAGCTAAGACTTGCCATGTCATTATAGGTCGCGTGTCGGTACTTCACACTACTACTAGTTGACCTTATTCGATTTCAGACTACTTCACTAAGGTGAGTTTCATAGCCCATATTTTACTTGTTTTCAAATACTTTTGGGGGAGAATACATGCTTATTTTTACGATTGAACGCAAGTACAAAATTATTGTTGCATACTGGTCTAAGTCCCGATAACCCAATTACTATTATTATGCCCATTTTCATGAACCGTTAGTTACTCTTTTGTGAGTAAGCGCAAATGATATGAATAGGTCTATTGGGGTTGACACCCCCGTCCATAGTAGGATAAGCTCTACTGACCATTAGTACGAGTCGGACGGACGCATATTATTTTAGTAAGTCACAAGTGTGTGGGTTATGCACTTGTATTCGGGCATTCACTTCGTTAACGTTTCGGTGTCATGAGCTTAGACCGTATAATACTTTATTTCGTGCCATTGGGTTACATTGGTCACACCTTGCAAATCTTGTGGTTCAATAAATTGCTTTAAACCTATGATCTCACCAACATATTTGTTGACAAATTTTAGCATGTTATTCTCAGGTAACTAAGATGGAAGTATATGTAGCACTACTCACGGTGATCACTTGCAGGACAACTCCTTTTCAAGACTTTACTATGTTCGAGTACATTAAGTGGAACTACTTAATTATTGCTTTAGTTTATGAAGTGTAATCTTGACGATGTTGAACTATTTTATTTCAAAAACCTGAATGTACTATTTTTAAAACGTCTCATATAGAGTACGTTATTTATTATGTTGTGTTGTGTGCTACATATGTAACGCTCCTCAATACCATTCCGCTGCGTAAATTTGAGGGTGTTACAGATTGGCATCAGAGCCAAGGTTATAGAGAACTAGGTTTCATTTTAGGCCTAGACTATAACCACTATACCATGACACAATTATTAGGCACACTTTCACTTACTTAACTTATATGAGATATTGACCTTTATTTTATACCGAGTTATTACAAAGATACGTCTTCATCCTTATACCTTATCATCATTACCTCGGATTCCGAGATCGAGAATGCTTTATCCTCTGCTACTATCCTACCATCACCTTCATCCACTTATCACCAGACTATCTCGCCATTAGCACCTCTTCTAGTATCATCTTTCTCGACGTCTCTATTCATATCTTATCTTGGTTTATTCTTTCCTGATCCATTCTACCTATACGCGTTGTAGTTGAGTATGTTGGGAAGTATTGTTACAAAAATCTTACGGGCTTATTTATGTTTGTATTTTAGAACATGCCTCCACGAAGAGCCGCATCCTACCGTCGAGCTGCAGCTGCTCGCCCAACAGCACCAGTTCGCCGAGCTGCACCTGTTCAACGGGCCCCATCAGCTCGTCGAGCTGCACCTGCCCGACAAGCTACCCCAGCACAACTAGCAGCACCTGTTGAAAATGCTGCCCCTGCTCAGAGAAATCTTCTTGAATAGTTCGTGGCTCAGCAGGTGCACAAAATTCATCAAAGCCCTCTAACTTTACACCTATCTCCTCTTAGATATCTCTAAGATAACTTACAAATTCATTAGAACAATAAGAAGTAATTCTATCTATGAAATGCAATTGTTCCTCATTTGTTAATGATTCAAATGCAACTTCACTTGCCATAGCGACAAATGAAAAGGGTTTCACGAACACAAACACAAAGAAGGGGGATAGACTACGAGGAAGCTAATGAAAAGAGAAAAAAAGCTCACTTGATAGGAATCAAGCGAGTGGACCTAAACGGGATAGAAATCTAACTAGTTGTTCTATTCCCCGGCGGCAGCGCCAAAAACTTGATCTTGCGTACGGAGCGCGTTCGGGGTCAAAGGAACTTCCTTTTCTTCGAGCAAGTTTTTCAACCACCTAGGCAGTGAACCTAATCGTTGTAGTGTAGTATTGGGTAAGCCTTGGGGATTGATATCGTTCTCTAGGGGATAGGAATGCTAGCAAGATATGTATGACGAGAAGGTGGGGGTTGAGGATGATTGTTTTTTATCTTTTTATTGGTTTTTTAGAAAGCTAAGGTAAAATCTCAGGGCAATTGGTTTGGGGGGTGGTACTTCTACCGAGTACTTCTACTTATCTAATTTATCTAATTATCTAATTATCTAGGGTTAGCTTATGTCTAATTGATGTGTGCTCGTATGATGATAAAAAATGTGTTTACCTAGATGCTATTACTCCCTAGTTATCTTTTATTGGTCGGTTGAATTGTCACACCTTATCTTAACGCGTTGTATTCCTAAGGTCATAGGGTATGCGTAGTCTATAGTTCTTTGAGGTTATCTCTCGGGTTTGACATACGAAATCGGCAAGCCTATGCTATTTCATTCATAAGCCAAACATTCATAAAGCATACTCAAGCATTAAATACAACGAATGATGCCTAGTTGCACTCCTAAGCCAATTTATAATTAAGATAAGAAACAACCTAACAATAATCAATAACTAGGTTTCATAGATCTAAGCAAACACACAAGAAATTTATCTAGACATGGTAAACAAGCAAGCATACACACAATCAATCGAATAAGGGATAGACATAATGTTACTTTGGATTAAAAGACTTATCTCGATGTATAAAACAGGGTATGGGACCCTAAGATACTGTCCAAATCGGACTACAAATGATTTAAGGTTTTTTCTCCAAAATTCTACCTCTCTAAATGCAAAAAAATCGAATTCTATATATAGATTTACACTTGCGACGGCGTCACCTTTTGCATGGGACGCTGTTAGCTCGCCGTCATTTGGGTTTCGTCTGGGCCAAGTCATCGATGGGACGACGTCACCTTAGAGTCGTGAAGCCGTCAGTCTTCAGTTGGGACGTCGTCTTGATTCTGGATCTGGGCCATTTGAGATGAAAACTCTGAGGGACGTCCATTTTCTTTGAGAGGCTTCGATCTTGACTTTGCCATTTTCTTCATGTATTTGCTCCTTTTCGTCCAAATATGCTTCATTCCAGCATTTTGCTTCCAAGAGACCTAAAAAGTGAAAATGAACGAAATTAAGCAGTAACGGATATAAAAGTGGTCGATTAAGCGCTTAAATGACCCCCTAAAAGCGTACATTTTAAATCCTTATCACATTCCTATGGCTTTTTGCTATTTAGGACGTTTAAGCACGCAACAATGAAAGAAGAAGCCAGTTTTCCTTACTCTAGCGTCTACCAATTAAGATAAGAGACAACCTAAAAATAATTAATAACTAGGTTTCATAGATCTAAGAAAACACAGAAGTAATTTAGCTAGACGTGTTAAACAAGCAAGCATACACACAATCAATTGAACATGGGGTAGACATAATGATAAATTGGATAAACAAACTTATCTTTATATGTAAAATAGGGTATGGGACCCTAGAATACTGTCCAGTCGGACTACAACTGAGTTAGGGTTTGCTCTTCAAAATTCTACCTCCTTAAATAGGGAAAAATCGAATTCTATATATAGATTTACAAATGCGACAACGTCACCTTTTGCTAGTGACGCCGTCAGGTCGCCGTCATTAGGGTTTCATTTGGGCCAAGTCGTCGTTGAAACGACGTCATTTGAGATGTGTGACACCGTCAGTCTTCATGCAGGACGTCGTCTGAATCTTGGATCTTGGGAGTCTGGTGTAGTTTTTGTGAGTGACACCTTCCAGAAATAAGGTGTGACGCCGTCAGTCTTTAGGACCAGAAATTCTGTTGAGCCGTCGCGTGCATTTTTGATCAAGTCTTCAATAGAGGGACGGCGTCCCCCTTTGGATGGGACGCCGTCAAGTGTAATGAGCAGCCTTGGAGTGTCTTCGATCTTAACTTTTCCATTTTCTTCATGTTTTAGCTCCTTTTCGTCCAAATATGCTTCATTCCAGCATTTTGCTTCCAAAAGACCTAAAAATTGAAAAGGAACGATTTTAAGCAGTAACGGATATAAAATGTGTCGATTTAGGGCTTAGATGACCCCCTAAAAACGTATATTTTAAATCCTTATCAAATATCCCTGCACTTGGTATTTGTTTGTCCTCAAGGCTCAAGCAAATGTGCTTTTGGCCAATCAATTTATAAGTTAGGGGACATGACGCATTGTTTTAAGATAATATACAACAAGTAAAATCGCCACAATAGTCATAACAAGCACGGAAATTATATACTAGCACCTCATAGTTGGTGTTTGGATTCTCTCATCTCTCGGGTTTATATGAAATATAAAATGAATGGAAATTGAAGATAAACACTCATTACCTAGCATAATACATAGATTACCATAGGCTTGAGAATAGATCAAACCTCCACTGCTTTGGCGTAAGAACCTAGGAATAACTATCTAAGAGGTCTTTACAAGGGTTGTAACGTTAGGCTTAGGGTAAGGAAGTAAAGGGTTTTGTTGGATATGGGATATTTAGTGGTGGCAAGTCAAAAGTCTTATGTTACAAGCATGTAAAGCGTGACGTTGCTAAGCCAAGACTCGACTCACTAACACTAGATAACTTGAGACAAAACACACACGAACTTAAAATATATAAACATAAATGATAGATGTAGGATGGTAGCCCGTATGTTTTTCTCATTTTTATTTATTTATTTATTTATTTTGATGACTCTTTTCTTACTTCTTTCAAATTTTTTTTCATACTTTTTTTACTCTACCATCCTCTACGATAACATCAAAATAAGGGATTTATAGGAACCTACACTTGAGTTTTTATTTAACTACACTAGTTGACCCGATTTGAAAATGTTAAAACATTTTGAGTATTTAATTACGTAGAAAAAGGGAATTTAAATTTATCTTTCTTTCCTGTTACTCCATAAAATATTACTTTTACCTATGAGTCCCAATTGTCCCAAAACTGTATACAAAAGATATGACTCGACTTAGCAACCATACAAGTAACTAGATAATTGAACTAAGGGTTTAGTAATGATAAAAATAATGCACTAAAGATGAGTGCATACAAGGTAGGCTAAGGCGATTTGGGTGTACATTTGGTGGTGGATTGTAAACAATGCTCTTCATTGATATTCCGAAAAATCAAAACATCACGAGAACCGCGAAAAGGATAGGCTCTGAGGGGTTAACTAGGGGTATCGTGTACTAAAGATGAGTACATCGCAAAGGTGTGGGCTCTGAGGGGTTAACTAGGGGTATCGTCTACTTGATCTCTCACATCTAGTCTTAGAAATCTTTCAATTATGACAAAATTGATCATAAATCATCCTCACCTCCAAGTTGATCAAAGTTGATCAAAATCTAGTTTTCTCATCTCAAAGCTTCTAGGATATTTTCCAATACACTATCCTAAGACACAACCTGACTCTAGGATCATTTAGCTTCAATTGACACTCTAAATCTTTAGTGTCATCCTTGCTCATCCATTGGTACTCTTGAAAGTTCCAAATCCTTCCATAAATGACAATCATTAGCTACATCACCCATTACCTTCAAGTACTCAAGCATTCCTTCATTTAAAACACTTAGGAGGACTGAAACACTCAAGATGATATAGGTCTTAGATCTTAGAAACATCATTTCCACTCTTTCATAGCTGTTGAGAGACGGATCCCTAGGATTAGCCTAGACGGATCCCTCTGAGGAGGGAACCGTGGGATCCGGATGACAGCATAGGTCAAATCTTGCTTAAACAATCATTTCAACTCATCTTCCTAACTCAAACACTCCATCTCATCTTAAATGAGTTCCTAGATCAGAGCAACCTCTGAAGTTGACTCTTGTGCATGTCAATCCTCACATTCCAATGAATCCTAGTGGCTTAAAGCTTAAATGCACTTGCCAAATCTCTTAGTTTATAAACCACATTGTTAGGACCTCCATAGTCATCACTCTCATCTTAAACTTCAGGTCTTGCAACCTCTTGAAATCATCCCATCATGAGGAAAACCCCAAGTAGTAACTTATCCACCAAAGAACCACCCATTAAAAGAGCTCGCGTTATACACGAAATTTCTTCAACCTAATCATCTCCCATCAAACCAACAAATGATAGAATTCTTTATCATCCAATCAAACCAATTCCTAAAAGGATAGTACCCACAAAACTACCTATGCCAAACACCACCATACCTCCTAGGCCAAACAATATCATCTCCACCAAACCATCACCATTGGTTCCTAGAGCTATTTCATTTACATTCCCCACTATCATCACCACACCTCTACAATTTAGAGGACTTGCCTCCTAGGCCGTCTCATCCGCTTCAGCCGACAACATTCTCCTCATTAGGAGGAATAATGGTTCAAAATCAAGGTGTTGAGTCAACACTTGCTCCGGCTTCCTTCTCGGCGTTTTCATCATATAATCCCATTTGGATTATGACAAATCATCAAAGTCAACCACCCGACCATATGGAAGTTGACACTTCTCTACCACCACCATCATTCTTGGTTGAGTCATTCTCAAATGCACCTCCACCAATTCCTCCATCGTTTGAAGCTCCATAAGCCGCTTCACTTGATCCTTCGCATCAAGCCATCTCAATTCTTCCACCACCACTACCTAGCCATGACAAAGATTGCCATCATTGTCAACATGTTGAAAGTTTGATACATGAAGTACGAGAGGACCAACGTTTCATGTTCTATCATCTCCTCGAACGTTTCGACGAGATCAAACCTAAACAAAACTTGAGCTAGAAGATTTTAGTGGTGTCCTAGCATCAGCGATAGTTGGTCTAGAAATTTCTAGTAATGTATTTTCTTATCTTCTTAGTTTCTAGAGTCATGTATATCATAACTCTAGTTTTATTAAATGGAAATTACATGCTACTTGTTATTTTTCCGAGCATATGATTACCTTGTATTCATATCTCATTTTTGTGATAACATTACTTGTTATATCACCTTTCTGAAATTTAACATCAAAACGGATCCTCGGGATTGCCTAGACGGATCCCTACTAGGAGGGAACCGCGGGATCCGTGAGACAGAAAGCTTTCTTTCTACTAACCTGAATCACATTTGCAGGAAATTGTGAATTATTCTTGATTTCTAACCTTTTTTTGTAGTTATTCAATTTACATATGAAGACTTTGACACCCTAAAGCTACATTGCAAATTACTTGCAATACTAGGTTTACATTTCGTGACATCCCTTTGAAAAAATTGCAATCATCAAGGGGGAGCACATTCGTCTCGTAGACGATATCTTTTGCAAACTTATTTGCAAACAAACTAGATTAGTTTTACTTTCTTGACGCCCTTACTTAGGGATGGAATCGTCAAGGGGGAGTAAAGACGAGATCCTTTCCCGTTATTTGCTCTCTATCTTTTTTTACTTTTTCTTTCACATGTTTTTCTTAAAAACAATGTGTTGCCTTCCTTCAAACACTTTTGTTTCGACAAAAAGGGGGAGAAGAAAGTAAAAACTACAAATTCAAACTTTTACAATTTTAGCTTTTCCTTAAAATAATTTTATGTTTTGTCATCAACAAAAAGGGGGAGATTGTTAATACAAATAAGCCAAAAAAACGTTTATTTATATTTTACGATCTTCTAATGTTTTGTCGATAACAAACGTAAAATCATTTTAACGAAACAAATAGAGTACGTAAATAGTTTGAGTTAATAGTTTTCTAACACACTTACGTTTTCACATAAAACACTAAAACAAGCTTAAGTGATTTTATGATTTAAATATATATGTACAACAACTAATGTTTACATATTGGGTTAGCACATACTTAATCTAAGTATACTAAAATGGGTAAATACTAGCAAATGGTTTTGACCCATAACCCATGGTTTTATATATACCACTTAACCAAGTTTATTGTATCCTTAAGATACATTGTATCTAGAAAGAAAACCATGGATCAACCCATAACCCATGACCCATGACCCATAACCAAAAAACCCATGGGCAAAGAGGAGCGGACCACGGATCCCTAGCTTTGTGCTAGCCGGATCCCAAGTGGAAGGGATCCGTGGGATCCGGAGAACAGTAGGATTTTTCCTCTATAAATAGTGAGCCATTTCTTCATTATTTCTCACTCCTTTTCAATCCCACTCTAACACACTTTCCCCCCTGAGTTAAATCTCACTAACCTTATATCCAAGAGATCTATGTTTGTAGTTTTGTTTTTGTGTGATCTTTTAGGTTCCTCTTAAAGGCAAGATCACCACCTTTGAAGTCGAGCAAGCTCAAGTCCATGAGTTGCCATGCTTCCTCATCATCAAGGCTCCTGAAGTCTTCTTGTTGATGATTCCTTTCTTTCTTCAAAGAAGTGTAGTGTTGAAGACATTAGTGAAAGATGTCTCAAGAGTCAAGACGAAGATATTAGTGAAGGGTATCTATCGTCTATAGGATAAAGCACTTGTGGTAGGTGCTTAGAAGTCAAGACAAAGAAGCATTAGTGAAAGGTGCTTAGAAGTCAAGACAAAGAAGCATTAGTGAAAGATGCTTAGAAGTGAAGACACAAGACATTAGTGAAAGGTGTCTTGTAGATCTAGTCAAAGGCATTAGTGAAAGGTGCCTTAGATGTACATTCGATTTGGTGTGTTTCGATGTACAAGATAGACTAGTATTAGATCCAAGGATATTGATATCCTTGTTGATGTTGTAAAGGAGTAGATCTCCTTTGGGATTAGTCGTTGGTGTAGTGTGGTAGTAGTTCCTCCATTGCAATGGAACTAGGTGCTTAGCCTAGTACCTAATAAAGGGTAGGCGACGTTGTGAAGGTGTAGTTCACCTAAGGTGTGAAAGAACTAGGTACTTAGCCTAGTACCTTATAAAGGGTAGGCGACGTTGTGTAGGTGTGGTTCACCTTGGAGTGAAAGAACCCGGTGGTTAGCCTAGTACCGGAAAAAGAGTAGGCGACGTTGTGAAGGCTTCTCCGCCATAAGGAGATTGGTGTAGTGATTACGAACTCTCGAGTAGGTGACTTGGGGAGTGGAGTAGGGCAAGGAAGGTGACCTTGTAGCCGAACCACTTCTAGTTTTCCACAGAATGTGACATAAGTCTATCTAAATAGATTAAAAAGAAGTTTTAATTGGTAAAACTATTCAACCCCCCCTTCTAGTTTTCCACAGAATGGATGTTTGCAGTTTTTTCTAAAAAATTAAGAATTGGGAATTTCCAAAAATTATAAATCGCACATAAAACGAAAATGATATTTTGTTTCTACATTTCCTGACGCCGTCAGGTGTTAATCCTTACGCCGTCAGGTTGTCCTGACAAAAACTGGTCTGCTGCGTTTTTCTGGAAAAATTACCTCATTAAAACCTGGAAACTTTTCTGCAAAACATCCATTATGACTCGATACAAGCATTTGACACTAACAAACACACACATATATATCAATTTCAATGATTATAATTCTCATGTTCATGTTCTTAAAAACACATGTGATCTTCCCTACACTTATCTTTTTGCAAAATACCTTTATATGTAATTAAAACGAGGTTAAAGACAAAATAAAGCATTTTCACAAAGTCTAACATGAGAATAAACAACAATGAAAAAGATATATAAACACACAAATAAAGATGAAAAACAAATAAAACAACCAAACAATTAAGAAACAATCCACATCACAAATATATACATACATATCAAATTATCTCACATCACCACATTACCACATCACAAATTGTATCAAGATAATCCTAAATTATTACAGACCCAAATTCAAATTGTCTCAACAAATATCCAACCATAATTGTTCACAACCGAATCATCAACAAACAAGCAAATCACTGATCGGGGGCGGGGTCATAGCGGTAGTCATATCATGGGGGAAGGTGGCCAGTGTACCCGTAGGGCGGGTAATCCTCCTCTCGACGGGGGAACGGATCAATCTACAGATAGGGCTCGAGGTGATCACGCATAGATAAGTATTGCATCTATCGAATGGTGTGATTATATGTCCAGCTAGCCCGCTGGTCCTGCTGAGCCATCCATGTATCCATCCTGCCCATTCATGCTCCCTGGTGGGCCTGCCAATCTCCACTGGACATATGCCTGTAGGCATCGGCGGAGCTACCGGCTCCATCCCCCTGCTGATACTACGGATGCGGCTGCTGCTCGTCGTCATCCTCATCATCATCATCATCATGTCCTGCGGGCCGAGGGCGGTACCATGCATATGCGCCCCCTATATCCATGATGATCTACATGGCCTTCAAAGATTTGGCTTTAACCACTTTGGGCTTTGCTACAACGTTTAGGTACATAGGAACCTCCCCTCTCAGAATGCCATAAGACTCGGCCAACTTGGTGACGAACATACTCCCTTAAACCCTATCTTCATTTCTCATCCCACTAGCGCTCCTCAGATAGTCGGCCAGCCAGAAAGGGATGTTGTAGCACACATCATCAGCATAAATGGAGTATAGATAGAACAGATCCGGCAAAGTGACACGATGAGTCATGTCCTTGCGCCCCGCTATGGTGAAAGCAATACAGCGGTGCGCGAGCCTCGTTCGCGGGTCTCGGATCTGTGAAGCAAGAGTACTCCCAGAGGACAATTATTTTGGGACGGAGGGAGTATCTTTTATTGATCGGTTGAATTGTCACTTCCTTTATCTTAATTGATGCGTTGTATTCCTATTAGTCGTAGGGGGTGCCTAATTCCCTAGCTCTATGAATTGTAACTCTCCTATAGAATACACGGGATCGGCAAGTGCAATAGCGTCTCCCCCGAATACCCTATTATCATAAAGTACAACTCACACAATAAACACAACGATGGCCTAGGTGCAATCCTATGGCTTTTTGCTATTTAGGATGTTCAAGCTCGCAACAATGAAAGAAGAAGCCAGTTTTCCTTACTTTAGCGTCTACCAATTAAGACAAGAGACAACCTAACAACAATTAATAACAGTTTTCATAGATCTAAGCAAACACAAAGTAATTTAGCTAGACATGTTAAACAAGCAAGCATACACACAATCAATTAAACATGGGGTAGACATAATGATAAATTGGATAAACAAACTTATATTGATGTGTAAAATAGGGTATGAGACCCTAGAATACTGTCCAAGTCGGACTACAACTGAGTTAGGGTTTGCTCTCCAAAATTCTACCTCCTTAAATACAGAAAAATCGAATTCTATATATAGATTTACAAATGTGACGGCATCACCTTTTGCTAGTGACGTTGTCAGGTTGTCGTCATTAGGGTTTCGTTTGGGCCAAGTCATCATTGGGACGGCGTCATTTGAGATGTGTGATGTTGTCAGTCTTCATGCATGACGTCATCTGAATCTTGGATCTTGGGCGTCTGGTTTAGTTTTTGTGAGTGACGCCTTCCAGAAATAAGGTGTGGCGCCGTCAGTCTTTAGGACCAGAAATTCCGCTGAGCCGCCGCGTGCACTTTTGATCAAGTCTTCAATAGAGGGACGGCGTTGCCCTTTGGATGGGACGCCGTCAGGTGTAATGAGCAGCCTTGGAGTATCTTCGATCTTGACTTTGTCATTTTCTTCATGTTTTCGCTACTTTTCATCCAAATATGCTTCATTCTAGCATTTTGCTTCTAAAAGACATAAAAAGTGAAAAGGAACGATTCTAAGCAGTAACAGATATAAAATGTGTCGATTTAGGGCTTAAATGACCCCCTAAAAACGTATGTTTTTAATCCTTATCAGTTTTACCCAAATGAAACCCCTCACATGAAGCTCCCTAGTTTTGTAGTGTTAGATATGGAAAAATATGTGTTTTACTTGTTTTGATTATGTGACATATAAGATAAGTGGTTATATGGTTTGCAAAATAAGTTTGGTCATAATCCGCAAATGAGTTTTAGTAAAATTTAAATGTCTTAACAAGTATTTAGCATGAAAATAACATGGTTTCTATTTTACTTGTCTAGTGAAAATAAGTTTTGTTGACGCGAAAAAATGTTTTTACAAATTGAGGCAGAAAAATGCCTTTGTTTGGCGTTTTTAGGCTGAATTTTTTATGAGATATATGGAAAACGTCGTTCCGGACAACTTTCGTGCTTTAACTTTTTGATGAATCGGACCAGAAGGGCCTCAAAAATCGTATTTTAGTTTCTGTTACTGAAAGTATTCACAGTTTTTAGTTTTAGGTTTTTGGTAACTTCATTTTTCCGTATCTTTTGACGTGTGTATCCGTATTAGGTGATTCAAGTTGCTATGGTTCATTTTAACCTTGTTTACAACAATATATAAATTACCAAGTCTATATGTGGTTTGTTTTGTTGCAAAATTGTACTAGTTTAAAATATATAACATAAAATGGTTTGTAAGTTTTAAACTTGTTTCTATAAACTTGTACATCATGATATCAATATAAATGAGCAAATATAGTATGTAGAGATTATGAAAACATAGTAAGGATGATGGGCATAGGTTCCTTACAACTTTTGGCTTTCAAGGAAAGATAAACAAGGACAAGGATTAGGACTTACCAATCCTAGGGAACTCGACTAGGGGAAAAACGCCAAAAAGACTTCGAATTAAGATCAGTAGGTGGATGCGTGTATATGTGTGTGTGTGTGTGTGTGTTGTAGGTTAGAAAGCAAGGGATGAGAAGAAATGGTTGTGTTGTGATCGATTTATATAGGCAAGATGAATATGGTTACATACAATGAATCTTGCCACTTGGAGAGGGTTGTCAATGTGAGGGGGAACATGGTGAAGTGCTTACAAGATATCCATTGATCTTGCATGGATTAAAAGTGTACACATGGTGCATATACTTGTTCATTTTATAACCTTATGGTTAGAATGGTGTATAAGAAAACACATGTTAAGTCTTGATATATTTGACCATGGTGTTGAAGTAGAGGAGCATGATGATGTGTTTAAAAGATTTCCATGAGTTTGTTAGTTAGATCGCATGGATTGAAAAGAGACAACATGATGTATACTTGTTCGATTTATGGCCTTTTGGTTTGAATGGTTTAGAAAGAACCATGTGTATAGCTTGATAAAATTAATCAAGGTGTAGAAAGTCTAGGAGACAAGGTAGATGTGGCTAGTTTGTGTTCTTACATGAGTTTGGTCAGGATCTAGTTGGATTGGGAACAAGTTAGGTTTAGGAAATATAAAAGTAAAATTTTAAGTTCCATGCATTAAGCACTTGTACCACATGCATTAGGGAGTTGTACCTTGATTTTATAAAGTATAAGAAAATCCAAATTATGACTTGTGCATTAAGGACTTGTATTATATGCTTTAAAGTAGGTACATTGAGGTTTATAATGTGGTTTTTATATAAATATTAAGTTTTTATGCATTAAGGACTTGTACATGTGCATGAAAGACTTGTACATTTATATAAATGATGTATATATTAGTCAAGGGTTTGTGATAAAATCATAGAGTTGTATATTAGGGCTTGTAACGGGAATTAAAGTATAGTTAGGTTTTCATGCTTTAATGACTTGTACTCTAGGTTTAAAATGTTGTACTTTAGTATTTATGATTTAGTTTGGTAAAATCATAGTTATAATAAATTAGGGTTTCGTGTAAACTTTAATAAATGGCTAACGTTTAGTTTGAACGTTTAATAATAGTACGTTTAACGAAATAACGTAAAGTGGTAAATAAAAGTTGAAAACTTTTATACTTGACATATACAAATGTTATTCGAAATGAACTTAAGATATGTTGGGGTTGGTGAACACGTTTATTGAGAATGTAAGTTACGTTACATTAGTTAGTTGTAATGATCAGATAAACTGATAACGTTAATCTAAAAAAATTCAGCCGTAGAAAACGGATAAGTATTCTTTCGTTAGAATATTAGCTTAATACAAGTGGAAATTTTATAGTTGTTACATAAAACAGTAAAGCTATAACTATTTTTGTTGACGAGACATCCACAACAAGCAAAAGCAAATCAAACAATGAATGCGGTACTTTATCAAAGAACTTGTATATTCACCAATGATGTGCATTAGGGCATCGAAAGGTTTCACATTGATTCTTAAAGAAGTAACCTCATTCGGCTTATTGAATGAAGTAACACCACTGATCGAGCTTTAGTCGAATTTAGGTGGAGACAGGTCGAGCTTTAGTCGACTTTAAGTAAAAAAAAACATAAACCAGTAACAATGAACGTCAAACTTTTTTTTCTCTAGAACTAATAATCTTGTTGTGATACGATGAAAAGATAACCAAAGAAAAAACCTTCAAGTTTTGTTTCAATAAGGGTGAGGGTAGGAGGTGGTAGAAGGAGATCACCATTAGTCATTATGATGGTGATGAATACACTGTGTGGTGGCAGGAAAAGGGAGAGAAAAGAGGATGTGAATCAGTTTTGTGTGTTTAGGGTTTTAGAGGGAATGGATGACCGTGTTTTTGTATTTAGGGGTAGGGATGATCGGTTTATAAATTTGATAAAAATAAAATGCTAATTGTATGAAAAACAATATAACGAAAGAAAATAAATAAATCGGGATTCCTCCGAATAGTGGGCGTGTAGCATATGACCGGAGGATAACAAATTTTAGTTGGTGGATCTTATCTAAAGCTCTGATACCATGTTAAACCGTATCTTTACATTGAAACTTCGTCCCTTTTCCGAATACAAGTGTCTATTGGATCCTTATGTCGCACAAATATTTAAAGTACATAAATAAATTCAGTTCTACCTCTATCTATTAATCAGAACAAGAAATCTCACTAGAACTACATTGACTTTTATTGGGATACAATTATCTGAATTTAATTTTTAAGAGCGTCAAAGCAATTTCTCAGCCAGTTTTGAGTTGGTGCAAGTCTGGAAAAGAGTGAGGAATAGCATTTGTAAGTGCTGGCTTTGCCTTCGAAAATGCACCATTGTTTGTGATGTGTCCATCCATCTTTTGGCCATTGTTAACACCCGGCGATCTGAGTTCTCGTGTATTCTTCTCCTTTGACAGTATTTTCGCAAACCTAGTAACCAACAGTCATGTAAAGTAATCAAATATTAGAATTATCATAACTTGTTATTCAAGTATATCATATGTATGTTATACCTTATTAGAGCTTCTTCATTGCTAGTGCAATGATAAGGCTCATATATGCCGGTCCCCAAATTCACCTTCGCCACTGGCTTTTTCAGTAGTTCCTCACCAACTTGCACAAGATCTTCCAAGTTCTTTCTCGATGAAAGATCCATCGAAGCCACATCACCACTCAAAGTATCATCCTGAAGCATTTCAAAATAAGAAATAGGCACGTCTATTTCACTTTTGCATAATTAAATATTATCATATTGGTTTATACCTGAACACGAAGGTAATTTTCTCCCGAATGAAGAGCTTGGAAGACGGTAGAGATATGATAGTCAACCATATCACTACTTGATTGGGTAAATACATCTATCAATGGAGTTGAGCCACTACTTGCCAACCACCCGAAAACACCCCAACTAGACGATGTGGCAGCGTCAAATTTCTCTTCAAATTTTGGTGAGCCCGTCCCTAATGACAATACTAGAAAACGCCCATATTCTGTTGGTTTGATTGGGAAAAAATCGACACTACCTTTTGTTATCTCCTGTGTCACTTCACTTATAGCAACCAAGGTCTACAAAATGAAAGAATAGCCATAGCAATTTCTTAATGTGAATTATGTGTTATTTTGTATATATTAATGAAAGTGTGAAACATACATACCGGATTATTTGCAGCCACCCCACCGTCAATGAGATTAAATTCCTCAAGTAGGTTTCCTTCCGAATCTTCAGTTTCAAATGTATGGGAAGGAAGATAAGTTGGTGCAGCCGAAGTTCCAATGCATATATCCGATAGCAATGCATCCAGACCTGGGTTTTTCTTCAGCTGAAATAAAGTAGGATGTTCAAATATTTATAATAAAAATAAATTTCCCATATGCTAAGTTAAATATATAAGACATGACATATATATAGTTAACCTGATAACTTGAGAAGATGGTAGGCTGCATGTGCTTGATATCAAACGTTGGAATCACAACATTAGTCAATGTTTCATGGAGTTGTGTGTTTCCTAGTAGTTCTTGAATAAGTTCATGTAGATAAACGCCATCGTACTTTGGTCCAGATAGAGCTTTAATCACCTTTGTAGCATGACCAAGTGGATTGCTACATGTTAAACAACCAAAAATTGAGATATCATCCAAGAAGAAATACAGCTAAAAACATATTGTATGAGTTTTTATGCAACAGATTAACATACTCATCATGCGGGAAGATGCTTGGACTATGTTCAAGATAAAAGTCTGTTATATCTCTAGCTGCAAAAAGGGGACGGTTGTCTTCATTAGGGGCAGTTAACATGGCTGTCACGAGGCCACCAGTGCTTGTCCCAGAAATTACATCAAAATAATCTGCTAGTCTTGCATTTTCACCATCTAGTTTCTGCGATTATGCTTATTAGTTAAAAAAAATGGTATTGTCTTCGTAAAAATCAAGAACATGGTAACAAGTTGTACCTGAAGTTCAGTTTCTAAGAAGCTAAGGATAACGCTTGGAATGATTCCTCGTACTCCACCTCCATCAATGCTTAAGATGGTGATTAAGTTTCCGTATGCTGGTCGTTGCAAAGGAGACCGTGGTGATTCCACAGAAGACATGATTAATAATGTACGTGTTTAATGTTGTGAGCTTTGTTCCTTAGCTTGTGTAGCGTATGATAGAGAGTGAGTTCGGAAAATGGTACCTTTTGAAGGATGCATGAATACGTCTATTTATAGTATTGGTTGAAGCCCATTGGCCTCTCAATAGTCAAAACTCAAAAACATTAGTTTCGGTCAATAAAACCCAACTTTTGGGTCAAAAAATGAGTATTGCGACAAAAATCATCTAAACGTTTTGCACACATAACAAGGGAATTGAAGAATTTTCCATGCCCTCAAAACTTTGAAAATAGTACTAATAAACTTTTACAGTTTTTATATTTATACAAACAATCAAAACAAAAAGGTTATCAAAAATAAATCATGAGTTTGATCCTAATATCTTACTCGAGTTTACTTAGGGGGTGTTTCTTTTTTATGTTAATAAGTCTTAATAGGGAGATAGTGGTGGGGCTACACATATAACAGGTTTCTTTTTATTAAGACTTATTAACAGAAAGGGGCCCACCCACTTAATCCAGAAAAAAAAAAAAAAAAAAAAAAAAAACAAGCCCTTAGACATACATGTGCTCGTTGTCTAGGACGTCTGAAGATTGCGTGAGATCATCTAAAAATAATCAGTGATCATCATCTAAAAAGATTGCGTGAGATCAAAGTTTTTTCACTGATTTAAACTTTTTGAGAAAACAATCAAGAACAAATTTGACTTTAGTCATCACCATCTAATGCTCATGGAAATGCAGAAAACAGTTGAAAAATACATACATACATCTTTTTGTTTTAGACATTACACCAGTGGATCAATATATATAATCATAGGTATACTAATTTCTTAAGAGAACTGATCAAAGTATATTCGCAACTGCATAATCTGCTGTAAATGAACAAATGAGCGCGTTATCCTTCCTTCGGTTGATCAGTCTTAGTAACAACATTTTTTCATGTTTGCTGAATTGTTGTTAAACTGTTTCTTTTTTACCTCCGGTATGATATAGAAGTAGATATTAAAAAAAAAAAAAAAAAAAAAAAAAAACATATTTACTGAAATTCTAATACATTTCAAGATATGTAAAACACAATACGGCAATACCAGGTGTATTATGACTCTTTGGCACTGACAACTTGTTGAGGCAGTTGCTGGGTTGCATCACGTATTCATAAAAATAGATATGCGAGATTGTATTTCTTTTATTAGATCACCAACAAATCTTACAGTTTTAATGAAGATAGACATTTACTAGTCGAGTTACTTCATATTTGTAGGTTAATTTCAGTATTAATCGATGCCCAATTAAGTTTCTTTTCGCAAAAAAAATTCGGACAACGCGGTTTGTTAATCATGCAAGTATATTTTTATCTTTTGGTTGTCAAAATCGAACGTAACCTTGATCCAAACAGATACATCTTGACCACGTTGATTTTATTCGATTGATCAAAACAATACAAGTTTCTTTTACGAAATAGCATTTTAGATATCCTCCCGAGTCCCAGCTCCTTGATATGTTCAAATTGGAAAGATTCAATGGATCACCGCGTCAATCTATACTATGCATCGAGAAGCCTATAGAATTCAACGATGCTGATATTATTATCCGTCATCGTTATGGACTTGTGTCATAAATATACGACAGAAGATCTATTTCGATGCAAACAATCAACAACTTCGATTATATGAATCGCCGCCAGCTTTCATCACCATGTCTATTTATAAGCAGTCGCACAAATTCGGTTTGATCCGCGTCTTCTCTTTCCGAGATACAACAAGCATTTAATTAAAAAAAATGCTCTATTATCTCCCTCCAAGAGATTACTAGCCGTAGTTGAATAACTGAAATAATTGAGAAAAGTGAGTTAAATGGAATAGTTTTGAAGAAAGAAAATCCCACAATAGCATCAATCAAATTTTGAACTTTCAACTTAAATAAGTAATATATATTAGATAATTCTTTTAGTCATGGCTTGATTTCTCTAAAAGACATGTACATATATCATCAACAATCAATTAAGGGGTATATTACCCTAGCTAGCCATTCGAAATATTCGCGTATTTACAACATGTTTTTGATACATGTACATGTATCGAATATGAACATGAACATTGTTTACGGTCATCAAACAATACATATATAAGCTAATTGGCATATATATTGCTTATATATGTTTTGTGTGTGATTGCTATTTTCTGATGATAAAATTTTCTAGATGTGTACAAACTTAATGAAGAGAGCTTTTATATTCAATTATTTACGTTGGCTAAAATTTTGACATTAGATTATTCTTTCCGGGTGACATACTAAAAAGGAGATCTGTTTCTATGCCCAGAAACTTTAAAATGCCATTTCCCTCGACATTGACAGATTTTGGCTGTTGCAAATCTGCATACATTTTTATGACTTTCTACCCAGTTTAAACCAGCTGATTTTTACGTGAATCAGTTGAAGAAGACAGTTGGGTTGAACATCAAGACGAGTACAAAGTTGGTAAGAAGTCTCTCAGCTGTAAAAATTTGCTTTCTTCAAATCGCTTACCAGAGAATAACCAGACTACATTGCCCATAAACTAATTGATTCGAGTCTAGAAAGAAACAGTGTCGAGCATGGTGCCGAGTGACTGGATGATATTGGACGACATGAGATTGGAGACATGTTCTTCCAGATGTTTCTTGGCATCCTGTCTTCCGACATTTGCAATTGCTAGCTTCTCCGGAGACAATTTATCCTCTTCCTGAACTGCTTTGTTATATTTGATGGCTAGACCCAGCATCTCCTGCAAACATCGACAACTATTCTTCAATACTGTCATAATCATGAATCCTTCATGCAGCACAACTTTGGATCTAAATCCACTTTCATCTTCGAAAGATCATCGGTAACCATGCACACTAGTACACTACCATTCTACCAAAATGAACAAGCTTTTCTATGTTTAGGATTAAATATTTAGAAGTAGCCTTTGCAACCAATTTGCTTAAGAATGTCGTGATTTCGATCATATGTTATCTCTAATGAGTCAAATGAAAACATAAATAAAACTGAAACAAGGGTTCCAACCAGTCAAATGGTTTAAAACTTGAAACTGGCAACTCCAAAGTCAATATTATATTATTAGTATAGTTTTTTGAACTCAAACAACTAGGGGGTCCGACTAAGGCTTCTTGGAAACTCAGTTTCAACACAAAAAAAATCTGAAGGCTTCTTAGAAGTAGCTTTCATCGATTATGATATCTCAGCCATCTACATTATAACTAAGGATTTTTTTTTTATTCATTTTTGTATCTCCAAAAAAATATATGAAAATTTGGATAACATGTTCAAACTAGAACTTTGATCCATTTTTAGTTTTCTGTCACTAAGTTTGCAGTAGGTGATCCTATAGATGGCAATGGTTACAGCAGTGATGGTGGCGGTTGAGAGTGAGGGTGGTGGTGGCGACAATTCGTGTCAAGACTAGTGGCGGCGACAGTGAGGTGGGCTGTGGGAAGCATTGACCATGGCAATGATAAATGGTGTTGGACAGCAACAATGATGGCACCCCTGCTCAGGATGCTGGGGTCAATGGTGGCAACTGGCAACAGTTGTGGTGGTTTTGAGAAAGGATGGGGACAGGTAGTCGGTGGCCAAGTATTTTATTAGAGAAAATTAAGGAAAACAAAAAAAATTAACAAATGGAAAGTCCGTAAAATAGTGTTTTTAAGATTTTTCAAATTATGGTTTTAAGTAGAAAACCAACAGTGTCTTTGGTTGCAGAAACTTCTAAAAAAATTCCAAAAACTCAGATTTCAGAAAACTTGTTCAAAAATAGGTTCTCATGGAAACACTAAAGTACTGTTCTCCAGACTTGATTTCTTACAAAATTTCCTTCATATTTTTTAACTTCTCCATATTATACAATTCACAAGGCCCCCACCCACGAACTTACCTAAACCGCCACCACTATCGCCCACCATTGCGGCCATCGAACTCTACCAACCACTGTCAACAGCAACCCCTGTCATCATTGTCATCACCACCACAGGGTCCACAGCCCATTGCCATCGTCGTCAATACTCAGCACCTCCAATCACACTACTTACCACAAACTTGGAAAGAGGAAACCCAAAAGAATGGAAATAACCTCCTCTTTAACATGTTTTTCAAATTTTCAATAGTTTTCTAAAGATGGAAAAGTAAGGGGGAAAAAATCTATACCTAAACACATCGCAACTATTTATTGAAAAAAAATGTCATGGGCGTGACCTAAACTTTTTCCACCTATATTTATGATGTGGGTTTCTCAAGTACATTTGTGACGGTCCTAAGCCAGGACTAACATGAACTAGAGTGCTACATAATCATGTAACTGGATGCCAACAAGACTATGGAACAAAATCATCATTGGCACATAATAACGCGTTGATTCTGTGAATAAGATTCTCACCTCGACAGTCTGCTCATTGGTTTTTGAATGCGTGTCAAATCGTTCAAGTTTCAACCCATCAGTCCACTTCTTCTTATGAAGGTTCAATAACATCTTCTCCTCAAGTTCATTTTTCCTGTAATTGATGGCTATTGAATAGTAGTGTCTGTTCAAACCGTGGATCAGTGCCTGCAAAAACAAGATGAAAAGAATTACTAAACTGTCCCCGGCATGTACAGAGTTGAGATATGGCAACTGACAAGTACTTACTTGGATGGATGGTTTATTGAGATGGCCAAGGTTGGAGGTGGTTTGGCGTGGCTCTTGGCCAAGCATCATGGTTTGGGGGTTGATTAGGCGGAAGGCATCAATGACAACCTTTCCTTTGACACTCTGGATGGGATCCACCACCACTGCAACAGCTCTCTGATTTAGAGCTTCAAAACTCTGCAATATGGTAAATTCAAGGGCATTATTGGCAATACCAAGAAAGTGAAGACTGAACTTGTGATTTACTCCTCGAGGACAACTGTTACATAACTATGATGCAGAATCTATAGCAGATAACAATGTACTATTTTCAAAGAACAAAAATTAATAGGAAAGTATAACTGTGTTCCGTTGAGAGAATTCTAGTATTTATCTAAATTGTTTTTGAAGAATTTAGGTCTTCTCAATAAGAGTTGTTTCATTTCTAGTGGTTCTAAACTGCTATAAGAATCAATCCTGTTTTGTATAATGATGAGATTATATCAAATAAAAATGGTATAGATTTATGCTTGTTGAGCTTGACCTTCCTGATCATAATTAACTACATGAAAGGGTATGCTATAGATCATCCCTGCATTTAAAGTTTTATGAATAAACTATGTTTTTATATAATAACATTAAGTTGTTATGATCTAAAGTTTAAAAGCACTACATAGTGGTTATGTTCTTGGAATACTTGGTAATCATTCCCAGAACCTAACACTTTGTGAGTGAGCTTCAACAACTTAGTGTTTCGTAGCCTTTTATTTTAGATCGTCCGCAAATTTATATGTCATGAACACGACTGCACTTTATTCACATGCATGTATTTGCTTAAAGAAACTGAGAAAAAATGGGTAGTAGCAGATTCAATTTTTCACTGTAGTAGCGTAATAAATAACAGAGAACTAATACAGTACCTGTTGTGTGTTGATGTCAACTCCAGATAACCAGCAACCAAATCCAGGATGTGAATGGTACCAGCCAACCACCATCTCTGGCCTGTGACAACAAACAAAAAAAAAAGTCAGCTAAGAGAAACAAATAATATCGCCTATCCCTATGTATAGTTTGTTCAGAAACATCCATAATGATGGCAATGTGTATTTTTCGGTAAGGCAATGTGTATTTTCCAGTAAGGCAATGTGTATTTTCCAGTAAGACGGTTCAATCCAAGTGATTAATTACATTACAAATTAAAATTATTAAAACCATAAGAAAGCTCTGATGAAGTTATGAGCCATATTTCGAAGCCTAAAACAAGGTTATAGGCATCATCTCATAATAGCAGGTAAAATATCGTGAGAAAAGTCAAATACCACTCCAAACATATCTGAAAACTTGACACATAATTCATAGTATAATAATCTGCAACTAATGACCTGTCTGTGGGGATAAAACTCCCTGGATTCTATCCAGAATGACATTAAAGATCAAGATTCCCCCACAGTTGCAACGGTTTATATTTTCATCAAAGATGAAAACAATAGTAAGAGTACATTAAAAATACAAAAAACTAGGCAGGACCCAACTTTTCCTTAAAGACAAAAGCATCTGTATCGCCTTAACACAAGCTGGTTTTCTTTCATTGGTCATAAGTAACTCAAGGCCATTTAATATAATCATAAAAACCGGATGAAAGATGGTGATCTCTGCATTCATCTCAGTATTTTCATAAATGATATAACCTCTTCCACTACCTTTTGCTAATAAATACATGAATTTGACTAGAATTATCTTGGCTTATTCCTAATACTGAGTCCAAATTTGACTAGAATTGTACACTATCCATACCGTAACTAACTAACTATGACATATACCAATAAGCATAACTATGCAAAGCTATAATCATTCAATACAAACAAACAAATCAATCAATCACCTTCCAGTCTGTTTAAGCATATCAAGCATATTAGTCTGGAAAACATGATCAACAGCTTCAACACTAACACCAGTACCACTCTGCGGCATTGCGAAAACATCGACAACACGAACCGTATACTCATCAACAAATTCTCCAAGCATCAATCCCATAACTTCCATTGGCACTCCAGCTCTCCCTGCACAACATCATAAAACCACCAATTAAACCCTAATTACATTCAAAACCAATAATTAAATCACAAAACGACTTAGTAAACCCTGATTTAATTTCAAAACCATTAATTAAACTCAAAGTACTAGGGGTTAGTCGAGCAAGTTCGAAACTTGACATGGTTTGAAAATAAGGGCTCGAGAGTCGAACTTTGTCTATAATATGAGAAATATGCAAAATTACATATATAAATGAGTAAAAAATGCTTAAGAAAGAAAATAAAATAAAAAATAAAACCTCGATAGAGCTCACGAGGCGAGCATTTTGATACTTAAGCTCGCTTTAAGGTTTACTTCTTGACTAGTTTTAAATCGAGTGGATTTCAAAAACTTTTTGAGCGTCGAACTCGAATAGTTTGCAAGTTGTCTCGTGACTCTCGTCTCATTTAGACCCCTACTAATTACTTTTTTTGCTATTATATACCAAACCTTTTGAATTTCGACTTTTGTGTGTATTATTGTGACAATACGTTTTCAAGCACCCTATTAATTGCGAGGGGTACAAAGAGGTCGAAATTGAAAAGGTTTGGTGTATAATAGAAAAAAGGGCAAATGGCACAAAAATGTACCAAGTCGGAGGTCATTTCCACTCAAGGTATTCCCCCTTTTTTTCTGTGCATAAAAAGGTAGCCAACTTTTTTTTTTTTTTTTTTTTTGCCAATTTGGATATTTTAGTTAAATATTCACGATTATCCGTTAAGTTTACATTTTAAGTCCACAACACCAGCCACCACCACCACCTCCGACCACCGCCGAAAACCACCAACCCCACCATCCACCGCCACCACCACCAAACCCAACCATCATTGTTTTACCCAAACACCACCCACCATCTCCAACACCGTCGTCACCACCACCGTCACCCCCTAACCAACACTGTCGTCATTACCAACCTAACCCACTGCCTCCATCACCACCATACCCACCCACCGCTGCCGTCGGTGGCTGGTGTTAAGAGGGGTTGGTGGTTTGCGACGGCGATTGGTTGTGGGAAGTGGTGGTGGTGGCAGCGGTGGACTTGAAATGTAAAATAGTTAAATATTTAACAAAAAATATCTAAATTGGCAACCAAAAAAATAAATAAAGTTGGCAACCTTTTTATGCCAAAAAAAAATATATATATTTTGATTGGAAATGAGTGTTAAGTTAATTACTAGTTACATTTTGAAGTAATTATCCACAAAGAAAACCTATTTACCTTGTAATTAAACCCTAATTTAAGTGAGTAAATGAAACCCATTGAAAAGAAGACAAAAATAAATGAAGAAATGATATATATGTATGTATACCGTGTTTGAGCATCTTGAGAAGAGCTAGTGAGGAAATGTAAACTTGCTCAGAAGTGTCGAGTGTTGGTGAGTCAGGTGGGGGGTGACCTAACGCGCCACCTGCTCCCGCGAACATTCTTTGTAACCGTTCCATACCTCACATCAAACACACACACTCTTCTTTTCTTTCTTTTCTTTTCTTTGGGAGCAAGACAGACAAACAAACAAACAATATTAAGATCTCTAGTGTTACTAGTATTATTTGAAAGTGGAGGAGAAGGAGCTTCTCTTGTTAAATAAATACTGACTGGATGGACCCTTATCTTTTTTATTATTATACGCTTTTCTCCCCTCTTTTCAAATTCCCGAATATTTTACTAAAAAATGGTAATCGGATTTCAAAATTCCTTCAAAAATATAAATTTTGTGAGATGGTCCAGTTACATGCCGACACGTGTCACCATATCAGCTTTTTTTAAATATAAAGCTGGATACAGTCGTGATCTACCACGACAATGTTACATCAGTTTTCTCTCTCCGACGATCAAGCTGTCACCGTCGGTGATCAAATTAATTCAAATGTTTAAAGTAATTTTTTTTTTCTTTTTACTTTTCAATGCCAAATAGTAACTTTAAAAAAATAATAATAAATAAAAAGATACACAGACAACCTTGTGCCAAAATCGATCAAAATAGTGACCTATATTTCTAAAACATGTCCGATCGACCAATTTTCTTGACCTTGCCATATTAGGTTCGACCGATATTAAAATCGGTCGCCCATGCCCTTAACCCTGCCATTGTGGTTAGCCTAAAAATTACTTTGAAATTTGAAAGTTGAGTACCATCTTTTATAACTTGATTGCGTGTTACCTTAATTAGGAGTTGACTAAAGTTCGTAACTTGAAAACTATGTTACCTATATGTGTCACTAGTTCTTTTAGTATTTGTTATTAGGGTTTGTCTAATCAGTGCCCTTAGGGCAAGGTTTAAGACGTTTATAAAACAAAAAAGTTTGAGTTGATTAAATTAAAAATCAGATTTAATTATGGTAATTTATAAGCTTAATTAATATGTATTAAATACAATTTGTAATATAAAAGGAATGTTTGTGTTTAATAATTGTACCTTAACCAATGCTCTCAGGGCACTGGTTAGACAATCATTTGTTATTATTATTAAGGTAAAATAGTGCAAACATGTATAACTTTCGGGTATTATTATTATTTTATTTTATTTTTTTCTAATAATTTATAGAAACGGTTGTATGGGAAAAAGATTAATTGACGGGCTTATTAGCGCATAGAAAAATTAAAAACCTACAAGCTTTTTTTATTATAGCTTATGAGTTTATCAATTTGAGCTTATGAACTCAACTAAGCTACAAGCTCATAAGCCAAAAAAAAAATTAGCTTATTGGCTTTTCAATTTGCCAAATACGTAGTAACTCATAAGACATCAAATAAGCTTTGGCAAACACTTCAAAGTTTACATTAAAGACTTATTTTAAGCTTTCTAAAATTAGGATTTTATACTGTTCGCATTAAAAGTAGTAGTAAACTTTAAGAACATCTATTAGGCTAAACACAGTGACCGAGTTTTCCCTGTCACATCAACTTTCTCTCTCCGATGGCCAAACACGATCAAATTGCCAAAGTCGGTGACCAAGTGTTTTTCTTTTTTAAGTCAAAGAAAAAAAAAAGTGATAGTGTAAAAATCGGTCGAATTTTCGACCGACTCGGGTAATATTCTTTGCTCGACCGATCCATGACCAAATGCCCACAATGGCATGACCGATCATGACCTTGTGGGTCGACCGATTCATTTTCCTCCCGCTGTGTCCAACCTTACAGCTTTTTCATTATATGTTCAATCTAAAATTACATTTAAAAGACAGGAATGTAGAGTTTTTGACAACTCTTAAAAGGTCTAAAACCCGAAGCTAGATACATGCAAGTTTATGATGTATGCGATTATTTGCTTATAAGTGATTGTTGATAGTTTAGTCAGTGAGTGTATATCAAACAATGGATTGTTTAGCAGCTTCATGAAAGAAAAGGCTAAGGAAATAGTAACAGTTCTAATCGAAATTCGTTTATCAACCCTCCTTTATTTCAATATCAAATGGAAAAACACAATGTGTTACATATGTCAAGGTATTTTAACAATTTTGGTTGTTTTACGCCACATCCAAGATTCAGATGGCGATTTAGGCAGAGGTGGAACAAGAAGAGCCTTTCTGCAAAGACCAAAAGGCCACCCTTGATAATGACAAAGCTCTCGCATAATTGAGCGCCTCCTTTTAAAGATCGGGAACTCAATACTACTCATGCTTGAACAACGAGAAAGATTTGTCTTAACAGACATAAATTCTTCTGCAGTTGTAGCACTTGAACAACGTGAAAGACGACTACAAGGAGAGTGGAATTCATCCTTGTCTATAACATCATATTCAAGATGTATATCTTTTTTCGCAGGAGGTGATCCAATTGGGGAGTAATCCCATATAAAGCTGTCTATTGCTAATCCAAGCTTCCTTTTTGACTTTGCTTCCATGTATTTACTTAGAACCGCTGAAACAAAAATCTGAAGAGGAAAAGCATACACATATCAGTGAAATGGGTCGTTTTAGGTCCGGTTGAGCCATAAACACTTCTTTGTCCCATTTTTCTAGAAAGTTGCACATAACTAATGTGGTTTCTGACTAATTGAACTCTGTTATACGCGGTTAAAATTTATCAATTCAAGAAGTCATATGCAATAAGCTCTGAACGACTTTTTGCATGTTTTTACATGTTTTGTTATATGGGTTGAAATTCCTACCACCAAAAACCAAAAAATATGAGGAAGCAAACACAAATCACATAAAAAACATCGTTAGAGTATGGAGAGGTATATTACTTCCTGTTCTTCATCGAAATCGCTGACATCATCATCATCTTCCTCTAGGTTATGAGAAGAAATCTTTATGCAGAAATTATGGCATATTGAAAAAGCATCCTTGAGGAATTTGCAACTCTTTGAGGGGTTTGGTGGCTCTTCATGATGAAACACGCCCATGACTATAATAAAAGCATATGGTTTATAACTTTACATAACAAGTATTTATACTACTTTTTAGTATACAACATTTTCATGCTAGTAGCTGATTAGTAAAATCCTAAGGGTTATTTTCATCATCCTTTGGGTTGAAGACTAAGTAAACTACCTTTTTGAAAATCCAAAAAAATATTATCTTACAATTCATCATATGATCCTTTGACAAGTATTTGATGCCAAAGCGAAAACGACATTTTTGTGAGTGTTGTCTCTGTATGTGCTTGATTTGTGTAGGAATGTGATTTTTGTGCTTATACTATGCTTAGTGCTTTGTAGTTGTTTAAGTTTTTTACTTCAACCTAAAGTGATGGTAAAGTTGACTTGGTACCAAACTTTGATACCACTTAAAGTAAGACTTATAGCATCAAGAAACCCTTTATATGTTCTCGCTAGAAGGGGATGAAAGATCGATTTCGTGACTAAAAAGGATCGATAAATGCCAAATGATTAAGAGTTTCGGGTTTGGAGGTTTTCTATATGTTTTATGTCGTATAAAACATGTTTGTTTGATTTCATTCTACAAGTCATCCAAATAACAGAAGTTAATTCCATTAATTTGTTGAGCTCTGTTTGAGTATATGTTAAAGTGTTATAAAAATGTTGAATACTAGTAGTATTAATTTATCCTAATTTTATTTTGTTGTAATGAGAAGCTAACCAGTACTGCAGTGCTTACTTGGTCATATTGCATTATGACCCAATTGGGCCTTTTATGGACCAGCTCAAGCCGCACTAGGCCTCAAAAGGTTAGGCCTTTAAAATGTTTTTCACACCATGTGTTATATTTCACAAATGTCTTTTACAAGAGTTGAACTCAAATCAACACCTTATTATAATTAGTAAGTCAGTAACAGCTTATTACTAGTTTTAGTGTTGTGTGTACAATCAAATATGTTAACACATATTTAGAAATTAGTAATATTAGCACCTATCTTCCCCATAAATTTCGCTCACACCAATTCAAAACCATCTTTGTTCTTTACATAATTCCATAAAGATTCATAAAAAAGAAAAAGAAAAAACATATACATCTCCAAATAGATCTTATTACACCTTAATTTCAATTCCCATGCATACGTATTACCATGCACCTTTCTTATTTATAATCAAAACCACAATCAACTATCATCGTCGCCGTCATCATGCACCACCATTTTCACCTCTCCACCGCCTATTCTCTTCCTCCTCATCCACCACGAACAACCATGCAAACTCCACCACCAAAGCCAAAAACCTTAACAACGTCAAAATCCCACGTGGTCCCATCTTGCGTAATATTGCCATAACAGCAACCTTAATATCTGCTACCTTTGCAGCCACAACATTTCTCAATAAGGACAATGAATATAAAGATGAGAAATATAAGAATAATAGGAACAAGCCCATGTTTCATGATTTTACGTTAGAAAGTTTGCATGAATCTTTTAAGAGGTTTATGGACACGGTGAAGCATACCCATGTGGCGGTTTCTGTGTTATGGAAGTCGTTGAGTTCGGTTTTGATAAACCATGAGGTGAGATTCGGGTTTGAGGTTAGGGTTGCGGCTTTGTTAGCGGATATTGTGGCTGCTGATGAGAGAAGTAGGGCTGCTATTGTTGGTGCTGGTGGAGGTGTGGTTGTTGATTGGTTGTTGGATTCGGTTGCGTTGAATAAAGGTGGTGGATGTTATGGAACTCAAGCGGAATCAGCTAGGGCTTTGGCATATTTGATTGCTGATTGTAATGTGGCGGAAGCTGTTCTTAAGAGGCCGAAAGCTGTTCCAAATTTGCTTAGGTTTATCTTCTCAGCTCATCCTCATCCTTGGGAACAGGTAATTGATTCATGTTAGATATGATTTATTAGCGTCAAGATGATCCATCAATAGGGTCGGGATCAGATACAAAGCCTATTTAGAGTAGCTAGCGTAAAAATTGCTAAAAAGTTGTACTAATGAACAAATTGTATAAGATATTTAAAGGGATGTGATGATCAAATAAAAGGGCTTATTAGCAAAACTAGCATAAAAATATGCTCAAAGGACATTGACAAACAAAATGTATAGCATTAAGCAGTATTAGCATAGCCAGTGGGAAAAAAATGCAAAATAGGCATCAATGAACAAAGTTTGTACCTTTTAATTAGATCAACATGAATCCAATAAAGAACGATTTTAGCTTAGAACACGTCAAAATGCTAAAAATGGCATGAGGAACAAAGTTTATAACATTGATGAACAATTGTGTCCGGTGAGCAAAAATATATAAGTTGGACAAAGGACACGGTGTTGCACATAGGTCTTTAAGCTTTACTAGTGATGTAATTATGTAAATTTTGTTCATCGGTGCCCTTTTTAGCGCTTTATACACGATATGATCCCTCTCCATTATATATGCACACACATAAAAAAACCAAAAGAAAATAAGGAACATTCATTGACATTGACAAGCTGCATTTTCATGTAAACAGCAACAGATGCGTAATTCGTTTGATATTGCTGATCCTTTAAAAGGTAGAAGCATGCTTGTTGCAGCAATTATGGATATTGTGACTTCAGAATGTGACAATGTCGATAAGGTCAGTTTGAAGCCTATGTTATCAAAAAAAGCTGCAATGAGAGATATCGCAGCTGCACTTGAGGTTGTTGAAGAAGGTGGTATGTATTTGGATGAACCGAGAGGTAATGGCCTTGGGATTAACTTTGTGGGCCTTACAAGAAGTAACGGGTCGATGGAGCTAGAGAAACCACATGTTAAATGTACTAATAAAACTAGGAGAATATTGTTTAATAAAATTACTGAAAATTCTTCAACCGTTATTCCTGGTTTATGGGATGATTTGGATTCTCAACATGTCGCAGTTCCTTTTGCTGCATGGGCTTTAGCAAATTGGGCAATGGCTTCAGATGTGAATAGATCCCATATCCAAGAATTAAACCATAATGGTCATGCTATTATGACTTCTTTGGTGGCACCCGAGAGATCTGTGAAATGGCATGGGAGTTTAGTGGCTAGGTTATTGTTAGAAGACCGAAATCTGCCTTCAGACGATTTTGTTTCTGACTGGAGTTCCTGCCTTCTTTCTACTGTGTCCCAAGCGAGCAAAAGTGATGATGTTCTTTTGACCCGTGTAGCTTTATCTGCATTCTTGTTATCACTTGAAAGATGTCGTGGGGCTCAAAAGGCGATTATGGAAAAGAGTCTTTATTTAATGAGGGGAACTGCTAATAGAATGTGGAAACATGAATCTATACAAGAAGCATTAGCAAAAGGTCTAGAATCATTATGTACAGGTAACGTACATCTGACTCTTGATGAAGGTCAAAAGTGGACAAGCATTCTGCTTCGGTGGGTATTTGGTGATACGTCATCTGATGCTACCAGATCTTCTGCTATAAAGATTCTTTCTCATGTTCTTGAAGACTATGCGCCGTCTTCGATACCAATTTCTCAAGGTTGGTTGGCTATATTGCTGAATGACATTGTAAAATTTAGGATCTCGCAACTTAATGGGAGTGCTCAGCCTAAGGATAAAGTAAAGGTTTGTAGCTTTATTACTCATTTTATATTTGTGAGTCTTTTTTAAGCTTTTGGTAATATATGGTTATTAATGAAGTTATCTAATTCTTGTAGACTAAAATCGATCAAGCAAATGTTGTATATGGCACACAGGCTGCTAACCAATTGGCTGGTGCTGTGGTTAATTTAGCAGTTAATCAGCTTGGAAAAGAGTCTTTGGAAGATCTTCTTTGCATCGAGCCCTTTGTTGTACCATTTAAAAATATTAAAAAAGGCAGTGTGCCGAAAGTGAATGCTGTAGATTCTGCACTAGCAACTCTTAAAGGGATCAAAACTATGTCCGAAATCTGTAGTGATGACTTACTTTGTCAAACCAGAATAATTGATAATGGTGTAGTATCTCTGCTACGTCGCCTCTTATTGAGAGATGATTATGAGAAATTAGCAGCAAGTGAAGCATATAATGCATCAAAAGATATAAAATCTGTTGATAAACCTGAAAGTGTTCCCAATGCTCATGATTCATCCAAAGTCCATGTTCCGCCTGCAGCTCATATCCGTAGGCATGCAGCTCGATTTTTAACTGTTCTTTCAGTCCATCCAAAAGTGAAAGAAAACATATTAAATGACAAAGTCTGGTGTGACTGGCTTGAGAATTGTGCAAATGGGAAGATCGCTGGATGCAATGACCTCAAGACTCGAAGCTATGCAAGAGCAACATTATTAAATATTTATTGCAACGACAACGATTTAGATAGTGATTCAGAAAATAAACATAGGTGTCCTCATTTTACGGAGATGGTTTATTTAATCAACCCTGACCTACCTCACTGGAAATATCCTGTAAAACAAAGGATGGAATCGACTATGGAGACATCAGCCGATAACACTGGATCAGTGAGTCATTCAGATCCTTTGTTTGATGTTGTGTTTATTCATGGCCTGCGCGGTGGGCCATATAAGTCTTGGAGATTATCTGAGTGCAAGTACTCGTCTAAATCTGGACTTGTAGAAAAGATTGATGAAGAGGCAGGAAAGCAAGGAACTTTTTGGCCTGCAGAATGGCTTTCATCTGATTTCCCTCATGCTCGTATGTTTACTCTAAAATACAAGGTTTGTGATTATTGACATGAACAGAACTAGTCTTTTCTATTGACATGATTATAACCGCGTTTTTTGGATATTATATTTGCAGACAAATCTTACACAGTGGTCTGGATCAAGCTTGCCCCTTCAGGAAGTGAGCTCCATGCTGTTGGAAAAGCTAATTACTGCAGGCATTGGAGACCGACCAGTTGTATTTGTAACTCACAGGTGCGTGTGATGGTAGCTCTATTGTTTCATTAAACATTTTTAGAATCCTGAAATAGTTTCATAGTGCATGATTATTCTGCAGCATGGGAGGGTTGGTTGTAAAACAGATGCTGCACCAGGCTAGAACAGAAAATAGAGATAAAATCGTTAGCAACACCGTTGGTGTGGTATGTTAAATTTCAAGAATACCTCTAACAGTACATTAAATGACTGATAGAAAATTAAACACTTGCACCAACGGTTTATACTTTTATCTCCTTTAGGTGTTCTATAGCTGTCCACACTTTGGTAGCAAACTTGCAGATTTGCCTTGGCGAATGGGTTTTGTTCTACGCCCTGCACCGACGGTTTGTACTTTCTTGCTATTTATGCTGTGCGTTAACATAAAAAATACTTAAATTTTGTAATTGACTAGTCTGCAATTCTTCCTTTTTCAGATAGGAGAACTGAGAAGTGGTTCTCCAAGACTAGTGAAGCTTAATGACTTTATTCGAAGATTACATAAAAAAGGGGCTCTTGATGTTCTCAGTTTTTGTGAGGTAGCACCATAAGCCCAATCTCATTTTCAGTTGACTTTATTGGTCTGCGAGCATGCAGATTTTGACTAATAAACTTTATGTTGTTTGCAGACAAAAGTAACTCCAATTGTTGAAGGGTATGGCGGTTGGGCCTTCAGATTGGAAATAGTTCCAATGGAATCATCATATCCTGGATATGGAAAACTTGTTGTAAGTTTTTTGGTCACAAAATAAAAATAAACATTATTCTTGAAATGGTGGATGGTTTTTTGATATTCTATTGCTCTTTTTCACGACAGGTGTTAGAGTCAACGGATCATGTAAATATATGCAAACCTATAAGCAGAAACGACCCTTCTTACAGTGAAACTTTACATCTTTTACAAAAACTTAGAGCACGTATCCGTGAGAAGACAGTCTAGATGTACATTCTCGTCCGCTAAACCATGTAAATAGCCATGTACAGACTACTGACCCATAAGCTGTTAGGACGATTGTGTTGCTGCTTGAGTTGTAATATAGCTGTACGATGCTAAATCACAGAGACTAGTAGCAGGCTCAAACTTAGTTGCCTCTGCCAATGGTTAAAGAATAGACATAGCTATAGAGACCATTGAGATGACATATTTACCCACATTGGGTTACTTTGTATTACCCATGTATTGCCCTCTTGGTATATTTTCAGAAGAAGGGCTGCAGTTGTGGACACTGCAATATGAGTAGTGTATTATATCTCCTTTAAGAAACAGATAAGAGAAGCTGATCAACCTTTTCATTGTAAGGATCTGCATTTGCAACAACTGAATGCATTGTGCAAAGTATCTAAGCCATTCTTTCTGTAAAACTTTGTATATTATGAAGCGAAAAGTCTTTTCTTGCTTTTCGATTCTACCTCTACATTTGGCAAAATTCACGGTTTTTTTGTACAAGTACTAATTTATGCATGGAAACTTTTTTATGAAGCAAAAGTCTTTTCTTGCTATTCAATTCTATCCCATAATTAGAATCCAAGGGCGAAGATAGTCAAGTCAAAGACCATTTATATATGGAGGTGCCACATTGGGAGGCAAATGGGCGTAGTCCCTTGAGTTTATTTGTGATTGTGTTGATGCAAAGATCTGGGAGCAGATGGTTCGAGTGATTATTAAACAGTCACAAAACATGCCTTCAACTAAATAGAATTTTCCAGCCAAACGACGCAGGGGTAATGTATAAACTATACTTGAAACCATGCCACAGTCTAAATCTTTATTTGTCCACAAGTGCTTACAGAAATGAATGCACAGCTGGTGCTGGAAGGCTAGGAGCTAAATCAGATAAGGACTTCTATGTTTTAACAGCATGGCAATGCTACACATTACAGAAATATCATCACTTAACAGCTCTGTAAATTTATCTTGCAGGCTAATATACTAGCAAACTATAAGCCTGTGACCAATACCATACGAACTGATATTAAATAGAAGGAAACAAAAGAGACAATAGCAAATATAGTTTAACTACAATAGAAAGCAATCAAACTATAAGCAATCATTTGAGCAGTTCCGACATGAAGACAATTAGCTTCATACAGATGTGCATACAATAGTTGGCTAGGAATCGTTTATTTCTTGATCATTTTAATCAGAACTCTTCTCATAAGTTCAATCTCACTTTGAGGTTAGAAAATGTAACGAGTTCATTCGAATGATTTACACAATGATTTACAACGAACACGTGATACAACATGTCTAAACCAAGTGACTAAACTTTACATCATTCCCCTAAACTCTAATGACGGTTCATGTATTTTTCTTTTTTTGTTCTTTTCTGTAACAATGGACTACCGATGACTCTATTCTAGTAAAGTATACAGAGATACATCATCTGTGAGATACAGACCATTTTCGACCTACTCTGGTTTGTCAGTTTGAATAACAAAATGATCTACAATTCGGACAGTATTAATCGGGTCCTGATGAATAGACTTTGCCCTCCATGTACTTGGATACTTTCTGTGGTGACTCATCTGTTGCGGTTGTCTTAATTCATTTTCCCAATCAGAGTCCAGCTTCCATTCCTTTGGCACCTACATATCAAATTTGCATAGGTAATAGATAAAAGAGGGAAAAAATACATAAAAAAAGAAGAATGTGATATTAAAGAATCTCACTTTATCAACTGCAAGAGTGAAAACTTCAAGATCTCCATCCTGCTTGATGTGAAACCGTGTAAAGGACTTATAATTAGCAATGCGTAGTGATGAAAATGCTTCATCAAAATGCAAGTGAAGCCAATTAATACAAATGTACAAATAGCTTCCAAATACAAGAGACACCACAGGAGTCGAAAACACCCAATAGTAGAGAAAAACAGAGGCATAGTATATAAATGCACCCCCTCGAGACAGTGAAACCATCCCATGCTTGCATATGTTAGTTCTCGTAACAGCCATTACCTAATAATTCCAAAAAAAAAGGTAACAAACTAGAAGGCAATTAAAAAATAATAGGAAAAGTACCAAAAAGTCAAACCTCTGGAACATCGAAAGCTGACATAAGATATTTAATACATGCTGGGTAAAGACCGAAAGTCCATTGCTCTATACGTGCCCTAAGACCAGTCGGGTCTGGGAAATGTTCAATTTCAACTGATCTGTACCACTCATATAAGGAGTGATAACCTGAAAGGAAATTTGTGCATAGAAAAATATTATACCATGTAACTTCTATAGACACTTTCAATTATCAGTAATTAGTGAAAATAAAAAATAAAACAAAACTTGCCTGATGTTGCCAACAGGTTATGCCGAATGCATGTTTCAACACCAAGTTCCATTAACAACATAAGGACTAACGCTGCAGTCAAGTGGGCTGATACATGCATAACTCCAATTGCCAATCTTTTTCTCTTGGAAACTTGTGAAGGAACGAATGAAACAGCAGCCACCAACAAGAAAATAGCACCCACAAAAGATACATATGATTGCCCAAGCATATACATAAAAACGTCCCACACCGTGCTAATAAAGCTTTTTACATGACCAGAAAATGTATCATCTTGTAGGATATGATCTAGCTTGCACTGTGAAACAAATATAGAAAATGAAAGAATAGTCAGTTTGTTTACCAAACGAAAGATCTAGTTACAAAAAGTACGTACCAGCGGAAACATTGAAAAGGTCAAGATGAAGTATATGAACCCGCCAATGAAATCAAACTGCCAGTTTTTCTTTCGGAACTTCAATATGTTACCCAAAGCAATCTGCATTCAACCAAAAAATATATATGGTGAGAATTATGTGATACAAACACTATGCTGGGACTGGCAAAATGGGTGGGTTGTCCAGTCGTCACAGAACACTTTTTGTCCAACTTTTCAAAAAATAATAATAAATATGTCAAACATGATAATATAAAACTGAGTTTATTTTATAACCATTAGATCATCTGGATAAAAGAAATTGATTTAGGCCTTTTTAAGCATTCAAAAAACATTTTGTGTGACTTTCGACCCATTGACATGATGTTACCAGTTTCACCCGTAAGATATTAATGGGTCAAAATAGCCCACATATACATTGCATAGTTTGACTTTCTATTTATATAATATACCCTGCTTGAATCTTGAACGGATGGATAAGCGGCTTTGGTCTCATATGTTGTTCCATAGGCTTTATTGAAATTACTGAATACATGTGTCGGATGCAAAAATGCCCCACCACACCCGTTCACAAGAAAATGTTGCACACTAGCAGGCTTTTCTGATGGAACATATGAATGTCGCATATAATGATGCAAATCGCCAGCCATTCTAAGTTTACACCTTCCATTTAGATAATCACGAATAAGATGTGACACGTTCTTTCCAGTCACCTCATCCCAGTACCAATCAAGAATCCAGTTTGGTTCATGTGTCATAACTATCACAGAATCATTTTCTTTAACCTTTTCTTGTATGACCTCTAGGAAGAATTTGAACTGATAATCATCGATATCATTATGAAGAGCTAAATCAAGACCAAACACCCACCACCCCTTTGGTACCTGTAACGCAAAGTAGCTTTTCTTTTGGGGCATCAACCACCCACCTAACCAACTCTTGTGACAAATGTACCTCATATACGTTTGAAGCCCATCAAACCAATCTGAAAAAAAAATAATAATAATAAATAAATAAAAATAAAAAAATAAATATGAAGTAAAACAACCACTATCAACTTAAAGAAACATACTTTGAGACAGTCTTCCAATCAACAAAATAAAAAACGTACCATGGTTTCCAGGGATAACAAAACACTGTGGGCCATCATATTGTTTTAGTTCAGAAACGCCAACCGGTAATTCAGGCTTGTTTACAGCTATATGCTCGTCTTTATACCATGAAGGTGGCTGAAGAGCATACTCAAAAGGCCGAAATAAACGGTTTTCATAATTGAATGCTGATGGATTAGGGTACCTATATAAAACCCGACATAACACAACCATTACATACCAAAGAGATTATAACTAAAAATTTTGTATGATAGTAAAACACTTAATAAGAAATGTGAGACTTACGCAAGATCACCTCCAATAAGAAGAAGGTTCCCACGAGGCAAATGGATCAAAGAGCCATCATTTGAAGCTTGAAGTGAAGGTTGAGCAAGCAGTCGAGCAACAGAATAAGAAGAGTTGCCACCATCACCCGTATCAGCCATAAAGTCAAACCAAAAGTCATTCTTTTCACTAAAATGATCATAAAGAAAATCTTCTTGCTTTGCCCCTTGATGAGCACCACTCATTGCCGCCTGTACAATAGACCAAAATTAATAGAGCATAAAAAGGCCATACTCAAAGGAGAAAAAGGACAGAATATATATAACCTGCATCATGCGCATATCAAACCGTCCCACAAAAACAGTTACAGATACAAGTAGGTCAAAAACAGTCTTGAATAAATCAGCTGATGTCCTGCAACACAATGTTTATCCATACATAAGCATAAACAATCTTATATACGCCCAAAAAAAACACACAATACAAATGTGTAAAGACTAAAGATAGTAGATACCCGGAGTACCAAGGAACCATTTCCAAGAATTTAGGCTTTTTCTTAGACTGATCAGTTCTTTGGACTGATAGAGGGTGGGTAAGAGCCCATCTGATGATAAATAAAAATAATGATCATGAAAAAGATGACTTAGTCTGTACACAGGATATCCATTTATAAATCCACTTACCCAGTTGATCTTGCCACGACATAATTAGCCATGTACAGACCAATAAACGTCGCCCATAACGAATATATTGGAGAAATTTCATCAGATGACTCACATGAACCAGCGCCGGAAAACTGAAAAATATATGGGAAACAAAATTAGATTATTAAAGTTGCATCATAACTAGATCCTCCAAATTGAGAATAGAAGGCATACTTCTCCATATATAACCCACTTAGATAGGAGTGGATAGTCACGGGCAGACCCAACTGGAGCAAACCAAGATTTACATACTTCATCTTTGAATTCATACATTTTGAGAAATTTGGCCAGCAATTCACTCCGGTCTTCTCTTTTCCAAAATGAAAACAAGCCAGAATCTTTTCGTCCAAATGGTTTTTCATTTAAAGCATGATTTCCACAGTGGCTATAAAATACACAACATGCCAGACTTAATACCTACACGCATATAGCAACCCCATGATTACAATGAACAATGATGACGTATAAATCATACTTCCTTTGTCCAATCAATTTGCAATCTCTAAACTAGCGACTTAACTTTTAGTAAATATGTTGTCTAGTGGCAAAACACCCTACAACATTTCATGATGATGACAAATTTGGAAATCGGAAATTGTAACACGAAAAGTTCCTAAAAACAAATTTGTTGCGGAATGTCACAGCTTTGGTAAGTTTAAGAAGTAAAAACAAATATTTGAATAGATGTAATTGTTCGTTACTAAAACTTTTTCTGAAACAAAAAATTGATTTAGTAAAGTTTGTATATATAAGACTTACAGTACAATTTTGAAGAATAGTCAAGATCTCAGGTCTCCTTCTAGCCTCACGAGAAACAAGGCCAATATACGAAAGGGCCAGGAATATTAAATGAAAAACAAGGAGAAAAGAAATGGAAGAAAAGTATATCGTCAAAAATAGCGAAAGATTCATCCTCATATCTAGTCCCATTGACTGTAAACTCGGAAGATGGTATAAAGCTGCCACTAATATCCACGATATATACCTACACATCATAAAACTTATATCAGCTAAAAAACACATGTGGGCTAATACAAAAGAACGATAAGAGTAAATTACCATCTACTGAAATTTGAATAGCTCGCTTTAATCGTCTTCCCAACAAATGGTGATGAAAAGAAATAGAAAAACCCAAGTAAACACGCGTACATAGACCACCATTTAAAGTTCTTGTCTAGCTTCTGAATGAGTGTATGCATGTTGTCTGACGATATAAAAAATAGGCAACCCACAAACACTGCAATAATCGCGTGTTGGGAATGCTGATGTGGGTATGGGTATGGATGAGCTAGAATCGTCCGAACTGTCCCCATGTTGATGTTATCTAGTATACCAACAGGCTGCTGCACCGTAGTTACAGTACCCATATTCAGGATTTTATCTTTAACCAGAAATTGATCACAATCTTTGCATGTACGTGAAATCAATCCAATACAGTAACCAGCTCCAGGATCCTGAGTGCAATTCGATAAAGTAAGCGTGTTTAGCATAGCCAGTGATAAATTGCAATCAGCGTACTAAAAACAGCTTATTTCACTATAAGGGTAAACTTTTTAACTTTGAATCCGCAAAAAAAATAACCAGTTTGTTAAGGTAAACAATCCCAAACTCCCTTACAGAAATAGCTAATTTCACCCCTAAATAACAATCATACTATTATTTTATATTTTCAGACTATTACATAAGCAATTCCAAACACCCCACGAAGAGTAACAATTTCACCACAAACCCCTAAAAGATAAACCATCTGTTTATGGAAAAAAATCCCCAGATATGATCGCAAATTCCCTAAAAACTGATGCTTGTTATAACACTATTTTCCAAACATGATCTTCACATTTTACAGCAACTATATTTTCAACTCGTGTCACAAGTCACATCATCCGAATCATGCATTTTATATTAATTTTTGATTCACAATCCTGAGTGCATTTCAATAAAAATCATACTGTAACGAAATCAAATCATAAAACAAATTTACGATGTTAATATACCCTTATCATTATTCCCGTAAAAGGAAACAAGCTGCTGTGTGATAAAGCAATGTTTTGCTTAGTCACTGTTAAAATCTAATTTGCTTACTGTTTAAAAAGCTTATTTCATCGTTAGGGTAAACTCGTAATTTTAAATCCATAAAAAATAATCAGTTTGAAATAAGTAATTCCAAACTCCTAATCAATATATCTCATCTGTAATAGGCTTATTTCACCCCTAAATAAGCATACAAACCATAAGCACTTATCTTCATCCAAACACTAAAAATTGCCTATCTCCTTTTTAAAAAACGCAATAATCATAAATAAGCAATTCCAAACAGACCCCTACCCCCTTATTAAAGTAACAATTACATCACAAAACACCTGAATAAGAGACCCTTTGTTACAGTAACAATAATAACAATCACATCAAGCTCACACATTTCATTTCACCATCACAATATTCTAGAAATAACAAATTACTAAAGGCAAACTAACAATCACATGGGACCCACAACCACTAATTTGGGGAAACATCTCGCACCTTCTCAAAGATACCCGCTAGGCTACAAGGCTTTCAAACAATCATACATTTCATTTCATTTCATTTCATCAGCACAGTAACAATCACACTGTAGACAAATATGCCACACACATCTCCAGTGACCGAATCCCGAGATGGATTTTCGCGGCCTAGTGTTAATTTTTGTAAAAATAAAAAATAAAAATAAAATAAAATAAAAAACTCTTTCGAAAATGCACCTGGTCTAAAAAAGTTATGTTTCCAATTTTGTTTAGTTTTCCTTAAATGCACCTGATCATTTTACGCCCGGGTTCCGATAGGCTACAAGTCATTTCATTAATCCAAATTACTAAAAACAAAACTAGGGTTTAGTTAAACCAAAAATCCTAAATAACAGTAGTAATCAAGCTAATTAATCACCTAAAACACACACATTACACAATTCACAAAGAGTAACATACATTAATAATTAAAAAGAATATATATAGTATTAGTTTACCTGATCAAAAAGTTACAACCAATGTGAAATATGTCTTTCTTTTTGTTTTAGTGGTTTTATAAAACAGGCACAGATGTTAAAGTGGGTGGCCAAATGTAAGTAGGAAGTTATTTATAACGGAGAGAAATAAAATGTGGTGATTTTTATGGATACGACGCACATGAAAAATGAAAAGATTTATCAAACTTGTTGTGTTGTCGAGACTATTTAATGGCCGTTGGATTAAATCGTGTGACGTGTTTGAATTTATTTATTTTTATTTATTATTTTTCTTTTAGATTGTGTGTTAACTATTCCGATAAATATGAGGGCCGCTTGGTTCAAAGTGGGGAAAGAAAAAAGAAAAAGTAAAAGGAAAGGGAATGCAAAGAAATGAGTGAGGTGGGTAATCAATCCCTTACCCCTCAATTTATTCTATAATGGTTCATTACTCATTACGGGGTAATCAATCCCTTACCCCTCCCTAACCAAGCACTATCTAAAGAATGAGGTGGGCCCTTTTGAATACCTTACTCATTCTCCACCTCCCTTAACCCTCAAACCAAGCACGCCCTGAGTTTTGCTTTAACTAAGAAGATGATGAGAAACTTGATAAAGGAAGAAATGTGTTTTGACTAATTAGGGGTTCAATTAAGATCAAGATGAAATTTACATATCAAATGAATCAATTGTAGTTTTGGATTCCATATAAGTTGTGCATCATATACTTTCAATATCTTCACACGCGGAGGGCTTTACATAAATCATATTAAAAAAAAATGTAATATAAGTCGTATTACTTGGATTTGCTCCATTTCAACCTACTTTTTTATTGTCCCCAAAATAAAAATATTATAAATTTTAACATTAATAATAAATGTTGCTTTTTTAAAACAAATATAAAGTTTATAAAGTATTTATTATACAAAATTTAAGAATATATAAAGTTTTGAGCTTAAAAGTAAATTTTATTAGCTAATCATAACATGACATTATTTCAAATTTAACACATTTAGTTTAATTAATTAGCCTGTCTTTTTTTTTAAGTTTTTTTATTATCAGTTCACACAAACTCTTTTTAGCTTATATTCTACAATCAAATTAAGAATCGAACTTATTAACAGTTTAAGGCTATGTTTGGTACATGAGATTATGGAGAGATTATGTTTATTTTTTATAAAAATAAGCTACTTAAAATAATCTTTGTTTGGCAGACATAACTTATAAGAGATTATAAAAAGAGTAAAGTCCAAAATACATCCATGTGGTTTGTCTCGTGTCTCGCTTTACATCCCAAAACTTTTTTTTGGCACAAAACCATCCCTCCGTTAGTAAAGTTGGCACAAATACATCCCTCTGTTAGTAAAATCAGTTAATAAGGACTAACAGTGCAAATATTTCTCCGTTATCTCCTAACGGAAGAGAAAATATTTGCACCGTTAGTCCTTAGGACTAGCGATGCAATAAAATACTTGCACTGTTAGTCCTTAGGACTAACGATTCCACACACACGGGGTATTTTTGTCCTTTCACAGCACACTTCTATTTACATCCACTTTATTCTTTTTATCCATTTTGATTCCACACACACCAGTGACACCACTGTTAAAATCACTTCATCTTCCTCCTTTTTATACATTCTACACACTCATTAAATCATCCTCACCACCACCTAAAAAACAGCTCCGCCCCACCACCTCCAAAATATCAAGTCACTGTTAACCACCGCCTCCACCACATCTTCATCACTCCCCAGATCTGCGACACCACCACCTCATTCCTCATCATTAAATTCCAGCCAACCCACCGCAGATTACCACCTCACTGCCGTCGCCACCTGTTTTCTTTCTTTACCGACCAAGGTTTAGATGGTGTTTATGTGTGTGGGTGTGTAGATCTATTCGTCCATGTGTTTCAGATCATATATTTATTTTAAGAACTGGGTGTGCGTTCGTTTTGTTATAAAGTTGTGTGCTTTAGATGAAGACAAGAAATGTGAGTGTTTGGTGGGAAGTGGCTATAGTGGTGATGGCCAGTATATCACTATATTGGAGTTGAAGATTAAGGGTGTTTGTAGGTTTCCAAAGGCAAGAACACATCAAACATGTATAGTTAAGGTTTTAAGGTTTAGGATCTTTTAAAAGTTGTGTTTATGAGTGTGAAACTTGACTTTGTTAACTGTTGAAAAAGTTGAGATGGTAGGTGATTGAGATAATGGGGTGAAATGAATTTGATGTAGTTGGGATTATTCACTGTAAAAATGTTCTACTAAGAACAATATAAATGTGTTGGTTAGCAGAAAAAACCTGTAAAAAACGTGTTGGTAGTGTAGTGGTTTCTTTTATGAAATTTTGTAGTATGTTGTTAGTGATAGTGGCTGAAAAAAATGGGGTTAAGAAAGATGAATGAGGTAGAAGAATAAAAGTGTGGTGTGTTTGTTGGTTGGTCCTAAGGACTAACAGTGCAAGTATTTTATTGCATCGCTAGTCCTAAGTGTAACATATTGGATTTCACATACACATCAAACCATAACACAAAGTAGGCGTACAAGAGGTTTTAGAGAGAGAAAGTTAGAGGTTTGGGAACTTTAGTGAGAGAAAGAAAAATCTTATTATGAGCTCCAACTCTCTACCTTGGAAGGTAGAGAGTATATATAGTCTTACAATAAAACGCCACACAACGAGCTGTGGATCAGGCATACAGTGGGTAAAGACCCGTCCATCCTCCACGGTGTTACAAAACTAAATACTACTTATCATAAAATAACTATGACTACGAGCTTTCTAACGATTACATATACTTGAGGTGACCGACTCTTTAATACCGAATTTCTTATTCCTAACAATCTCCCCCTAAGGGAGGTCACCCCAAACACACATTAAACTTATATTGAATACAAACAGATATTACATTATAAATTGTTCTTGCATGCCTGATGTATTACTTTTCTCTGAAGCTCGTAGTCATTGATTCTTCACATTGCATGTTTGGATAATCCAAGTGGAGGTCTTTTTCTGATCCACGTGATAATGAGTTTTGAGCCGCTTTGAGATTATCACCACATTAAATCTCTGAATCTTCCTTTGTGGTGTTGATATCATGTGATGTTGTGACATTTGGACCGACATGCTCACATTCTGGATCATGATTTCTTTGTATCAGAGTAGTGGAAGCTTTCGTTGATTCATGATATTGGCGAACGTAGCGATGCATGGAGTGAAGATATCAGAGTCATTGATGCACCAATCATGATTTCTTTAGATATGAATGTGTTGTGTAAGCATGCGGTTATGGATTGACCGCTCCATTCGATCATTGCAAACGCCGGGTGTACCGCATAAGACAGTTAGATATAAAGCGCACGAAAGTGTCTTTGATCACTTTCGATGAATTGAGGTACACGCCCACGGTTCCCGTTGATCAAGACAAGTACGCTCTGAATCGTATAATTCAAGAATTTCCTTGACAGGGTTTCGCAGCTTGCTCTAGCTTCTCAAACCGAACGTCTCAAAGAAGACAACACGGTGAGTGAACCAAATAAACGAGATTCACTGATCGATGAAAAGAGATTTGAAAAACAATCGTGTATTGCTCAATAGAAATTGTTTTTGCAATACAACGAAGGTTTTAATGAAAATCAATTATCAATCATAAACACCTTTTGATTTGAAATATTCGTACACGGTTGATGTGCTAAAGAAAAGAGTTTTTAAGCACAACGACCGGTTTTTCAAAGGTATCCGTCAATCCATAACCTGAACCAGGATTGATTCAAAAGATTGAATCGCCCCATTGTTTCTGTTCAGTTGTCACATGATTGATCTATAGAACAGATTTCACATGCCACCTACCAGGAGCTTGTTTGATGTTGGCTCCAGAAGGCTTTCCATCTTCATTGTGAATATGTTTGCATATCACTCAGATGTTCTGGCAATACCACAAGGATAATGCGTAGGACTCAAGATATTATCTCTCTTTCCACATTGTGTGAAACAGAGAGTCTTCATTGAAAGTGTCCTAAGGAGATTTATTGATGATCTCGTGGCTCTAGACTCAATTTGTGCATATTTGGTTCCTATGCCGGAGACTAGGGAGAGTGTCTCCTTCTTCAATATCAACAATCTCTAAGAGAAAGTCGATAGATTATGTCGGTTCCCCGTGAGAATGAAACAAGCCCTTTTAAGAGGAACTTGAGTAGCTTGGGAAGTTTAGTGCAGTGCGTCACTGGGCCCATGACGTCTTGTCTTCAATACCAGTGTTACCTTAGTAACCACCAGTAGCATATGTATTGAACCCGGTTTCTGCCCTAAGGTTGAATAAATGGAGGGCTATTTCTTTTCACCCTTTTTCACATTCAATTCTTTTTCATTCTTCAACCCCTTCAGTGCTTACCGAGACTTCATTACTAGAACCTTGTTGGGTTTATTCCAGTACTAGCTCAGTCCTCTTCCCATATCTCACTTTTCTCCTTTTTTTTCATCATACCTAAGGACTTCTACACTATCTAGTGGATTGTCCCTGGGTAGATCCCTCCGGTTCTGGCGGATCATGGGACCTCAACCTAACCTTATCATCCTTATATCGCCATACATAAAGTAAAGTTGGTCGGTCTTTTTGGTGTCGTTCATCTGCCATTGGAACCAATTGAAAACCATTTGAAAATCAATCAAGATACTTGTGATATAGAATCAAAGCATTTTGTATCTTAATTGTTTTTGTCACACCCCCAATTTACCTGTTTTGCAGCGGAATGGAATTCCTGGGGGATTGACTGTCATAGCACCACATCACAGTTATATTGAACGACCTAAAGTGCCGTTTTAAAAACACATCGTTGGATATTTCATAAAAACAATCAGAGTACAACATCGGTCCCAAAAGGTTTACAAAGTTTGCGGAAATACAAATATGTTACAAATCCAAACGATGTTTTGAAATAAAGTGCCATAATGTACATAATGTAAGTCGACGCCGCGACTCAAAATATAGGTCCCTAAACCATGTCATGATGCGAATGCCTCAGTTACCTGAAAATACATTGCTAAAACGGTCAACAATAATGTTGGTGAGAAATCATAGGTTTATGTAAATGTTTTATACGACTACACAAGTATCTAGCATGCATGACCATCAAGTCACGTAAAAATAATGTTACAATTGCTCTAAGCCCATGACCCGAAACTAGACTGTTCAATCATGTATGCCCCTGCAGAGTGTTTGCCAGACAACTCCGTAATGTGATCAAATGAAATGCATCCGCTTTTCCTGGTTGGGATTCACCAACCCGGATGGAGGCGTCACCCTCGATAGATCTATCCACTCATCCTCGCTTCAAAGATTAACGGTTCATGTTCAAGTAATGGGGACTTTCAAATTGGCAAATGCGGTAACTTAAGCAATGTAATGAATTTAACATACTTGGTATCGCAAAAGAAAATGTAGTGCAATGTATTCTCCCCCGTGGGTTTGAAAATAATCGAAAGCATGTAAAACGGGCTATGAAAACTCACTTGGATAAACTGGAATAATGGCAAAAGTGAGTACACCGAGGTTTAATGTGATGCGTTAACCGGGACCTATTATCAATGATATGATATGTCATGAGTTGCAATGTAATGTTATGCATGCACTTGATATGTTATTTATACCATTTACGAGTTTTGAAAATATTACTCGACGTCGAAAAATACTCTTTTGACGCCTTGACCAATCAAAAATCACTTTACATGTTTTTACGTCAAAATGTCATCCTACAATGGTTTTATAATGATTTTTAGAGAAATTACCATTTTTCGTCGCAAAACAATGTCGTCGGAAAAATCGTGAAATTACCAAAAATGGCTTTGGAAAACTAGTCGTAAAATGGTGTACGTCGATCGTTAGAGAACGAACTCGACTGTTTTGGAAAGTTTGTATCGATATCTAAAAGTTTCAGTTCAGAGTTTTCGCTTCAAAAGGTCTCGGACACAAAGATAATAAGGGTTAAAGATGGTGGTTTTGGCTAATAGTGTGCAGAAAATTAGTTACGGCAAGTTTATGAAAAAGTGCATATCTTCGTCGTTTCAAATCCGTTTTCTACGTTTAATATGTCCTTAGCTTCGTATTGAAGTAAACTAATATATTTTTGATAAGTCGAAATAATTTGTGAAGCTTAAGGCTCATTTTTACTCGGACAAAATAAATATAGTATGCTGAAATTTCTGAAAAATATAATTTTCGTCGTCAAACTTCAAAAATCCATAACTTCTTCGTTATAAGTCCGTTTTTATCCGTTCAAGCGGCCACGGATTCGTTTTAAAGTATATTTTCTAAAAATCAAGGCCAAAGTGTCGTGCCTACTGTCGGATTTTCCAGAAAAGCAAAACAAGGACAGAACACAAAATATACTTATCGAAAATAGTTTTACTCGGACAAAACCTATTCTAATCCCTTCAAATCAACTCCAAAACTAATCTAATCCTACCATACACCTTCTTAGGGTGTCATGGGTTCCTAATCACCATCAAGACCAACCAATACCAAGGGGATAATTATAGGATGACCAATATGTATATATATACTCTAAAATCATGAAATAAATGGTATAAATCACATATCATGCATATAAGCTCCAAAAATGAAAAGAAACATATGAAAATGAAAAGGAAACTTGAAAATGATAAGAATATGCTTACTAGTGAAGATGATGAGGTGTAGGTAACAAGGATTAGCCTAAATATCCTTGGTTTTTATTTCAAAACCATATAAAGGATATAAACTAGTATGAAATAACACTTGATCTTGATAAAAAAATTTTGATCCCTTGTACTCCTTGATGCTTGGCCGGTTTTGTGAAGAACCAAAAGAGAGGAGAGAAACTTTCTACTAACACTTGAAGAGATTGAAATGAATGAGAATTATTTGAGGTGCAAGACTTTTATGTTGAATGAAATAATTAGAAAAACACAAAGCCATGCCACATTTATAACACACCCTCCCCTATGGCCGGTTTTGGGGAGGGTTGTCTCTCAAATATATATTTTTTTTTTTTAAATCTATTACTTGTATATATTTTGTATAAAACTTTGACAAAAGTGTAAGAAATATGTAAGTATTAATCATTTATAAGGTAAATGGTAATTTTTGGTGCAAGTAAGTTTTTAATAAGTCAAAATAGAATGTAATGAGATGATAAAAATTGTAAAAATACTTTCCTTGTGAAAATTGAGTGATAAAATAATTATCGTATAATTTTAAGAAAAACGACGTAATAATTAAACTTTAACAATTAATATACCAAATAAATTTGAAATACTAGGAAAACTAAAAATATAGTTTTTATAACTAAATGTAAGTTTAAAAATACATCGGGATCATTTTTGAAAGTAACGGATTAAATATTTAAAATAATAACTCACGCGATAAAGATTATTAAATATAAAAATTACGCGTATAAAGTGAAATGAAATGTCGTGAATGAATTTATGAGATGCACATGATGTCAATGAAATGTAGACTAATCATAGTCCATATGAAATGTACGTGATGTCATGATCATGAATTCGCCGCTAAACCTCCAAGGTTACGCGAATTTGAAACAAGTAAACCAAGTTTACTCAAAATGTTGAAATAATGAGACATGCATCGTGTCGAGAAATGACCTGAAAGTACGGATTGTCACATTCGCCCATCCAAAAAGGAATTCAGTCCCTGAATTCAATCGTTGTTAGGTCTAACGGTGTCGGCGAAAAGATGAGGATACTTGCGTCGCATCCGGTCTTCCCGTTCCCAAGTAAACTCAGGACCTCGTCGAGAATTCCAACGAACTTTCACAATAGGAATACGACTCTGCTTCAACTGCTTGACCTCGCGGTCCATGATTTCTACTGAGTTCTTCCACAAAATTGAGTTTGTCATCAAGCTGAATTTCGTCCAATGGAATAACGAGCGATTCGTCCGAAAGACACTTCTTCAAGTTTGAAACGTGAAACGTGTTGTGCACATGACTAAGTTCGGTCGGAAGATCAAGTCGATAAGCTACCGGACCAACTCTGCTCAAAATCTTGAATGGTCCAATGTATCTCGGGTTTAACTTCCCGCTTTCCAAACGTACCACGCCTTTCCGAGGCGATACTTTCAACATGACTTTGTCTCCCACTTGAAATTCCAAATCCTTGCGTCTAACATCCGCATAACTTTTCTCGACTCCTTGCGCTTCGAAGTCTATCACGAATTTGAACAATCTTTTCCGTGGTTTCCGTACCATTTACGGACCATGAAGTTGTGCGTCTCCTACCTCGCCCAACAAACAGTGATCGGCACTTACGACCATAGAGTGCCTCGAATGGTGCCATCTTGATACTGGTGTGATAACTATTGTTGTACGAGAATTCTATCAATGGCAAATGGTTAGCCCAACCATTTCCAAAATCAATCACACATGCCCTTAGCATGTCTTCTAACGTTTGAATGGTCCTTTCACTTTGACCGTCGGTTTGTGGGTGATATCCTGTGCTCATCTCTAATCTGGTTCCGAATGAATCTTGCAATGAATTCCAAAAGTTTGAAGTGAATCGACTATCTCTGTCGGAAATGATAGAAATTGGTGCTCCGTGCCTCGAGACTATTTCCTTGACATAAAGTCTAGTGAGTTGCTCCATGGAATAAGTCTCTCTAATCGGTATGAAATGGGCTGATTTGGTAAGGCGATCAACAATTACCCAAATAGCGTCGTAACCTCCCGATGTCTTAGGAAGTTTCGTAACAAAGTCCATTGTAATGCGTTCCCATTTCCATTGAGGAATTTCCGGTTGTTGGAGTAATCCTGAAGGCTTCTGATATTCAACTTTTACCTTAGCGCAGGTAAGGCATTTGCTAACGTACGTGGCAATTTCCGCTTTCATGTTCGGCCACCAATAAAGCTTCTTAAGATCTTGATACATCTTATCCGATCCTGGATGAATAGAATACTTTGACTTATGCGACTCATGCATAATCAATTCTCGTATTCCGCCATGCAATGGAACCCACATTCTATCCTTGAAACATAGTACTCCATCTGCTCTCTTCACAAAACCATTTGCGCTTTCGGGCATACCATAAAGCTTTTCACTTGGTCGATTCTCCTCCTTAAGTGCTTCGACTTGTGCTTCATGGATTTTCGATGGTAAAGGAGAAATAATCGTCATTCCCAATGATCGAACTCTTAAAGGTTTAGGCCTCTCTTTCCGACTAAGAGCATCAGCCACAACATTGGCTTTTCCCGGGTGATACTTGATTTCACAATCATAGTCGCTGAGTAACTCCAACCAACGACGTTGCCTCATATTAAGCTCCTTCGGATCAAGAATATATTGCAAACTCTTGTGGTCGGTAAACACTGTGCACTTTGTACCGTAGAGGTAGTGTCTCCAAATCTTGAGTGCAAAACTACGGCTCCTAATTCGAGATCATGAGTTGTGTAGTTCTTCTCATGAACCTTAAGTTGTCGAGAAGCATACGCTATCACCTTCTCGTTTTGCATTAAAACAGCCCCAAGTCCTTTATGCGAAGCGTCGCAATATACAACAAAGTTCTCAATGCCTTCGGGTAGTGCCAAAATTGGCGAACTGCAAAGCTTTTGCTTCAACAACTGAAAAGCAACTTCTTGTTTCTTTCCCCACTCGTACTTCTTGTTTTTCTGTGTCAACTTGGTCAAAGGTCTCGCTATCTTCGAAAAACCTTCGATGAACCTTCGGTAATATCCTGCTAGTCCTAGAAATTGTCGAATTTCTGTAGGATTCGTTGGAGTAGCCCAATCTTTCACGGCTTCAATCTTTGCGGGATCAACTTGTAGTCCCTGACTATCAATGACATGACCAAGAAATTGCACTTTGTGATTCCAAAAATCACACTTCGAAAATTTGGCATACAACTTCTCATTCTTGAGTAGCCTTAAAATCATCCTTAAATGCTCTTCGTGCTCTTCTTTGCTCTTGGAGTAGATCAATATGTCGTCGATGAACACTATAACAAACTTGTCCAAATACGGCTTACAAACTCTATTCATGAGATCCATGAATACCGCCGGTGCATTAGTCAATCCAAACGGCATCACTTGAAACTCGTAATGACCGTAACGTGTTCTAAACGCTGTTTTATATCCTCTTCCGAACTCGAAGCCGATGATAACCCGATCGAAGATCAATCTTGGAGTAAATACTGGAACCTTGCAACTGATCGAACAAGTCATCAATTCTGGGGAGTGGGTAACGATTCTTCACCGTTAACTTGTTCAACTCTCGATAATCTATGCACATTCGGAAGGATCCATCCTTCTTCTTCACAAACAAGACCGGTGCTCCCCAAGGAGAGGAACTCGGCCTAATGAATCCTTTGTCTAGAAGCTCTTGCAATTGATTAGACAACTCTTGCATTTCGGATGGTGCTAGACGATACGGTGCTCGCGCAATCGGTGCAGCTCCGGCACTAAGTCAATATGAAATTCTACTTGACGTGCCGGTGGAAGTCCCGGTAAATCCTCGGAAATACTTGAAAAATTCACGGACAATAGGAACATCTTCAAGTCGCTTCTCCTCCGACTTCTTCTCGGTTACATGAGCTAAGAAAGCAAGACAACCTTTCTTAATGTACTTCTCCGTTTTGATGCACGATATGATACTAATTCTAGTTCCACTTCGTTCCCCACGAATAATCAAAGTTTCGTCGTTGTAGGGAAGATGAACAACTTTCTCATCACAAATGATCTTTGCGCGATGCTTAGATAACCAGTCCATGCCGATGACGACGTCGAAACTACCCAAATCTACGGGCATGAGGTCTATGTTGAAGGGATGATGAAGAAAATTGAATGTGCAACCGCGGACAATGGTGTTGGTGTTAACTACGCTACCATTAGCTAATTCGACGATGTATGATATGTCTAAAGTAGTTGGTTTAATGTTGAGCAAAGGTGCAAATGCATTGGACACAAAACTTTTATCGGCACCCGAATCAAATAAAACTGAAGCATAACGATTATTGAGAAGAAACGTACCCGTTATGACATTCGGGTCCTCCCTATCTTCTCCGCCTCCCATGACGTAAACCCTTCCTCGTGCCAAACCTCCTTGATTCGGATTTGCTTGATTATTTCCTTTCTTACAATCCCTCTTGTAGTGTCCAGTTTCCCAAGAACCAAAACATGTAACCTGTGGCCACTTGCAATCCCTAGTACGGTGACCAACTTTCTTGCAATTCTCACACGGATCGGGACATCGACCCGGATTGTGATGACTCAAACACTTATTACACTTCGGCAAAACCCCCGTATATCCTTTTCCTTCCTTCTGTCCCGCAGCATAAACCTTAGCAACCTCTTGCCTTTTGGGCGGTTGTTGAGTAGCATTCCTACCCCTAGTGTTGTCCCACTTGCGTTTGTTATTGTTGTTGTAGTTGCCTCGGTTATTGTTGTTGAAACGGTTGTTGGGGTTGTTGTTGTTGCTTCGGTTGGTGGTGGTATACTTACCTCGCTTCACCACTTGTGCCATCAACTTCTGAGTCACACGAATAGCTTCCTCAATTGTTTGTGGATCAAACGAAGTCACATCTCCTTGAATCACTTCGGGAAGTCCTCCAATAAAAGCCTCTAGCAACTTTTCATTATCCGATACCATCGACGGGCATAACGTGGCTAATTCCTGGAACCTCCGAATGTATGTGTCGATATCATAACCAATAGTGACCAATTCATAGAACTCCGTCTCCAACTTTTTGATTTCCGTTCGAGGACAAAACTTCTTAGTCACCAAGCCCTTGAATTCCTCCCAAGTAAGCTTAAAAGAATTCTCCATTCCAATCGGTTGAGCGTATGAATTCCACCATGACAACGCTCCATCGAGTAAAGTGCTCGTAGCAAATTTGACCTTACTGTCATCCGGACAGTTACAAAGCAAAAACACCGATTCCAACTTCTCAAACCATCGTACCATTGCAGTAGCTCCCTCGGTACCTCGAAACTTAGTGGGTTCACCACTCTTGAAATCCTTGTACGAACATTTCTTAACCCCTGATCCTCCGGCATTACCAGTAGCAGTAGCTAGCCTAGCGGCTTCAAGCAGCCACTTGTTTCCCTTTCGACCCTTAGTGCATTAGCAATGCTATCATTCACCAACTTTTGAATTTCTGCTTGGGTCATTTCCGGTGTAACTTTCTTAGGCGCCATAACTCTTCAAAATCACAAGATGAAACAATCATGAGAACTCGTAAGTAGAAACAACCATCATACAAATATATCCACAACCACATCATGCATAAAGATAAATGGAATCACAACGGAACAATAACGAAATATCACAAATATAATCACAACACACGTGGATAATATACATGAAAATTTCGGCCTACATGGACCGATATCATAGATAATAATAACCATTCCTACATAGTAGAGTCAATACTTGATACATTTGTTTGTACAACAACCAAAATACAACAAGTTCTTTAAACTACGTCACACACCTTGTGACTAGGATAATAATGGTCAAAACTATACAATGACAAAGTCTACATAAGGCACCTCATGGTGCTCCGCCGCCCTCACGAAGATCGCGAACCTGCGTAACCAAACTATCCACCAAACTCCTCAACTCATCAACCTGAACCTGCAAAGAAGCAATACTCTCCCGTCCTCTATCCGCCTATGCTGAATACTCTGATGAGATAAGTCAATACAAACCCTGCCTAATATCAAACCCTCGACCTCCTCAACGATGGGTTCAATCCTATCTACCGACAACTCCCCAACCGTCGTGTCAAACTATCTATCCGGATCTGCGATCATCAATACGGGCTCCTAATGCCTCGGTAGAAGGTGTCGAACACCGCCTAGAACTCTCACCTAACTCAAATCTAACGGGTGGCTCGGGCTCAGTAGATGGTGGTGTAGGGATATCAAAACGAGCACGCTTTTGGGGCGGCAAGTCTGTCGTAGGCAAAGGATCTCTAATAAAATATGATGGAGATGGTGATGATGGTGGTGATGGTGCTAGTAGTGGTGCTAGTGGATCGTGAGCTGGGCTAACGTGAGGAGTGGGTGCAACCTCGCCCTCCTCGAAGGGTTCGGTCTCGGTGTCGGTCATGATAGGTGGAAAGACTGGAGTAGATCCAATGGAAGATACGATCTCGGTGGAATGTGATGCAACCTCATCCATGATGGGGTTAGCTGGGACATCATCCGAGCTAGAGTCCGATGATATGGTGATGGGATGTGAATCTAAAGACATGTCTGTGACAACCGATGTGAAATAAAAGTAAATAATCTCGAATAAAGTGTAAGTGAATCCGCATGATAAACATGAATATGTACTATGATGAAATGATGAGATGCTATGATAATGTAGCTATAGTCTAGGGTCAATGATGCAACCTAGTTCTCTATAATGTAGCTCGGTACCAATCTGTCACACCCCAATTTACCTGTTTTGCAGCGGAATGGAATTCCTGAGGGATTGACTGTCATAGCACCACATCACAGTTATATTGAACGACCTAAAGTGCCGTTTAAAAACACATCGTTGGATATTTCATAAAAACAATCAGAGTACAACATCGGTCCCAAAAGGTTTACAAAGTTTGCGGAAATACAAATATGTTACAAATCCAAACGATGTTTTGAAATAAAGTGCCATAATGTACATAATGTAAGTCGACGCCGCGACTCAAAATATAGGTCCCTAAACCATGTCATGATGAATGCCTCGATTACCGAAAATACATTGCTAATAACGGTCAACAATAATGTTGGTGAGAAATCATAGGTTTATGTAAATGTTTTATACGACTACACAAGTATCTAGCATGCATGACCATCAAGTCACGTAAAAATAATGTTACAATTGCTCTAAGCCCATGACCCCGAAACTAGACTGTTCAATCATGTATGCCCCTGCAGAGTGTTTGCCGGACAACTCCGTAATGTGATCAAATGAAATGCATCCGTTTCCTGGTTGGGATTCACCAACCCGGATGGAGGCGTCACCCTCGATAGATCTATCCACTCATCCTCGCTTCAAAGATTAACGGTTCATGTTCAAGTAATGGGGACTTTCAAATTGGCAAATGCGGTAACTTAAGCAATGTAATGAATTTAACATACTTGGTATCGCATAAAAGAAAATGTAGTGCAATGTATTCTCCCCGTGGGTTTGAAAATAATCGAAAGCATGTAAAACGGGGCTATGAAAACTCACTTGGATAAACCGGAATAATGGCAAAAGTGAGTACACCGAGGTTTAATGTGATGCGTTAACCGGGACCTATTATCAATGATATGATATGTCATGAGTTGCAATGTAATGTTATGCATGCACTTGATATGTTATTTATACCATTTACGAGTTTTGAAAATATTACTCGACGTCGAAAAATACTCTTTTGACGCCTTGACCAATCAAAAATCACTTTACATGTTTTTACGTCAAAATGTCATCCTACAATGGTTTTATAATGATTTTTAGAGAAATTACCATTTTTCGTCGCAAAACAATGTCGTCGGAAAAATCGTGAAATTACCAAAAATGGCTTTGGAAAACTAGTCGTAAAATGGTGTACGTCGATCGTTAGAGAACGAACTCGACTGTTTTGGAAAGTTTGTATCGATATCTAAAAGTTTCAGTTCAGAGTTTTCGTCCAAAAGGTCTCGGACACAAAGATAATAAGGGTTAAAGATGGTGGTTTTTGGCTAATAGTGTGCAGAAAATTAGTTACGGCAAGTTTAAGAAAAAGTGCATATCTTCGTCGTTTCAAATCCGTTTTCTACGTTTAATATGTCCTTAGCTTCGTATTGAAGTAAACTAATATATTTTTGATAAGTCGAAATAATTTGTGAAGCTTAAGGCTCATTTTTTACTCGGACAAAATAAATATAGTATGCTGAAATTTCTGAAAAATATAATTTTCGTCGTCAAACTTCAAAAATCCATAACTTCTTCGTTATAAGTCCGTTTTTATCCGTTCAAGCGGCCACGGATTCGTTTTAAAGTATATTTTCTAAAAATCAAGGCCAAAGTGTCGTGCCTACTGTCGGATTTTCCAGAAAAGCAAAACAAGGACAGAACACAAAATATACTTATCGAAAATAGTTTTACTCGGACAAAACCTATTCTAATCCCTTCAAATCAACTCCAAAACTAATCTAATCCTACCATACACCTTCTTAGGGTGTCATGGGTTCCTAATCACCATCAAGACCAACCAATACCAAGGAATATTTATAGGATGACCAATATGTATATATATACTCTAAAATCATGAAATAAATGGTATAAATCACATATCATGCATATAAGCTCCAAAAATGAAAAGAAACATATGAAAATGAAAAGGAAACTTGAAAATGATAAGAATATGCTTACTAGTGAAGATGATGAGGTGTAGGTAACAAGGATTAGCCTAAATATCCTTGGTTTTTATTTCAAAACCATATAAAGGATATAAACTAGTATGAAATAACACTTGATCTTGATAAAAAAAATTTGATCCCTTGTACTCCTTGATGCTTGGCCGGTTTTGTGAAGAACCAAAAGAGAGGAGAGAAACTTTCTACTAACACTTGAAGAGATTGAAATGAATGAGAATTATTTGAGGTGCAAGACTTTTATGTTGAATGAAATAATTAGAAAAACACAAAGCCATGCCACATTTATAACACACCCTCCCTATGGCGGTTTTGGGAGGGTTGTCTCTCAAATATATATATTTTTTTTTTTAAATCTATTACTTGTATATATTTTGTATAAAACTTTGACAAAAGTGTAAGAAATATGTAAGTATTAATCATTTATAAGGTAAATGGTAATTTTTGGTGCAAGTAAGTTTTTAATAAGTCAAAATAGAATGTAATGAGATGATAAAAATTGTAAAAATACTTTCCTTGTGAAAATTGAGTGATAAAATAATTATCGTACCATTTTTAAGAAAAACGACGTAATAATTAAACTTTAACAATTAATATACCAAATAAATTTGAAATACTAGGAAAACTAAAAATATAGTTTTTATAACTAAATGTAAGTTTAAAAATACATCGGGATCATTTTTGAAAGTAACGGATTAAATATTTAAAATAATAACTCACGCGATAAAGATTATTAAATATAAAAATTACGCGTATAAAGTGAAATGAAATGTCGTGAATGAATTTATGAGATGCACATGATGTCAATGAAATGTAGACTAATCATAGTCCATATGAAATGTACGTGATGTCATGATCATGAATTCGCCGCTAAACCTCCAAGGTTACGCGAATTTGAAACAAGTAAACCAAGTTTACTCAAAATGTTGAAATAATGAGACATGCATCGTGTCGAGAAATGACCTGAAAGTACGGATTGTCACAGTTTTGATATTTTAGAAATGCTCCCCCTCAACATATGCATAAAAATTTAGAATTTGTTTAGCACATGGAGGCAAGAGATCTTTGAAATCGTTAGATTGAGAATGAAAGGTCAAATCTTTTGATTAACATTTTCTAAAATGATCATCATCACTTCCTAATCAATTTGAGTAGATAAAACATTTTAAGGAAGGATGAGGTTTTCACAAGTTTGCTCCCCCTCAATATGTGCATAGATGTTTGAGAATGTTTTGCACATATTAGGAAAAGACTGCACATTGAGATAAATTGATCACGTTTCAAATATTTTTTGTTTAAGATAGATGCTCCCCCTCAACGTGTGCATGGAAAATTTGAAATCGTTTGTCACTTGCGGGGAGGCAAACATACTAATCACTTATGAAACCATCTATCGAATTATCAGTTTAGGTCCAATTTAAATCACAAATACTCCCCCGATCACAATTATCAAAACATTTGAGATTTGTGATCTCTGTAGATTTAAATTGATTTTGAAAGCTTTTAAGGAGAATTGTGACTTGATTATGAAGGCGTTTTAACGGATAAGGATCTGATTTTGAGACTTTAAACTCCATTGGTTAAACATGCATGATTATCTTTTGAAAACAATTGTATGACAACTAACTTTTTGAATTAATTGAAATCATTCTCCCCCTCAATCAATAACATAGGTTGTTGATTGAGAGATAGATATTTTGACAAATAAGTCCAGATGATTTTCAAAACTTGAGTCCGAGTTATTGTACAAAGCAATTAGTTTTCAGCAGATAAATGTTTATAGAATCAGAGCATGAGATTTGACAAACTAGATAAAGCATGGCTCTGTTTTTTCTATGAGAAGCGGGTTATTGCCTGAAATGACAATAAACCATAGTTTCTCTTTCTCCCAATTTTTTTTTTTTTTTTTTTTTTTAACATTCGAACAACATCTAAAGTCCCGTATCATTCTTTGAAAGACAGCATTAAGACCGTAGATATTATCGAATAGATAAAAACATGACAAAATGACAATATCTTTGAGGGTTTTTCGAATTTTTCATATTTTTATGGATTTTGAAAGGTTTTTTTTTTTCGAAAAGATATTTACAAGAGATAGATGAAGGAAAGACCTTTACTCCTCGTCTTCCTCCTGAATACGTTTGAGTGTTTCTGGTTGAAGGCTTTTCAAGCCAAGTCGAGGAAGAATAAACTCAAAACGTTCTCTCGGAAGAGCTTTGGTGAAGATGTCTCGCTAACCGGTATTCGACTTCACAAAATAGAGTTCCACCACACCGTTTTCCACTTTCTCCCTGATGAAATGATGTCGGATGTCAAAGTGCTTTGCTCTTGAGTGTTGTACGTTATTGCATGAGAGAGCAATAGCACTTTTATTATCACGATGAGAGGATTTTGTTGAATTCATAGCCATAGTCAGATAATTGGGATCTCATCCAAAGGATTTGAGCACAACAAGATGACATGGCTATGTATTCAGCCTCTGTAGAGGAAATAGAAGTACTCATTTGCTTCTTTGAATACCAGTTCACAAGCTTATCACCCAAAAGTGAGCACCTCCGTGCTTCGACGAGTATCTTGACATCCTGCATGATCGATCCGCATAGGTCGTTAGTGACATACCGATGTCCTTCGGGTACCAAAGTCCCACATTGATGGTTCCTTGGAGATACCGAAAGACCCGTTTAACCGCTTCAAGGTGCTTTTAGTAGGCTTAGCCTGGTATCTAGCACACATGCACACAAATAACAAGATGTCGGTCTACTAGCGTGAGGTACATCAGGGATCCAATCATACTACGATATTTTGTTTGGTCTACCATAATCCCTAAGTGGTCCTCATCTAGTTTAGTACGTTCAATCATGGGAGTGTCAACAGGGTCACTTGAATCAAATCCAAATTTCTTTAAGATCTCATTTGCATATTTAGATTGATTTATGAAAATGCCTCCGGGACTTTGAGAAATTTGTAATCCTAAGAAGAATGACATTTGTCCCATCATTGACATTTGAAATTTAGAACCCATTTCAATTGAAAAACGGTCACACTCATTGGGGTCAGTCGAGGCAAAGATGATATCATCAACATAAATTTGAACATGAATTAAATGTTTGCCTGACTTCCGGTGAACAATGTTGGATCAACTGCTCCTTTGAATCGGTTGATAGAAGAAACTTTGATAGTGTATCATAGCATGCCCTTGGGGCTTGCTTTAAACCGTAAAGAGCCTTCTTCAAACGATAAACGTGAGTAGGATGCTCGGATTCACAAAACCTTCGGGTTGGCGTAGACGACTTCTTTAAGATCTCCGTTCGAAATGCCGTCTTTACATCCATCGATAGACTACCATGTTCTTACTAGCGATTAGCCAAGAAGATTCGATTGCCTCGATCACGAACAGCAATGAGCAAAAGATTCTTCAAAGTCAATACCCTCCTCTTGACGGTATCCTTTAGCAACCAATCATGCCTTGTACTTTAACACATCACCATGCTCATCAAGTTTTACTTTGAAGATCCATTTTAGAGCAATGATCATAGCACAATCTGAGCAGGTACTAATTCCCATACATCAAGACGATCAAACTCATGAATTTCTTCTTGCATGGCATTGAACCAGCTGTCTTCATTCATGGCGGTTTTAACATCTTTTGGTTCGATCTTAGAGAGTACGGAGTTGAAGAAGCACCATAAGGCATCAGTTGCAAGTTGTTTCCGTGTGGATACTGGACGTGAGAGGTTTCCAATGATGTTGTCCAATGGGTGATCATGTGTCCATTTTCTAAGGTGTTCATGTGGTTGTTGTTGTGGAACTGAAGTAGCAGAGTCGATGTCTCCTGAAGAAGATGGTTCTGATGATGATTCAGGAGCAAATATGTTTTCAAATGGAGCATCTTCGAGTAGCAAAGGGATTAACTTCATCATTGATGCGAAACAGTTCCATGATGTACATTCAAGATTGATGATTTGTTGATGAGATCGAGTGATCGCAGCGCTTCTTGACTTAATGATATTGAGGCTGAAGGATTGACTTCATTCACGGGATATGAGCGACCTCTGTTGTAGGAATCGAAAGTTCATTAGCACTTGGCTCATAATGCTCATCAAACATAGGATCAAACAGTTTCTTAAATCATCTTCGATGGAGGTACATATGGAGTTGTTTGAGAAGAGTTTGGTACAAGGGATGAACCAATGGGACTGCTTGAAGTGCGGGTCCCGAATGGATTGTCCATGAGCCATTTGACCGGTCATCAAACGTGACGTGAATTGTTTCCATGATATTTCGGGTTCTCTTGTTGTAGATTCGGTATCCTTTTCTGTTTGGTGCATATCCTACAAATACTCCAATGTCGACTTTAGATTTAAGTTTGCCTAAATCTTGGCCCTCATTAGTTGGATAACACAATGCACCAACACACGAAGGAATGAAAGATTAGGTTTTCTATTGTGGACAAGTTCATATGGAGTTTTTCCATGAGCGGTGTGAATCAGGGATCGATTTTGGGTGTAGCATGCGATGGCGATGGCTTCACCCTAGAGAAACATTGGAACTTTTGAGTAAATCGGCATAGTCCTTGCGGCTTCCACAAGAGTTCGATTTTGTCTTTCAACTACACCGTTCTGTTGAGGAGTTCGAGGAACACTTCTTTGATGACTGATTCCAATACTTTCATAAAACTCACCAAGTTGTTTGTTAACAAACTCAGTTCCATTGTCTGCTCGGATGATTCTTACCGTTTTGTTAAGATCGAACCTGCAAATGTTTGATGAGTTTGATGATGATATCTGGAGTTTCATCCTTTGTCTTTAAGAACTTTACCCAAGTGAATCTAGAGAAATCATCAACCACAACTAACACATATTTCTTCCCAAAGATATTATGCACTCTCATGGGTCCACATAAGTCCATGTGAATTATATGAAGAACTTCTGTGACTGAGTTTGTAGGTTTGGGTTTATGGGCATACTTTTTGCTTTTTCCCAATTGGCATGCTGAACAAAGATGATCCTTTTCATACTTAAGTTTAGGTAGACCTACAACTAAGTCCTTTCTGCAGAGATCATTGATGGTGCCGAAGTTCAAGTGATTGAGACGACGATGCCATAACCATGACTTTGTTTTAGAAGCCTTTGACAACAAGCAAATTGGAGAAGACTTCATCATATCTTCGATAGAGATGGTGTATAGATTTGAACCACGTGAACCTCTTAAAAGTTCCTTACCATCAAGTTCTCTAACAAAACAAGTATGTTTTCTCAAGGCTACTTCTAGATCAGAATCGCAGAATTGACCAACAGAGAACAAGTTATGACCAAGACCTTCCACATAATATACCTTGGAGATAACACTTTTACCAACAACATAATCTCCATAACCCATAATTGCACCAAAATGATCATTCCCGAATCTAACTGTCCTGATGAATTTGCTCACGAAGTTCATGAGTCGCGACCGGTCTCGGTCATATGCTTGGAACGGCTGAGTCCAGTACCACGTAACGATTTGAACGATCTGCAGTTGAACACAGACAAGAATGGATAAGCGGATAATTGGGATCCCCATGCAAGAATGGGTTCCACTTGGTTAGTAACTTGAATTGGAACACCCACATCGAAATAGAAACATCCATATCGAAGTAGAAGCAATGGAATCATTGGGAATAGATGCAATCTTTGGTGTTTGTATTTGATCTATTCAAAGTATGTTCACTTCTTAAGGGAATAGTTCTACCAGTAGGCATCCATTTTCTAGTGGGCATAGTCTTAGCAGTTTGAGGGAAAAACTGATTATTCTTATGGCCAAAAGGTATCCAATAATAACCTATCTTTATAAATGTTCTTCCTGTGGGTTTCCACTATTTTCTAACAGTCTTTCGTCTTTGCCTTTTAGCCTTCTTTGCACGATTATTAGCATTAACAATTTTAACTGGGCATTTGACAACATTAGACAGAGCATTCACACCACATTCATGATTAGCAACAGAATTCAAGCATAAATCATTACAAGGTTTGCAAATAGTATCATAATTTGAATTAATTACAGTATGCCTATGGCTAATACTAGAATCAACACGATTCGTTTTATTCTACTCAAACTTAAAGTTCCTAGATTGGTCTTCTACTCTTTTTCAATGCACATTTTTAGCTAGCGAGGTCCTATCATTCCTTGTATTGTCTTGAGACTTTGACCGCTTTCGCTTTAATGTCACAGATTACTCCTGTAGAGGGAATTATGGGAACATTAGTTGGTTGATCTACTTTTGCATTCCTGAACTAGACGTGCAAGGATCTGTATTACTAGACGACACATTGATGTTCACTTTCTTAAAACCGGGCCTAGAATGGTTTGAATGCTTGGCACTAGGCATAGAACAAGGCATCACAGCTTTGCCTTTTGCACCTAAGGATTTAGGATATGTTGCAATTACACATTCTAGCAACTCTTGAGATTGTTTGGCATGGAGGCAAGCAAACCTAATTTCTCTATCAAGAGGTTTGTTAATGAAGTCCTCTTCGACAATCTCACGGAGACATTCTAGACTATCCTTAAGGTAAGCACAATAGTCATGAAACGCAGTTTCATTATTCCTAAGATGAGGAGGAATATATTTAACCGTCACAGTGTATTTGCGGTCTAAGGGTGACTTTGAAACAACATTTTATTAAAACAAGTGGGAGTTTCCCATTTCCCTGACTTCTCAGATTCTCAATTTCCTTTTGTAAAGACGTTATTTTTTCGTTGTTTTGGTCACGGGTGACTTTCATTGAATCATATAACTCTTTAAAGTGTCGTTTAACTTTTTCATTTTCTTTTAGAAAACTCTCGTTTTCCTTTTGTAAGGCATTAACTAAGTTTTGAAGATGAAAACTTTGAGAGTACTGAGAATCTAAAGGAGGAGGCATTTGGGATCCAGACACATTGTTCTTTTCACCCTTTAATTGAGAGATTTGGGCTTTCAATTTTTTGATCGTGTTACAATGAGCTCGAATATGTTCATCACGCTTGCTAATTTCAAAAACTGCATCAAATTCAGGAGCATCCAAGGATGTCTTGACATTTGAGGTTTTAACATTTTCTTTTAGATGTTGATATTTTAGTTGTAAATCAAAATGTTCAACTTCTAGTTTAGAAAAATGCTTTACCAAATTATCGTGATCATCCTGATCAATTTTCTCATTAAGTTTGGAATTAATCTTTTCAAGCTCAATGACACGATCATGGGAGACTTTCAGAGCAACAGATAATTCATGAAATTGAGAAGCATTAATGGAGCAATTGTAGCGATGTAAAACACATCTTATGCAATACATTCAGAAATAAGATTCTCATTCAAGGTATGCAAGTTCTTCCTCTCAATCTCATTATATTTTAATGCTCGCTCATAGTCACTAACCTCAACTATCATTGCATCAAATTCCTTTTCCATTCCTTTAATATCTGAATCTATCCCCTTTTTAAAACTCTCAAAATGATCTTTTAGTAGTTTAAAGAAAGGCATGACCTCAGTTAGATAGCATTCTTTTGTTTGCTCAAAACCCCTTTCCCCTTCAGTTATCCCAGTGGGTGTGATCCTTTTCTTACAAGTTTTCTCAAAATCGACAAATAGTTGAAGAATAACATATTGGTTGATTAAGGTCTTGCTCTTAGTAGCAATGGTTCTAGGGACTAAATGCATAGGTGTATTTGGAGGATACACAGTCGCGGCAGGCATTTTCCTAAGGGAAGGGTTTTTCCAGAAAACTTGTTCAGGGGTTAACAACGTTTGAGGCTTAAATTTATTTAAGAAAATCCAATTCTCCTTCTTGTAGTCATGGGGTGTGATAGTTATTTTATTCTTTTTACATTTAGGATCATCTAACTTCTTGTTCATCTTTTCCCTAGTGACTTCATCAGATTTCTTATCTTCCTCAGTGCACTCAGCGCAACTAGGTTTCTGTCTAGGTTTAAGGATTTCATTGCCATCATAAAGTACCTTATGAGCATTTCTAGCCTTTTTAATGACCTCTGGATTAGGTTCCTCAACAAGGGGAATGCTATGCTTATCGCTTAAGACTCTATGCTTAGTGATCATGTGGCAATGGTGTTCCATTGTATGCATACAACTTATTTTCAAGCTTGTTCTTCAAAGTTTTTAGATTCGAAAAATCATTTAAAAGTTTTGATTCCTTAGCATGAAATTCTTGCTTAAGCACTTTAACATTTTCTTAAAGTTCTTGTTTTTGCTTAGCAGCTTTTGAAAGCTTTTCTTGTAAGGAGTTTAACTCTTGTTTTAACACTTCTTCTCTAAAATTGCTTTTTCTAATAATTATACGCATTTGGTTATCCAACTCCTCGCCACGAGTAGTTAGCTTAAACTTAGCATGTTGTTCATAAATGGCAACTCGTTCTTTATAGGCATTAAGTTCAGAGATAACAGAATCATCGGGGCACATGCAGGTGTATTCATCAAAAACATAGTCATCGTTAACTGCAGAAGATGCATCACTTGGTACAACTTCACTTTCACTTTGTTTCACATATTGATCATATGGGACAACATTGATATTACCCATATCTTCAATATTTAACTCAATAGTTTCAGTTGATTGTATTTTGTCATGCATCTTTTGCACATCAGCATCATCGTATAGTTTTAGTACCTCATAAATGAGTTTGTCTTTGGATGGACCAGCTTGTGGTGATGAAGAGACTTTAGGAGAGACCATTGGAGAAATGCTAGCCATGAAAATGGTTTGTGCAGTAGGTCCATAATCAACATCAGAGTCGTATGCATCACGATCGGCTACTTGAAAGGCATTCGATGATTGTGACCTATCTCTGAATAGGTTGCTCATCCACATCGCATCATAGGTCTTGGCATTGCCCTCAGCGAGAAACAACAACTCCTATTCGTCTAAAGCATCACCATTGTCCTGAGCTTGCACAAGCAACATCTTATCCCTGAAGTACTCGCATTCTCGTGGGCGTTTGGAGATGTGCGTTCCTAGCAATGTGTCCCTCACCACTACAGTTGTAACACTTGATCGTCTTAACTTGTCCTTGATTTCCATTTCTTCCCTATTCGATTTGCCACATATTCTCTACCGACTCCACCTCTTCCTTGTTCGTCGCCTTTCTTGAACGGCGCACCATAACTTTTCCATCTCGACAAGAGCATGATTGTGAAGATTGGATGCGATTCGATCTCATTGTTGGTGGGAAGACGGTTGGTATGTGGACTGAGAGTCAAGTTTTGTTTAACCATAAGGGCCAGTTGAGTAATGAAGTGTCCCACGGCTGCATCAGCATCAACTTATTTGAATCTAGGATCGGGAATGAGTTTGTGATTACCATTACCCATGGGTATAACTTGAGAAGCTTTGGTGGTAATTCCGACGTTGGTGTAGGAAGGCATACAGTTGCTCATAATTTGTATTCTTTAATCCTTTAGTGAGCTTCACGGAAGTGACAAACTTGTGCCATTCAGGATTCATGTTGTTAACAAACTTTGAGTTCAACTGAATGTTGGGCATGGTCATTCTGATGTTCCTCATGTCATTCACCAGCTTATGGAATCTCACATAGTACTCATAGACACTCTCATCAGGTTTCATCTTGAAATGCTCAAATTCATCATATAGTTGTGATTCTCTATCTTCAATAGTCAATTCAGAACCTGAGAGAAGCATCTTTACATTATCCCATACAACCTTGGCTTCAGTGTTGTGATTGATAAGCTTATAGATGTCTTTTGGAAGACCTTGCAATATGATGTTAGAAGCCCTGATATCCGCATCGAATCTCTTCTTCTCCTTATCATTGAGCTTATCATACGCCTTTGGTCTGTCTATTCCATAGATCATTGTTCCATCTTCAGCTGTATCAATTATGTCTCTAGTAGTCTCAACTAGATATGGTCCTTCATCAATCGATTTGAGAATGTTGGCTCCATTTTCCTTTCCAAGACAATACAATCTGATTCGTTGAGCCCAAGAGTCGTAGTCGGTTCTGTCAAGCATGGGTGGACGAGTATCTGAACCAGCTGCTTGAACATTCTCGACAAGTGGAGATGATTGTAGGAACGTTGGTAGACATGTTGACAGATTAAACGGGATTTTATAACTCTATGATTAAACCGGGAAATAGATTATTTCACGGAATTTTACTAAATCAAGAGAAAACCGTATTACAGACGGAGTCAACCAAGTCGCTAAGAAAAACTGAACCAAGTCGCTAAGCACCAAATCGCTAAGACACAGTCAAGTCGCTAAATAACAACTCGCTAAGCACCAAGTCGCTAGCAAAATTTTGACAGCAAGTCGCTAAGCACCAAGTCGCTAAGTTGACAAGTCGCTAAAGAGCAACTCGCTAAGCACCAAATCGCTAAGTTGACAAATCGCTAAGGAGCAACTCGCTAAGCACCAAATTGCTAACACCAAGTCGCTAACAAACTTTATTACAAGTCGCTAACTTTCACCAAGTCGCTACTCGTAGTGGAGAATCCACTAAGTGTACTGTTTGTCGGCTTGTCTCAATAGACAAGTCGCTAGGCTCAACTCGCTAAGAACTTCAACTACAACTCGCTAACAACTTACAAAGCAAGTCGCTAGTTAGAAAAACAATCCGTGGCTTAAGTCGCTAGCTAGAAAAAACACATAAACACCACTTTTCAATCAAAAAACAACCCAACCACGATGATTCAAGCCTTCAAAATCAAAACCTAAACACTTGTGATGATTCTAAACACAAAAGTACTATCAAAATCCAAACTTTAACATTAGAAATCAACCAAATGATTCAAAAACCACTAAACTTTTTCAAACTCAAAAAACCACCTAAAAACCACTAGAAATCCAAAGATATGTAAGAGATGATCTAACCATGGCTCTTGATACCAATTGTAACATATTGGATTTCACATACACATCAAACCATAACACAAAGTAGGCGTACAAGAGGTTTTAGAGAGAGAAAGTTAGAGGTTTGGGAACTTTAGTGAGAGAAAGAAAAATCTTATTATGAGCTCCAACTCTCTACCTTGGAAGGTAGAGAGTATATATAGTCTTACAATAAAACGCCACACAACGGGCTGTGGATCAGGCATATAGTGGGTAAAGACCCGTCCGTCCTCCACGGTGTTACAAAACTAAATACTACTTATCATAAAATAACTATGACTACGAGCTTTCTAACGATTACATATACTTGAGGTGACCGACTCTTTAATACCTGGAATTTCTTATTCCTAACACTAAGGACTAACGGTGCAAATATTTTCTCTTCCGTTAGGAGATAACGGAGAAATATTTGCACCGTTAGTCCTTATTAACTGATTTTACTAACAGAGTGATGTATTTGTGCCAACTTTACTAACGGAGGGATGGTTTTGTGCCAAAAAAAAGTTTAGGGATGTAAAGCGAGACACGAGACAAACCACAGGGATGTATTTTGGACTTTACTCTTATAAAAAAAACAATCTTCCATAATATCTGAAAATAAAAGGTTACTTCATGTAACTTATAAAAATAATCTATTTTTATAATATTTTTTAGCAACAACACCAGCAACAGCACAATCTACTCTTGCCAAACATACCCTAAGAGTTTTGGGTATGTTTGCCAAAAATAGATTGTGTTGGTGTTGTTGATGATGTTGATGTTGGTGTTGTTTTATTTTTATAAACTACATGAAACAACCTTTTATTTTCAGAGATTATGGAAGATGATTTTTTTTATAATTTCTAATAAGTTATGTCTGTCAAACAAATATTATTTTTTAAGTAACTTATTTCTAAAAAAATAAGTATAATCTCATGTGCTAAATATAGCCTTTGCTAAACAATGCCCAATGGGCAATGTTTAATATAAATATAAAAAGAAATTTGGATTTTGTTAAATAAAAAATAATATATATTTAAGTTAAATTTTATGTTTATTTATTGTGTATTAAATGCATAATTACTTTAAATATGAATGAATGAAAAAAAAAATTGTTTAATGTGTCTTGCATTGCCGATGGGCAATGTTTAGTAAAACTCTCATACATTTTTTTAACTGGACCAATTAAGTAATGTTGACTTTTTAATTGAACAGTAAGATATCTTGATTCTGAAATTAATGTTTATCATTGGTGGTTGATGCGAATAGGGGTGTTGTTCGGGTTGATTTGATTGGGTTCAGGTCTATTTGAGTTGGGTCAAGTCAGGCCAAGAATTAAAAAAGATACCTGAATCCGACTCTGTTGGGTTCAGTAAATACCCAAACCCCTTAATCTAGGATTTGAATAGAAAATAGCTCAAGTATTTAATCCGAACACTAATCAGGTCACTGAGTGCATAGCCTCTCAGTGAGTTATCTTCGGGATACCCAGTACGAGGCGAAGGAGTCTCTCCACTCGAAGGCGGAACTTAATGGGTGAAGACAGTCAAGAAGAAGATGATGGATTCAGTGAGTGATGACAATAACTCACTGAATCCCTAAGATTCCTCTCCAACTTTTACTGTGAAGACAAACTGAAGTAGAAGGCTGAAGGATGTAAAGACTGAAGAAAGAGCGGGACAAGGCGGGGAAAGTTTGAATCGAGATAAGACGAAGTCCTTATCAACCAAAGTCAACTTTCCCTGAATGGCAAAAGATCGTGCTTAGTGTCATCACTGACTTTTGGAAAGTAGTCTTGTCTCTTACCTAGAATAGTCTTTGTAAACGGAGACAAAATACATCAGATATTTGTCTTACGTATGATGTCGGTTGTCACTTAGGAAACAGTCAAATATCATACATGTATAAATAGCATAAGAGATGGAGTGAAAAGATTAAGCTTGTGAATTGTAAAACACACATACACGCAAGCCATCTTTTCACTCCTCCAAATACAACTTAGTTCTGAGATAGCTCGGTGAGCTCTAAGAGTTGTGCTCGGACTTAGCCTGAGCTTAGAGAGGAATCACCCAACTTTGTCATTTCAATCCCAAGTACTATTCCGCAAGTACTTGGGTAACGTATTCTTTGTTGAATTATTTCTAATAAGAATATGACGTTGAAAATTACTGAGTATGTTTTCTTTATGTTAATTTCAGTCATAGTTCACTTTTAACTTGTTTTAAAACTGTTTTAAACGATAGTGAACGGGGAACAACAAGTGGTATCAGAGCAAGGCTAATTATAAAACTCATTTTTTTTGCCGCTCTAAAAGTTTTTAAATTAGGATCCTTAATGGCTGAAATTGATGTACCCCAACTAGTCGATAAAAAGGGTGGAGCTTATTCAAATTTGTTGCCCTAGACTTGAAGTTGGCAAATTCAACAAATGGAAAAGCGAATGCTTTGCTATTTGATTGGGATGGAACCTTATTATATCAAGTGTATAAATGAAGGTCCATTTATCCCAAAGATCTGAAGGATTGCCCAAACACAAGCTCAGTGGACCAGGATGAAAGGAGAGTGGTCAACCGGGATGAAAGACTCAAAAGTATCATAATATCTTGTCTTCCCGGCGATATCATGGAGTCTGTTATAAGTAAAAGCAAACCAGGATGACCTAGTTCATAGTCATGAAGGACCATCGATACCAAGGAAAACAGGATAATGGACACGAAACTTGAGTATAACACCTTCGGGCTAAGGACTCGAAACTCTCTCTCAAACTTACACCGGATACAAAACTCTTTTAAATGAACTTTCAAATGATGGTGTTAAGTTGTCTAAGCATGAAATCAATGTTGGTTTTGTAAATCTCCGAGAAGTGGTTGAATTTCTCTCGGGGACTCGTGAATGCTAATCATATCCAAAATCTTGAGCTTCAATTTATGGGAAATTTGTCTATGAGGAAAACCTCATCAACAAGCGATACCACGACTTAAAGAAGTCTCGGGAAGTCAAGAAGTCCACGACCACTACCTCATCACCAGTATCAACTGCTTTCTTTTCTAACAATGTAGTTCAAGATTTTCAAGAAAACTTCGGATGATGAGCACGATGAGAGATCAAGTGAAGAGTACCTAAATGACCGAATCTTTGAATTTCAGGAAAGGTCACTCCTCGCTAACTCTCGAAGGTTTATAAAAAGAAACAAAGGTTTTTCAACTGCTAAAGCAAGTGAAGACACTGAATGCTATAAGTGTCATAAAAGAGGCCATTTTGCAAAAGACTGTTTTCAAAACAACTTCGAACCCTCTTACAAACCATCGTGATCAAATCAGTCTTGAGATTTAGCAAATTTCAACAAAAAATCTATCAGTCTCATCAAAATGTTCAAAACAAATCTGATCTTAACAAAACCATTGATTATGAAGCTAAGTATAAGAAAGCAAAAGCTAAGCTTGCATTGCTTGAGGCCATCCCTCGAAACAACAAAAATTGTTCAATCATGCGGGGTAAGAACAAAGGCCTTGTTCTTTGAAACCTTTGACTGAGATGAAGAGCCAATCTCATCGGATGATGAAATGGTACATGTCAGTGCTCTAATGGCTCTCTCGGAAGAAGACAAGCTAGCTGTTGGGAAGAATCATGCTAGGAACGGGGAATGGGTCAACATCACAATGAAGAAGGTAAACACTTTACTTTCTATGGATGATGACTCGATTGGCGATCTTATATGAATTATCTAAATGTTGACCTTAAGTTTGTAGAAGAGCAAAGATGAATCTTTTTCTAAGTACAAACAAGTTAAGTTTTGAATTGAATAAGTGTAGGGATGAATTGCTTATTTTAAAACAAGCTAAGCTTGAGGTTGTCACTTTGCAAATTCAAAACACTGAACTAGTTAAAAGAAATCGGAATCTTCAAGATGAACTTAAAAAGGCAAATGATATTCTTAATAGTTGGACTGCTAAGAATCGGGGTCTTTGATACTGTGGGAGCCCCTAGCAAGAAAAGAGTCATAGGTGAAGATCATCTCCGACTCTCTCAACAAAGACCGATCTCTGAGCCATTTGTGTGCGGTGGCATGATTACAAGTATGTTGGTGATTCCAGTTCGGTGAATGGATTGAGCGAGTCAATCCCGAGAGTAAGCTTCCAAACTTCGATTACGGAAGGATTCTAGAGCACGAAAGTCAAGCTCTAAAGAGCATGCTTGGACTCCTGATGTGCCCAGTGGTCTGAACACATCTCTGAGTCAAGCGAGAATCTCAAGCACCGCTTCCACCACCGAAATCTCTTGTGGTGCTTTGCTCCAAGCTCGAGCTTACTCCACTACAATTCAATCCTCATTCACCAAAAGAAAATTCTGGACTTGGTAGAACCATCCTACAAAGAAAAGCAAAACTAATCCAACAAGAGTCTACTCCCACTGAAACTTCATCATCCATCGTCCCCAAGGCGATCAAATCCACAAGAATGACTAAACTTGTGAGGAAGCTTCTTGAAAAAATGGAATCCATTGAAAAGGTCCACTGAACCAATCAAGGAGACAAAGTCGACTTCCTCCATACCTCAAAGTCTAAGTAAACCTCCAAAAACAAACAAAAGTGTGAGCTGTGTCATTACACCACCCATACCATCGACAAGCTGCTATAGAATCCTTTTTGCATGATCGCAAAAGGATGATCACAGACGGCAGATCATCCACGAAGATAACAGTCAAGCAAACTATACCAAAGTTGGTCATCGGTATGCTTCATCCTCTAAAACTGCTCCAAAGAATAGAGCAAAACCTTTTCCCTCGCCTCACTGTGGGTTCAATGATCATCATCGGGATGATTGTCTCATGAATACATCTTTGTGATATATGCGGTAATCTAGCTCATGAGACATCCCAACATGACAGAATCATTCATGCAAGGAGAAATTCCAAACAACCAAGAGTCAGAGTCATCCTCGACCTCTAAATGCAAAACATGTGGTAGCACCATGCACACAACTACTGACCATGAATCGATTGCTAAGTTCAAAGAGACCTTGAGATCCAAGCCCACTGGTAAGTGGGTCACGAAGAAGAAACTAATTGATTTACTACTTGTGCGAGACATGCCGGGGAGCCTATCGGCATCTAGGCAGTGGATGCTCAAGAAGCATGACTGGTGTGAAAGAATATCTTCACAAGTATGTAAAGGAACCAGGGCCCAAGGTAGTATTTGGTGATAACTCATCATGTCCCACTGAAGGTTATGGTTCAAGAAAATTGCAATGGAATAGTTTTCTCTAGAATAGCCTATGTCAATGGTCTCAAATACAATCTCATCGATTAATGTCAAACTATGTGATGCAAAATTCATTGTACAATTCAATGATAAACAAGGTACCATTTTTAATGCCAACAAGAAAGTTGTGTTGATAGCTCCTAGGAGAGATGATGTCTATGTGCTTGACATGTCAACTCTCTCCCAAGATGGAACTTGTCTCTTTGCTAAAGCCAATGAAACTATCAATTGGCTGTGGCATAAGAGACTTTCACACTTAAACTTCAAAAACCTCAACAACTTGGCAAAACAAAACAAGGTCCTTGGCTTGCCATCACTGGTCTTTGCAAAAGACAAACCATGCTCACTGTGAAAAGGGTAAACACCACAGAGCATCATTCAAAACCAAACAAAATTTCTCCATCAAAAGCCGCCTTCACCTCCTGCACATGGATCTCTTTGGACTGTCGGTCCCGGATCAATCGGCATGAGAAGTATACATTTGTCATTGTTGATGAATTCTCAAGATACACTTGGGTATACTTTCTTTCTAAAAGAGTCAAGCGGTGATACAATAATGTCATTCATCGGGAAGATTGAAAACCGAATGACATAGCTGTTAAACAAATCGGACCGACAATGGCGAGTTCAGAAATCAAGAGCTTGAGAGTTTATGTGATGAAAAAGGAATTTCTCAAAATTTCTCATCTCCTTATACCCCTGAACAAAATGGGGTTCTTTGAAAGGAAAAAGAACTCTCATTGAGGTACGCTAGAACTATGTTAAATGGCTCACCCTCTCAAAACATTTACGGGTGAAGCGATCAAAAGCGCTGTTACACCCAAAACAGTCAGGTCATTGTCAAAAGACATAATAAAACCCCATATGAGATCTTCAAAGGTAGACTTCCGACATCACTATTTTCATGTGTTTGGATGTCCTGTGTTCATTCACAACCACAAGGATCATCTAAGAAAATTTGATGCAAAAGGCGATGATGGATATTTTCTAGGATACTCACTGATCTCCAAAGCCTTCAGGGTTTTTAACACAAGGAGACAACAAGTTGAGGAAACCTTTCATGTCACCTTTGATGAAAGCACTGAAAGCATCAAGTTCACCAACTCCTCGATGGAAGAAATAGGAATTGATAACTCATCAAGATATCCTCGATGAGTACAACATCAACTCAATTCCTCATATCAAGCGATCTTGACATCTCATATTATGTCTTACCCCACAACCTACCTCAACCAACCATCAATGAGTTCATTGAAAATCAGTCTGTCCCTCGGGATATGTAACAATGATCCAAATGATCGGGAACACGCAACTCAAGTTCCTCAACGATCAAGACATCTCTACAGATGTTCTAAATGATTATGTGGCCCTTGCACCTGAAATCATATCTGAACTCCCAGTGACATATTCATGCTCGGACCCGGACCACAAAGTAAGTGGACAAGATCTCGGGACATTGAGCTTGTAAACATCATTGGCGAACCCACCGAGGGTATGCTCACTAGAAGCATGGTCGCTAGTCTAACTGCGGCTTCGCCAATGAATGTCTATATCTTGATTACCTATCGGACATTGAACCCAAAAGTGTCACTGAAGCTCTAAAATACCCAAGTTGGGTTCAGGCTATGCAAGAAGAATTGCAACAGTTTGATAAAAACAAGGTCATGACCTTGATCAAATGTCCTCGGGATGTCATAGTCATAGGAATGAAGTGGGTTTTGAAACAAAGCTGATGAAAATTGCATTGTCATTAAAAACAAAGCCAGACTTGTAGCCAAAGGTTACAGTCAACAAGAAGGCATTGACTATGATGAGACATTTGCTCTGTTGCAAGAATGGAAGCCATCGGGATCTTCCTTGCATATGCAACATACATGAACTTCAAGGTCTACCAAATGGATGTTAAAAGTGCATTCTTAAATGGTGATCTCAAGGAAGATGTGTATGTTCGAACCACCGGGCTTTGAGAGTAGTGAATTCTGACCATGTCGCAAGCTTGACAAAGCCCTATATGGACTTAAACAAGCTCCCAAGGCATGGTATGAAACTCTCTCAGCCTTCTTGATACAAAACAAGTTTGTCAGAGGAAAGATAGACAACACCTTTGTTTGTCTATAGAACTCAACAGGATGTGATACTAGTCCAAGTGTATGTTGATGATATCATCTTTGGCTCAACAAACTACAAACTTTGCAAACAGTTTGAAAAACTAATGACAAAGAAGTTTGAAATGAGCATGATGGGGAACTCACATACTTTCTTGGACTACAAATCGAGCAAACTGATAAAGGGATATCCATCAGTCAAGAGAAATACACCAGAAATCTCTTGAAGAAATATGAGATATTTGACTATGCCTCGGTGAAGACACCAATGGTTCCACCTAACAACCTTGGGCACGATCTCACGGCAAATCAGTCAATCAAACTCATTTCGGGGGATTGTTGGCTCAGATGTATCTAACCGCTACTAGACCGGACATACAATTTTCATCGTCTAATAGCAAGATATCAGTTCAATCCCAAAGAATCCCACCTCACTGCAGCCAAAAGAATACTCGTGTACTGAAAGGAACCCCAAACCTTGGACTATATTATCCAATATGCTCAGCGTTTGATCTCAAGGGTTACTCGATTACGATTATCTTTGGCCGCAACATGGACGAAAAAGTACCTCGGGTCTGTCAATTTCTTGGAGGAAAACTAGTATGTTGGAGTGCAAAAAGCAACAATCGGTGGCTATGTCCTCGGTGAAATATGTAGGCAGCGGATCTTTGTGCCAATGTATTATGGATGAAAAGTCAACTCGGTGACTATGACATCCATTATAAAATGGTGCCCATCTTACGTGATAACACTAGTGCAATTGCAATCTCCAACAACCCTATTCTCCACCAAAGAACCAAACACATAGATATCAGATATCACTTCATCAGGGATCACATAATGAAAGGAGACATAGAACTTCATTTCATCCCTCTTGAATATCAATGGCGATATCTTCACCAAACCCTTGGATGAACCTACCTTGAGGCCGAAAGGCGAATTGGGAATGCTTGACATTGAAAGTCAAGTATCGAAAACCAATCTCGAAGGTCTCGAAATGGTTCATCGTCCTGAAATCCAAAATAAACCTCTCACTGAATGAGTAAGACTCATTCAGGGTCCTGACACTTGACAAAGAGCATTGAATGAGTAACTAATGGTCCAAGTATCAGTTACTTTAATGTCCTAGGTTGGTAACTATGCCAATTTAATAAAGGAATATATGTCTCTTTGTCTTCCTGTCATCCCACTTGGCATTTAATGCCTCTCACAAAAATATCAAATTGATATTTTAATCATTGCAAAAGTGCACTTTTCTGTGCAAAATTCCCTTGAAAATCGGGATTTTTCTTTGCGGGTAATGGAGTGGTTGCATTAAATGGGAAATTCAAAAGTCTTTCAAAAACCTTCTCTTAGTTTTTCCATTTGTGCACAAAACACCCCTCTTATCACTCTATAAATACCCTCTTCTCAAACACAATCAACACACACAAATCTTTTACGCAATCAAACTCTGTCAAAATCATTTCAAAAATTTCAAAACATTTGTGTGTGCTCAAAATCTCTTTTGGAAAACCTTGTAAACATTCACAAAAGTTTTTCTCACAAACTAGAGAGATCTAAACATTTCAATTGTTCTTGCCAAACATTTTTAAAACCCTAAAAACTTCTTTAATAGATATGGCTAGAACCCAATCTCTCGGTTTGCTTCTCGATTGGGTAGGGATCTCACAAATGTTGAATTCAAAACAAACAATGTCATAGGTAATTTTGAATACCACGAAAATGTCCCAACCTATAAAGACATTGTAAAATTTTTGTTCAACTGCCCACTCAAAACGGCCTTTGTAAAATGTCCTCAAGAGTATACCCAAACTACCTTAGGGAGTTTTGGGCTCTTGCTAAAGCCTTTGACCCGACACCTTCAACGATGAGAATAACCTTAGACCACTCGGGGAGTATCTCATCGGTTCATCTTAATGGGGGCAACAACATACCCTGGATTTCAAAACCTTTTGCACTTCAACAAGGTTAGATTACAACAAAGGTGTTTATGTCGCCCATCCCGAACCTTCCACGATTAAGGATGGGTTAAAACAAATCGTTTTGGATCCCACATTTTTGGACAGGACCCCGATCCACTAAAAGTTCATTCCCTGTGGCTTGGAGGATCCTATTCACTTTTGTGATTCAGGTCCTCGGCGGAACCACTCATCCACCGAACAGGTTAACTCCATTGATTGATGATGGCATACTGATGAATGGGGTCACTTTCGACATAGGGGAGATCATTTACTGATGATCTTGTAACGAAGCTTCTGAGCAAAACTAGGGCGAAGTATATTTCGTATCCTAGGTTTGTCTCTTGTGCTTTACAATCGTCACTGGGTGCCAATTATACTCGGGATGAAAAATTTGGAAATTTACGGCATCACGAGTCCTTCAAACTTTCTAAAGGACCCATCCCTTGTCACACCTATTGAATTGACGGCCCATATGGTTGCTTTGTAAACAACCGGGAGGGATCGGTGTCTCCAAACCACTGCTCTTAAAAGGAAAAAGGGGAAGTCTCGGTGGGACTAAGACTAAACCAAAGTCCCGGGGCCACGAGGCTTCGGAGCACCGCCTAAGAGGCACAAAAGGCTGAGACCAAAAGACACCCACGACCGGGCAACAACCACCCCGTGACAGCGAAGGACAGCGATACATCACGGTCGGTGCCCTTGGTCACACCTACTACTCCCAAGATCGAGGGAAACAAACAACCCGGTAGGGGCGCCTTCCAGCGCCCGGTGATGACATTAGCAAATCAAAGCCTTTGTGCGAGGGCACACCGATCGATCCCAAAGACTCGGAGGAATCAAACAACCCGCCGATAGGGACACAACATTCACGACTCGCTAAAGGCAGGAAACGCCCACCGGTGTCTCGAGGGTCACGGGGACAAAGACTTCGGAGGAAAGAAACAACCCGCCGTCACGGAACCCAAAACCAATCGACTCCGCGAAGACAGGGAAACTCCCACCGGTGTCAGGGGTCCACGAGGACAAAGACTCGAGAGGATCAATACCACCCGATATGGAACCCATTCCCACTCCCTTGTTAGCGGTTCTTTGAGGTTCTTGAATTGCTACAATCTGATGATGACCTTGCTGAAAGTCATGATGAAATCTTATCAACTGGAGAAGAAATGGGCCGAGGTTCAAGTGAACAAGAACCTCGGCGATCCACGGAGCATACTAAATCACCGTGCTAGCGCCAATGATGACTCCTCTTCATCCACGATGAATTTGCGATTTGATAATGTTCTCCCACTCAGAAAGACGGCTCGTTGAGTGGATCACCAAAGCATCAAGAAGGTTATATTCGGGGTCAGACACATTATGGGAGCAACACACCGAGGTGCTGCGAGCTATGCCGATCTAAAGGTGAAGTACATGGTTTTTATGAAAATGTTCATGAGCATAGGGATCTGATGTATGACAACATTCACCGCCTGGATGAAAACATGGCTAAATTCCTCAAACATCTTGAGGTGTAGGAACCACGATAGATGAAATCCGGGAGTTTGTCAAAGAAGACCCGCGACTCAACTCTAAAGTCTTTGGAGGCTCTTGAGGCGCACTTGAAACAATCCTCCAACCTCACTGAACTTCTCAACATGCTCAAGTCGCAAATGTTCGGGGTCTTCCATCCTCATCCAATCTCTTCAAGCTACATTGGACTCTATAAATACGCAGGTGACTACTTTAACTCGGGCCTCGTCTTCTATGGCTTGGAATCTTGGTCCACGAATGACGGCCTTGGAATTATCTCATGCGAACTTGGATGCAAAGGTCACGGTCTTCAAGCGGATACTTGGACATAAAGGCCATGATGGCTGAAATCTATCGGGCCTTCAAAGGTCAAATGGTCAGTCCCCTCATCACCTACTCCAACTCTTGCCCTCACCGGCCTTCGGCAGCGGTTGAGGGGAGAATATTGTCTGAAGAAACTCCTCTTCAAGCGAGGGCGAAGACCACCGATCTCAGCGGCTCAAACATCATCATCATCACACCGGTCTCTGCATACCAATCTCATCACTACCACCTCCAAAGCAACAACAACAGACAGTCTTAGCACCAATCTTGACAACACCACCTCCCATCATTGCATCATCTTCCTCAGGACAAAGCAAGGGCAAAAGCATCTTGATAACTACTTGAACACGAGAGGATTCCCTACAAAATCGGTGACACTGAATATCTCTTCACTCCTCAACAACTAACGAAACACCTTGCTAAAGAAGAGAGGAAATTGAAACAAGCTGAGGATGAAAAGACAAAGGAGGCATTGACCAAAGTGATTGCCGAAGAAGCTGAAAATGTGGGAATAGATGCAAGCAAGCTCAAAAAGGGTCGAGGCGAGACAAGTTCATGGAAGCTCAGTACGCTCAAATGGCAGCAATGAGAGCTCGATATGAAGAAAAGAGAAAGAAAATCTGAAGCTCTCGGGCAAAAGCAATTAAAGAATATAAGCGACAATGACCACCGAAGGCTTCTCTGAAAAAATCATCGATGTCAAATCATTCCCAACACCAAACCGTTGGCTATGAATGTCTACAGAGGGGATGACAAAAGACACTTTGAAGTTCATGATCCATTAAAATTCAGTGACTTTGGGATCATTGAACTTGATGAACTTGGTCCGATCATTGGAAAGAAGCAAAACAAGGTGGTCAAGGAGTTGATGAAGATGCTTAGCAAAAGATATGAAAGGCTAAGGAAGCACCAACCCAACCGAGAATTCACCGCCTTGGCGCACCTCAAGGATCTCAACCACAAGCTTCCAGGCAAAAGGAAAAGAGTTGATTTCCAACCCGAGATCAAAGTACCGGCCTTGAATGCAACAGAGCTGCTGAGGGAGTAAAGTTTGTAAAGCTGTCTAGTGATTGAAGAGCCTGAAAGAGGGCTATTCCACATTGATGTCTACGGGAACCCTACATTTCAAAGATGGAGTGACATTGATCAGGTGGAGTGGTGCAATGATCACTATATTCCTGTGGCCTCTCGGATCAATCCCGCAAGCGTCGAGGTTCGTCAAGACACGAATGCCAAGATCGAGACCATCGACAGGGAAACACTCATCACCAAGAAAGTGAAGCTTGAAGCAGGGTATCCATCCGGATTGACATCATTTTGTTTTATCTTTTGTACTAGCGATAGGAACTATGTAATCGATCAATAAGCGATGTATGTTTTATTCATTTACTAAGTGTTCCTTATTGTATTCATTAGTACATTCAGTGTAAGAAGAAGCCTCTTGCTCACTTACAGCGATCAACCACTTAGGCTATTTGTATATCCAAATAGGGGAGGCTGTTGGGTTCAGTAAATACCCAAACCCCTTAATCTAGGATTTGAATAGAAAATAGCTCAAGTATTTAATCCGAACACTAATCAGGTCACTGAGTGCATAGCCTCTCAGTGAGTCATCTTCGGATACCCAAGATGCGAAGGAGTCTCCCACTCGATAGGCGGAACTTAATGGGTGAAGGAGTCAAGAAGAAGATGATGGATTCAGGTGAGTGATGACAATAACTCATTGAATCCCTAAGATTCCTCTCCAACTTTTACTGAAGACAAAGCTGAAGTAGAAGATCAAGGATGTAAAGATGAAGAAAGAGCGGACAAGGCAGGAAAGTTTGAATCGAGATAAGGCGAAGTCCTTATCAACCAAAGTCAACTTTCCTGAATGGCAAAGATCGTGCTCGTGTCATCACCGAGTTTAGGAAAGTAGTCTTGTCTCTTACCTAGAATAGTCTTTGTAAAATGAGACAAAATACATCAAGATTTTGTCTTACGTATGATGTCGGTTGTCACTTAGGAAACAGTCAAATATCATACATGTATAAATAGCATAAGAGATGGAGTGAAAAGATTAAGCTTGTGAATTGTAAAACACACATACACGCAAGCCATCTTTTCACTCCTCCAAATACAACTTAGTTCTGAGATAGCTCGGTGAGCTCTAAGAGTTGTGCTCGGACTTAGCTTTGAGCTTAGAGAGGAATCACCCAACTTTGTCATTTCAATCCCAAGTACTATTCAAGTACTTGGGTAGCGTGTCTTTGTTGAATTATTTCTAATAAGAATATGACGTTGAAAATTACTGAGTATGTTTTCTTTATGTTAATTTCAGTCATAGTTCACTTTTAACTTGTTTTAAAACTGTTTTAAACGATAGTGAACGGGGAACAACAGACTCTATTTAGAACTCGGGTTAGTCGAATTTGCGTCAATTTAAGTCGGGTTAATATATGTTAAATGATTAAAAGAATGGCTTACTTCATATTTTTACATTGTAAAAGTGTTAGTCGTGTCGTGTTAGTCAATTCGGGTCAGGTCAAGTCAGGTTAAGGATTAAAAAATATACCTTAACTCGACCTTATTTAGAACTCGGGTTAGTCGGATTTGCGTCAATTCGAGTCGGGTTAATATATGTTAAATGATTAAAAGAATGGCTTACTTCATATTTTTACATTGTAAAAGTGTTAGTCGAGTCGGGTTACTCGGGTTCGGGTCAATTCAGGTTGAGATTGAAAAAAACATACCTGAACCCGACCCTATTTAAAACTCAGGTCATTCACGTTGACGCAATTTAACCCGGATATAATATTGAACCCGAATAACCCGACCCAAATAGTCATATTCAAGTTTGGGTCTAGTCTGTTTTATGACACCCCACGATATGAAACACCTATTTTTTACTTTTTATTTTTCTTTTATTATATAAGAGTTTTTTGTTTTTTTATCATGAAACCCTGACCCCGAATAGTCATATTCGAGTTCGGGTCGAGTCGAATTTTATAACACCACTAGATGTGAAACACCAATTTTTAACTTTTTATTTTCCTTTATTATATAAGAAATGTTTGTTTTTTATCATGAAATAAACCAAAAAAAAAAAACTCTCAGTCAGTTTGTTTTGTTAAAGGAAAATGGTAAATGGACCTAATTAAAGAGACATAAAAAGAGGATAAATGGGTATGCAGATCTTGTCAATTCATTTATCATTAATATACTTTAAATCAGTGATTTGTTAAGGTTACGAAAACATTATTTGTCACATCTATCAAGCAAGAATTAAATGTTACGTTAAAGGAAGTAGTCATCACTCCCTTATCATTTACATCAGCGCCACTTCAGTTTTCTATCTTCTCTCACTTCAATTCACTCTCTCTCACATTTCACTCATTTTGGTCATCTTTCATTAAAATACTCACTTTATACAAATATATCTCACTAAATACCCCACACACTCAGAAAATCAAATAAAAAATATTAAAACAAAAAATAAGGCCCACACAAATTAATTGCTCACCATTGTGAGCCGCTCACCACTCTCTCTTCTTTTCACCGTAACTTGTGACTCTCGTTTTTGCAGTCACGCGTGACATGCATGGTTACGGAGGGCATATCATGATCACTCCGTCTAGTCTTAAAAAAATTACGAGATATGAGATGTACGTACCAAAGATATATCAAACTTGACACAAGCGATTGGTTTTTATTTTTGGCTACTTGGCCGCACAAATAAATGATGTGCCCTTGCGACTCACACATTGCCCAGAACCACTATTTGAGTCGCACAAATACGATTTTCCATATTATGCGAGTATGCAACTTTACACCTATCACTTTTCAAGTTTTTTTGTTGTTTTTTTAGTCATTTGAAGTTTGTCATATGCAGGTTCGTAGTAATGTAATTAGCTCAAAGTTACGAGAAATCGTACAAGTATTGGCACTTGTTTGGATCGGGATGTTCTTTATTAACGTGACCCAATATCCTCCAAATCTTGAGTGTAAACGAACAACAAATACGATTTGACAAATAATTTTCTTTAACAGTTAAATATGTCGTTCAAGTATGTATAGTGTGACCTTTGTTAAAAGGTGTTACTGATAGTTTTGTCATGTTTAGGGGTGTAATCGAGCCGAGTCGAGTCGAGTATTGACAAGCTCGAGCTCGGCTCGACTTATAATACTCGAGCTCGACCGAGCCTCAATATTCAAACTCGAGCTGGGCTCGATTACTGAAACTCAAGCTCGAAACTCGGCTCGGCTCGGCTCGTATATATTAAAGTTTATGAAAAAAGCACTTAAAAAAAGCCACCCACAATATGATTAGCACCAAAGTATATCAAAAGGTAATACTTTACAATTTCTAGTTCCCAATTCCAACAAAAAACAATGTGATAATAATAAGCCACCCACAACATGATTAACGCCAAAGTAGATCAAAAGGTAACAGTTTACAAATTCTAATTTTCAGTTTCCAATTCCAACAAAAAACAATGAGATGGATTACTAAGACTGTCATATAAAAACTAGAAATATAAACTGGTCATCATGCATTCGAGCCAACAAAATGATTATGGGTAGGGGGTCCTAGACTGAATTTTCTTGTTCAAGTAATGGGAAGGATGACTTCAATTGGCTTCTTCTCTTTCTGAAATGTATTATATAATAATATATAGAAAACATTAGCATACTAAAAATCAGTAAAAGATACTAAAAGATAAGAAATCGTACTTTGTTCTTTCTTTTTAGTCCATGAAGACTACGACACCAATCTCCTCCACAAAGTAAGACTTCAACTGTTTCGGGAGCTAAAGATGCTCTATAAGTATCAATCACTCTACTCCCCGTGCTAAAAGTAGCTTCTGATGCAACTGTCGTGACAGGAATAGCAAGTATACCTCGAGCCATACGAGACAAAATACGATACCTTAAAGAATTTGCACGCCACCAAGCTAAAACATCAAAAGCTTTCATATTATCATCACAAATATATACCCCCTCTTCAAGATAGTTATCTAATTCTGATTTTTGTGGCCGCACACTTCCATTTTTCTTCACATACTCATTAAATTCTGACCAACCGGAAGATGAAGCTTGGACTGGCACATTGTTGCTTGTCAAACCAACACTTGTTTCACCACTTTGTTCGCCACTAGAGTAATATTCATTTACATATTCTGCATATAGCTCGCCTAGGGCATCCTCTACTTTTTTTATATTAGCTTGAAGTACGTCTCCAGAATACATTCTAGGAAAAGTAAAGTTAGCCACTGTCATTTTACACCTAGGATCTAAAACCGCAGCTTACACTCCTTCCAAAAATGAGAACTTTCTTCCTCCACCTCTTCGATATTTCCACTATTATTAGTTGGGTGATTTGCTTCGTTATCTTCTTAACTCGGGTTGTCTTTTGATGTTCCTGTTGCGACGAATTGACTACCACAACCATTTTGACCCAAACCTTGAGATGATGACCAATCTTTTGGAGATGATTCCATATCTAATAAAAAAACGCAACCTGTAATATTAGTATATTACTTACAACAACCCATAGAAATGTATAACTAATTCAAAGCTTCTCATAATAGCACCACTTTAAAAAGTAACTCGATTGGAAAAATTAGCATACTAAAATTCAGTAAAAGATATTAAAAATAATTAAAATCTAGATCTTCAACATCACCTAAATTTATATTAGTCGTAATCGCTGCATAATAAGGCTTCAAATAATATACCCCTTTTGTATTACTAACTTGTTTGTTGATTTTGTCCAAAAATCGGGAATACCTACACTTCTATGGTGGATTCGTTTCATCATAAAAACACAGAACCCAGAAACAAAAATAAAGAGTATCCTAAGAACAATTCCTTATGCTATATTGATTTAATATGAAATAGTCAAATTAAAAACTAATAATTACCTTAGATACTTGAATGATGAACCGTGGGATTCAACCTATGATTGATTGATTTAGATGTTCTTAGTCAAATAGTGGTTTGGTGTAAAATGGGAAGAAATGAAACGCACCAATAATGTGGTTTGGTGTAAAATTGCTTTTAGGTTTTTAAGTTTTTATTTTTATATGAAGAACAATGAAGTAAATATATGTCTACATAAGGGGTATATGTAAATTTACAAAAGCTCGTTAAAGCTCGCGAGCTTGACGAGCCGAGTAAATTAAAACTCGAACTCGACTCGACATATTAAACGAGTAGCTCGAGCTCGAGCTCGACTCATTTAAAATTGAGTCGAATCGAATATTTTTCAAGTTGATCTCGAGTTGCTCGCGAGTTGTCTCGCCTCGTTTACACGAGTGATAATAATTATTATGGTTTAATAGTCAGTTTTGTCATGTTAAGGACTTAACGGTAATTTACATTAATTATTTATCAAAGGGAGCAAATAGACACGAGGCACGTGGTTTTTATGGAAGGGGCAATTTCACATCTCTCTTTTCAAAATATAAACAATTTCATATATATCATTTGGCATAGTTGTTAAGATCAAGATTTTGATCTTAGGATCTTACGATTTTACATACTACAAAGCAAAAACGATTTCAATCTTGCGTATGATGTTTGCGAGATAGGATAACCATAGGATCTTAAGATTTTGATCGATTCTATCTTACTTTTATCAAACCACAACCTAAAAAAAAGTATCATAGTTGCCATCATTTGCTCTTGTGGGTAGCAAACAAATTTTTTTTGCTTTTGTGGGTACTATACTTTCAAATTCATCCTCTTTAGGGTACTATGTGATATTTTTGCCCTCCGGGAAAAAAATCTATTAGCTAAGAGGGGCAAAAATGTCTAAAAATTTCGCAAAATACCCTAAAGAGAATGAATTTGAAAGTATAGTACCCACAAAAGTAAAAAATTTTGTTCGCTACCCACAAAAGCAAATGGTGTCAAGTATAATATTTTTTTTTTATCATTTGCCCATTTATGTATTAAACACTTCATAATCATATTTTTTATATACATTTTCAAAATATATGATATATAACAATATGTAGATTTGCATAATTATACAACACCAATAAATAAAATGACGCTATAGTAGCATATTAAGATCCCGGTCCGATCTCACAATCACGATCTTACAAAGACTAAAACGATCTTAGGTAGGATCCCGATCTTAAAAACTTTGCTTTTTTGTATCCATAATGTTAGTTACTTGCTTTGATATGATTTACTCTCAGTTTCATATATGTATCACAAATAGGTTTGTTTGTTTTTTTGACTTATTTGTTCTTTAGAATCATATTAATATGTATATGTTTTTTACGCAAATCATAACGTTATTCATATACAATAGATACAAGCCTGATATAAACACATGATTAATTAAAGTACATATTTGACACATGAGATTATGGAGAGATTATAGTAAAAAATAAGTTATTTAAAAAATAATTTTTATTTGTCAGACAGAACTTATGAGATTATTAAAAAATAATCTTTCATAATTTTTGAAAATAAAATGTTACTTCATGTAGCTTATAAAAATGATTTTTTTTTATAATCTTTAGCAGCATCAACAGAATTTATTTTTACCAAACATAATGTCGAAAATTACACAACCACACAACCCGAGACAACAAACACTCAAACTACCCGAGAGCTATAAGCATACAACTAAATGAGTAATTAAATGTATCAATGCTTTGTTGTTAATAATGCAATAAATTATCTATTATTGTCATTAAACTTAGAAGAAAAAAAATCTGTTGTTTATGTTTGACTTTGTAAAGCACGGAGTAATTATCATAGCTAATTAGATTAGCATTAGAAGGTTTACGCAATTTTGTTGTATCCACTTACATCATATGTTGTTTAAAAGAGATATTCAAGTGTATTTGTATCCACGAGTTCTGAAGGAAGAGTCTTGAAACCAATTTTAAATTTTAGACATGTCGTAATAGTGATTGTCAATAGAGACGGAACCCGGGTGGGCAAGGGCGAAACTTTTAAGGGGCAGGGAGGGTCCCGGCCCCTCAAAAGTTGCGGCAACTAATGTAAATATTATAAGTTTTAGGGATAATTTAGTTGATGATACAAACAAATCTTCGATTCGACCCCCTAAAATAAATTCGGCCCTCTCAAAATAAATGTTCAAGTTCCGCCACTGTCGGTGGGTCCTGGGGTCCCGTAATATCTATAGATTATGTGTCGCTTTGTTAACTTAAAAAAAAAATGTAATCTTATTTGATTCTCCCTAAACACACATGATGATTTTTTGTTTTGGTTTCATTCATGTCTGCCAACTCAACAACACGTTAGTTTCTTTCTCATCAATCAACTTCATCACCAAATGTAATAACACAAATCAACATCACTACTCAAGTATATTAGCCACGTGCATATACTTGAGAAAATACTCACACGCACATAAAATGAAAGAAAAAGAAGTCGGTTAATTGTATTAGCCACGTGCATATAAAATTGGGTTAATGGTCTGAAAAATATATCAACTTGTCACGTTTTACTATTGTGACAATAAATTCTTAATTTTCCTATTATAACCAAAAAGTTTCTTAATAACCCTTATTGTAACCAAAAAAGTTTCTTAATTACTCTTATTGTAACCAAATTTTTTAATGACCCTTATTAAAACAAAAAATCCGCAAAATCACGTTTTACTGATTCTGCTTGTACTCAGCAAAGTCACTAGTCGATTGAGCTCATTCGTGGTAAGAGAACTGTTTAAGCCCGATGCCTGTTTCGAATTTATTGTTCATCTCAGCATCAAATTCAATTTCTTCTCCAACTTCATCTTCCCTGGTCATCCTCTTTCTCTTCCACAAGACAAATGCAACGACAACAAGAAAAGTAATTGCAACTGATACTCCAATTATTAGTCCCACCTTGTTCTTTTTCTCATTCACTAAATCAGGGACTGGGATAAAAAAGTCAGGGCTTGGTATTGGTGGCTGCATCTGGTTGTTTCCATCTATTACTAAATCAGAACTATTGAAAGTCCAAGATCTCATTGTATTTCTCTTAAAAACATTTCTAGTAGCTGCTGAAAATCTGAAAACAACCCATTCCGGCAACACACCACTTAGATCAACCGTGAAAAAAAAAGTCCATCTTGACGTACCACTGTATTATTTTGAAATCCAGTGAAAGAAACACTAATATTTTTCGAAATTGAGTCATATGTAGCCCAAGCTTGACACACGCCCCCACCAGTTACATTGCTTAACCATTTTCGAGCACTAGCAGAAGAAAGAGAGCTAACGTCTATACCCACATGATCACCCATGGGAGTATTCCTATCGATTCTTGGATCCCAATTGTTCCAAAAGGTATCAAACTCCACTTGCAACAAATCTGGTAGCTGCAGGTTCGGGAGTGTTATTTAACGGAAGCCCCATGGCCCCTCCAGCTGTTAACACCGAGTTATTCTGAGCCAGAAAGAATGTGGGACCATCACCATAAGATGTATTTTGATTTGAATCAAGCACAAAGGTGAAACTGGTAGAGAAGCTTGCTAGCCCACGAGATCTACTGTCGTAAAACGTGATTTTGCGGATTTTTTGTTTTAATAAGGGTCATTAAGAAATTTGGTTACAATAAGAGTCATTAAGAAACTTTTTTTGTTACAATAAAGGTCATTAAGAAACTTTTTGGTTATAATAGGAAAATTAAGAGTTTATTGTTACAATAGTAAAACGTGGCAAGTTGATGTATTTTTCAGACCATTAACCCTATAAAATTTGTCATGAAGCTTAAAGGTAAAAAAGAAAAAGGCTTGGCTTGAGACTAGATTAATTTTTTTTTGTTCATAAAAGTACAAATGTGATTTGGATTGCTTGGGCGTAATTTTGGTGGAATTGACAGAGTTTTGATTGCGCAAGTCTCAATATTTGATCCTATGTAGAACGGAGCTTTGTGGAAGAAATTTTAAATTTCCTTAATATGATAAGATTTAATCTCTGTTGACAATACAAACCATTTTATGTCTAGAAATAAGCAATTGCTTTTTTGTATGATAAAATATACTTTATGTTATTAACTGTAGTAAGGTATTGAACCTAGTAGTATGATTATTAGAATTGCATCATGTGCATCAACAAAAGACTTAACCATCGACTTTTGGATTTAATAAAATGAGTCGTTGATTTCATTATATATATATGCTAATCCGCTGCGACGGTGGAAATAAAAAAGCCTTCCCTGCGTCACGTGCGAAGCACACCTCAGGCTTGGGCTTCTGATTACTGGGCTTTTGGGTATACTAACATGTGGCCCACATGTTTAGCCCACGATGGGAGATTGGATAAACACCGTCACTTTGAGATAAAGTTCAGCGTCTGCTTTTTCTACACTTTTCTCCAACCGCCATTTTTTTTTATCAATTATGGGGGTAGGTAGTCTGAAGTCAAGTAAAGTTTTTATCATCAAATCAAATTTATTCATTCCATTCGATCATCAAATCAAATTAACGCATAACCGAAATCCCAATCCACAAATTTATTGAACTTTATTCAAGAGACGTATTGAAGAAATAGAAAAATTAGTTGTGTAAGTTTATCAACCCTAGCGATTATGAGTTCTATTAATTTTGGATGTATTTTCACTTTCCTCACATATGCAATCAGTTCGTTTCATACGACCCAGGAACAAGTGACGAAGTTCATGAAACCGTGTGTGCGAGATTCAAAAGGGAGCTCCTTATGTTTGACAAGGTAATACAAATTACTCTATTTAATTTTTAGCAATTGATAAAAATTGACAGTGACTTGAGGAAAACCATTGGTGATTTTATGTTTAATATTGTCAAAAATATAAATACACGTTATTGGTGATGATAAACAATATACTTGGGTCAGTGATAAAGATGGTTTTGGTTTTAGTGTGTGGTCGCTCATGCTTTTGGTTTTGTTTTACAAGTAATTGACGGAATGAAGGCGGGTATGGGTTGCATTACTAGGCTGAGGTATAGTATTTTTTATTTGGGCTTTTGTTGCGAAATCAAGTCATTTGTGCAAAAACGTTAGTTTGTGTCTTTGTTGTTTGTATAAGCTTATTTTTGCAACTTCAAGCAAGGATGTAAGTTGAATAACTTAAACATATTTGTTAACGTTTGAAGTACAGGTGAGAATTTTGTCCCATTTACTAACGATTGAGTCGATTTGGGTTTTGTTTGAACTATATAAATGGGTAAAAGAACAGCTTATACGTAACAGGTCAAACGGGTAAAAAAGGTGTAAGCCGCCCAAAGTATATTTTGATAAAATTATACTTAACGTCAATCCAACCCGTTATGATTGATAAAAGTATTGCCAGTTTTGACCCATATATAACCTGAACCGCCCATCAAGTATGGACAACTAATGTATGACCTACATTGGAACAGGGCCTCACAATTATTGAGTGTAAAAGAGGTGGGGATGTATTTTCCGACACTCACTCAAGTTGGCTCCAAACAGCCGTTGCTAATCCTGAAGCAATGTTCTTCAAGTTTGTACCAATTACTTCTCTTCTTAATGGTGTTCAAGGGAGTGGTTATCTTAGTCATGCGATCAATTTATATTTACGATGTAAGTCATTCAAGTAATATATGTCAATTTGATAACTCTTTGTTAGTCTTGTGACTCTTCTCGCATGACTGATGAATTTGTGTTTACAATTTTTGTTGTTAATTGTGCAGACAAGCCTGCTCTAGAAGACTTGCAATGTTTCTTGGAGTTTCAAGCTCGTAGACTATGGGCCCATCTGTATTATGAATGTGCAGGGGGCGAGGCGAAAAAATGCACTTCTTATACATTGGATGGTGCGGATGTGATTGGTGAGCGATCATCCCGAGAGGTTAGTATCTCATTTTTCATAGATTCATTTTTCTCCCTATACCTTTTACATGTGACAATAACTAAGCTTCTCCCTGAGTTGGTGCCACCAGGACTGTCATAGCGTAATATGATTGTCTGTCAATAACTAAAATTTTGAAAATGCGACATTTTTTTAGTGGTTATATATGTTGGCAGCTTTATCGTATTGCTTTTTTATGTATTTATCTATTCATTTCCATTGGCCATTTACATACACAATTTTAAAGAGCGAAACAAAAAAGAAAATAAAAAAAATTAATAAGTATTGTGATTTGCTTTGATCTGTTGGCGTCTTTTATTGTGTTTTGTTATCTGCCATGATCTATTCTACCAAAGTGCACTTCGTTGGTTCCCTACTTACGGGTAATATTATCACTCATTCCGCTTTATATATTTTACGCCACGAAAAACCGAGTCATCTTCAAGCTTATATTGATTTTTTTCAAGATAAGAACATTGGATGCAGTCGTGATAACTCTTACTCATGTTGATGCTATTGGAGGTAATGATTAGCAAATTGCTACTGTAATCAACCAGCTGAATTTACACACATGTCCCTGAACCTGTGTTATACTTTTTAAGTTTGGATGACCTTCGGATTTGGACAAACAATGTCCAAACGCATATTTTTATTTATGTAGCCTTGCGTGACTTTAATGTACAAAATGTCGATAGGTTCTCAAGTAATGAGCTTATTAGATTGCTTAACGAAATTAAGTTGGTGTTTTGTAATATGATTGCAGTGACGAACAAGGCGCATTATTATCTATTAGACACGAATGTGGTCACACCTGAGGCTGCCGTCTTAGAATTGCAGTTCGACATCATATAGGAAAAGCCATCCGAAAGTCTTGAACATTGTAACGTTTTTGTTGTGTCATCAGATTACTACTCTACGAGTGTGGCATGTACGTGATTATCGTTCCTTCGGCTTCCACTTTGGAAATGTTTGTTACATCAGGTAATAAAGATACACCGTAGCTCCATAAAATAAACACACTTACTACAGTAATATTTAGATGCAGATCCCTTTACTATTATTTATGCGTTTTGTTGCAGTGGTGTTAGACTGTTAGTCAAATACCTGACGAGACTTATCCCCTTACAAGATTGTGATGTCTTTATAATGGTAATCACATGCCCCTTCAGCTGTCCATAACCGTCCATGCTCGCTTTATAAAAATTTTCGACTTTTAGTATTACCATTTCCGTGTTTTTTTCAGCATGCATTGAGACCAGATCGTTCTTCTTCAACCCATTTTGGACTTCCAAAGGTTGAATTTCACGAGCTTTTCTCCTAGCATCTTCTCATTAAAACTGCGTATCATGTTGGTGCTTATGTTAGTTTTGACTCTAGGCTTTAGAAGACGTACGAAAAATCAAGCCAATAAAAACCCTTTTCACAGGTATGTTCTTTTTATGTATACGTCAACTTATTTTCTCATAAACGGGTTTGAAACATCCATCTGTATTGAAAAATGAAAACCAAATTGTGTTGGGGACATTTGGAATGCATGAGTAGTAAACAAATATTATTGGAATTATTTTCTGTAATGAATGTAGATATGATGCATCTCATGGATCATGACATAGTGAATCAAGGTCTTTTGAAGTTCAAGGAATCTGAAGTTAACTGTAAGGACATCTGTAATTTAGTACGCATGATGCCTGCAATCCGTCTACAATCATGCACATTTTTTTGTAAACAACAACCGTAATGAAAGTATCAATTAACTCTCTAATTCGGTACAACAATTTAAAAATACTGGCAACTTTCAAGGTCCCCAAAAAATTAAACAGACTGTCCGAACTTACTGCAACGTATCTAAGTGCCCAAAAAAAAATTAAATAACTCCGCCGCAACGCGGCGGGGGGTTTCCACCTCGTTTTATCTACTAATACAAGGAAGCTGGAATTTTATTATTGTTTTTTTTTTTCTGGTCAATCTTAATTGTCCCTAGCTCTAAACAATATCCCTTGAAATATTCCTCATTGACCAAAAACGAAATAAGTAACTCATTAGGTAAATACTCAGTATATACTTTATACATGCCTTGCAAGTATTGTTTACTTTATCAAGCAACATTACTATTACAATTTACGAACTACAATGAAGAGTAGTAATAGCTTAAATTTATAAAATTAAAAGATACTTTTTTTTAAAAAAAAGTTGTAGAAAATTTATTAATAATAAAACAAAATAATATAATTATTATGAAGAATTTACAAAACGGCCATTAAGGTTATAATCATTTACCAAACATCCTTTAAAGTTATAAATATTTTACAACGCACTCATACGTTTATAAAACTGAAAGTACAACCCTTAAATTTACTAAATTTACGTTTATGTTTTAATGATTATTTTGCTAACCCTTTTATTAAATATTTACAATTTATAGAATAATTTTGTCTTTAGATTAATAATATGATAAATGATTCTTATGCGTACTAATCAAGCCTACAAATGTATCTAATGATTTGATTGGTTGATTTTAAAAAATGATTGGTGAGAATTTAGAGAGAGAAAATACATAATATAATTGTACAAGTGATTTATGCATTAGCCATATATTTAGGCATGATTAGTAGGTCTAAATACCACTACTCAAGCAGGTAGTCGAGTATAGACTTTTCGTAATATTTTACAAATATATGGATAGTAAACTAAAGAATATATAAAAACTCAAAATGGGACTGATTTGCGCTTAGTTTTATACTAAGTACAGTCGTTTGTCACTCATTGTTATTATTTAGATATATTTTTGCATTGTTTATTAAAATTGTTTCGGAAAAAATTTCGTCGCAATGTACGGGTTACTCCTATTCGTTGTTCTTAAGACAATATTATATCATATGATATTAACAATATCGATTAGCTATACCTTTTGCAAATGGTATAAGTGAGCTAATATGATATTCAAATTGACAAAGCATTATAAATTGCATTCGGAACAAAATGTACTTTGAATTATAAAATGAGCTAATAGGATCTTCAAGATTCACAACACACTATAAAGTTAGCTATCACTAATTTAATTGAATTATGTACTTATACAAAAAATCTCCTTTTTAACTTAAACAAATATTTCTTGTTGAAAAAAAGTATTACAAGTTGCAAAGAATACTACTTTTTGGTAAAATAAATACACCAAAAATGCCCAAACGTGTTCTGTCATGGGATGCATAAAAAACAATATTAATAAAAAAGGAGGTGATTTGCACATTTTCATAAACGTTTGAGACACTCAAATTTTGAGTGTTTGTACATTTATACCTATGTTTATCATGTAAGAGTATAAATGTACAAACACTAAAAGTTTGAGTATCCTAATTATTTATGAGAGTTTGCAGATCACCTCCCTAATAAAAAGTTATCACCTACAACGCACTTAATTTGACCGTTAGATGAAATCAAAAGTTAACCACATGTTGATTTTGTACTCAATAATGTGCCAAGATTAAATAACGTGGCTTGCCCTCCTTATCTTTTTTTTTTAGCTTTTATAAAGTAGAGCACTATGATATTGAATGAGGGAGTGATTATAAACACTACCTTTTATAAAGTACGGGATAAGTTATAAACACCTCCATAAATTACAAACACTACCTTTTTTTAGCTTTAAACACTACCTTTTAAATAACGTGGCTTGCCCTCCTTATCTTTTTTTTAGCTTTTATAAAGTACGGGATAAGTTATAAACACCTCCATAAATTACAAACACTACCTTTTTTTCGCTTAACTATAAACCTGAAAGTTCGAAAAAATATAAAGTTTAAATATTAAACTGTCAAAAAATACGGAACAAAAACTGATAAAAAAAACTTTGTGATACTGTAAATTAAGGAGACACAAGAAATCTTTGTACCTTTACCCTCTTTTCAGGTGGGCCAGAGGAGTACATATAACATAACCCTATTAGTACACCTCAAAAAATAAAAGGTTTTTTAAGTATAAAAAACTATAAAACTGAAAGCACAAAATACAAAGTTTTTTTCTTTTTTTTTTCTTTTTTTTTAATATAAAAAACTATAAAACTGAACGCACGAAATAAAAAATATAAAGTTTAATAAGTCAAAATTTTAAAACTGACATAAAATACGAAACAAAAATTGATAAAAATTGTATTGTATGGTAAACAGAGTGGGTTAAGGGGTGAAAGACCAAACAAGGTGGGCCGAATAGCATATCTCATTGAATAAATGCAATGAGTGTGGAGTACGGGACGAGATGGTGATTACGCAATTTCGGTCCCTTGACAATTTTGCTTCTTTTTCAATCAATCCTTTCCGCTATTTAAATTAAACATTGTAGTCTTATAGAAGTGAAAATTTTAGCGGGTTTATCACTGTGTATAGATCTTATCGTGAGGGACGGACTCATGATTTTCAAGAGGGTGTTACACAAAAAAATTGTTAGGCTAACTTAGGTTACACATTAGATGTTTTATTTGAACTATGATAATGTGTGATTCCTTTTTCTTGGTAAAAAGAGTATTATCTACTAATCCCATGGTATATTTGTTTTCAACTAGAAAAATCTTAAGTCGATCGTACCAAGCTTTTGGTGCTTGCTTAAGTCCGTATAATGCCTTCTTGAGTTTGAAGACATGATGTGGTTTCTCAAAGTCGGTAAAACCGGGAGGTTGAGCAACATATACTTCTTCATTAATAAACCCATTAAGAAATGCACTCTTAACATCCATTTGAAATAATTTAAAGTCATAAGCACATGCATATGCAAGTAAGATTCTAACAGACTCGAGCCCAGCTACCGGTGCATAAGTTTCATCATAATCAATCCCCTCTTGTTGATTATAACCTTGTGTGACAAGCCTAGCTTTGTTTCTAGACACTACACCATTTTCGTCCATTTTATTTCGAAAAACCAATTTTGTTCCAATTATAGTTTGATCTTTAGGTTTTGGAACTAACTTTCAAACATCATTTCTAACAAATTGGTTTAACTTTTCTTGCATAGCAATTACCCAAGATTCATCTTTTATTGCTTCGTTTATGTTTTTCGGTTCAATGGTTGATACAAAGCAAAAGTGATTACTTTGATTTTGGGCTTGTGATCTTAACGTTCTTTGATTTAGTTGTCCTATGACCTTTTCTAGATGATGACTTTTGGATTCTTTGATGTTTATAATTTCATTATTTAATGGTTCATCTTTTTTGTCATTTTCAATTATTTCTTGACTTTCTACAAGTTGACTTTCAACTAAGTCATCATCTACCAAAGGTGATGTCTTAGAGGGAGGTAGACTTTCATCGAATGTTATGTTCAACGAATCCTCGACTCTCATTGTTTCTTTGTTTAAGACAATGTAAGCTTTACTAGTTTGTGAGTAACCAAGAAATACACCTTTATAAGACTTTTGGTCAAACTTAGTGATATTCTTTAGTATTAAGAATGAAACATTTACATCCAAACACTCTAAAATATCCTAAAGTTGGCTTTTTGCCTTTATATAATTCATATGGTGTTTTGTTTAGGAAATGACGTATTAAGACTCTATTTAAAATATATGTAGAAGTGTCAACGGCGTTACACCAAAACTTTTGAGGAATGTTTTGTTCATTAAGCATTGTTCTACTCATTTCTTGAATGGTTCTATTTTTACATTCTACAACTCCATTAGATTGAGGTGTTCGAGGAGTCGAGGAGCCGAGAAGTTATGTGTTATACCATTTGTATCACAAAAGTTTCCAAATTGTGTTTCATCGTCAAATTCACGACCATGATCCGTTCGGATCGACACAATGTAATACCTAGTTGATTTTGAATTTTCTTGCTAAGAATTTCAAATTTATCAAAAGATTCATTTTTAGTTTTCAAAAATAATGTCTAAGTAAACCTTGAGTAAGCATCTACTATGACCAAAGTGTATAAGTTGCCTCCATAGCTTCTTATAGCGGATGGACCAAACAAGTCCATATGCAAAAGTTCTAGACACTTAGATGTGGACACCATGTTTTTAGCCTTATGGCTACTATGATTTTGTTTACCAATTTTGCAAGTGTCGCAAAAGTGTTGGTCATATTTAAGTTTTGGTAAAATTCTTACTAGCTCTTTTGAATATAGGTTTTGGATAAGTCTCCTATTAGCGTGACCTAAGCGTTTATGCCAAAGAGTTGAGTTATCATCTAAGGTTGTTAGACAAAGTTTGTCATTAGATATTTTATCTATTTTCATGACGTATATGTTATTTTTCCTAACTCCTTTAGCTATGGAGATACCATCTTTTAGTATTTTACTACCATTTTCTTCAAATAGTACTTTATACTTTTTATCACATAATTGGCTAATACTAAGTAGGTTAAATCCTAACCTATCGACATGAGCAACATTTTCAATAGTTAGGGAGTTATGAGCGATTGTACCTTTGCCAATGATTTTGCTTTTGAGATTGCTACCAAAAGTGACATTACCTCCGTCATAATCTTGGTATGTAGAGAAGAGGTTTTTGTTGCCCGTCATGTGTCGTGAGCAGCCACTATCTTTTATCCAGTCATCAGGTTCTAATCCAACTTTCAAGCATACCTAAGACACAAATAATTCAAGCATTTGGTCCCCAATATCTCATGGGTCCGTTTGGGTTAAACATACCATTTACTTGGTTCATATATGGAAATGATGGGTAAGGGTTCCATGGCATGTAATCTGGAGTTTGATATGGTCTAGGGAAGTTTTGATCCCAACCGATATGTTGATAGTTGGGTTGTATGTTGTGGTTGCTCTTAGGAAAGGGGTGTTTGGCAATAGGTGTTTTAGACCGTTGTTTAATAGTTTTAGATCTAAATTCATTTCTAGCAAGTCCTACTCCTGATGTGACAGCAGGTTTTAGTTTAACATTATCCTTGGTTTTCTTTGTTACTTTGACAAATTCACTACGGTCCGTATTGCAAACATTCTGTCCTTCTGCAGTCCCCACGGCACCAAACTGTACAACTGACGGAACACTATTTTTGACATTTTGTTTGTCTTTTTCGACCGTTTTGGTTTGACTCTTTGGAATTAATACTTCATTAAATCCTACTCCATTCATGTTTCCTGGTGTTTTTTGAATTCTAACTATTTCATCGGCACAAGCAATATTTTTGTTAAACCTTTTAAATTTAGAGTTATGTTCGATTAGAACTTCTTGTGTGAGCTTTAGTTTTTCTATTTCAAGACTAAGCTCTTGACATGATTTGCAACCATCGTCATTTGCTTTTCCCTTTTCTAATCGTTTTGCCTTTTCTTTTAACTCATAGACTTCATTTTCTAAAAATTCCTTTTTAGTCTTTAAAAACTTATTTTTAGTTATGATTTTAAAACTAAGCTCACACAATTGATTATATTGTTTTTGCAAAGAGTCATCATCAATAGAAGAATAAGATGAGTCGAAATGTACCTCGTTTGATTCATGTGCCATTAGAGAGATCTCATCCTTGCTTGATTCTTCATCATCCTCACTATCACTCCAAGCACCACTTACAAAAGCTCGTTGAGTTTTGCTTTTAGGTGGCTTGGGGCAATCTCCTATTAGATGACTTGCATCACCGCATCTAAAACATTTTCTTTCACCTTTTCCCTTTTTGTTATCTCGGTCTTTTCGGGATGGCTTCTTTTCTTCTCGGGGTTGCCTTACGAACTTCCCTCTTCTAAAGAACTTTTTGAAATCTCTAACGGCCATAGCATACTCCTCATCTTCACTACCGGGGTAAGATTCGTCATCATCACTTGATTCCGTTCTTGCCTTTAGAGCAACGGATTTGACTTTCTCTCTTTTTTCTTTGATGATTTCCGAATCTTTCTCCATCACCATTTCATGTACTTTGAGGTTTCCGATTAGCTCATCTAGTGACATTTTTGAGAGATATTTTGATTCCTCAATAGTCGTCACTTTAGCTCTCCACTTCGGATGGAGTGCTCTAAGAAATTTCCTGGCAAAGTTCTTACTATGAAAAGATTCATCAAGTGCTTTAAGAGATGTAATAATAGTATTAAAGCGAGCAAAACCACAATCAATTGTTTCATCTTCAGGGATAACAAATTGTTCATATCGTTGAACAAGAAGATCAATTTTTTTATCCTTGACTTGTGAATTTCCTTGATGTGTAATAATAAAAGATTCCCAAATGTCTTTAGCGGTTTCACACATAAAAATTCTTTCATATTCTTTTCTCGACAAAACATTATAAAGCATCATTTTAGATTCATTATTTTTCTCTATTAATTTCTTTTGATCATCAACAGAAATATCTTTTGTTGTAGAACTAAAGTCTCCTTTAATTATAACAAACCAAAGATCTATATCTTTTGATTTTACATATGTTTCGAAACGTTTTTTCCAATAGATAAATCCATTAGTTTCAAAGAGTGGTGGTCTTTGCATAGATTGCCCTTCTTTAAAGTTTTCGGAATCCATGGATCGTTTCAAGTTTATAAAATACAATATATTTTAGAAATTCTTGAGCAACGAGGCTCTGGTACCAATTGTGGAAAACTAGAAGGGGGGTTGAATAATTTACCGATTAAAAACTTTGTTTTGAAACTTATTGAAAGATCAATTGATATTGATCTTAGATATGTTAGTGAATGATAATCAATATGCAAGCAATATATATAAAGAGTAAATAAGGAAAGAAACAATCAAACAACGACAAGTTGTTTATAGTGGTTCGGTATACAAGGACTCTTTTTCCTTGCCCTACTCCACTCCCCGAGTCTCACACTCGATAGTTTAACTTCACTAGCCAACAAGCTCCTTTCACCGGCGGAGAAACCTTTAGTCTTCGCTTACACACAATTTCCGAAACTAAGCTAGATGTCGAGTTCTTTTCAAGGGTACAACCACTCCCACACATAATGTATTTTAAAGATTAAATACTAACCACTCACACTCACAAGATTATGATGATTTGGTACAACAATGATGTATGAATCAACACTAGATCATATAACAACAAACAAACAAGATTTCCAACTATTTGTTGAAGCTTGAATATGCCTTGATCTTCTTTGGTACAAAAGAGGATCACTATAATGATATGAAACTGAGTGAGAAATGTTAGAGACAACTTGGTTTGGCTTTGCTATTTATAGACAAAATGATCAGCAGGCACCACGGACCACGGATCCCTTAAAAGGGTTCCGCCTGTGTTAACTTTTGGTGCCGTCTGGTCTGACAGCAAGATCACCAAAATCTTACCAAAGTCAACCATATCTAACCAAGATTGTGTAAGATATGTAGAGTCCAAAATCTACACAAAATATCTAGTGAAATCTTCTAGAGATTTCAATGATGCACTACATGATGTCATGTGTTGTTTTCTATTTTTAGAAATATGTTAAAATGTAAATACATATGTAATGTTTTGTTTTAAGAAACTAAAACATGCTTGATCTAAAAATGTTCACATACATTATGGTTTAGAGTCATATCAATAATATGATTAATCAAAATGTAAATGCTTGAGTGATGAAGATATTATTTGAAAGGCTTGTTTTAATATCTATCAAACTTGACAAGCTTTAAGCTTTATAAAAATTAAATTTACTTTTGTCGTTAACAAAACTTAGGTAAAGATCATAAAATATAAATAACGTTTAATGACGATATTTGTATTAACAGAAGATATATCATAGTATGATCACTTTGAAGAAGTTACGGCGTAACTCCTCTCTCACATTACGCCGTAACTAAAGCGTGGCTCAGAAAACCAACTTAACAGAAGATTACGGCGTAACTCTATCCAAGATTACGACGTAACCATATTAGGTAAAATGAGGTTCCGCGCCACTACTAATTACGCCGTAACTCATGCAACAACTACGGCGTAACCAAGATTTATTGAAGATACGGCGTAATTCCTTCCAGAGGTTACGCCGTAACCATCATTATTAGTGAAAAATATGAAGACTTGTATGTTACGGCGTAACTCTTATAATTAGTTACGCCGTAACCAGATCTGGCCTATAAATACCCCACGATTTCCCGCATTTGAGATCATTCCATTTCACACACAACATTCAGAGAACGTGAGAAGAAGTCGAAGGCTGTTAGGAATTGGAAATTCCATAAGGAAGTGTCAGTCACCCCAACTATAGTCTAGCATATGTTAGCTCGTAGACATATCGTTATTTACGTTATTTAGTAGTTAATTAGTTAGTTATTAGCTTAGTTATTAATTTAGAGTAACACCGTGAAGGAAGGACGCGTCTTTACCCACTGTATACCTGATCCACAGTCCGACAGGAGGACGAGTAGGTTGTAACTATAAATACCCCTTCCATCCTTGGAAGGGGTGGATCTTCTTAATCTTACCTTTTCCTTTTTGTTTTATCTCTCTCTAGAACTCCCTCTCTACTCTCTTCATCTCTCTAAACATGGCACTCTTATTTCATCATAATCCTAGACCACCCGAATCATCAAACAACATAATATGTATGATCCCACAATTGGCATCAGAGCTTAGGTTTTGTTATTTTTGGTGATTCGAATGGTTTTTATACGGTTTTTCTTATGCGGTTTGTGTGGTTTTCTATGATGCGGTTTGATATGGTCTTGGTGATGTTTGAATGATTTTTGATGTGTTTACTGCTGATTTCATGTTAGTTTTATTGATGGTTTAGTATATGGAATCTGGTTTTAGTGTATTAAAGCTGCTGGTTGATTCTGCTGATCATTTTGTGCTGTTTGTATGCCTGCTCGTTGATGCGGTTTGAGGACCTGTTCTATCATGCGGTTTGGCGTTAAAACTGTCCATATTCAAAGTTTCCTGGATGCGATTTGTGCTTATATGATGTTTCTCTGTGCGGTTTGTCAGGTTTAAAACAGAATGCAGTTTGTCCTATTTCAGTCCAGATTCGATGTATCTTATGCGGTTTGACTATTTAGTCAACTGCGGTTTGTCAATAAAGTCAACTGTGTTTTAACCCTGTTGTGCGTTTTGTCAAAAATGGAAGAAGCGGTTTGTGTTGCAAATCAGGTGCGGTTTGACAAAAATTGTTTATGCGGTTTGACTCTAGGTCAACTGCGGTTTGATAAGTTACATTGCGGTTTGGCCCGTTGTGCGGTTTGTTTAAAGGAAACTGCGTTTTGACGTATGAAGCGTTTTGATAGTAATTGGCAGATGCGGTTTGTTACAAAAGAGTTAAGAAGCGATTTGTGATAAAAGGTTATACAAGTATGCGGCTTGTTAACTAAGATATGTTGATGCATATGATAAATCGTAAGCAGTTTGTCAAATCAGTTAGATATCAATTCAAGAAGATTTATACATATTCAAAAGCATTCATAACACAAATCATCAAAATCAATATTCGAACATCATTCTATCTCAGTCATCATCAACAAGAATCAAGACTCGACTCAAATCTCATCAATCTCAACTGTTACATAATCAAATCACAATCACATTTTAAAACATTCTCTCAAGTCTTGATCTCAGTTTCGATGTTGTATGGTGGTTCTTCAAACACATGGACATTAAATGATCTATACACAAACAATCGAATACATCATTGATATTTTTTGAAGCTCATTGATAACATCAAATAGTCCTGAATATTAAGTGTTAATTTCCCCCAATAATGCTCGTTATTTATATCATTTATATGTATTTACGCTTGTTTTCCATTGTTTTCCACTTTCAGGTAAATTATGAGCATTGGAGCTAAAGAGACGCGGAACTAGAGAAATATCTAAAGATTTATCACAATATGCTATTTTGAAGAAGTTACGACGTAACTCATCTCTCACATTACGCCGTAACTATTGCGTGACTCAGTATGCCAACTTATCAGAAGGTTACGGCGTAACTCCTCCCAAAGGTTATGACGTAACTCCACGCCGCTGATACTTACGCCGTAACTACTGCATCTCTTACGATGTAACCGAGTTTATTGAAGACTACGGCGTAACCACTCATTAGGTTACGCCGTAACCAGCAGATCTAGTGCATTTTACGAAGAAATAGAAGGTTACGGCGTAACTCCTAAATTGGTTACGCCGTAACCCAGATCTGGCCTATAAATACCCCACGAATTTCAGCATTTCTATTCATCCCATTCCACAAACAACACTCTGAGAACGTGAGAAAAAGCTCAAGGCAGGTCTAGAGGAGCATTCGGAGCTGTTTCTGATAAGGTTTTAAAATGTACCTTTTTGAGGGGTCGTTTAAGCCCTTATTTGATCATGTTCGTATCCGTTATTACTTAATATCGTTCCTTTTCACTTTTTAGGTATCTTGAAGGCAAAATGCTAGAATGACACTTATTCGGATGAAAAGGCGCGAATATATGAAGAAAATGGCCAAAGTCAAGAATCGAGACACTTTCAGGCTTTGGGCTGAAGCGACGGCGTCACTGCTTAACTGCGACGCCGTCGTGTACATTTTGTGACGGCTCAGTAGCCAAATTGCTTAATATCAAGTGACGGCTTCAGGTTTTAAAAGAGTAGGGCGTCACAACTCATACGCCCTAGATTTGATCCAGACGGCGTCAGAAGATGAAGCCGACGGCGTCACAACCATAAGGTTACGCCGTCACTAGCCGCAAACAAATATCTTTCGAAGTAGCTGATACTGTTTTGGCCATAACTTTTGCATATGAACTCGGATTTAGGTGATTCAAAAGCCCACGCGACCGGAACGAGAAAATCTACAGTTTGGTGAAAAAAATGGTCGTGACGCCGTCACTCTTTAGGTGTGACGCCTTCGCTCTTTGCCGACAGAAAATCTGCCTATAAATATAACATTATAACTTCACTTTTTGTAAGCCCTAAACCCTAAGTCCGATTCTAGGGTTTAGGTAGGTGTTTTTCCAGCAACTTAAAGGGTTTCAAACACTTTATAAACATCGTGTAATGGTTTGTTTGATTATCCAATCATATGGTATGTCTTCAATTATCATAATTGTTGCTTGCTCTTCATTAATTATGCTTGGCTAATTCATCTAGTGTTTGCTTATGATTGTATGAAACTTGTATATAATTAATTAGATCTTATTGATTTCTTAATGATGCTTGTGTCTATCTTCATCATTAAGGGTGTGACAATTTCAATGAGTCTAATTGGTTTAGTTTATAATTCTTGCATCCTACTGTCTCTTGTTTGATTGGTTGTCTCTTATCTTAATTGTAATTGGCTTAGGAGTGCGACTAGGCTATCGTTGTGTTTAATACTTGATAAATCTTGGATAGTTTATGAATGACTTAGTGGATTTCGTTTACTAAACCCAAAGATAACCTCAAAGTTAGTTTATGAATGACTTAGTGGATTTCGTTTACTACACTTAAAGGTGACTTCAAAGAGTTAGGGAATGCACACCTTACGACCTTAGAAAACACAACGCGTTAAGAATAAGGATGTGACAATTCAACCATCAATAGGACGTGACAATTCAGTAGGTAGAATTGGATAGCTAGCAAGGAGTAATACATCATAAGTAGATACGCTTCACGTTCCTGGTAGACCCACAATTTAATTAGTATCTTTTGGGATAGTTGACTAGCAACTAATTCCACCCTACCCTTCACACCCGAGATTCATAAAATATAAAAATACAAAAATAATCATCCCTCACCTTTAGACTTGAACTGACATACACTTCAGCCTAACGACACTATTCCCCTAGAGAACGATATCAATACCCGTGGCTTACCCTAATACTACACTACAACGATTAGGTTCACTGCCTAGGGTGTTATAAAACTTGCTCGACGAAAAGGAAGTTCCTTTAACCCCGAACGACGCGTGTAGCGTTATCAAGTTTTTGGCGCCGCTGTCGGGGAATAGAATAGCTAGTTAGTAGTCCACCTCGTTTAGGTTTCTTTGCTTGATTCCTATCAAGTAAAATTTTTTTCTCATTTTTTAGCCTTCTCGTAGTCTATCCCCATTCTTCGTGACCTTTGTTCGGAACCTCATCACTTTTCATCATGGAAGGTGATAACCACCCACCATTCATCAACCCACCACCAAATGACCAGCCACGAGCCCGTACTCTTGGTGAATACTCGAGACCAAGCCACCTAGGCTATAGGAACACCATTGAGCTTCCCGACCAAGCCCAAACTACGGCCCTGCGCTTCGACACCATCCGGTTGGTGCAAAACGGATGTGCATTCCATGGACTTCGTTCCGAAGATCCAAATCAGCATCTAAGGGATTTCCTTAAAATTGTCGATTCCATCGACCTTGATGCTGCTACTCGGGAGACCACGCGCCTGCGTCTCTTCCAATTCTCTCTACGGGACCAAGCTAGTAATTGGCTTGAGCGACTTCCCGCCGGATCCATCTCAAGTTGGGATGATCTCACCTCTCGTTTCCTTGCTCAATTTTTCCCACCGGGGAGAACCACTAAACTTAGGAATGACATCTTGATGTTCCAACAACATCAAGGTGAATCTCTTTACGAAGCATGGACTCGATTCAAGGACTTACTTCATAAAGTCCCTCATCACGGCATTGATCTTTGGCTCCAAGTCCAAATCTTTTATGATCATGTCAATTTCCCACAAAGCGATCCATTGACCAAGCGGTGGAAAACTTAGTGATCTCACCGCGGAAGAATCATGGGGTATAATAGAGGACCTTGCCCTATATGACAACGAAAGTTGGAATGACCCCCGTGAGTTGCCCAAAACTGTTAAGGCAATCTCCTTGCCTCCCATTGACTCACAATCTTCCGACCGTAGGATAATCGAACTTGAAGATCAAGTTAAATTCCTAATGAGTTCCTATGAAAATCCTAAGTCTTCACATCATGTGAACAAAGTTTCTTCTTCGTGTGAGCCGTTTTGTGATCCTCATAACACGCGCACTTACACCCGATCCCCCGAACATGCTTCCGTTGACTACGCATCCTCGCGTATTAATGGAACGGGAGGAAAATTCCCTACAATACCCGGACCTAGGAATTTAAATGAAACCCGAGAAGCATGGAAGGGCAAACCCCGACTTCTATTGGGGACAAACCAAAGAATTCACTTCCAATGATTTCTCATTGCCCCCATCTCACGGCCCTTCCCAACAAAACATTGAGGGGATGTTGCAACACCTAGTCGCATCCCAAGAAGCCCAAATAGCTAAGCTCTCGGACCGCTTTAACCAATAACAAGCCGAAATGGATAGGAAGATAGATAACCTTTTGAAAGCCATGACCGATAGTGATAGGAAGGTTAATGCTATCTCAACCCCCGAGCCTTCCAGTGTAGAGATTAAGGACCCAAGTAAGTTAGCTAAGCACGTTCAATTCGTCAACATCATCACCTTAGTATAACCCAATGGAACAAATGACGAAGAGGACCATACACTTGAGGTTAGTAAACCACCGACGAATGAAACAACCGAGGAAATAGATGAAGTAGATACTGATTATTTCAATAAGTTTCCTACGGAAGAAGAACTATCTCGCCACCCTCACTTAGTGCGTGACCTCCGTCACATGTATGTTAGGAAAAGCCCTAGAATCAAGTTTGGGAACCCTTGGAATCTTAACATACCGTGTTGCATAGGACACCTTTTCGTGGCAAAGGCCTACATTGATCGCAAGTCCCCAATCAACATAATGACTAGCACCTACTACAATTGGGTAGTGAAGAAGCCTATTCCAACTAGGCAAGACCCCGATAATCCTAGGGAAAGGTGCAATTTTCTTGGTAGGGTTAAGGAATTGCCAGTTTATATAGGTAGTTTCACGTTTCCTACGGACTTAATAGTTGTGGATGATATTAGTACGGCCATAGATCCTAGCTTGTCCTACGTTATTCTAGGAAAACCTTTCATAGAAAACACCGGGATGACCTATGACCCCTCGTTAGGAATAGTGCGATTCAAAGATGAGACCGATGACATAGCTTACCAAATGCCGTTTAAGATTGAGAAGTTTTCATCACTCTCTAATGATGAAAAGGAAATTAAACTATCGGTCTATTATAGGAATGAGGAGGATAAAGAAAAAGGAGTAGATTATGTTATGGCTAAGATTTTCGGATTCTATAAGGATTGCTTGAACCTAGGACCAGAATATAGAACCGAGTGGGGAGAGGACGAACTCTTAGAGAAGTGTATCATAGGGCACTTCTACAACATGGAATCTCCCAATAGAGACCGTCATGAGGAAGAAGTTGACGGTAACGAAGTCACGTAGGGGCACGACTACGAGTCTAGCTACAAGACTCTTAAATAAAGAAAAGCGCTTCGTGGGAGGCAACCCATGCTTAATTATTTGCTTGTTAGTGTCGTATATCTTTTATTAATTGTTTATTCTCATGTTTAAATTTGTAAAAATGCTTTATTTTGTTTTTAACCTCGTCTTAATGGCATATAAAGGTATTTTACATAAAGGATAAGTGTAGGGAGGATTACACATTTTCAAAAGAAACTTAAACATGAGAATAGCAATTCATTAAAAGATATATATGTGTGTTTGTTCGAGTCAAATGCTTGTATCGAGTCATAATGGATGTTTTGCAGAAATTTTCCAGATTCTAAAGATGTAAATTTTCCGAATTTTTTCCGAGAAAATCGCATGACCAGTTTTGTCAGGGATAACTGACGGCGTCAGGAAGGAGTAAAAACAACAGATTACTTTTTTTTCTCGTTTTCTGAGCTACTTATAAATTTTTGGAATTTTCCAGAAATTCTGTGAACATCCATTCCACAAGCATTATATCCTAGTTTAGTCGAGTCTTATATATATTATTACCGCCGATTTTACGCGAAGGTTTCGTTTGTTTTCTTCGAATGTGCAAGTTTTATTTATCAAGAAGAAGAAACAAAAGATTGGAAGGAGCTTTTCAAGCATACATTTTTCTTGGAAAGGATTTAACCACCACTTTACACTGATCCTACCGAGCTAATCAGGGGAGTACTAGTTTCTTTCGTTTTTAATTACCTTCCATTATCATAACTTTGATACTTTCGGAGAACATTGGGGACAATGTTCAGTTTAAGTGTAGGGAGGGAAAATAAAACGGGAACTTTGAAACTACGCTTATCCTTGATTATTTGCTTTGTCCAATTGCATTTGTGTAATAAACCATGAGAAAATGTCGGTTAGGGTAATTTTGGCTCCAAATTTTTATTTTTTCATGACATATAGGAGTGGGCCATTAGTCTTAACAAAAGCGTCTCACGGATAGGAAGTTGCATGACTAGCACAAAAACCCTTTACCACCTAAATTCCACCAAAAATGTGAGGATCGCCCTTAGATTAGTAGGAATTAAAGCATTCATCTTTAATGCTTAGAGTGTGAACCGGTAGTATATTAGATTCTAGAACTTGTTTTGTGATGCATTCCGAGATCGCTAGTAAGACTACACTTGTGTAGTTAGGAATAACTAAATGATAAGAGGCATTAGGATAACCCTTGTTTGATACCCGTAATATAATTACTTCTTCCACGTCGGTTGAGTAATTCCCCCACACCCTTTGCATTGTACTTATTTTTAGTACACGATACCCCTAGTTAACCCCTCAGAGCCTATCCTTTTCGCGGTTCTCGTGATGTTTCGGTTTTTCTGGAATATCAATGAAGAGCATTGTTTACACCCCACCCCCAAATTTACACCCAAATCGCCTTAGCCTACCTTGTATGCACTCACTTTTAGTGCATTATTGTTATCACCCTAAACCCTTAGTTCAATTATCTAGTTGCTTGCATGAGTTGCTAAGTCGAGTCATATCTTTTGTATACAGTTTTGGGACGACTGGGACTCATGGGAAAAGTTAAAGTTTATGAAATGAATGGAAGGGAACGTTAAATTCCCTTATTTGCGTAATAACGTACCCCAAGTGTTTTGATCTTTTCAATTCAGGTCAAATTAGTGTTAGAGTAATAAAAACTCAAGTGTAGGGATGTGCCTATAAATCCCTATCATTTTGATGTTACCGTAGAGGATGGTAGAGTAAAAGTGTATGAAAAAAAAAACATACGGGCTACCATCCTACATCTATCTTTAAATTTATGTTTGTTTGTTTCAGTTATCTAGAGTTTAGAGTGTCGAGTCTTGGCTTAGCAACGCCATTCTTCGTATGCTTGTAACATAAAGATTTTTGACTTGCCACCACTAAATAGCCTATCCCACCAAACCCTTTATTTCCCTACCGTAAGCCTAACGTTACAACCCTTTAAAGACCTCGTTGATAGTCTTTCCTAGGTGCTTACGCCAAAGCGATGGAGGTTTGATCTATTCTCAAGCCTCTGGTAATCTATGTACTAGGACCGGTTAATGAGTGTTTATCTTCCATTTCCAACTTGTTATATTTCATATACACCCGAGAGATGTGAGTATCCAAACACCCCATGTGAGGTGCTAGTATGTAATTTCCGTGCTTGTTATGACTTTTACGGGGCTTATATGTGTTGTGGATTGTTCTAAACCAATGCTTCATGACCCCTAACTTATAAATTAATTGGCTAAAAGCACATTTGCTTGAGGACAAGCAAATACCAAGTGTAGAGATATTTGATAAGGTTTTAAAATGTACCTTTTTGAGGGGTCGTTTAAGCCCTTATTTGATCATTTTCGTATCCGTTATTACTTAATATCGTCCCTTTTCACTTTTTAGGTATCTTGAAGGCAAAATGCTGGAATGACACTTATTCGGACGAAAAGGCGCGAATATATGAAGAAAATGGCCAAAGTCAAGAATCGAGACACTCAGGCTGCTGGAACTGAAGGCGACGGCGTCCTTCAAGCGACGCCGTCGTGAACATTTTGTGACGGCTCAGTAGGCAAATTGCTTAATATCAAGTGACGGCCGGTTTTAAAATAGTAGGGCGTCACAACTCGAGACGCCCTAGATTTGATCCACGGCGTCGAAGATGAAGCCGACGGCGTCACAACCATAAGGTGACGCCGCCACAAGCTGCAATATCGCGTAGCTGATACTGTTTTGGCCATAACTTTTGCATATGAACTCGGATTTAGGTGATTCAAAAGCCCACGCGACCGGAATGAGAAAATCTACAGTTTGGTGAAAAAAATGGTCGTGACGCCATCACTCTTTAGGTGTGACGCCTTCGCTCTTTGCCGAGAAAATCGCCTATAAATATAACATTATAACTTCACTTTTGTAAGCCCTAAACCCTAAGTCCGATTCTAGGGTTTAGGTAGGTGTTTTTCCAGCAACTTAAAGGGTTTCAAACACTCTATAAACATCGTGTAATGGTTTGTTTGATTATCCAATCATATGGTATGTCTTCAATTATCATAATTGTTGCTTGCTCTTCATTAATTATGTTTGGCTAATTCATCTAGTGTTTGCTTATGATTGTATGAAACTTGTATATAATTAATTAGATCTTATTGATTTCTTAATGATGCTTGTGTCTATCTTCATCATTAAGGGTGTGACAATTTCAATGAGTCTAATTGGTTTAGTTTATAATTCTTGCATCCTACTGTCTCTTGTTTGATTGGTTGTCTCTTATCTTAATTGTAATTGGCTTAGGAGTGCGACTAGGCTATTGTTGTGTTTAATACTTAATAAATCTTGGATAGTTTATGAATGACTTAGTGGATTTCGTTTACTAAACCCAAAGATAACCTCAAAGTTAGTTTATGAATGACTTAGTGGATTTCGTTTACTACACTTAAAGGTGACTTCAAAGAGTTAGGGAATGCACACCTTACGACCTTAGAAAACACAACGCGTTAAGAATAAGGATGTGACAATTCAACCATCAATAGGACGTGACAATTCAGTAGGTAGAATTGGATAGCTAGCAAGGAGTAATACATCATAAGTAGATACGCTTCACGTTCCTGGTAGACCCACAATTTAATTAGTATCTTTTGGGATAGTTGACTAGCAACTAATTCCACCATACCCTTCACACCCGAGATTCATAAAATATAAAAATACAAAAATAATCATCCCTCACCTTTAGACTTGAACTGACATACACTTCAGCCTAACGACACTATTCCCCTAGAGAACGATATCAATACCCGTGGCTTACCCTAATACTACACTACAACGATTAGGTTCACTGCCTAGGGTGTTATAAAACTTGCTCGACGAAAAGGAAGTTCCTTTAACCCCGAACGACGCGTGTAGCGTTATCAGTTTCCAAGGGAGAAGTCACTCCACTACGATAAGCGTTAGCGTTTTATATTTCTTTTACTTTCAATTCATGTATTTCGTACCTTTGAATATTGAATTGATTTGCATGATTAATATGAGCGGCTAAGCACCTTTTGGTGCTAGCCTAGTTATGATTCCTTAATTGTTTTGTTTGCGTTTACCTTTACTTCCGTTCAATTATTTCTAAGTGTATGCATGCATAGTTCATTGGTAGCCACCCTTGGTTCGGTAGTTTTGAATGGCGGTAGAGGCCAATTGCCTAGGAGATATGACCAACTGACCCTAGGTAAGCGGACTGAGACGGGAAGGGTAAGATATGACCAACTGACAACCCTTTCTACTTGTGCGATTTGACCAACTGATCACCTATCGTTTGGATGAACTTAAGAATTGGGTGGTGTAGTGTCTAATTTCCTAACGGCCGGGCACTCACTATTTTGAATATAGCATGTAGCAGTACTTAATGACTTGACACTATAAATATTAAGACCTGGTCAGTAAAACCTACATCAAGTTTTTGGCGCCGTTGCCAGGGAGTTATTTTAGGATTAATATTAAGTCTTTAATTTTGTTTTAAACTTTTCTCACGATCATATTTTAAGTTTTCAGGTACCATGGAAGTTGTTAACACCGATGACCTCACTCTTGAGGAATACTTGGCGTTGACAAGAGCAGAACAAGGGCCGGGTCTCGTAAGACTGACAATTGGAGCGGATGTCCGTTTCGAAATCAAAGACCAATTTATGAGGGAGCTTCGTGCTAACCCTTTTTCAGGAAACAGGGATGAAGATGCATATGAGCACGTTGAAAATGTCCTATACATCGCGAGCCTTTTCAACATTCCGGGAGTGTCTCATGATGCAGTTATGCTATGGGGAATTTCCTATGACTCTTACTGGAGCTGCCAGAAGATGGATTGAAAGATTGCCCATCGGTGCAATTAATACTTGGGCACTACTTAAGAAGCACTTTATTCAGAGATATTGTCCACCATCGAAGATTTCTGACCAACTTTTGGAAATCCATAATTTCAAACAAGAAGACGACGAAACGTTGTACCAAGCCTGGGATAGATACAACGATCTCCTTTACAAGTGTTCTACCAATGATCTGAACAACCAACAGAAGGTCAATATTTTCTACAAAGGAATTAATGTAACTACAAGGCAAATGCTGGACTATCAAGGACCTATCCCAAACATGACTCCCACTCTTTCAATTGAAGCCATTCAAAAAATGGCGGATCATTCTCAGAAATGGCACGACGGAGGAAGTAAAAGAAACCATGCCGGAAGTTTAGATGGAATTGCAGCAATTACCAACAAACTCGAGAATCTCGGTAGAGATATGCTGAAAATCAAAGAAACTGTCCATGCCATCCAAGTCGGCTATGAAAACTGTGGTGGGGGACATTTGACTAAAAATTGTCCTAATATTGACAAGGAAGATACAATCGAGGAAGCTAAATATGGAGAGAATAGGCCTTTCTACGGAGATAATTGTAATGGGTTTCGTGGAAGACCCCCTCCGTATTATGAGCATAATGAGATAAGAGCTAACATGGAGGAAATTATTAACAAGTACCTTGTGGATTCTACCAAGAGGCAAAAGGAGCAAGAGGAATGGCTTAAAAATTTCTAAGATAATACAAACAAGAGCCTCTCTTCCCATGACATATCACTTAAAAACTTGGAAACTTTAATTGGAAAGCTTGGCGACGAGGTACAAAGAAGAAACGAGGAACAAAAGAGCAAATCTACTATATGTAAGGCTGTATTCTCTGATAACAACAAGCACTCTGATGATTCCGATACTGATGACGAAAGTGAGTTACGTCGTAATCCCACCTCAGAGTTACGACGTAACCCAAGCAAAGAAACGGGCATCAAGGATTACAATCCTAAAAGGAGAAGGCATTGGTGTTAGGCTATTGCAATTGACGATGGGGAATGCTACAGCTTATGGGCCTCGTGTGATCCTCGGAAAACCTGCGATGGTGGAGTCTATAAAGAAAGGGTAAAATATGACAGATACATGTGGACTACACTTAACGACGAAGAAAGGTTAGCCAAGTTCTCGATTAACGAAGTGGAAGGACCACCCATTAAGCATTACTGCAAACCCTTACTCATCATGGAAGATGAGATTACTCACGCTTGGCCAACGTGCAATCCTTTTCGTGAATATTGCAACGGAGGAGGTAATGAGAAGAACGAAGTTTGGATATGCCCACACGAATCTGGGAGGCATGATGTTGATTTTGGAAATCTTTCATTTAGAAATTGGTATTCGATAAGATTCGGGGACGCGATAATTAATTCGGCTTTGTTGAGAAATCTGGAACTCAATTATGAGAAACATATTCTTCGAGGAAAAACCATAAAGCCCCTCGATGATATTCCTTCTGAAGATGGCAATGACGAAGGAATTCAAAATCACTGGTGTGAACAAATTAAACAGTGACGGAAACGTTTGGGCTTCCTGCAACCCTTTTGAGTATGAATGTGACGGGGGAAGCAGCATTGAGAGAGCTGGGGAAGACGAGTTCCTATGGACTTCATTTAATGATTCTGAAAGAACGAAGTTGCCTTGGCCTGATGATCTCAGTTTCAACGATTGGGTCAGAATCAAACACGGAAAAATTGACGCGTTAAAAAAAGAAAAAATCTGTAGTGGATGTATGAGTAAAGATCAACCTAACGACGAGATTCCTACTGAAAAATCAGATGATGACACCAAGGACTCGTCTAAGGTAGAAAAAGAAGAATGCAAGCAAATACTCGACCAACTTGAAGATACCGATTCCGAAGACGATGATTTCAATTATCTTGAGTTGCAAGGGGAAGACGGTTTCATTGACCCAGATGATAAAGGGCACGAGAAAAGAAGATGCAAGCTTATTGGTATCCCGTTTAAGAGGCCGCCACCAATTATAGCCAAAATTTTTGAGTTTACGCGATACCACAAATGTCGGGTGGGTTAGGCGTAACGTAATAAAAGACATGGAAGAGGTCAGCGAAGTCCAAAGGCCCCCATAGAAGCCCCGCGGCTCTGAGTCTAACTTAAATACTCGTAAATAAAGAAAAGTGCTCTTTCGGGAGACAACCCGAATTATCCCTTTCTTTTGTTTTATTTCCATTTTTGTAGGGTTTTGTGTTTTCTAACCATTTTTGCAGGAAACGAGGAACTAATTGCTGCTGCAGTTGCTGATCTGAACAGAGTTACGACGTAACTCATCTTGGTGATTACACCGTAACCAATATTTTAGCAGCAGAATTCTTGACGCATTACCAATTACGGCGTAATACCATCTCAGTGGTTACGCCGTAACTACTCGCTTTGCAGCTCATTCCAGGTTTTGCGCCACGGCGTAACTCCCTTATAGAAGTTACGACGTAACTTTCCTCTGCTTTAATTCTTTCATTTTAAAACACAATAACCTTGTATTAGTTTTTAAATGAACTTTGTGGGTGTGTTCCCTTTAAACCCTCATGAGACTTCACTCATCCACTTGGGACACCAAGTGGTTTAAAAGGCTTGTTGCAATCGCTAAATGCAACCGTGATTCCTACGAAAGTGAGTTAGGTTTGTTTTTCATTTTTCATTTTTTCTTTTTAGAATTATGCTTGTCGGTATTGTGATTTCAGGTATTGAAGTTTGTTCATGATGCTTATACGAAGGGACGTCTCTTGTTCGTGGGCCTTCCTTCTTTATGGAGCAAATTTCAGGAAAGTTCTCGCTCTAATTCTACCTTTCTCTTCACCTTTATTTAAATGCCTAGTACAAAAGGGACTTTGTACAATTCAAGTGAGGGGACGCGAGTAGAATTATCTCTTGAACTTTATTTCACCCTCATTTTTCTAATTTATTTTAAAAAATTATGCCATTTTTAAAATTTTGACATGTTTTTCTTAACCTAACTAGATTAGACCTTAGCCGAGCACATACAACCCTTGATATTATATGGTGAGATTAACCTTATCCTTTTCCAATATTTTACCCCAAATCCACCAAATTATGAGTGTGTCGGTAGCTTGTAAACTTTAGAACTTGGCCTTTGCATCATTTCGAGACCATAGACGAGGTATGTTGAGTTAGCTCGATGTATTTGGACTTTTCAGTTTTAGAAGGAAATATTATAGGATTATCACCCAAACAGCCTACCATTGTGAGTCTATCAATTAGTCACCTCGACTTTTCGACCCCCATGTGAAACCCTTTTGTTGCACTCATCTTTAGTGCAAGATACCCCTAGATACACCCTTTTGAGCCATTCCTTTCAGTTTGTTAACCCGATATATTGTTTCGATACACCTATACACCTTAGCCTACCCTGTGGTCTTTATTTGTGATTGGGGAGTCATCATTTGCCTCAGTTCAAGGTTCGAGTGGAAAGGTTCGGAAATCACGCTTTCATCGACAACATTTCTGAAGATCATTGAAGACCCCCCGAATTCCCATTGTTTATCTCAAGTGGGGGGATATTATGTTATGTTATGTTATTGTTATGTTGAATATATATATATATATAAATATATATATATATATATATATATATATATATATAGTTGTTATGATTATGCTATTGTAAAGTGCGATGTTATGAGCATTGTAGTATGAGCTTTATTGATTTAGTATCGAGGAGGCCACCTCGGTCACATTTGAATATTGGAGTTGGTAGTTATGCCAACAGTTGGAGAAAATGTAGTGTGCCCATCACGACGTCCTCTAATGACACATCTACCTTGCATTTCATGATCCAGTTTCTTGACTTCTAAGCTTGAACTTTGGGCGGACGGTAAGTCGTGATGACTTGGTTATAGATTTAGACTACCTGTTTGTTTTTTTATTTTATACCAATTATATATCCCATGTTTTATCCTACCCTTTTAGTCATGAAGCGTGTCTAGGTGATGCAGCGAGCAATCTTTGGTATCTTGGCCATGGATTTGGTCATTTATCATTGATTTTGTCCACTTCGCTGTGACATGTTAATAATGACGAGTCACCCCTTAACCTTTGTCGTGTCTACCCATATTGCCTTCGAGAATTGTTTAGCCCTTAACTCTAGTGGTGGAGATTTGTGTAACCGCCAAGCTTATGATAGAATACATGCTATGACTGTGCGATTGAGTGATCACCCCAAAATTGCCACTTAGAATAGTTGAGAGATTTGAGTGTTTGTTCCCCTTTCGTGAGGTGTTCGTCTTTGTTTTATTCTAGCATAAGGGATTTGTAAACTCATATTTTCCAGGTTATGGTAGATATCTTTTTAGGAATCTATCTAATAAGGTCTACTTGAGGGCAAGTAGAGTTCAAGTGGGGGGATATTTGATAACATCAAATAGTCCTGAATATTAAGTATCAATTTCCCCCAATAATGCTCATTATTTATATCATTTATATGGATTTACGCATGTTTTCCATTGTTTTCCACTTTCAGGTAAATTACGAGCATTGGAGCTAAAGAGACACGGAACTGGAGAAATATCTAAAGATTTATCACAATATGCTATTTTGAAGAAGTTACGGCGTAACTCATCTCTCACATTACGCCGTAACTATTGCGTGACTCAGTATGCCAACTTATCAGAAGGTTACGGCGTAACTCCTCCCAAAGGTTATGACGTAACTACATTAGGTCAAAAGAGGTTCCACGCCGCTGATACTTACACCGTAACTACTGCATCTCTTACGACGTAATCGAGTTTATTGAAGACTACGGCGTAACCACTCATTAGGTTACGCCGTAACCAGCAGATCTAGTGCATTTTACGAAGAAATAGAAGGTTATGGCGTAACTCCTAAATTGGTTACGCCGTAACCCATATCTGGCCTATAAATACCCCACGAATTCCAGCATTTCTAATCATCCCATTCCACACACAACACTCTGAGAACGTGGGAAAAAGCTCAAGGCAGGTCTAGAGGAGCATACGGAGCTGTTTCCAAGGGGGAAGTCACTCCACTACGATAAGCATTAGCGTTTTATATTTCTTTTACTTTCAATTCATGTATTTCGTACCTTTGAATATTGAATTGATTTGCATGATTAATATGAGCGGCTAAGCACCTTTTGGTGCTAGCCTAGTTGTGGTTCCTTAATTGTTTTGTTTGCATTTACCTTTACTTCCGTACAATTATTTCTAAGTGTATGCATGCATAGTTCATTGGTAGCCACCCTTGGTTCGGTAGTTTTGAATGGCGGTAGAGGCAAATTGCCTAGGAGATATGACCAACTAACCCTAGGTGAGCGGACTGAGACGGGAAGGGTAAGATATGACCAACTGACGACCCTTTCTACTTGTGCGATTTAACCAATTGATCACCTATCGTTTGGATGAACTTAAGAATTGGAGGGTGTAGTGTCTAAGTTCCTAACAGCCGGGCACTCACTATTGTGAATCTAGCATGTAGCGGTACTTAATGACTTGGCTTAGGGGACCGGGAACAACAGGACTTATGACGGTGCGCCTGATTTCTCCTGTGGTGGCATCTTTGCTGATAGGTTAGGGCGAATTGACCAAATGTTGTCCTCTCAAATTTGACCCCACCTGAAGTAATTGGAAGTAAGTAGACGTAGACATAACTAGCTAGGAGGATTAACTAGGTTAGCACCACTCTCCTCTATTGATTTTCCTTTACCATTTATCTGCTTTTTTTTACTTTATTCTGCATTAGTAGTTTAATTAATTAAATCCATATCGAAACTATTATTATGTGACAATTAGACTTAGTAATAATCCACCACACATAGCTCTTGGGACGACCTCGGCTTTACCGTTTACTACACTACACATGACCGGGTACACTGCCCGTTAGTGCACTAGGGTAGACCATAGGTATAGCGAGACACTATAAATATTAAGACCTGGTCAGTAAAACCTGCATCACTCATCCTTCAATTTATCCGAATGTATAAGATTAATCATTTAACAAGATTGTTAATTGATTATCTTGATTCGTTAATATCGCACATATTCTAATCAATGAAATGATATTAACAACTCATGTTAATCCATTTTTCTCGTTCGTTTAAACCATTCATAGACCTCAGTAAGTTTTGTTCCATGATTGGTTACCATCAAGACCACGAGGGTCTATAAACACGAATCCGTTTGCCATCATTGGTCTATTTCTTCTAAGAATTAATTAACTATTCGAATCGTTTAGAAGGAAAAACAATAACAAGATTGTTATCATTATCCCTTCATGTTCGAGTTGAAACAAAATCAAAGATAATAATCCTACCTTGAACCGTTTGAGTGATGTCCAAGCCTTCTCAGGACCATCAGCCATCCCTGTGGCGTGGTTCAATTGATAGCAAACAAAGAAAGTTCTCAAGGGTTGGTGATAAATGGAACATCTTCTCTGTTCTAAGATTTGATAATGATATCTTTTTGTGAGTTTTGACTGAGGAGAGAGGCGGATATCATAGAGATATATTAGGGATTAAGGTTGAGTTAAGTTGTATTTTATACCCGTAACTTTAGGGTAGTATTAATTCTGGATCAGGTCATCCTACATGGGCCGACTGTTTTGTTGATATTATTTGACTTGGGCCCATATTCTTGTCTACTATTTTTGGATTTGGATGGTTTGCATGGACAAATATATTGGATCGTGGTCTCCTTTATGGACTAATAGACCAAATTCATTTACTTGGGCTTTGTGTTGAATTTTACTCGTGGGATTTGAAGTTATTAGTTAGATGAGACGGTGGTAAATTTAATCTGTGCTATCCGAATTTTTCTATCTCAAAAATTGAGGATTCATAAGTGTTAAATATTTCTTGAGAATGAATGGTATATCAATGATTAAAACCGGATATGGGCTTGAATTGATATGTGAGGATTATGTTTGTTTAAGTGTGGTTTGCCTTGAATTGCATCCGGTGTATGCTTTTGTGAGCTGGACCGGGCTTGAGTTGTATATGTGGTGACTTGAATATTGGTTAATGGACTGATGGGCTTCTCAAAATTGGATCGAAAATATGAGACTTGGATTTAATGAGATGTGTTGTGTTATGAAATTTGACGATGAGATTTATAATAAAGAGATTGGGTGATGAGATTTGTTGTGTTACGCGATTTGATGCTTTGGTTATACATTCTCACGGAATATATTGTGGCACGGCTTGAATTGATGTATGTACAAAGCTGACTGCGGGGTTGTGTGTACGGTATTTCTTATTTGGATTTGAAGTGAAGTTTTTCGGGCGCGTTTACTTATTTCGTCTTCTTTCTTTCTACCCTTCCACAAAGATGACTTGTTTGGGCGCTTTTTGAGTGTGATAAAGACTTGGCTATTTAGTTATGTTTGTGATTCTTTCTCACTTAACCCACAATGTAGCTATCACTTCGGTGTCTCACGCAGTTGAGGATATGTCAAGAGGTTTTGTACATTGGGGTACACCGTTTCTTTTTCACGAGGAATAGTACAAGCTTAAGTAGCAAATATAGGGAATTATTCTTCATGTTCAAGTTTGGTATATCGGGTTTACTTCACCATGTGGTCACAGCAATTGCTGACAGAATTTGTGGATGATGTGTTTACCAAAGTATTTAATGGCTGAGTTGTAATCAGAAATTCTTATGGGGTATTCGACACCATTGAATGTTAATGACACTTCACAGTCTGAGCGAAATCTTTCATGAATCTTCAATGTCATACACGATTTTTCAAGATGTTTTCTTATGACAAGAACTTCTCGTGCAAATGGTCGTACACGTTATGATGCTTCCGAAAGTTCGAAACCATCATGGGGGATAAACGTGTACTTTGATGTTTTACGGTCAACCTCAGGGGGAAGTAGTGTATACTACTCGACTTAGTATGGTTTGTGAAGTTGTCTACATATGGGTAAAGAATTGTTGATGATATTGTTGATGATGGAGAATGAACCGTTGATGAACCACTGCATGTTCCCCTAAAACAGATATTCACCGAAACCAAAGTTGTCATAAAACATTCAAAGTGACATTGTTTACGGTTTAGTCTTGATTTTGTAAAATCCCGCGAAAGAAACTATTTCTCGGTTTAAATCATTGATTTGTAAAATCCCTTGAAAATGGAAATATCCTGGTAATAGTAAAGTGCATTTCCGGATCTATCTTACGGTTTATTCTTGGTTTTGTAAAATCCCGCGAAAGAAACTATTTCTTGGTTTAACCCATAGAATTGTAAAATCTCGTAATGATGGAATTATCCTGGAGAAAGGAAAGTATATTTCGGGATCTTATCTGATGCTGGTGGTACGGTTTCTACTTCGAAGAAGGGATAAAAGGTGTACTTTCATGAATTGGATGTGTATTTGGATTTTCTTCATGGCAGTTTGGTTATTACAAGGTTTTACGGGGTTATGTGCTTTTAACCATGGTCGGGATAAAACCGTTATCAAAGTTCATTTATGCGTTAAAGGAGGCTAGATATGAGCTTTTAATCTCAAGATGTGACAATGGCGTTAATTCAGTATTATCTATTTGAGGTTGAAGTGAAATTTCATGGGCGAGTGTACTTAGTATCTGAAGGTATCGGGGATGGTTGGATGAAGATTCTTCGAGATCCTTGTTCGAGCTTTTAATATTTTCAAAAACGAAGACTTGGAAATCTAGTTATTTTTTGGTGATTTTTCCTTTTCTTTTTACCACTTGGAAGAATTGGTCTCTTACCACCACAAAATAACTATCACTTTAAGGAGTTACGTTGTAGTGCTCAGTGTCACATTTAATTGTGGATTTTCAAGAGGTGGTGTACGTCTTATACTTGATGGTTGGTTGGTTGAAGAGTATAGAGTACTTAGAGATTCAAATGGGCATGAATTCTCAGCACCGCTCTTACTCACATTAGTGCAAGTTTAAGTCACGAGTTCGGGTTATTTTACTTCAGGGTCAAATTCATCATATTGGGTTTTCTCCATCAGCTGTCACGACAAAGAGCCTACTGAATGATAATGGGGTTGATTACAAGTTTGCCAAGAGTAGTTGAAAAGAGAGAGATTATGACGTTTGAACACAACAGTTCAAGCCTCGTTCTCTAAAGAAAAGAAAAGTGTACGTTTCAGTGCGCTTTATCTTTGAAAGAAGAGAAATCTTGTAAAACCCTAAAAATCGTAAACGCGTAAAAAGACTATTTTGCCCCTCTTTTTAATATTTATAAAATACGTAAAATCCATCAAGCTCAGTAAATGTAAAATTTAACCTAACTTCTAAATTTTTTACCAAACCAAATATGGGAGATTGATTTACGCTTACGTTAAAATTTCATCACACGTTTTCTTCTTAGTTTGCATGAACCGAAATTGTTTTAGACATAAATACATTAAGAGCCCATTTAACTTGTACATTAAATTTGGACTTGGGCTTAACACTTTGTTTCCCTTGGCTCGTCAAAACCGAATTCCCCATATACTTTCCATTCCTTATTTTTAGTTACAATACGTTTAACAAAAGGTACATCCAAAAAACCCTATAAATAAAGTGGCGGCTTATCATTCTTCTTCTCATCTCCTGTCGACAATAAGGAGGTCCAAAAGGAAATTCATAGTTGCTGTAATCAAGGCTGGTTCATGGAGGATTGGTCGTGGGTGATGCCTTGCTATTTGTCGTGAGTTTTACCATGTGGTCTGTTATGGGTCAAAATAAGAAAGTCAACAGAAGTCAACAATAAAAGTCAAACCCACATCAAGAACAAGTTCAACTGCTTTTCCTTGTATAAATGCAATTTAGTAGTTCATTTGTAAACAGCTAATCAATTGTAAAACACTTTCTCCTTTCTTATTCTCTCTCACATCATTGTAACAAACTATCTTCCATTAATAACAATCATTGTTCTTCAATTCGAGTCTCTATTCTTTATCTTCTTGAGCTCCTGTTGTTGAACCAGGCTATCTTCGATTCATCTTGAGTCCTGGATTAGTCATATCTTGTTCGTACATAAAAATTGGTATCAGAGCCACTTTCCCGGCTAGATACATTCCAAATTTTGTTAAAGATTCATCACTAACCATTCATTCATTTCACATTTCACGCCCAATCCATAATACATTCATAAATACCTTTCTTTTCCATTTTACGGTAAAAAAATACATGTTCTTGAGTCTAGTTTTGGTAGTTAGTTACTCTTCTTGAAAGATAGTTATAGTCTTGAAGTTAGTTACAAATTTTGGTGTAGTGTTACAGTTTTGAGTAATATTGTGGTTCTTGATTAATTTTGATGAAAATGCTTCGTAAAAAATGTTCTAGTACCAGTATTGAAGATGAGCCTATGAGGGAGATGATGAGGCTATTGAAAGAGGAATTAAGGCGTGAATTGTTGATAGAATTAAGGGGTGGTGTTGTTACTGGTGATCACAATATGGTGGAAATGAATCAGGGCCAAAATACTCGATTCAATACGGTCACAAAGCTTGAGTTTCCAAAGTTTGGGGGTGACAATGTCAGGGATTGGTTGTTTAAATGTGAGCAAATTTTCAGGGTTAATGGAGTACCTGATGAGAGGAAGGTGCCTTTACTCTCTGAGCATCTCACTGGCATTGCTTTATAGTGGCATAAGGTTGTTACATGTTCATATTTTTTGGGAAAAGATGTGGCTTGGATGACTTATAGAAAGTCAATTTTGCACAGATTCGGTAATGTTCACAAAACACAATTTTCTTGTAATAGTGTTAAAAGTTCAAGTTTTTGTTTGAATTTTGATGATGATTTGGAAGATTATGTGGTATATGATGGTTATTGTCAAGTAAAAGATGAAAAAGATTATAGTGCACATAAGATGTTTGATGAAATGCCAATAAAGAAAATTTCTAAAGAAGGTGTTAAAGAAGCAAGTTATATGGCCAAAAATAACATTGGTGCTATGGTTATTGATGAAGTTACTAAAGAATGTGATAAAGTGCAAGAGTTTGAGTTTCAAGATTCAAGTAAAGTTGGTACTGGTCGCTTTGCAGGTCTTGACAATTTTGTTGAAAAAGTTGATAAGAATATTGAAATTAGTTCATTTGATTTGGTTGAAACTGTCAGCGAATTAGTTGAGGTGGAAAATGTAGTAGTGGATGATAAAAAAGTAATGGACAATATTAGTGATGTGTTGAGATCAGGGGATTTTGAAATAACTAAAAGTAGGTTGGAACAGTTGATGGGATATGGTATCAACAACATGAAGGGGCAAGTTGGTGTTGGTGCTGGTGTTAGTGATTGGCGAAAATATGAAGATAGGTTATTAGGAGCCAAAGATGCATTACTGTTAAGGTTACATGGGAGTTTGATTTGTTTGGTCATTTCTTCATGTGGTCATGAAAAGGCGCATAAGGCACAAATAGAAGGTGATTATATTTTAACAAATATACAAGTGTTTGATCCAGGAGGAAAATGAGTTGGTGATTCAAGGGGGTCTAGCGGGGAAAAAGTGCCTAATAAACACGTAATGGAGATTATAGTTGTTGTGACATCATATGTTCTGGTTGAGAAATCATTGTTAAGATCTAAAGAATATGAGTTTGAGGGCGTTGGAGACTTGTTTGATAATGTGGTTTTTATCCGTATCGGCTTGAATCATGTTGGTAATGTTGGTTCACCGGTCATAGATTTTGATGTTGGCGGTATTGGCTTGAATCATGTGGTGTCTGAATTTATGGCTTTCAAGATGAAAACCATAGTTGAAAGCATTTTATATCAGCCTATAACATGTAAATTTGATCAGGGAAGAAAACAAGGTTTTTGTCTAAGAAATGATGCATGGCAAATCGAGCATGGTGTCAATTGTATTGTAGTGGAATCTGTTCAGAGCATATCACAGTTTAGTCTTTCAGATTCAGTTCAAAGTGAACTGGTACCTGGTGACATTAGCAAACATGGAAAGGGTGGAAATGAACTAGATGTTAATGATACATTTATGGGTCTTGCTGATGCTTGTTTTGGAGCTGATTTTTATGATCCTCCTCAGCCTCTATGTGTTAAGGATTCTCAAACACCAACCCAATTTGAACTCCATTACAGTAAATGCAACACTGGTATTGCTAATGGTAGAAATAACAAAAGAGTTTGTTGTTTTTGGAGTGTTTGGCAAAAGGGAAGGATGATGGAAGGTATTGAGAAAGGTTACTTCGGTTTGATTTGAATTCTTAGATGCTTGAGGACAAGCATCATTTCAAGCGGGATGGATTGTTATGGGTCAAAATAAGAAAGTCAACAGAAGTCAACAATAAAAGTCAAACCCACATCAAGAACAAGTTCAACTGCTTTTCCTTGTATAAATGCAATTCAGTAGTTCATTTGTAAATAGCTAATCAATTGTAAAACACTTTCTCCCTTCTTATTCTCTCTCACATCATTGTAACAAACTATCTTCCATTAATAACAATCATTGTTCTTCAATTCGAGTCTCTATTCTTTATCTTCTTGAGCTCCTGTTGTTGAACCAGGCTATCTTCGATTCATCTTGAGTCCTGGATTAGTCATATCTTGTTCGTACATAACATGGTCGTGGGGGTTTCTAGGGCAAAAAGGGTATTGGCTTTGCTTCGTTTTGGGCTGGTTTCCTCCATCTTTTTCACGTTCCAAAGGTAAATTACCACCATTTTCTTGTCTCATTTCGTTCCTTTGATTCACAAATCTAGTCATGTGCTACTTCTTCCATACGTATGAATATGTACCTATGTATAACGTCACATAAATGATATGATAAGTCTCGCATAAACAACAACCTTGGTCCCATAATATGTCGAATAAGGTCACTAAAGAAAGACTCATACGTGTCACCAATATACTTTTCCTTTTGAATCTGTTGACGTGCTTATATACTAATGAATCTCTGCATGAAATAACAAATATTGATCCATGTATATTCAACCAAAGTGCATGTTACTTTTCGAATTTGTTTTGGTCTCCTTTTTGGATGCATGTACACGAATTAACTAAGCACATGAAAGGATAAAATGGTTTCATCAACTCATGTATATAATGACATAAAATAACGAATGGAAATCATGTGTTGGACCATATGCATAACCTGCCATCTTGAATGTATTCGACCCTCATAATCATGCTTCGTCTTATCGTTATCGAACTAAAATGGATTCAATAAAACGCGTATATGTTATGGCTTATTTTGTGTCGAAAATAGTCTATAAATGATTCTTGGATTTGTTAAATGTTTGTCGAATGGAATGGATGGGAATGGGTATGTCTCGACCTAGAATAACACACGTGAAGGGTCGTTAAAATCTTTTTTTGAATTGGATTCGATTGTTTAAAATGGGAAAAATGAATGTCGACTAAACTAGGGTCTTCATAATAAAGTATTCGGTTCTAATTAAAAGAAAAGGACTCTTTTTGTAAATAATAAAACTTGAAGGTGGCTCGTTAAAAAAAATGATGAAAGGGAAGTGTTGATACAAAAGTTGGGCGTTCCTTGTTTGGAGCTCCGGCTCTCGTACCAATTGAGAATCGTTGCTTGAGACCTGCGCACTAAGAGACAGAAAACACCGTTAGGCTTACCGTGGGATTGTCTCCCTCGATTATCCTCCGGCGTGAGAGTAAGTAATCGGTTTAGGGTTTAAGGAGTGTTAGGGTTGTGAGATCGTACCTTAAACGAGGGATGTGATTCCCTTTATATACGCACGGAATCCTTGTTGGTTCCGTGTTCCTCAACCTTCGGCGTATCCCACCTTAATCGGTTGGGAATGATTATCTTCCTATTTAGAAGATATCGGATATCTATTCCATCAATAGATTCGGGCTCGGGCCTTCATGAGCCCAAATGTTTAGTCCGCTTAGCCCAGTTCGTACAGGGCCAAGTTAGTATTGGACTTTAGTCGGGTCCGTGACCCGGATATAGACTATACGTCATCATGTCCCCCCAGTCTAGTATGCGCAGAGCCTAACTGCGGATGCTAGACTAATAATCCGTAGCCAATTAAAAACTTTGAAGCGTATGCAAGAAGCCATAAACATATACCCTCCAGTACATTGTACCTGGACATGAAATTGGATAGTAAACGCATCGTTATTCGGGGAAAGTTCGTCCCACGTCCCATCGAATCAATCTCAGCCACACAAGTGAAGTTAGTGGGATCCACGTGTCACATATCTTGTGGATGAGAAATAGGTTATAAACCACCGTTTCAGTTTCACAATGGCACTCACCGTAAAAAGAAAAAGTCGCCATTGTTAAAACATATCTGCAGCTGTGATCCAGAAAATAAACCACTTCGAGGTAGCCGCGCGTACGCCTTTGTAAATCAAACACCATGGTTAAACAACTGCATGATTTCACCTCTGATCTATCCACGAGTGATCTTTTAGAATTCACCTCGAATTACTATATCCCACTTAACGTGCACCCGGTTGTACCGGGTGCGCGGGCCTCCATTGCCGATTTCCCCGAAAGGGAAAATAGGGGTATACACACGTTTCTTTGAGTTCGCCAATCAACGTGTGCCTATATCCCGATTTCTGTGCGATGTACTAAATTATTACGAGCTGCACCTATCCCAATTACACTGTATTGGTGCAGCCAAAATTACCAATTTTGAGGTAAACTGTCGTTTGCTGGCGGTTAACCCCACAATCAACCTATTCCGCGCATTCTATCATACAACATGGGCGCATGGGTGGGTTACCTTTGCGAAGCGCGCTGGCAGGCTTCAGTGCTACACTGAGAAGCTAGATGCACTAAGGAATTAGAGAGAGTCCTTTTTCTGGGTGGACGACACATGCTTCCCGTGGCGTTATAATTTTTTCACCCGGGGTACGCTGCCGAGAGACGAGTGCCCTTTGCCTGGATCATATGTCTCCGAGGATGCGAAACTGATAAATGCAAACCGCATCCCTATCAGTTCTTATCCTGAGGAGTTTTTAGTGCATATGGGCATCGGCCGTAACTACTTTGGTCCCGAAGATGAGATCCCGATCTTCTTAGGTGCCAATGGCGAGGGTGGGTACTCGCTCTTCCGCACCCCCTATTGTAGTTAATGTAAGAATTTGTCTTCCTTTGTCCACACATTATATAACCGATGTCGTTTGTTGTTTCCTTGTGCGCAGAGATGGATCACATGTTCTTGTGGTGCATTTGGCTAAGCCCATTGAGGTAGGGACAGGAGTACGTTCCCTAAAAGAAGGGGAGGAACCTATACTGGCTGCTACTGCTGGTCATGTCATGGAGATGAACATGGGGGAAGCAGGTACAAGTTCCTCTGTTGCAGTGGAAGTGACACCACTACAAAGTGTTCCCAACCCCAAAGTGCCTTCTGTAGCGCCACCCCCTGTAGCCGCGGCGCCACCTATGGACGAAGAAGAAGGGTCAGAGGCGTTAAAGCGCAGCGATCCATCGGAAAAGATGGCGCAGGCCCTTCAAGGAAAAAACGCCTGTGATCCTCACCGTGGAGGTATCGTCCCACTGATGAAGCGTCTTCGCACCCTCGGCTACTATCGCTTTGGACCGCAGTAAGTGATGCCTTCATATATATTGTTTTTTTTGATGCGCCAGTTGTGTTACATAGGAGCCTAACAATTCTCTGGTACACGTACACAGGGTGGAGCAGTTTGCAAAGTCACCTCCCAAGGCTAGTCCGGTACGTTCTGCGCATACTGAGCCGCATAGTCAGAACGATGAAAACCTGTCTGATGTGGATGCGCCCAACTTGTCGAAGAATTGGTGTAGGTCTCTGCACATCAGGCTTCGCTAATTGTGAAGCTGAAAGACCAAGTTTCTGGTAGGAGTAGTCAAGATTCGCAAAAGGATCAGACAGTAGCGTTGCTGGAGGCGCAACTGGCGAGCACCCGGGCGCAGTTTGAATGCGCCTAGGAGGAGGCAAAGGATCTAAACGCGTACGCTCAGAAATAGGCTGAAGAAAAGATGGCGCTGATGTGCCAAATAAACCAAGAGCGTGCGGATGTTGCCAGGTATAAGTCTGCTTGCCACTGGGTACTTAAATATCTGGAGAAGAGCAAAGATGCGATGACATCCCAACTTGAAGAGCTTGGTAGCACGGTCAAGAGTGCCCTTGAAGCGCAGGAGATGAAGCTGCGTAATCTGAGCATAGAGTACGACGAGGAGTTGTATCCCCAACTCTTGTCCACTATTGCAGAGCGCCGATGGCTCATAGGCCATGGTTTGCGCCTTGCAGCGCTTACTACGCTGGAATCCAAGGAAGTGGTAGACGATTCGGGGGTTGTTCAATGCGCCCTGGAGCATGGTAAGGCTGAAGCGGTGGAAAAACTTCATGAGGGGGTCTGCTAAATGTGCCTTTGGAGAAGGTGCACGGGTATAATGCGCAGCATATACTGAAGTTGGTGTCTGCGCCATGGAGCGGTTGAAGTCGCTAGAGTTTCCAATGATTTCTGAATTGGAGCGCGACCAAGACTATCCGATTGGGGTAATAATGGAGGGGTTGACTTTAGCAAGGCACCTTTCTGAGGATGCAGAGGCGCAATCCGATTACTTTTTGAAGCCCAACGAATCTCGTTGCAGGTACTGTTTTTGTTCGCCCTCGCGATATCTTGAACCCGTTTGCGCTGGAAAAAGAAGTCCCGTTGAAGCAGGTCCTGGAAGCTCATGCCACAAGGCTCGCTAAGAAGAAGGGTGTCAAGGGTAAAGCCATTTTGTGTGGTGTTGGCGTGGCACATCTCCCTCATTCTGACGGGGTGCCTGTGAATGTCGCCACAGTATCTCGTCAAGATTCTGATTTGTTAAAGAGTTTGAATGAGATTAAGGAGTCGAAAAACCGCGTAGGTGGCTCTCCCCTTGAGCGTTGTAATAGTTGGTAGGTTTATGTATTGTAAAGTAACAAACCTTTTGTAATAACTCGTGGTTATCTAATGAAAATATCTCTTGTTGAGCTCATGTATGAAAGTTGGAATATACTTAAGTGGCTAAATGTAGCGTTTATGGCATAGTCGTGTATGTTGTGATATGCAGCGTACTTTAAATATCACTTTAAGGAATCAAGTATTTTAATTCCAAAGTTGTTAAACGTGCACGTGTGCGTTGTTGCGCCTCCGTCGTAGGAGGTGTACAAAACTTATTCCAACGTCTTGATAATAAGGTGTTTAACAAGGATGCGTGATCCAGTGTTGATGGGTTTGCAATCCTCTTATTAAACAAGTTGTTTAGTAGGTGAACTTATCCTTTTACCATCGTGGGTTTGTAATGGTGCATGCACGCCATCGTGGGCAATAAATAAAAATGTTGTTAAGACATAGAGTATATGGAAATAACAAATATGCCGCGGAGTTAGCTAGAAACCGCGGCGTTTTATTGATACTTGCAAGTTTTTATAATAAGTAAACAAGACAATTATTCTAAGAAAAAGGAAAAAAAAGTAAATGCATAGATGTTTATTGGGCACTGGAAGTGCGAGAGCGTCTGTGCGCTAGGCCGTAGCCATTCCTATAGATAGCACCTCTTGAGGTTGCAGATGTTCCATGTGCGTGGCAATTTACGACCATCCAAGCCTCGGAGTTTGTACGCGCCTGTTCCTAGTGCTTCGGTAACCTCATAGGGTCCTTCCCACTTTGGTCCAAGCTTACCTGTGTCTTCAGCGTGGCTCGCGTCATTGGCGCGGTAGACAAAATCACCTGGTCTGAATGAAACATTGCGCACTTTAGCATCATAGTATCCTTTCATCCTTGACTTTGATTTTGCTTCCCGTATAGCTGCGCGTTCGCGCCTTTCTTCTAGCAGATCTAAGTTGATGCGCCTATCGTCATCATTGGTTGTCACGTTGATTTCAGCAGTGCGGATAGTTGGCATGCCGATCTCTGCCGGTATGACCGCTTCGTCCCATAGACTAAAGAGAAGGGAGTGTCGCCAGTGGTGCGGATTGAGGTGCGGTGCGCTCACAAGACATGTGATAACTCTTCTACCCATCTTCCTTTGTGCTTTTCTAGGCGTGCCTTAATTCCTTCACCCAAGCTTCTATTCGCTCGTTCCACTAGGCCATTGGTTTGTGGATGCTTAACTGACGCGAAGTGTTGTGTTATGTTAAGCTTCTCACACCAGTCCCTGAAAGGGTTATCACAGAATTGTTTCCCGTTGTCCGAGATGATTTCCCCAGGGAGGCCGAAGCGGCATACAATGTTTTCCCATACGAAGCGCTTCACCGTTGCGTGATTGTTACCACGCCTTCGCTTCGATCCGTTTGGTGAAGTAATCTATGGCGACTATGAGAAATTTTAGTCCACCCGCTGCGATAGGAAAAGGGCCCACGATGTAAATACCCCACTTGTAGAATGGCCATGGTGAAGTTATTGGGGTTAGCTCGTGCTGCGGTTGGCGTGGGACGGGTCTATGAACTTGGCAATCGTTGCACTTCCTTATTAAGTCCCGTGCATCACGGTGTATGGTCGGCCAGTAGTATCCCGATCGCATGGCGCGTGCCACAACGGACCGTGGTCCTGAGTGCATACTGCATGAACCTTCATGGATTTCTCGCAGTACGTAATTTGCTTGCAAAGGGCCTACACAACGGAGCCATGGTTGCAGGAAGGAACGTCGGTACAATATGTTGTCTCGCAGTTCGAATCTTTGCGCTGTGCGCCGTATCCTGCGAGCTTCCTTCTGTTCTTGGGGTAATGTTCCCTTGCTCAGGAAGTCCATTATCGGTGTCATCCATGTAGGATCTTTCTCCTCTATTATCGTGGAGATTTCCATCTCCGAAATTGACTTGCTTTTTAGTGTTTCCACCAGTACTTGCTTTGATAGATGTGCAAAGCTTGTCGAGGAAATCTTGCTCAGTGCATCCGCCTTGCGGTTTTCCCCTCTAGGAACTTGCTTTATAGTGAACCTATCACGCTTTTTATCGCGTCTTGGTTTTATCAAGGTACTGGATCATATTATCTTCTTTGGCCACGTATTCACCCAACACGTGGTTGGCCACTAGGCGGGAATCCACGTTTGCCTCTAGGTTACATTACACCCATTCGAGCTGCAATACGTAGTCCAGCGAGTAGGGCTTCGTACTCTGCCTCATTGTTTGTTGCTGTGAATTCAAAGCGCAGTACGTAAGTGAATTCCATTCCCTCTGGATTTGTGAGGATGAGGCCCGCTCATGAGCCATCAATGCATGAGGATCCATCTGTAAACAAGATCCATGGATCTTGCAGCTCGGTCTTAATTGGTGTGGATATCTCGTCGCTCGGCTTTTCAATGATGAAGTCCGCCAAAATCTGTCCTTTAATTGCGGTACGTGGTCTGTATGAGATGTTGTGCTCACCTAGCAATACACTCCACTTCTGCAGTCTACCTGATGCATTAGGTTTGGAGATGATCTGCTCGATCGGTTGATCCGTGATTACCGCTATTGGGTGTGCTTGGAAGTACTGCGGCCGTTTAGCGGCAAATACCAACGCCATAACTAATTTTTCCATGGCACTATAGTTCATCTCCGTCTTCTTGAGTGCCTTGCTTACGAAGTAGATTGGAGTTTGTACTGAGTCCCTATCTGTGAGTAACACTGCTACTGCGCCTGCAGTCGCATGAACAAATACATGATTAGCTCTTCCTCCGGTCGGGTGCGACAAGTGTTGGGAGCGTTGCCAGACGTTGTTTAAGCTGAGTGAAGGCCTCTTCCGCCTCAGTAGTCCATCCGAAATCACCTTTCTTTATACCCTTCTTGAGTGTTTTGAAAAGAGGCAGTGATTTTTCTGCTGATTTGGATAAGAACCTATTTAAGCCGGCCAACTTTCCGTTGAGAGATTGGACTTCTTTCAACGCGCGCGTGAAGGAAGTTCGATGACCGCTTTTGTCTTTTTAGGGCATGGTTTTATGCCGTCGGGTTCTATCAGGTATCCAAGGAACATGCCTTGATAGCGCCGAAGGTACACTTCTTAGGGTTCAACTTCATATTGATCTCTCTTAGAGTTCTGAACGTTTCCTTGATGTCACGCACTAGTTCATCTTCGGTATGGCTTTTTATGACCAGGTCATCGACATAGACCTCTAGGTTGCGGCCCACTGTTTTTGAAAGCTTTATCCACTAACCTCTGGTAGGTGGCGCCTGCATTTTCAAGCCGAATGGCATTTTGTGTAGCAGATAAACACCTTGGCTTGTATGAAAGGCAGTTTTTTCCTCGTCCTCCCTAGCCATTTGGATTTGATGATATCCCTTGTACGCGTCGAGGAAGCACTTCAATGGATATCCGCACAGAGACTCTATTTTCCAATCTATCTCGGTAAAGGATAGCGATCTTGTGGACATGCTTTGTTAAGGTCGGTGAAGTCTACACACATTCGCCAGCTGTCGTCACTCTTCTTTACCATGACTGGATTGGAAAGCGGTCATGGTAGTAAACTTCCCGCATGATCCCTGCCTCTACCGGTTTATGTACCTCTGCCAAGATTGCTTGCGTGCGCTCCGGGGCTTGGCCGCGCTTCTTCTGGCGTATGGGTGCGTATCCCTGTCGGATTCTCAGTTTATGCTCTGTGATAGAGCGTGGTACTCATGTCATGTGTTTAGGCTCCCATGCAAAAATATCCAAATTCTTCTGCAGGAGTGCACATACAGTTGTTTTGCCGTTGTCCGACAATGAACCTCCGATGGATACTTCCTGTTCCGGGTATTCGGGGTGAATTGCTACTTTCAGATTTGGAACTTCGGTTGTCTGCTGTGCTGGAGTTGGTGTCGTCTCGCATGCAATCGTGTTGCATTCTCTGTGTGGTATAGTGGTGTTGTAAAGAGTAACAATACCACCTTCCACTAGGAATTTAAGCATCCCATGCGCTGTTGATGGTACTGCTCACATAGCTGATATTCCAGGTCTCCCAATAATGCCATTGTATGGCGAGGGAGATTTAATCACCATGAATTCCATCCAGGCCGTTGCGGAGTGCTCTTCGTTTCCAATGCTGACAGGTAATCGTATTTGCCCCATAGGCCATACCTTCTCACCTGTAAAACCAGTCAACGCTGTTCTGACCGGGATTAACTGACTTTTTATTTCAGGACGCAATCGTTTGAAACAATGCTCGTACATGATGTCGGCAGAAGCTCCACCATCAACGTATATGCGGTGGATGTCGTGACCTCCCGCGCTTATCTCTATAGTGAGTGGTTCCACCACTGCGTTGTCCGCGGTCAAGGTGGGGAATGAGATCTCTTTTCCACGTGAAAAATCCTGGCTGAACTTCTGCCTTGTGACCCGCTGCCATGATTGTATCATGTAAATGGTGTCGGGCTTGTCTTTAGGTGTCTCTTTCTTATTGCCACTCTTCTGTTTGTCCTTTCCTTATTTAATATGCTTGACCAAATGGTCCAATCTGCCCTCTTTGACCATCTTGTCAATGAATTGGCGCAGTTGGACACATTCATTAGTGGTGTGGCCCTTCTGCGCATGGTAGTCACAATATCCATTCCCAGTGCGCCGATCCTCTGGGGTGCGCATTTGTGGTGGTCTTGGGAAGTTTGCCCCTTCTGTCGCGAGTATTTCCTTTGGGGTTTTTGTCAGCGGGGTGTATTTGTCATTATCTCTCCCGCTTCCCTGATCGCGATAGCTTCTATTACGGTTGCTACTCCGGTCATTGGGCTGTCTCCCAGGTTGTTCCTGTGACCGGTAGATGGAGGAGTTTCTTTTGCTATCCGCCGCGGCGGCTTCTCCTTGGACGAAGGACCTAGAGCGTTTCATGAGTTCATCAAAAGTTTCAGGAATCTTGTCATTCAATCTCTTGATGAGTTCTGGGTTATTAATTCCATTCATGAAACCGGAGATTTTTAGTACTTCCGGGCATGCTTTAACTTGCATGCATTCATCTTTAAAACGCTCCATGAATGCGCTCGTAGTTTCTCCTTGGCGCTGCTTTACCACAGCAAGTTCGACAGGGGTTTTTAGCGACTTTTCCGTTGAGTAAAATTTAGGCGGAACCCCTTTCTTAATTCCTCAAAACCATTTATACTTCGTCGTGGAAGTTTGTTAAACCAGTTCAGCGCTTCCCACTAGTGTGGAGTTAAACATATGGCACCACACTGGTTGTGGCCAATTCTCAATAGTTGCGGTGATTCGAAAATTTTAGGTGATCTTCGGATCACTGTTCCGTCATAGGTCTTGACATTAGCAGGCATGCGCCTCTTCTTATTTTCTGAGAAATCGCTAATGCGTCTAGTGAACGCGTCCACCTTCTGACGACGCCATGGGAGAGACATGTCCTCCTCTTGGTCATTGTGTCTACTTCTTGACTTCCAATGTCCTGTATCACTATCCTCGTTGTCCGAGGAGTTATCGGAGGACGAGTTTTTCTTCCTTTGGCGCTTGCCCGGCTATCTCAGAGTGCGGACTGGAAGGACTTTCACTTGGGGAGTACTTCCGCCCCAGTCTGTCATGCACTTTACGGCTACCTAGTCTATCATAGACACTGGTACGCCGTTCACCTTCATCACTATCGCTAAAGTGGTGAGAGTGGGATGCCTCATCATCCTCGATCCTTTTCCCGATTTTGTTAAACACAGGAGATCGGCGGTTGTCTCTGCCGCGCTTCTCCTTCTGGCGGCGCGGTGGTGAGATTTCATATTCGAGTCAAAAGCGAGTCGGGTTTGTAGGCTCCGACCGACCTTTTTCTAGCCTCCTCTTGCATGAGGCAGTGGGTTTCATAATTTTGGGATACGAAATCCCTTGGTGTTAATTCCGATGCGACCCCTTCTAGGGCGAGGGTATTCGCTTCTGCCGCTGTGTCCTTATCTTTATCCGGTGCTTTTGTCAAGTCAGTCTCTAGTACTGGTTTGATGGGAGTGGTAAGATCAGTCGTGATGGATCCACTGTGCTGGTAGTGGTCGTGGTGGCCTGGGTTGTCCCCGAGCGCGGTTCCACTATAGGGTAGACCAAGTTCAGGCCTGACCCCTTGTTTTTGACAATACTGGTTGTCCCAGGAGTCTGCTTGGAAGCTGAGCCTGTGTGCAGCTTCTTTCCAGTAAGATCCGCTTGCGATCGCTGATTTCCATGCTTCGTCATTCTAGTCTTAGTTCTTAGTGAAAGGTCCCACGGATGGCGCCACTTGTTGATACAAAAGTTGGGCGTTCCTTGTTTGGAGCTCCGGCTCTCGTACCAATTGAGAATCGTTGCTTGAGACCTGCGCACTAAGAGACAGAAAACACCGTTAGGCTTACCGTGGGATTGTCTCCCACGATTATCCTCCGGCGTGAGAGTAAGTAATCGGTTTAGGGTTTAAGGACTGTTAGGGTTGTGAGATCGTACCTTAAACGAGGGATGTGATTCCCTTTATATACGCACGGAATCCTTGCTGGTTCCGTGTTCCTCAACCTTCGGCGTATCCCACCTTAATCGGTTGGGAATGATTATCTTCCTATTTAGAAGATATCGGATATCTATTCCATCAATAGATTCGGGCTCGGGCCTTCATGAGCCCAAATGTTTAGTCCGCTTAGCCCAGTTCGTACCGGGCCAAGTTAGTATTGGACTTTAGTCGGGTCCGTGACCCGGATATAGACTATACGTCATCAGGAAGGGAGTAAATTGTAAAATGGGTAAACTTGATATATTTGCACTTAAGACCCTACACTTTGTAATATTTACACTTTAAACCCTAAACTTGTGTAACTTGGCATAATGATCTTTACACTATAATAATACTCATTTTTCATCATTAAACCTAATATGGCATTAAATGCATCATAAATGGCTAAACTTACTAAATATAGAAACATGTTAATTATGGAAACCTGCCTAAAATAGAAAGTTACTTAAAATGGAAAGTTACTAAAAGTGGAAACCTGCTAAAAATGGAAAGCCGTCTAAAATGAGTAATCTGATTCTTAATAAGCGTTGTCTAATTCATATAGATTCCGGACGGGCGGGTTTAATTCGTCTTGCTACTTTACTTTCCTATTTTGCTTGCTTCGAATGAGGTACAGATATTCTATCCCTTTTCAGTAGGAGTTTCTCATGACTTTCTGGTCCTTTGACTTTGTTCGCTTATGATATTTCATTGCTATGATACCTTTGCTATTGACTCTCTGATATTGAACCATTGCTATTGACCCCACTGTTACTGAACCTCTGTTATTGAACCACTGTTACTGAACCTTTGTTATTGAACCACTGTTATTGAACCAATGTTACTAAACCTTTGATATTGAACCACTGTTATTAAACCTTTGATATTGGACCTTGATATTGGACTGTTGCAATGAATCTTTGAATTGTGGACTACTGATATGAACCCTCTGATTATGATGACTGGCATATTGCTACACTGTGGACCTTTGTTTGACCCTTCAGATTGATACCCGAGCCAAATATTGTATCCCTAGCCATGAAGGTAACATGGCCGTGTCATTGATGCACCAATGGCATGACTCTAGTGTGGTTGAGTGATGTTCCACACCGTCCCTATACTGTATTGATTATGCGTGCTTCATTGTTATTGTTATGGCCACTATTGTTCTGCAGGGGCGTATGGATGCATCCTAGATTTGTACTGTACTGTTACTGATATATATAATGTTGTAGTGATGTGGTGCGTGTGTGCAATACACCCCCTCACAGTCTGGGAGCTAGCTACTCCACTGGTTACTGAGGTCTCCCTTCCTATTGGTTTGGTATTCCGAGGTCACCCCTCCGAATACAATGGCTACTATTTGATACTGGGCTGCTATTGCCACTACTGATATTACTGTATTGTATTGTTGGCTCGGGATAGATTTCTGACAACTCTTACACTTATGATATACCAATATTGTACCTTCTGCATTCCCCAACGCACCATATTCTGTATTGATTGTCCATTACTCAGTACCCTTATGTGACTCACTCTACTACCGTGATATATATTCCATCGCATTGATCTGTCATACTCTTATTCTGTTACTTCAGACTACCATTCCATTCACGTACCGGGTTATTATATGATTATTGAATTTGATTATGCTATTACATGTTTTATGTGACTACTGTTTACCCTGCTACGATATGATAAATATGTGATTATATGATTTACCTGTCGTCATCTGACTATATGTTATCTTACCGTTATGTGATCCCTTTGATTTGTCTGATGACCATGCTAGTGTGTAATCGATTGTTTTGATTGTTTATCGTGTAAACTTCATTCTATTAATCTCGTGGACTTTGACTATCCGTTAGTATCCTTATCTGCTTATTGTTGACCTGCCATGTTTACATTTCTGTCTATGCTACTGTTTGATTGGGTAAATGGTTCAACTTATGTTGTCTGGCTTGTTAACTTGTTTAGTTGCCCTGCTATGTCCTTAATTCATTCAATTATAACGTTCATGCTGTATTCCTACTTGATATGTGTGGCTACCATGTTTTGACTGCTGCTAGTATTTCTGCTATTATGATACTTGTCACGTTATTAACTGTGGGTTACTTGACTTGTGTGTTTGCCATGCTCACTTTCTAGTTAGTTGCTTCCGCTAGCTTTTAGATTTCTGTTTGGCTTATATGTATTCTGATTTCCTGATTAATTGTATGCCTGGTTATTTAGATGTGCTTATGTATATGTCATCGATGAGTTACTTGCTTTGTTCTCCTCTGTTATCTGTTCTTTCTGGATATCTGTATAATTGTGTTATGCAAGATCCTCATTGACTCATTGTTTCCTTTCTGTTGTGACCTTGATATTGTTTCCTTTGTTTCATTGCATATTTCTGATTTTGTTTAGCTTTCGTTTGTTATATCTGTTCACTGGGCTTTTTAAGCTCAGCCGCATTTCTTTTCATGCGGCAGGTTTTAGGTAGGAAGATGGGCTTTGATGTGCTGAGAGTTGGATTATCTGAGTGGACCGACCCTAGTTACCTTTTATTATTTTGGACTGATTTGAAGAGCTATTGTTTTTAGATTTCTTTTCGTTCTGGACATATTGGATTTTGTATTTTCCTTGTAAGCCATTCGTTTATATGAATTGGTAATTTACTATATAAGGCTTCCGTTGGCAAAACTTTATTTGTATGTTCTGATATGACACCAGAATGTGACACTTCTACCCTTGCCGGGTTGGGTGTTACAAATCTTCTTATGACGTTTGAACACAACAGTTCAAGCCTCGTACTCTAAAGAAAAGAAAAGTGCACGCTTCAGTGCGCTTTATCTTCTGAAGAACAGAAATCTTCTCATTTATGACCATTCTCATCAAGATGCTTCAGACTTTTTTCACGCGCTTTCAGTTATCAAGTGAACCGGACTATCGTTGCTAGTTCTCCTATTCCACTTGCTCAATTAAAATGGCGAAGGCAACATCATTTGCAACCTTTGAGGGGGAGAAGCGTGAAGAGACTACATTTTAAAGATATTCACTTGTTTAATCAAGAATGGCATCTCCGTATGCAATTCTTGAGGGGGAGAAGGAGTATGATAATTCTACATGTTGAGTTATATCTGAGAATATATGGTCATACGGCTCCTAACTCATGCAAGAACCGAGCTTCTTCATTTTTCTGCTGCATGTTAGAAGACTAAAGACAAGTTGCATTTGATTATCTAAAGACTTCTTCTTAATCTGAGCATTTATCAAAAAGATTGTGGGTTTAGGGGAGAGCACTAATTGGGGGAGAGTGAAATGTCAGATTTAATCCCTAATTAGACTTGCTCACATTCTTCCTCAGCAAGTTGATTCTCACAAGACTTCAAGTGTTCTTCTCAACAGATTTATAGTATACGGGCTTACAATATGTTGCTGATTCTGAAATATCAAAACCAGCAAGGGGGGAGGAGACATACTTCTAAATGCACAACAAGTACACATGACGAACTTAATACTTCTAAGTGATTGAAGATATCCCGGGAAGACAAATGTCATGACCACAGAGAAACTCAGTGTATCTTGTGGCGTTTAGTGTTCTTATTCCAACTAGGTGGGGGAAGAGATGGAAGAGTTAGTTTCTGAAGATAAAAGAGGTACATAAGTGTGTGATGATTTCGATGTTATCGCAACCATCAGGGGAGAGAATTGTGTACATTGGGGACGCACAGTTGTTTCACTTGAGAGCTTAATTGGTGAATCTGTGATAATCACTTATTCCGGAGTTGACATCCACAGAGATAATCAGTGATTCAGCCTGCTACTTCAATGTTATCGGTTATACTCTATCAAGGACATTTGTGTACTTCGGGTTCGTGAGCTTTATTCTAAGAGACTGACGAAATCACTTCAACTACTTGAGGGAAATGGCCTCTTGACAACTTTTGGTATTCTTCACTTCAGACTTCATTGGAAAAGAAATTTGAGAAGAGTCATTTATGTGTGGGATGATACGTTGATGTTCTACTTGATGATATAACCCCGAACGAAGAATCACAAAGATCATTCTTAAAAGGAGCAACAAGATCGATGATAATGATGTGCTTCTTTGTGCACCTGGCTAAGGGAAGCTTGAAAGAAAGCTTTGAATCTGCTCAGCTAAAGGATTTTCGATTTGGGGGGAAGCTGCCAAAGTCTCGCATTCTTAAAGGCTCAATTCTTTCTTTTCAAGAGCCTTGGAAGCTTTGGTGGTGGATGTTTAAGAGATGACGATTTCTATCTTCTACAACGGGGCTGTTTGATATCCTTATCTCGGTACTCGTATCATCATCTTCTTAAACTATATCATCTACTCTATCTTTGTAAATATTTATAAAAAACCAAATACAAAAATATAAAACCCACAAAAAGAAAATAGAAAAATATAAAACCAACAAAAACCCATAAAAATCAGAAAATTTGAAAAATACCAAAAATATTGTTTTCTCAAGACATGTCTCCTGGTATCGATAACATCTACGGTCTTAGAAATGTCATTCAATAATGGCACATGACCATAGATAAAGTTCGAGCAGGAGGTGTAAATATTTTTTTCATAACATGTCTAAAAAATCATGGCTTGCAGTTACTTCAGACTGTAACCCGTGCATAAAACCATGGCTTGCTATTATTTCAGATAGCAATCGGCTCTTCAAAGAAGGAAAGTGCTACGCTTAAACGATTTTCACAAAATTCGTGCACTTATCCTAAATCAAAATGAGGAAAGTATGTCGAAGGACTGCTGTTCCTACACAAATGTTTTTCCGTCAAAAATTCTTCAGAAAAATTCTAAATGGTGGAAAATTGAGTTGCTTGAAAATCAATCAGAATCAGAATTTTCACAAATTTGCAAAACTCAATCAATGATTTCAGCTTGGCTAAAACTTTGTATGAAATGAGTCATTGATTGAGGGGGAGAATGTTTTCAAATTTATATCATCTAACGAGCTTATATAATCATCCTACGTGCTTAACTGGAAAAGATGTTTACCTATGTTGAAGGACTAGGAATCTAGGATATGATTGTTAGGATTAGATGACTATAGTTTGATAAACACATTATTCCCATGCTTTACATGATCTGATTGATATGTTGGATTGACTTGTATTAGTCGATTGTTGTTTGGGTGATGTCGACCACCATATATCTGTATGTATGTTCACTAACGTATGCCAATATCTTGGTATAAAAGAATGTTCTCGATCCGGATCCCACAAAATAAGATGATTGGATGCCGAAAGGAAAGGGTAACTATATCTTGGGTCGACAAATGAAGTAACGGAGCTTAATTGGACCTCTATGGAGAGTTGGCATGACAAATGCAACGTCAGAGGTCTCACTACATCAGCAGACGGTTTTCTTTCATCCTCTCAGCAACAACAGAAGCAACTTATCCACCTAACGTATCTTTGTGCAGGACAAGTAGTGGATGATACCATTTTAAAACAATTTTGAAAATATTGTTTTGAAAATGGAAAAATATTGTTTTGAAAATTAATAGAACTCAAATTTTGGAAATCAACCGGACTTCATTTTAAACATAAGTCACTCAATCAACGACTACGGTCATTGATTGAGGGGGAGAGTGATTTCAATCTTAAGTATTTTCAATCGATATTTCTTCATAAAAGTCCGTTTTGTACAATATAAAGTGGTGATCTAAATATTTAATGTTATGTCATGGTATGATTTTTCTTTTGAATCAAGATATTTTAAAATGAGATTTTTTCTGTTTTTGTTTGATTGTGAAATTGTTTTGTTTTACTTAAAGATCTCTTAAAACTATCATACCTGACACTAACAATCTTTAATGTCTAAAATTGGTCCATTTCAGTCATTTTTGAAAATTAAATCTTGCCACGTCTTTCCCCAAATTTTCTAAATAATTTAAATCAATTGGGATCACAAATCTCAAAAGGTTTGAAATTTTTGATCGGGGGAGAGATCGTGATTTAAATCTCAAATCGGTTTTAAAGGTGATTGTTTCAAAAGCACTCCTGCCTCCATGTGTCAAACGATTTCAATATATGATGCACATGATTGAGGAGACGCAGTTAACCAAAAAACCAGAAGAGTATTTAAACAAGGCCACATTTTCTCCCATGTTTTCTAAACTTTATTAAATCATTTGGGATCCAAAATCTCAAAGGGTTTGATATTTTTGATCGGGGGAGTATTTGTGATTTAATTATGAAATCTGATAAATGATGATCATTTGATTCAATTGTGCAGGCTGCTCTCCCATATGTGCTAAACGCTTTCGAATCTCGAAGCACATATTGAGGGGAGGCATTTCAAAAGAAAATAAACTATCAAGGTACAAAGATTTCTATGTTTCTACATAAAGTACCTTGATTGATTTTCTAATGTGTTCTTAATGGCAAATGTGATCGTGGAAGTTCTTCAAAAACCTCCTTCCTCTATGTGTTAAATGATTTCAAATAACCAACACACATTTTGAGGGGGAGAATTTACCAAGAAAATCATAAGGCTTTTTCCACGGAAATTGTGATCAAGAATATATCTCAAAGAACCCTTGCCTCCATGTGCGAAACAATTTCAAAATCATAAGCACATGTTGAGGGGGAGCATTTTTAAATGATCAAAATAATTAAGGTACAAAATGCTTTGATTTTATATCACAAGTACCTTGATTGATTTTCCAAATGATTTTTCAATTGGTTTCAAGAAGAAAAGAACAATACCAAAAGACCGACCAATTTACTTTATGCATGGTGTTATAAGGATGGTTAGGTTAGGTATTCGTTCCCATGATCCCTCCAGAGCCGGAGGGATCTACCCAGGGACAATCCACTAGATAGTGTAGAATCCTTAGGTATATTGAAAAAAGGAAAAAAATGAGAATATGGGAAGAGTGTCGACTGAGACAGAGCTAGAACTGGAACAAACCCAACAAGGTTTTAGAAATGAAGTCTCGGTAAGCACTGAAGGGGTTGAAGAATGAAAAAGAAATGAATGTGAAAAGGGTAAATAGAAATAGCCCTCCAATAATTCAACCTTAGGGCAGAAACCGGGTTCAATACATATGCTACTGGTGTTTACTAAGGTAACACTGGTATTGAAGACAAGACGTCATGGACCCAGTGACGCACTGCACCTAACTTCCCAAGCTACTCAAGTTCCTCTTAAAAGGACTTGTTTCATTCTCACGGGAAACCTACATAATCTATCGACTTTCTCTTAGAGATTGTTGATATTGAAGAAGGAGACCTTCTCCCTAGTCTCCGACATAGGAACCAAATGTGCACTATCGAGTCTAGAGCCAAGAGATCATCCACAATATCTCATTAGGACACAAAATTAATGAAGACTTGCTATTTCACACAATGTGGAAAGTAAGAATATATTAAGAGTCCTACTCATTATCCTTGTGGTATTGCCAGAAAATCCGAGTGATATGTCAAATATTCACAATGAATATGGAAATCCTTCTAGATCCAACATCAAACAAGCTCTTGGTGGGTGACATGTGAGATCTTACATAAGATCAAGCTTGTGACAACTCGATAGAAAGGATGGGGAGATTAATTCTTGAATCAACCTTGGTCCAGGAAATGAATTGACGAATACTTTTGGAAAAACCGTCCGATGTGCAAATCTTCTTTTCTCTAGCACATCGAATGTGTATTCATGTTTTCAAACACAAAACATATCTCTGATTGAAAAAATACTTTGGGAAAAACCGTTTGATGTGCAAATCTCTTCTTTTCTCTAGCACATCGAATGTGTATTCTTTTTCTAATACAAAAAGTATTTCTGATTGAAATTTGATATTTCTCATAAAATATTCGTTGTATTGCAAAACTCTTTCTTCTAAGCAATACGCGATTGTTTTCAAATAAAATTTTCATCAATCAGTGAATCTCAATTCGTTGGTTCACTCACTCCGTGTTGTCTACTTTGGGACGCTCCGGTGTGAGAACGGCTAGATCAAGCTGCGAAACCCTGTCAAGGAGATTCTTCGGAACTCTACCTGATTACAGGCAGTATTTATACAGATCAACAGGGAACCGTGGTTCTTGCAACTATATTCATCGAAAGTGAACAAAGACACTGTCGTGTGTTTTTTTGCTAACTGTTGTTTGCAAGAACTGTTGACGGTTGCAGCTGATCAGAGTTGAGAAGTCAATTCACAACCGCATGCTCACAGCATTCACACTTAATTGAAGAAAATCATGATCATCAAAGACATACAAAGATGCTTCCACTACTCTGATGAAAAGATGTCATGATCCATTAAGTGTAAGCATGTCGGTCCAAAAGTCACAACATCACATGATGGCAACACAACAAAGGGTGATCCAGAGATTTACTGTGGCTGATGATCTCAAAGAAAGCTCGAAGATCATCAAAGATGTGGATCAGTTCAAAGACCTCCACTAAAAGTACAAAATAATCAGACTTTGAAGATTCACTGCTAATGCACAAAGATGCGAAAGTTGAAGAATTAAAGTCTACGAGCTCAAGAACTGAAGATAAAATAGAATGCTAGGATTCAAAATGTAAATCATGGGGTGACCTCCCTTAGGGGGAGATTGTTAGGAATTGAAAATTCCATAAGGAAGTGTCGGTCACCCCAACTATAGTCTAGCATATGTTAGCTCGTAAACATATCGTTATTTACGTTATTTAGTAGTTAATTAGTTAGTTATTAGCTTAGTTATTAGTTTAGAGTAACACCGTGGAGGAACGACGGGTCTTTACCCACTGTATACCTGATCCACAGTCCGACAGGAGGATGAGTAGGTTGTAACTATAAATACCCCTTCCATCCTTGGAAGGGGTGGAGCTTCTTAATCTAACATTTTCCTTTTTGTTTTATCTCTCTCTAGAACTCCCTCTCTACCCTCTTCATCTCTCTAAACATGGCACTCTTGTTTCATCATAATCCTAGACCACCCGAATCATCAAACAACATAATATGTATGATCCTACAAAGGCAGATCTAGAGGAGCATACGGAGCTATCTCTAAGGGAGAAATCACTCCCCTACGATAAGCATTAGCTTTTTATCTTTTCTTTACTTTCAATTCATGTATTTCATAACATTAAACATTGAATTGATTATTATAGTTAATAAGAGCGGCTAAGCACCTCTTGGTGCTGGCCTAGTTATGATTCCTTAATTGTTTTGTTTGCATTTACATTGCTTCCGTATAATTATTTCTAAGTGTATGCATGCATAGTTTGTTGGTAACTACCCTTGTTTCGGTAGTTTTGAATGGCGGTAGAGGCTAGTTGCTTAGGAGATATGACCAACTGACCCTAAGTTAGTAGACTGAGACGGGAAGGGTAAGATATGACCAATTGACGACCCTTTCTGCTTATGCGATTTGACCAACTGATCACTACCCGTTTGAATGAACTTAAGAAGTAAGGGGTGGGTGTTTAAGTTGCTAGCGCCCGGACACTCACTATTATGAATCTATCATGTAGCGGTACTTAATGACTTGGCTTGGGGGACCAGGAACAAGTGGACTTATGAGGGGACACCTGACTTCTCCAGTGGGACCCTTTGCTGATAGGTTAGGACGAACTGACCAAATGCTGTCCTAGCGACTTTGACCCCACCTGAAGTAATTGGAAGTAATTAGACATATACACTACTAATTAGGATGATTAACTAGGTTAGCACCTCTCTCCTCTATTGATCACAACCAATTCTTTTATCTTCTTTAGTTGTTAATTAGTTAATTCCGTATCGAAATCATATTAAAATATGTGACATCTAGATTAGTTTAAACCCGCACACATAACTCTTGGGACGACCTCGGTTTTACCGAAATACTACACTACACACGAACGGGTACACTGCCCGTTAGTGCATTAGGGTAGACCATAAGTATAACGAGTAAATATAAATATTAAAACCTGGTCAGTAAAACTTGCATCAAGTTTTTTGCCGGGGAGTTATATTAGGATTTCTATTAAGTCTTTCACTTTTTTAAAATTTTCTCAAATTCTCACGATCACTTTTCAAGTTTCTGGTACCATGGAAGTTGTTAACATTAATGACCTCACTCTCGAGGAATATTGGCGTTGACAAGAGAAGAACAAGGACTAGGGATTGTTAGGCCGGCCATCGCAGAAGATGCTCAATTCGAAATCAAACCTCAATTTATGAGGGAGTTGCGTGCAAACCATTTCTCAGGAAGCATTACCGATAATGCTCATGAGCATATAGACAACGTGGAATACATTGTCAGCCTATTCAAAATTCCTAGAGTCTCAAACGATGCTGTCATGTTACGTGTGTACCCTATTTCTCTCACTGGAGCTGCTAAAAGATGGGTTGATCGATTACCTGCCGGAACAGTCAACACCTAGCCTCTCCTAAAGAAATATTTCATTCAAAGATACTGTCCTCCATCTAGGACTGCTAAACAATTAGAAGAAATCCATAACTTCAAGCAGGAGGGTGATGAAACGTTGTACCAAGCATGGGAAAGGTATAACGAATTATTATACAAGTGCCCTACTCACGACCTCAACAGCCAGCAAAAGGTGAACGTCTTTTACAAAGGTCTGAACATCTCCTCAAGACAAATAATCGATTTTCAGGGACCAATACCTGGAATGACTCCAACATTGGCTCTTGAAACTATTCAGAAAATGGCTGACCACTCTTACAAATGGCACAATGGGGGGAACAATCGAAGTAAGAGTGGAAATATGAAAGGCCTTGCAGCGATAAACAACAAATTAGAAAGTCTCGGAAGAGACATGAAAAAGCTCAAGGAAAATGTGCATTCCATACAAGTTGAATGAAATGAACACAATATAGCTCTCCCTACTAAGGAATGCCCCTCCAACGAGGAAGTTAAAAGGATTGAAGAAGTAAAATATGGAGGTGGAAGTCCCTTCAACGGATACAATGGTAACGGGGCCAGATACCGAGAAAAATCCCCAGGGTTCTATACAAGAGTCAACAACAATCCTCCTAAACCAAGCCTTGAAGAAATAATGCATAAACATATCGAGGAATCTACAAAGAAAAGCGATAGACTCAAAGAATGGATGGTCAAGGTAAAAGAAGACACCAACATGAACTTGCGGAACCAAGATGCCGCAATTAAAAACCTCGAAACCCAAATTGGGCAGTTAGCTAAAAACCTTGAGACCAGTAATGACAAAGCCATTGCCTGCAAAGCCATATTTGCACAAGATAAACCGAATAAAGAACAGTGCACCTCTTCTGTCACCAAT
>OU343220.1:251653659-251701384 GCA_910596185.1 Chrysanthemum makinoi
AGTCTATATGAAATGTCCTTGATGATATGTTAATGAATTCGCAGCTAAACCATTAAAGTTACGCGAATTTGATACTCGTAAACGTAGTTTACGATAAATGATGAAATAGTGAAACTTTTAAAGTTTGTAAAATGACCTGAAATTACGAGTTGTCACATTCGCCCAACCAAAAAGGAATTCAGTCCCTGAATTCAGTCCATGTTAGGTCCTACGGTGTTATCGGTGAAAGGTGAGGATATTTGGGTCGCATCGGGTCGTCCAGTGTTTTTCTGAATCGTACCACGCCTTTCCAAGATGGGACGTTAAACATATATTTGTTTCCAACTTGAAATTCTAATGGTTTGCGACTTATGGAACATACTTCCAATATTTTGCGTCGTATAACGACGTAGCTTATCTAGCTATATGTTGTTACTTGTAACTGATTTTTGATCTGTTCGATCACTTTGTTGGTTCATGAATGACTTATGGACTAGTGAGTTAAACTTTCCTGGTTTTGACCCGTGAATAAGTGTTTGACACCTCGACCATAGAGTGCCTCAATTGGTGCAGTCAATATGTTCAGGTGCTATCTATTGTTGTAAAGCAACTTGTTCGATTAAGAATGATTTGCCTAATCCTTTCTAGAAAATCACTCATGCCTTGAGTATATCATCTATTGTGGAAATTGTTCTCTCGCTCTAACCATTGAGCTGAGGATAATAGGTGATAATCATGTCCGAGTAGGTTCCATGGAAAGATTGATGTGGTTATCAGGAGCCTAAGGTGAATCGAATAGCTTATAATAGGTACAACTGGAATTGATACCACGTGACTCAAGCCAAATTTCAAAATGTTAAGTCTGTCGAAAAGGACCTTATAGAAAGGAATAGATTATGGGTAACAATTGTTGATCCCAGTTGATGTCGCAATTCTCAATTTCTGGTCATTTCTCAAACTCAATATTCATCATTTCATATCAATTTATGCATGGGTTTTGCATTTTTCATTAAACGCATAATTTCTTATTAAATAAACGCTATCGCGTAAACATTATTTTGAACAATTGATCCGATACTTCCAAAATTTATCACAATATATTTTTATACTCACATTAAGTTTATAAAAATAATATTATTAGTTTACCCGGTGTTTTAAATTTTATTTTGTATATAAATTGTTATATTTATATAATTACGACGGGTTTCGTAAATTCTACACGATAATTATTATATCACTCAAATTTTACAAGAATTATATTTTTACAATTTATATGATCTCAATATACTTTACTTTGATCCATTAAAGTTTATTTTTAGCTAAAACTACCCTAATTCCACAAATGTAGACAAGTTACCTTTACTTAAGTTATTTTACTTAAACTACTTTAACTTACACCAATTACATGCAATATATAAAAAAAAAATGTATTTTAGAGATACAAACCCCCTTGGCCGACCAAGGGGGGGGGTGACTCATTAATGAGTTGGTAAAAATCTTTCTTACATATTGAAATCTACACTCAATCTTACTTTCACACATTTCCTTCACAATAATTCACACTTCATTCAAAGTTAGTCAAGTTTTCTCTCTTCTTCTTGTTTTCCTCTCAAAACCGGCCACCCAAGAGATCATAGAAGGGATTCATCAAAAATCTTCAAATCAAGTATTTTACAATCTAGTTACACTCTTAATCAAGGTTTTGAAATAAAAACCTAGGGTGTTTAAGTTTAATCCTTTGTTCTTTTCACCTCATCAAGTTAACTTGTAAGCATTTCATATACAGCATTATCTTTCATATTTATTTTCATGATCATATCATTTTATTTGAGAAACATGCAAGTCTCATGAGGTTTATACCACTTTTTATTTGATTTTTAAGAGTTATATATATATATTGACATCCTATAATTACTCCTTGTTATATATATTATTTTGGTGATATCTAGGAACCCATGACACCCTAAGAAGGTGTATGGTAGGATTAGAATAGCTTCGGAGTTGTTTTGAATGGGTTAGAATAGGTTGGACGCGAGAAAAACTCATTTCACACGCTTTGAAAAGGGTCTGTCCTTATTTTGAAATTCTGGAAAATCCGACAGTAAGTAAAAATATTTGGCCTAGATATTTAGAAAATATACTTTAAAACAAAACCGTGGCCGCTTGAACGGATTAAAACGGAGTTATAACGAAGAAGTTATGAATTTTTCAATTTGGCGACGAAAAATATAAATTTCTGGAAATTTCAGCAAACATTATTTATTTTGTACGAGTCAAAAATGAAGCTTGGCGTTGTATATTATGTCGACTTGTCAAAAATATGTTAGTATACTTCGATACAAAGCTAAGGATCTTTAAAACGTAGAAAACGGATTTGTAACGACTAAATTATACACATTTACAAAAAGTTGACGTAACTTCATTTTATAAGGAAAACTATATTATTTCTAATAGGCGAGTTTTACGGCAAAACTAGTGACCATTTTGAAGGACGTTTTTAACATTGATATGGAACTTTTTATAAAGTAAAGTCTTCTAATAAAAGTGAGTTTGCCAAGTATATTTTCCAAAATGTCCGATCGTTTGTTTAGCGGAGTTGTAATGAATTAATTACGGTCGCTCAAACTTTGCTGAAAACCCATCCTTAAACTATATTTTGGACTAAAAGTACCATACTTAACCTCTAATTTTCTTTATGTACGAGACCTCTAGGACGTAAACTTAAATGCTAAAACTTTGAGATTATCATACGAGCTTCCCAAAACCGTTGAGTTTGTTTCCTAACGCTCGACGTGCACCATTTTACGACTAGCTTTTAGAGGTCGTTTTGTCACTTTCATGAAATATTTCAACGACATTATTTTACGACGAAAAGTTATAATTTCTTAATAAATCACTAAATAATTATCGTAGGATATCATTTCAACGTAAATACTTGTAAAGTATTTTATAATACGACGAGATGTCATAAACATATATTTCGACGGTAAGTGTTATTTTCAAAATTCACAAGTGGTATAGATATCATCCGAACTGCATGCATAACATTACATCATAACTTATTATGTATCATATCATCCATAATAGGTCAAGTTTAGAGATTCACGTTACATTTCGGTGTATCCACTTTTGTCATCATAATCATTGCAACAGGTGAGTTTCATAGCCCCTACTTTTATACGTTTTGAATTACTTTTGGGGGAGATACATGCTCAACTGCTTTCATTTAATTTCACAATTTCTCTAAACTTTTACTGACCGTGAGTTCATACCCCGCTTTTACTCATTTAAATTCCTATAAACTATTTGGGGCGAGATATATGTTTATTTATCCAAACATTTAAACTCTTTTGCCAAACAACATTACTTATACTCTACACTTGATTGCGTTATATACTTGATTGGGTTATACTTGATTTCATATGCATATTTGGAACAAACATACAAGAATTAGTGGCTCCAAATTAAGTTGTTGGAAGGCTATTAATTTACAAACATACAAGAATTAGTGGCTCCAAATTAAGTTGTTGGAAGGCTATTAATTTACAAGCATACAAGAATTAGTGGCTCCAAATTAAGTTGTTGGAAGGCTATTAATTTACAAACATCCCAGCATTTATATGTTGGAAGGCCATTTTTATGGATACATCCCAACACGAGTGTTGGAAGACCCTTGTGGTGGCATTTATACTTTTAACTACTATGATACATGCATACATGATTGACATACTATTTTTAGCAGTGGGTTGTAAACACACAGGTTGCAAGTTTTGTATGGGCAGGACTTGGAACTGAGTGGATTTACGATGCCTTTGCTTTGTGAACTATTCTATATGACCAAAAACTTAGTATTTGCTGCATGAACGTTTTTTTAAAGGCTTTACATTTCAACACAAACTCTATGAACTCACTCAACCATTGTGTTGACACTTTTTAGCATGTCTTATCTCAGGTATCTAAGGCATTCACTTCATGGCATGCATTGGGACATTTCATAGAGTCGTGGAGACGACGCGTCTCACTTGGGTTTATAAACTTTAAAAACATAGTTTGGCTTATATAAAATTTATCTCAGTGATAATGCGTTGATTTTCATTTGGGATCTATATTTTGTAAACTCTGATTGTATTAACAAATTAGACAATGTGTTTTCCAAACGACACTTTAGGTCGTTCAATATAACTGTAACTTTGATGCTATGACAGTCATCCCCCAAGGTATTCCATTCTCACGCAAAAAGGTAATTTGGGGGTGTGACAGATTGGTATCCGAGCATCGGTTATAGAGAACTAGGTTGCATCATTGACCCTAGACTATAACTGCATCATCATAGCATCTCATCATATCATTATAAGTGCATATTCTTTATACATGCGAACTTATGACTCAACACCAAACATCATATGAGTCGATTAGTCCAAGCATTGCATAGTTACTCCTAAATTATACATAGCCCGATCACCTATGTCTAATTCAGGAAGAATCATGCAATGAAGGGAGTAGTAGTCTTATATGAGTAAGCAATTCCGTAATCGAGCCAAATTTTCAAAAGATTTTCTTCAAACCACTTGATTCCAGTTTGATCCGCTGCGACGTTCTTGTTTGATGAGTTGCAAAGATCAAGCTAGAAACAAGTTGTTACCTAAACCGATTTAGCCTAATCGTATGACAGCTCTTGTTTGATGAGTTGTGGGATTAAGTAAAAATCGGTTACTTAAAGTCTTTTGAAAATTTTGCTCGAGAATGGGAAAGCCTGTCTCATCGAGCCTAATCATAAGGGAGCATGTCTTCTAATGGGATATAGTCACGATATATGCATGAGCATTGACATAATCATTTAGACCATACATGAGCATAAACTTTTAGAACCCTTGTCGCGGTTTGGGCCATAGTATCATTAATCGAATCACGAGGACGTGATTCCTCTGACATGGGAAGAATGTCACAATTCTCAATTTCTGGTCATTTCTCAAACTCCATATTCATCATTTCATATCAATTCATGCATGGTTTTGCATTTTTCATTAAACGCATAATTTCTTATTAAATAAACGCTATCGCGTAAACATTATTTTGAACAATTGATCCGATACTTCCAAAATTTATCACAATATATTTTTATACTCACATTAAGTTTATAAAAATAATATTATTAGTTTACCCGGTGTTTTAAATTTTATTTTGTATATAAATTGTTATATTTATATAATTACGACGGGTTTCGTAAATTCTACACGATAATTATTATATCACTCAAATTTTACAAGAATTATATTTTTACAATTTATATGATCTCAATATACTTTACTTTGATCCATTAAAGTTTATTTTTAGCTAAAACTACCCTAATTCCACAAATGTAGACAAGTTACCTTTACTTAAGTTATTTTACTTAAACTACTTTAACTTACACCAATTACATGCAATATATAAAAACAAAATGTATTTTAGAGATACAAACCCCTTGGCTCAATTAGGGGGGGTGACTCATTAATGAGTTGGTAAAAATCTTTCTTACATATTGAAATCTACACTCAATCTTACTTTCACACATTTCCTTCACAATAATTCACACTTCATTCAAAGTTAGTCAAGTTTTTTCTTCTTCTTGTTTTCCTCTCAAAACCGGCCACCCAAGAGATCATAGAAGGGATTCATCAAAAATCTTCAAATCAAGTATTTTACAATCTAGTTACACTCTTAATCAAGGTTTTGAAATAAAAACCTAGGGTGTTTAAGTTTAATCCTTTGTTCTTTTCACCTCATCAAGTTAACTTGTAAGCATTTCATATACATCATCATCTTTCATATTTATTTTCATGATCATATCATTTTATTTGAGAAACATGCAAGTCTCATGAGGTTTATACCACTTTTTATTTGATTTTTAAGAGTTATATATATATTGACATCCTATAATTACTCCTTGTTATATATTATTTTTGGTGATATCTAGGAACCCATGACACCCTAAGAAGGTGTATGGTAGGATTAGAATAGCTTCGGAGTTGTTTTGAATGGGTTAGAATAGGTTGGCGCGAGAAAAACTCATTTCGACACGTTTTGAAAAGGGTCTGTCCTTATTTTGAAATTCTGGAAAATCCGACAGTAAGTAAAAATATTTGGCCTAGATATTTAGAAAATATACTTTAAAACGAAACCGTGGCCGCTTGAACGGATTAAAACGGAGTTATAACGAAGAAGTTATGAATTTTTCAATTTGGCGACGAAAAATATAAATTTCTGGAAATTTCAGCAAACATTATTTATTTTGTACGAGTCAAAAATGAAGCTTGGGCGTTGTATATTATGTCGACTTGTCAAAACTATGTTAGTATACTTCGATACAAAGCTAAGGATCTTTAAACGAGAAACGGATTTGTAAACGACTAAATTATACACATTTACAAAAGTTGACGTAACTTCATTTTATAAGGAAAACTATATTATTTCTAATAGGCGAGTTTTACGGCAAAACTAGTGACCATTTTGAAGGACGTTTTTAACATTGATATGGAACTTTTTATAAAGTAAAGTCTTCTAATAAAAGTGAGTTTGCCAAGTAGATTTTCCAAAATGTCCCGATCGCTTGTTTAGCGGAGTTGTAATGAATTAATTACGGTCGCTCAAACTTTGCCAAAAACCCATCCTTAAACTATATTTTGGACTAAAAGTACCATACTTAACCTCTAATTTTCTTTATGTACGAGACCTCTAGGACGTAAACTTAAATGCTAAAACTTTGAGATTATCATACGAGCTTCCCAAAACCGTTGAGTTTGTTTCCTAACGTTCGACGTGCACCATTTTATTTACTAGCTTTTAGAGGTCGTTTTGTTACTTTCATGAAATATTTCAACGACATTATTTTACGACGAAAAGTTATAATTTCTTAATAAATCACTAAATAATTATCTTAGGATATCATTCCAACGTAAATACTTGTAAAGTATTTTATAATACGACGAGATGTCATGAACATATATTTCGACGGTAAGTGTTATTTTCAAAATTCACAAGTGGTATAAATATCATCCGAATCGCATGCATAACATTACATCATAACTTATTATGTATCATATCATTCATAATAGGTCAAGTTTAAAGATTCACGTTACATTTCGTGTATCCACTTTTGTCATCATAATCATTGCAACAGGTGAGTTTCATAGCCCCTACTTTTATACGTTTTGAATTACTTTTGGGGAGATACATGCTCAACTGCTTTCATTTAATTTCACAATTACTCTAAACTTTTATGACAATCGTGAGTTCATACCCCGCTTTTACTCATTTAAATTCCTATAAACTATTTGGGGCTTAGATATATGTTTATTTATCCAAACATTTAAACTCTTTTGCCAAACAACATTACTTATACTCTACACTTGATTATGCTTATATACTTGATTGGGTTATACTTGATTTCATATGCATATTTGGAACAAACATACAAGAATTAGTGGCTCCAAATTAAGTTGTTGGAAGGCTATTAATTTACAAACATACAAGAATTAGTGGCTCCAAATTAAGTTGTTGGAAGGCTATTAATTTACAAGCATACAAGAATTAGTGGCTCCAAATTAAGTTGTTGGAAGGCTATTAATTTACAAGCATACAAGAATTAGTGGCTCCAAATTAAGTTGTTGGAAGGCTATTAATTTACAAACATCCCAGCATTTATATGTTGGAAGGCCATTTTTATGGATACATCCCAACACGAGTGTTGGAAGACCCTTGTGGTGGCATTTATACTTTTAACTACTATGATACATGCAAACATGATTGACATACTATTTTAGCAGTGGGTTGTAAACACACAGGTTGCAAGTTTTGTATGGGCGGACTTGGAACTGAGTGGATTTACGATGCCTTTGCTTTGTGAACTATTCTATATGACCAAAAACTTAGTATTTGCTGCATGAACGTTCTTTAAAGGCTTTACATTTCAACACAAACTCTATGAACTCACTCAACCATTGTGTTGAAACTTTTTAGCATGTATTATCTCTCGGTATCTAAGGCATTCACTTCATGGCATGCATTGGGACATTTCATAGAGTCGTGGAGACGACGCTGCCTCACTTGGGTTTATAAACTTTAAAAACATAGTTTGGCTTGTATAAAATTTATCTCCTCGATACGTTGATTTTCATTTGGGATCTATATTTTGTAAACTCTGATTGTATTAACAAATTAAACAATGTGTTTTCCAAACGACACTTTAGGTCGTTCAATATAACTGTAACTTTGATGCTATGACAGTCCTCCCCAAGGTATTCCATTCCGCTGCAAAACAGGTAATTTGGGGGTGTGACAGTTGAGCAAACGATCTAATTTAGAAACTGACTTAGAATAACAACTTATTAAGTATTATGCGGAATTTAACACTTAACCTTAAGAAGAAGAACAGTTAACATTCAACACCTCAATATTATTTATTAATACGAATACTCTTACAGTATTAGGGTTTTGCAACCTTGAAGTGTATAGATTTTAGATAAATAACTTCCGTATCTAATCTAACCTAGGACCTCCTTTTATAAGCCAAGGAGTCCTATACATTATACAATACGTAACCTACAAGATAAATATCTTTTCCATATTTATCTAATACAATAAACTAACCGACTATACAAAACACTAGCAGTGGTTACAATATATCATCCGTGGTTACACATTACTACTAGCCGCGGTTATCTTCATCCGTGGTTACATTCTTCTGTCCGTGGTTATACCAAACCTGTCCGTGGTTCCAGTACTTAAGGTAATTCATGATTCAAGGAACCAAAAACCCAACAATCCTCCCCTAAACTTGATACATTCCATCAGAATTCTCAAGTTTCCTTTAAGCTCAAAACATCTAAAATGGAGGATGTAGCCAAACACTTATGAGATTTAAGAATTTTCTCATATTTCTTCAACAAATCATAGGCTTGACCATCATAGGGTAACAAAGATCTTGATAATACAGGTTTCAACATCCTGAACAATAATTTCGGATACTTATTCAACTGAGGATATTCACCTTCTACAAGCATGTGAATAATTTTTCCGAAATGCTAAAACACGAACTCCACAAGTTTGAGATAAAAACCATCTTGTTACAGTACCATTGTAGAGTCCTTTCCATTCAGGTTCATCATGAGTTGGTTCAAATAAAATCTTCAAATTCTAATAGACCAGTCTCTCATGATTATCAGTTGGATGTACTTCACCAAACTTGTTCTTGTAAAGTCTCCAGAGATCCATCAAATCATCCCTTTCAAAATACTGAAGCATTTGTGAAAATTTATTATACTCATAAACTTCATTGTTGAGTCTTTGAATTTTCCAAACTCCTTCACTTCCATCATTAAGCTTAAACTCATAAGAAACAATTTGATTAACATCTGCAGCTTCTTTCAATCTTTTAGAATCAGATGTCTCTGAATCTCGATTTTCTCTTTCTTTTACTTGATCCACTCATCATGCTTCTTAATCCACTCTTCTTCCTTCTCCGAATTCATTGGACAGTAATCATCATGATTAATCTTCATACATCTTTCATAAATTTCAAGAATTCTTTCAAATGAACATTTACTAAGATTTTCCGAAATGTGAATGCCTGAATTCTTAATAATTTTCATTAATACATTCCTCATCTGAGCCATTGAAAGAGGTTTCTTTCTTATAACTTGCTTCCTTTCATTACCAACCTTTCTTGCCCATTCACCTAAAAGCCTAGCCTTTTCCTTATCATCCAACAAATTCCATTCTTGTGCAGTATATTCATCATTTATTTGTTGAGAAACTTGAAGAAAGTTTTGAGATTCATACCATATAGCTAGCATTCTCTGACTAGCTTCTTCTTCTTTCTGCTTTCTTTTCTCTAAGACTTCTTGTTCTTCAGCAACCATATTCTTTACAAATTCTTCATCAAAAGCTTCTTGTTCTGCTCTAGATTTAAACTTCAACTCTGGTACTGCAACCCCTTTACCTTTTCCAACATCATATTGAATCACCTTCTTCTCTGGTTCACCAATAACTAAAGTTTTTCCTCTGGGTTTGGGTTTAGTTGCAGTAGTTTGAATAGATATCACAGGTGTAGAAATAGATGAAGTTTTACTTAGATTTATCAAAGTACTAGCAGCTTCTTTCTCAACTTCTTCAGACTTAGGTTGTGATGTACTGAGAGAGTTGTGACAATAGTGGAAGTGGTTATAATAGCAGTGGGTATGATTGTAGTAGGTATAGTTGTAGTATTTATAGTTGCCATGTCTCAAGTATAGCATCATGGTTAGAAGTGTACTAACCGTGGTTTCAGACATACCATCGTGTTTGTGTTCAGAGTACATCTTCTACAACTTTCTTCACATTTTCAAGAACTGCCTCATTCCCATCTTTATCAGATACCACAAATGTTTGATCTCCACTATCAACATTTTCTTCCATAGATACATTAACATCCTCCCCTGAATTCTTGCCTTCACTCCTCCCTTGTTTGGATATATCCTCCATATTCAGAGCAGAGAGGAGTTCACTTCTTTTTCCTTAGTTTTCAAAGCAGAAGCCAGTGCCTTTTATCTTCTCCAAAACCAAAACCCTGTGCTTCAAGCGTTAATATCCTTTTCATGAAACCCAGGCCAATTCCTTGAGATTAGAGATCGTCTCCTCCATCTTGGTACATTTGGCCGTCAATTCATTTAAGCGTTCAAGAATATCCTCCCCACTTCGACCTGTGCGAACTGGTCCGAGAGGTGGTTCATTGGAAAAGTCATCATGTACAAACTCAGAATCCGTCAATTCATGTTCAGTTTCCAACCTATCCTCATCACTTCGAGCTGTGTTAACTGCTCCGAGAGGTGAATCTTGGATATAGAAAACATAGCATCAGACCGAGCCTGAACATCTATGCACCCTGTTATAGCCAAGTGGCTAGGGATTCCTCCACCTCTGTTAAGTTCCAAGGAACTCTCCACATTAGGAGTTGCCAATGGTTGGGTCTTATTAATGTTTCCACTATCCCGACAAGATTCGAGCATCTAAGCATGTATCGGTAGTGGAAGCCCTTCCAATCATGTCACCTTCATCACCTGTGACAGCCTCATGAGCAACACCACTAGCACTAGCCCGAGGAAGCTTAGTGCCCTTCTTTCTCCTAGTCCATACAATAGGTGTAAGATTAGTGATTTGAGGTGTAGTATCAGTGATTGAGGTGTACTTTCAAGGACAATCACTTGAGTTTCAACACCTTCATCAAAATTAGGAGCAGTAGGCAAAGTAAGCATGTGAGGAAATAAAGGAACATCTCTAATTTGTACATTCTGTGGCTGATTCCTCATATGTGCAAAAACCTTAGGAAGCATATGATGTACTTCATACTCTCTAGAATGTTCAATAGGATCAACAATTTGATGTGCTACAATTAGTTGAACAAACCGAGGATACAAATAGTATTTACCCTTCTTCTTAATGTTTTGTACTAACCCCTCATAAATCATCCTAGACCAATTAAACTTCCTTCCCTCAGATAAACAAATAATAGCAGTAGCAATTTTTGAAGGAAAGTCATTAAAACCTGTGGTCTTGTTACTCATACACATCAACAAGGTGTGAATCAAAAACTTCCATTGTTGGGAACACAAACTCTTAAAGAATTGTACCTTTTCACCTCTATGTGTATATCCTAATCTCTCTAAACCATCAACAATCTCAACATTCGAAAGATTGTCAACCCCAAAGAAGAGATCATCAAACTGCAAAAATTTTCGAATGATATCCTCATGAATGAAATAACATGCTCATCCACTTCAGAACGAAACATCTCCACACCATCAACCGTTGCAAGTGTAGCATTCTTCCAGAATTGATGTATGTAGGCTTTAAGAATGGTGGGTGTAACAGTTAAAGCATAATAAATGGGAGTGTGAACTAAGAAATCAATCATTTGATGAAATCCTTCAGAACGAGCATTCTTGGTGTGAATGGCAACTAGATTATGTGAAGTGGAATACTTTTCAGCCATTTTGATTAAGGAAAATAATGATGTGAGTTGGTGAATTATGAAAAGAAAGTGATTAGGGTTAAGGTTGAGCGCCAATTGGAAGTGGTTTGAGAATCAAATAAATGATTCATCCGTGATTTGGGGAGAGTGATATAGATTCGCCAATGTTACCAAACAGCCCCTGTACTATCCAAAACTAGACTCCATGCTATCCGCGGTTTCAAAACTACTATCCGTGGTTACAACATACCATCAGCAGATACATGGGATCACTTCTTCCAAATGACCAAGAGAAATAGCAAGTAAATCAGCTCCTTATGCACCCAAAACCTTCATACCGGTAAGACAAAAACACAAAACCAACACAGAGTATAAAGTTATTGTTGTCAGTGGTTAGGAATAGCTAAAAGTGGTTCCAAAAGACCTATCCGTGGTTGAACAGGTAAGTCAATATGGTCAACTTCTAGGACTAATATTAGTCCAACTCCCAAGAATCTCATTAACTCCTCAACCACATTAAACCGGCCCCGTATTTACTTCCATAACCCTAAACCCCACTTATAAAAAGAACCCAAATCTTACATAACGCACACATAACAATCAATAGCAAAACCCTAATTGCTCCAAAGTCTCCAATCATCTGCAATCACAATGTGGAACCCTGGTTGGAATAAACCAGAAGTAGTTAATCTAACATCCTCCTCATCTTCATCATCATCTTCATCATCAAGTGAAGAAGGTAACCCATGGCGGTTCTACCTCCTCCACAAGAAACAAGACCATTAAAATCTCCATTTCTTCCATCATCGAAGATGACAATAGTGTGGTGAATCCAAGTAATGCATTCGAGGACTCTGGATGATTCCTCAAAGAAGAGATCTTCATACTCCCAACCTTCAAAGATCTCAACCTCAAACAAGACCACCGAGCAAGAAACCCACCACTTCCAAAAGACGGAGAGGTGGTTCTTGGTCTTCAAGTACCAAGTTATGGTGCTTCTTCACACATCGTAAAGGGGAAAGGAAAAAGGAAAATGGAATGATGCTTTTTGGTGATATGACTATGTCCTTCGTGCTTCATCTAATGTGGTCATCGTCATCATCAACGTTTTCATCAATCCATCCTTTCCATTTTGATCCTTAGCATCCTCGTCATAGTAGTCATGCATCTCCAACCATTGAGATAGAAGGAATGGGTGGTTATGCAAGACTTCACAAACGCATATCCAACATCTAGTGTGAAAGATGTGAGCGATCATGCATATCCAACACCTGTTAGATGTTGGAATAGATGATATGAACTAGATTAGATTAGTAGATCATGTATAGCTCGTCGTAGTTGCAATTGATTGATCACTGTAGTCGTAGTCAAGCTTCTCTAATGAATGAATGAACACTTTGCATCACTACTTCTTTTACTTCTATAATGATCATTCTTGTATCTGCAAAATGGTTAGTGAAAAAAAGGACAACTAGCAGTGGTTTGAACCAAACTATCAGTGGTTAGAAACAAACTATCATTGGTTAGAAACAAAAATAGCAAAACTAAGATTACATAATAACAGTCCAATACATATACAAACTGGTACAAAACAATTTGAGAATTTAGAGATTAATCATTCCAATACTAACAACAAGATATGAAACCTCCCCACATCAAAAGCTTTGGTGAGAAGATCAGCAACATTGAAATCAGTATGGATTTTACCATTTGAATCAACCTTTTCTCATTACAATCTCTAATAAAATGATGTCTTATCTCAATATGTTTAGTTCTAGAATGTAAAACAGTATTTTTAATGATGCATATTGTATCTGTTATTATCAATGTAAATCTTAGTATGCATAAAATTGTACCCAAAGTCCAGCAATTGATTCTGAATCCATAGAATTGACCACGCAACTAGCGCTGTACCACATATTCAAAGTTGTAGAATTTGCCACAATAGTTTGCTTTTTACACTGCCATGAAATAAGTCTGCTTCCCAAAAACCGACATCCTCCAGTTGTAGACTTCCTATCCAAACTAGCACCAGCATAGTCACTATTTGTGTAGGCCACCAAGTCAAAAGGAGAATCCTTTGAGTACCAAAGGCCCAATTTAGGATGACCCTTAAGATACCTAAAAATTCTCTTAACAGCATTCATGTGTGATGAATTAGGTGTGACTTGAAATCTTGCACACACACATACTGAGAACATTATATCTGGCCTAGATGCAGTGAGATACATCATGGATCCAATCATGGACTGTACAACTTCGATCAACTCGTACTTCCATCATCGTAGCAAGGGTTTCTGAGTCTCCATTGGTGTACTAGCACTCTTCACATCCCGAAACCCAAACTTCTTCAAAACATCTGCTACATACTTGTCTTGACTAATGAAGATACCATCAGTCCTTTGTTGAACCTGTAGCCCCAAAAAGAAAGTGAGTTCTCCCATAGAACTCATCTGAAACTTATCATGCATAAGCTTCTCAAAATCTTTGCATAGCTCTTTATTGGTTGAGCCAAAGATGATGTCATCTACATAAACCTAAACCAATAAAATATCACTTTGTGCTTCCTATGAACAAAGTTTTATCAATCAGTCCTCTTTAAACCCATTGTCCATCAAATAAGTGGACAGGCACTCATACCATGCCCTAGGAGCTTGATGCAAACCATACATAGCCTTCCTCAACCTGTAGACCTTGTCGATGATCGATCTTCAAAACCGGAGGTTGACAAACATAAACCTCCTCATCAATTGTGCCATACAAAATGCACTTTTAACATCCATCTGATACACAACAAAGTTTTTGAATGAAGCATAAGCTAAAAACAATCTAATAGCCTCAATTCTTGCAACTGAGCAAACACTTCATCATAATCCAAGCCTTCAGTTTGTGTGTATCCTTGAGCAACCAACCTTGACTTGTTCCTTACAACAATACCTCTTTCATCCCTTTTGTTTCTAAACACCCATTTTGTCCCAATTGCCCTCTTACCATTAGGAAGTTCTACCAATGTCCAAACCTCTTGAAGTTTGAACTGAAGAAGCTCCTCTTGCATTGATTCTACCCATCCTTCTTCTGATAATGCTTCTTCAACTCTCTTTGGTTCCTTTTGAGACAGAAAACAGGCAAACAAGCAATTTTGCGATCTTTATGATTTCTTTTGTGAAGTGATCTTGCAAAGAACCCATGTTCAGGAAAGGGTTATGTGTTCTTAACCTTGCTTCTTGTTTGAAATGGAGTATTCAAATTTCCAAGTATTTGTTCCTTGGGATGAATCTTGTGTATCCTTGTGGAGGTAACAAGACTTTCATGAATGACATGTTCCAAATTAGTTAAATCAGCATTAAAGAAATCATCCATGTCTTCATCATCGAGTATCAATTTCAATCAAAGCAGCATATCGATCATGTGGATACTCCTCTTCACCATGTAATTGCTTTGCATGTGGTCCAAAGAAAGTACTACTATCAGTACTTACAGCCGGGTTTTCACTTGTAATGACAAGTAGAAGTTGTTGGCTTAGCGTGGTTGTATTAACTCTATCCGTGCTTACGTTTGGCTTATCCGGCTTGCGATGCTTTTTCTTCTTTTCCATTTCTTCTACCAACACTGAATTATCTTTCAATAACTCATCCTTATCTTGATGATGAGCACTATTGCCTCCAATATTCAAAACATCATCATCAGTGGAACCTTTCTTATCAATGATGGGTGAGACAGAACTAGCTTTCCACTTATCAAACAAATAGAACTCTTGAGGAGAATCATCTTCCTTAGAAATTGCTTCTTCACCAGAATGCTTTTGAGTACCTGCATCAACATTAGTGGAAGTTCCCGCAATGATAGGCTCATAATTCATAGATTTGGTTAGCATATCAATGTTAAAACGGGCCGGTCCTTTGGTCTCAACACTAGGAGTCTTTTCACTGAATTGAACATGTAGATTCTCTTCAACAATTCTATTCCTCCTATTGTATACTCTAAAGGCTTTACTATTTGATGAATAGCCTAAAAGTATCCATCATCAGCTTTTCTTGAAACTTGCCTAGGTAGTCTATGGTATTCAAGATAGTAACAGGTCACCCAAAAGGTTTTTAGGAATGCAATCATTGGCTTCCTATCATGTAACAGCTCATAGGGGTCTTGTTATGAGGCTTCACTACCTTACTCTATTCTGCACAACATGCAGTGCCTACAGCTTCAGCCCAAAAGGTAGTTGGTAACTTAGACTCAGACAACATAGTCCTAGCAACCTCAATTAGTGTTCTATTTTTCCTTTCAGCCACACCATTTTGTTGTGGTGTTCTAGCAACACTAAACTGTCTTTCTATACCTTTCTCTACACAAAGCGATTCATCATTGCATTCTTAAACTTCAGTTCCATTATCACATCTGATTATCTTGACTTTATGATTCACTAGATTTTCTATCTTAATAATGAAACTCTTGAGAACTTCATTAGTTTCACTCTTAGCGACAAAAAGGTAAACCCAAGAAAATCTACTATAATCATCAGTGATAACTAGGCAATACCGCTTATGGTTCAAACTCTTGACAAAAGTAGGTCCAAATAAGTCCATATGAAGCATAAAACGATGGTTGTGAAATGGTGTTGACAGTTTTGGACTTACAAAGCTCTATGTTGTTTTCCTTTCGACAAGCCACACACGTTCCTTACACTCAAAACCTAAGAAGGTAACCCTCTCACTAAGTTCCCTTTAACCCGTTTATTGATTGTTTTGTAATTGAGGTGACCTAATCTTCTATGCCATAACTTAGACTCATCCACAGATGCTTTAGCAAATAAACAAGTTAAGGACCTATTAGGAATTACATCTTTAAGATCAAAACAATATATATTTTCCTTCCTAGGTACCCTAAGTTGTATAAACTTCTCATCAGGCATCTTAAACTCAGGAGACAACACCACACACTCATTTTCACCAAAAAGTACCAGTTTTTCTTATCACACATTTGAGAAACATTGAATAAATTGTACTTAAGTCCCTGTACCAAGTAGACTTTTTCAAAGTCCAAATTTCCTGTTCTGATTGTGACTCTTCCAAGTATCTTTCCTCCCTTTGGATCATTTCCAAAAGCCACATATCCTCCATCAAAAGCTTCAAAATCTTAAAGGTTGCTCCCATCCCAAGTCATGTGCCCAGAGCAACCACTATCAAAAACTCCTTTGTCTTTTAGCTCATCTTGTAGATTGCCCTGCACATGAAATTAAACAAGTTAGTTCCTTTTGTGGACGCAAGCCAATCTTGACTTGGAGTTACGTGCATCAATATAATCAAATTTGGTTAGGTCCATTGATGCGCAGTTGACATGATGTAAAACATTGGTCTTAGGTTTCCATTGCCAACTAGTGAGGCCTTATGACATAAAAATGATTTCCAACCACTGTATCGGTTATCACCTTTGGAATTTTTAAAACTTCTTTGTTATCTGTGGTGAATTTTGGCTTATCAGTGGTTTGATTTTGCTTAGCCGTGTTTACACTTTGCTTAGCAGTGGTTGGAACCCATTTGGGAGAAGCAGTGACAATTGATTTTGTATTCCAATTCCTCATTAACTTTGCTTTAGGAATCATGTTTCATTAGGATGAGGTTTTGTTTTCTTTGAAAAGTTTTGGTGATTTACCCTCCTCCAATGATTCCAAACTTGTGGTATGTGTTTATTACAATTTCTCTGTAAGTGCTCAAAACTACCACATATAAAACAAGCCTTTTAACACATTGAAACTCATCACCTAATCTGTTAGAAATTAAACCATTTAAGCTTCTTTGATTACCCCTAGGTTTATATTGTTTCATCTGGTTCCTAGGTATTTCCCTGTACTCTACTACTTTCTTGGTAACTTTAGCTCCAAATCTAGGTACAAGATTAGCTTGTCTAGTATCAACTTTCTTAAGAGGTTCTAACTTTTCAGGGTGTGTTGATACTTTACTATCTTCCTCAGAATCTGATTCCCAATCTTCAATGATGGGAGTATCAGAGGACATATCGAGAACTTATCTTAGGTGTCTCAGTCTTACTTATTCCTTCAACAGGTTTGTTAAAACTGAATTCACTACTAAATGACAGTTCTTTAGCCGGTGGTGCATGTTGCATAAGAGTGGGTGGTGGCATATTGTTGTATCCTATCCCAGAACCCTTTTTCATTAGATGACTTTTTATAGATTTATGAACAGATCGAAGCAAATTGTGTTTTAGCTACCCTAACAACATGTTTTTCTTTTTCATCTAGGGCCTTTTGGTTTTCACTCTCTGCTAGTTCAAGTTTCTCTTTAAGCATTTTAATCTCTCTATTTTTAAGATCAATTTCACCACCTAATATATTGATCTTATCTACATACTCAAACTCACATTTAATACAGTATCTAAGCTTCTCTTCCACACTCTCTAGACCAACTCTATAACCTAAGTTATCCATAGTTAGTCTTTCTACTTCTTTCCTCATACTCTCAGTGATAGCCTTTTGAGATTCTAAGTTATCATTACATGATTTAAAAGAACAAGTAGACTCATTAGATACCTCGGAATCTGAACCAGAAGATGAAGCATAAGCCATAAGAGCAAAGTTATGCTCTTTTGAAGCTTCACTAGCAAGAAAAGTTGCATTAGGTCCTTCTTCAATCCGATCACTCCAATCATAATCACCAAGACCATCTTGAGCCACCAATGCTGAAGAAGGAGCGGACTCTTCAGTGATCTTCTTAACACCTTCAATCCTCTTAGGAGCTCGACATTCCTTTGCAAAGTGACCCTTCTTCTGCGGTTAAAGCACTCCATCTTGCTTTTGTCGAACCACCGCTCCTTTGACCATCATACTTAACTTGTCTTCAGGTCCTCCTCAAAAACTTCCTTGCTTGGAGATTCAACATTGCCATTTGCCATTGAAGATTAATCTCTTCCAGATCATCGGGATCAATTTGATCCAGATCTTGATTCAAAACAGTAACACTAGTAGTTAAATCAGCCAAAAAAGCACAAATTGCACCATCATTGACATTATCACTAACAGTGGTATTGTTTGCAATAGCCGTGGATATACCATAGGCAGCAATGGATACATCTTGTGGGCTCTTGTGATTAGTGGATACAAAAGCAATGTTTTGATTAGCGGAAGATGCATTAGCAAAGTTATTCTCAGACTCATAAACCTTCAAGTTGTTGAAGAGATTATCCAGAGTCATCTTAGGAAAGTCTTCCTTATTCCTCCACACAATTGTATGAATAGCCCATTCAGATGATAGACTCCTAATGAACTTCAAATTAATATCTTCTTAAAGAACCTTATAATCTCGAGACTTGGTTGGTGATAAGTTTTGAAGTCTATTGTATGCCATCAATCTTTTCTCCACGAGGCGTTGAAGGTTTCAAATTGATGCTTGAGCATATTCATCCGGACTTCTTAGTAGCTTCATTGCAGTAAACCTTGTCTCAAGAGCATCCAATAACTCTTTAGCAGATTCATATTGCTCAAAATCCAAAGCATAATCATTTGGTATTCCCATGGAGAGAATACTGTGAGCCTTGATCTCCAGATTTCTCTTAGCCTTATCAATTTCACTAACAATGGAAATTTCTTTGCCATCCTCACCCTTCTTAGGAAGAGTGTCTCCCTTTTCAACGACATTCCAGAGAGCATAATCAATCATGCGAATGTATTGCCTCATTCGCATTCTCTAGATTTGATACTCACCATGCTTAAGCATGGGTACCTTTGGCGATCACCATGTGAGTTTCGTCAGACATCTTATCTTTCTTGAACAAAAATTAATTTAACCTCTTCTTGATTCGGTTTCTAGATCACAAGCTCGATACCACTTGTTGATCGGTTGAGCAAGCGATCTAATATAGAAACTGACTTAGAATAACAACTTATTAAGTATTATGCGAATTTAACACTTAACCTTAAGAAGAAGAGTTAACATTCAACACCTCAATATTATTTATTAATACGAATACTCTTACAGTATTAGGGTTTTGCAACCTTGAAGTGTATAGATTTTAGATAAATAACTTCAGTATCTAATCTAACCTAGGACCTCCTTTTATAAGCCAAGGAGTCCTATACATTATACAATACGTAACCTACAAGATAAATATCTTTTCCATATTTATCTAATACAATAAACTAACCGACTATACAAAACACTAGCAGTGGTTACAATATATCATCCGTGGTTACACATTACTAATAGCCGCGGTTATCTTCATCCGTGGTTACATTCTTACGTCGTGGTTATACCAAACACTCCGTGGTTCCATACTTAAGTAATTCATGATTCAAGAACCAAAACCCAACAACAATTGTGATTCCTCGTTTTCTGCGTTCTAGCGAATGTCATTACTCAGAGCTTACTTGCCTAAAGTGTTTAGTCTCCATGACTAAAATGTTTTTGTTTGATTATCGAAGTGTTTCCATGCTCTATGTTGTAAAGTCACAAAACCTTAAATATTCAAGTGATGTGGTGTAGTGATTGATTTTCCAAGATTTGTTCCGATATTGGAGTTGCTTCAAAATATTTCATCACTTAGATTGTTATCATGTGCTTGAAAAGTAGATATCAGCTCATACTATGTCGAAGAGTGTTTGTTCTAATTTCACTTGTAGATGGAAAGTCATTGACTGTCCGATATGTTCAAACCTGTTGCATCTCTTAATATGAAAGTGAGGTTACTTGGAATTTCTAGAGAACACAATGCCTTAGAGGAAGTTTATATCGATAACCTTAGTTTAACCAAATTTTCCTTTAAGGGAAACTCATTGTAGGGAAGTTCACATATTGTTGAGGCCATGTTTAATGAAATGTTCTGTAGTCTCAGTTAGAAGACTTGGTTTCTCCCTATGATGTTGCTTAGTGCGTATATGCTTCGTACTAAATCTTGTAACTCGGTCTAGCTAGTACTTTTGAAATGATATAATTTGGCTTCTAATCCAAAAATAGTGGTTCGGAATGTATCGTGATGGCTTAAGATTTTTGTTGAGTTTTTGAAACGTCTTACTATATACTTCTAGTCCTTGTTGGTAGTCCTAAAATGCTTTCATTATTTTCATGTATCGAGGAATTCTCCTCATAGATTGTATAGAAAGCCTTTCCTAAAAAGGTAACTCGTCAAATTCTAACTTATTGGTTGAGTGAGTGATGAATGATATAGGAATCTATAGAGTGTTTAACAAAAAGAAATGTTTATGAACAATTTATCTGATTACAAAGCTTTGCTTTTGAGTGAAGATTGTTTTAAGAGATTTGAAATGATGCTTGTTACTTTCATGACATAATTCTTCCTGAATTATACATAGGTGATCAAGCCATGTATAATCGAGGACAAATGATGTGATGCTTGGTTTTGTTAAAATGATATTATGTTCCTCCGAAGTTTTAGATGGTATTCAACGTTTTGTTTTGTAATATAATGGCTCAATGATTTTTCAGAGTAACATGAAAATCGTTTCGCATGATGATATTAAATCGTTGATAAAATGGTGAAAACCAATTGATAGGGTGGTAACGAAACAACTTGTTTTAAAACTTTATGAAACAATGTTTCTAAGATAGTGTAGAATAGCTTGAAATAAAATTAAGTGAAATAATTTCATGAAATGGTAGCAAAATAACTTGAAATATAATTTGTTGAATGGTTTGTAGGATACACGGGGAAACCTCATAGAATGGTAATAGCCTCTTAATTGGTCAAGAATAAAGTTGGCCTAACCCTTAGTAAGATAGTGATGTATTGTCGCGAAATGATTGAAAATTGGGCAATTGGAATAGGGAATGAAATAAACAAAGGTTGTGATTATTGTGGAGATAATAAATGATAAAGATTACATAAGATTGAAAGGTACCTATTATATGTTGCTGTTGATGGTCAAATAGTGTTTCAAGTGTAGGAGTAGTAGGCGGTCTAGCAGCAATAGCCCTAGAAATCTCACAGTCCTCAAACCTATGAGACGGTGTAGTGTCTATAGTCTTAGTGATAAATGATAATGGTGTGTCAAATTATGCACGCTTCCCAAGCTGCAAGTCAGGTGTATGAGTAGTGTCTATGAGACGTGATGACACGGATGGTACTCTAGATGACAATGATGATGCAAATGATGATAATGAAAATCCTTGTGGTGAGTTAAAAAAATAGGTTCATTAGGACTAAACCTATAAGTTCTACCAAATGGTATAATCTGTCCAAACCCGAATGATAAAATTGTCCACGATCCTACTGGTGAATCAATAGTGATCGCGATGGTGTAGGTGCAACTTCGTCCTCCTAAAGGGTTCATCTCATCATCGATGTTATCGGTGTTGAGTCAACTAATGTTAAAATTGTGATAGGGAATGACAGGGCATTCTTCATGTCAAAGTATGATGTGAGTATAATGGGATGGGTATTTGAAGGCATCTACGTGACAATCGATTTTGAAATGAAAGTAAATAACTCGTAAAATGTGTGATGAAGCATGTATAGTGACTATGCACTTATGATGAAATGATGAGATGCTATGATGATGTAGTTATAGTATAGGGTCAAAGATGCAACCTAGTTCTCTATAACCGAAGCTTCGATGCCATTCTGCACCCAAATTACTGTTTTTCTTGTGAGCGGAATTCGGGGATGACTTGTCATATCACAATCACAGTTATATTGAACGACCTAAAGTGTCGTTTGGAAAATACATCGCTTGATTTAATAAAAACATTCAGAGTTATAAAGATAGGTCCCAAATAGAAGAGTTACATGTGGAAAATAAGTTTGGTACAAGTCAAACGATGTTTTTAAAGTATACAAATCCCATGTGAGACCCGTGCGTCACCGCGACTCTATGATATGTCCACATGCATGCCATGAGGTGAAAGCCTTAGTTACACGAAAATACATTGCTAAAAGTTTCAACACAAAAGTTGAGTGAGTTCATAGAGTTTATGTATATGCATAATACGACTACCACAAGTATAAGTTTGTATGACAATGACGTCACAAAATGATACAATTGCTAAAAGTCCATGACACCGGCTTGACCGATGTTAAGCTAACGAGTGTTTGCCAAACAACTCAAATAATGATTAAGAAATGAAATGCATCCGTCAGGTTTGGAATCCGCCAACCGGATGAAGGTGTCACCCTCATAGATCTATCCACTCACCCTCGCTTCTGTAAAATTAACGGTTCATGTTCATGAAATGGGGACATTTCTTAGGCAATGAGGTAACTTAAGCAATGTAATGAATTTGATATACGGTATAAATAAAAATGATGTGCAATGTATTCTCCCCGTGAGGTTTGAAATAAAGTAAAACTTGAATGAATCGGGGCTATGAAAACTCACCATTTGCAATGATAATAATGATGTAAAGGCAATATTGAAATGGGCTAACCTACGTCCGTGACCTATTATGAATGATATGCTCTATGATAAGTTATGATTTAATGTCGTGCATGCAAACTCATGTAATCTATACCACTTATGCTGCTTTTGAAAATAAAATTTATCGTCGAAATATATGTTTTATCTCGTCATAATTTATAAAATACTTTAGAAGTATTTACGTTGAAATGATATCTTCACGATAATCATTTAATGATTTGTGTGAAATTATAACTTTTAAATTAGTAAATATAATGGATTGAAATTTTCATGTAAGTGACTAAAATGGCCTCAGAAAAAAGTAAAAATGGTGCACGCTCGAGCTTTAGAAAATGAACTCAACGGTTTTGGGAAGCTTGTATCATTATCTCAAAGTTTTAGTACATGAGTTTCCATCCTAGAGGTCTCGAACATAAAGAAAAACAAAGGTTAAGTATGGTACTTGTGTCCCAAAATATAGTGTAAGGATGGTTTTCGGCAAATTTTTGAGTAGCCATAATTAATTTATTACAACTCCGCTAGTCAAGCGATTGGACATTTTGGAAAATATACTTGGCAAACTCACTTTTATTAGAAGACATTACTTTATAAATGTTCTACACATCAATGTTTAAAAACGCTCTTCAACATGGTCACTTATTTGCATTAAAAACTTGTCTATTAGAAAATTTAATAGTTTTTCTTATATATTAAAGTTTAGAGCAACTTTGTTAAATCACGTGTAATTTAATGCGTTACAAGTCCGTTTTTCTCACGTTTTACATATGTCCCGGAATCGTAATAATATATACTAATATAACGATAAGTCGACACATTTTATAGCGCTTAAGACTCATTTTTGACTCGTAAAAAGTCGGAATTACATGCTGAATTTTACTGAAACACATATTTTTGCTCTTAGATCAAACTTGAAAAAATTCATAACTTCTTTGGTTATAGCTCCGTTTTAATCCGTTCAAGTGGCCCGCGTTTTTCGTTTTAAAGTGTATTTTCTAAATATCTAGCCCAAAATATTTTACAAACTGTCGGATTTTCCAGATTTCAAAAACAAGGACAGACCCTTAATAATAGTTGTCGAAATATGAGTTTTTTCTCGCTGAAACCTATTCTAACCCATTCAAAACAACTCGAAGCTATTCAAATCCTAACATACACCTTCTTAGGGTGTCATGGGTTCCTAGATATCATCAAAAATGAAGTGTTTCACGGGATTATTTATAGGATAATGAATATTTCATAATAAGTAATAAAAACATTAAAAGTGGTATAAACTCATATGTAACATGCATGATTTCTTGCAAAAATGATGAAATAACAATAGGATGAATATGAAAAAGTTATGAAGATCATGAAATGCTTACTTGAATGATTATGTGAAAAAGATGATGAAAACATTATTAATATAGGTTTTATTTCAAAACCTTAACATAGATCACTATATGAACTTGTTAATCACTTGGATCACCAAAAATATTATGTTTCTCTTGATGTCTTGAGTTGGCCGGTTCTTAAAGAAAAATGGGGAGAGAATTGTAGCTTTTCACCTAAAGTATGTGATATGTATGTGTAGTTGTAGTATATAATAATAGGTAAGCAAGTATAATTTGTATACTTAAGATATTTGTAACAAAAATGGGTGAGTCATGCTCCTTTGGTTAAACCCATCATAAAGAATAAATAGACTTGGTGCATTTTTTGTATCATTTGATGTACAAGTATATTAGTAAGGTTTAGAGTTATTTAAAGATAGATGGTAACTTGTGTACATATTTAAGCATTTAGGGTAGCGTTAGCTAAAAATAAATTTTAATGGATCAAAATAAAATATATCAATGTCATAAAAATTATAAAACTACATTTCTTGTCCAAAAAATTGAGTGAAAATAATAATTATCAAGTTGCATATACGAAAACCGTCGTAAATATTTATACATAACAATTTATATCCAAAATAAATTGAAAACATCGGGTAAACCAATAATATAATTTTTATAGTCTTAAAATAAGTATAAAAATATATTAGGAATATTTTTGGAAGTGTCGGATCAAATGTTCAAAATAATTGATTATGTGATAGCGTTTATTTAATAGGAAAATAAACGTTTAATGAAAAATGCAAATCCATGCATGAATTGAAATGATGATAACGATGCTAATGATATGTAGACTAAACCTAGTCTATATGAAATGTCCTTGATGATATGTTAATGAATTAAGCAGCTAAACCATTAAAGTTCACAGCGATTTGATACTAAAAACGTAGTTTACTGATAAATGATGAAATAGTGAAACTTTTAAAGTTTGTAAATGACCTGAAATTAAATTTGTTGCCGGTTTACCCAAATGAACCCTCATGAAGTTCCCTAGTGTTGTAGTGCTTATACGTAAAACATGTATTTTTGATTACTTGATTATATGATATATTAAGAGTTTATAAATACAATAAATAAACTAACAAACTTTATAAGTATTTAAATAAGTTTGAGTTTTATAAATACTTACCTTAATATAGAATGCTTGAGTATTATGGTAAAATAAAATATTAAGCGAAGCTTGATATAGAATTTGCAATCTTTGAAAACCCCAGGCTATTAGAAGATTATAACAACGCCTTCTGCCGAGAACCAGAAGAAGAACAGAAGATTATACGACGTCTTTTGGAGACTTGAAGATATTTGAAGATTATAACGACTCTTTCTTGAAGAACAAACTTAGTTTTCTTCAAGAACAAATGAATGTTCTTACAAGATCTATAAGAAATGCCTTTAGGTTTAGGACTTTAGATGTTAAGAAAGGGGTGGTGCAAGAAAAATGAAGTGATTTAGCTTGGTATTTATAGGCTAGAGATTATGGTTAACTATATATGGGTTAAAACTAACCATGGTTAAATTTATACATGTAATGATCTAAAGAAAGCATGCTTAGGATTTTGACACCAAGGTGATGACTCCCCTAATTTCGTTCATGATAAGATAGGATGACTTTGGTGTATAGTTTTGGTATTATCTTGGTTAGAAATGAGTTTTGTTCGCTTAAATGCTAACAAAGCCATAAAAGCGTAAAACCAGGGTATCTAAGTAAAAATCTGAAATTTGTAGGAATGATGAAACTTATCATTATACTTCATCTAAAAATATAAAATAGGTGATAAGTCTCATTGGGTCTACAACTGACTGCAAAATGGAAACATCGGGTCAAAAGAGCGTAATTCGCGGAGTTTATCGAAAAGAGCAATTTTAAATGTTCGGGGAATTTATTTAGAGTAGACTAAAATTACTCTAAAAAGTGATGAGATGTTAAAATGTGGTTTTCGTCATGCACGGGATGACTTCTGGTTATTAAATTGAAAGTTTAAAAGGATTACCTTGATTTAAGCAAAACATTAGAGCGCAAGCTTAATTTCTTTATGGTCAAAGAAGGCATAGTCCTTGGCCATAAGATTTCAAAAATGGGATTGAGGTCGATAGAGCAAAAGTCGATGTTATTGCTAAATTGCCTCATCCTACTACCGTCAAAGGTATTAGGAGTTTTTAGGTCATGTCGGTTTTTATCGCAGATTCATACAAGATTTTTCTAAAATCGCCGGCCTATGACCCATCTTCTTGAAAAAGATGCTCCTTTTATCTTTTCATCCGAGTGCATCAAAGCTTTTGAAACATTAAAGAAAAAGCTTACTGAAGCACCTATTCTCGTTGCTCCCAACCTGGGATTTACCCTTTGAACTCATGTGCGATGCAAGTGATTTTGCTATCGGCGCATCCGGGCAACGTATAACCAAGCATTTTCAGCCTATCCACTATGCGAGTAAGACTATGACTGAAGCTCAAACTCATTACACCACCACATAAAAAGAGCTACTAGCCGTGGTGTATGCATTTGAGAAGTTTCGGCCATACTTAATCTTGACCAAATGCGTGGTGTATACGGATCATTCGGCTCTCAAATATCTCTTTGCAAAACAAGATGCAAAGCCGAGATTGCTTCGTTGGGTTCTCCTCCTCCAAGAATTTGATATCATTATACGTGATAAAAGGAGGAGAACCTCGGCTGCAGATCATCTGTCCCGTATAGAAAACCCTCACCAAGATGTGTTTCGAGAAAAAGGAAATAAATGAAACATTTCCTCTCGAGACACTCAATGCGGTTTCTTTTCGTGGAAACTCTACTACCCCATGGTTTGTTGACTTCGCAAATTACCATGCGGGTAACTTCATAGTGAAAGGAATGTCGACCCAACAGAAGAACAAATTCTTCAAAGATGTTAAACATTACTACGGGACGACCCCTACTTATTCAAAATCTGTGCGGATCAAGTCATCCGACGGTGTGTTTATGGACAGGAAACTATGGACATTCTCAAAGCTTGCCATCTTTGGACCCACCGGGGCCATCATAGTCCAAACTACACCGCCAAGAAGGTGTTTGATTCCGGGTTTTATTGGCCCACTATTTACAAGGATGCCCACGATTTTGTCAAAGCATGTGGCGCTTGTCAACGTCCACGGAAATATCTCGCAAAAGAAATGAAATGCCGCAAAACGCCATTCAAGTGTGTGAGATTTTTGACATCAGGGGCATTGACTTTATGGGGCCATTTCCATCATCTCGAGGAAACAAATACATACTTGTGGTCGTTGACTATTTGTCAAAATGGGTTGAAGCAAAAGCTTTACCCACCAATGATGCCCGAGTTGTTGTGAAATTCTTAAAATCTCTTTTTGCTAGGTTTGGAACTCCACGAGCTATAATCAGTGATCGTGGTACGCATTTATGCAATGACCAGTTTGATAGAGTCATGCAAAAGTATGGTGTTACTCACCGTCTCTCTCTGCTACCACCCCAAACAAGTGGGCAAGTGGAAGTTTCCAACCGGGGGATTAAAAGAATTCTGGAAAGGCAAGAGGCAAAAACCGTGCCTCTTGGTCGGATAAGCTAGATGACGCACTCTGGGCCTTCCGTACAGCTTATAAAACACCCATCGGTTGTACTCCATACAAGCTAGTGTACGGAAAGGCATGTCATCTTCCGATTGAGCTTGAGCACAAAGCATACTGGGCCTTAAAACATGCCAATTTCGATATTCAGACAGGTGGTGATCACAGAAAAGTTCAAATGAATGAATTAAATGAACTCCGTGATCAAGCATACGAGAACTCTTTGATCTACAAACAAAAGACAAAGAAGATTCATGACTCCAAAATCAAGAACCGCGTTTTCAACGTTGGTGATCGAGTCCTTCTTTTCAATTCAAGATTGAAGATTTTCTCGAGAAAACTAAAATCCCGTCCGACCATTCACCATCACTAAAGTATTTCCTTATGGAACCATTGAGTTATCTCAGCCCGATGGTCCAAATTTTAAAGTGAATGGTCATCGATTAAAGCACTATTTTGGAGAGGACATTCCACCCGTGGTTGTCCCGGATCTACAAACTTTCCCCATCAACCAATGAATGCGGGGATCGAGTCAAGCTAGCGACTCGGGAATCAAAAAAAAAAAGAGCACACCATATGGGTTTTCACCCATATTTCTGACTTCTTTCTACTTTCTACCACCCTAGTGTAGGGGAGTTGCCCCATTGTTATATATAAAGTTTCAAAAAAAAAAAGTGTATATATCAAAAATAAAATAATGGCCGTAGTATTTCCCTTTTATGTTCTATGTTTGGCATAACAGTAGGTACTTTGAATATTGAGGACAATATTCATTTTAGTGTGGGGGAATTCTCACGAATTTTATCATGTAATTATACCACCCAATTCCCCATTTTTGGCCAAAATTTTTTTGGAGTAAGTGTTTTTCACTTACTCGGAAAATGGTAATCAGTCCGCCATGTCTAACCCACATAAGGATTGGCTAATCCAGAGCAAAGCGGCTCTTGGTAAAGATATCTCAAATCCGTTTATGGCTTGCAATTTGCCCAAAATTGTATGGTGTTCAACTCACCATATCTTTAATTAGTGAAAAGTTAGCTAGCCCGCAAGTTTATGGCTTGTGGTAAAGGCAGTTGGAAAACCATAATTGGTAATCGACTCACCAAAGATAATATTGATAATTTATCTAAGAGTTGGCTAGTCCAGAATCAAACGGCTTCTGGTAAAGACAAATCAAAACCGTTGAAAGCTTATGATTTGCTCAAAATCATTTGGTTATCATTGTACCAAGGTTCTTACTTGAACTAAAACAACTGGCTACTCCATAAGTAATGGCTTTTGGTAAAGAGATGACATCCATTAAGTTTTCTTAAAAGATTGCTAGGGACTAGCAATATCTTAGTGTAGGGGATTGATGAGTGTCTAAATACTCATCATTTTTGTACCATTTAAACTGCAAAAACATCTGAAAACACTCAGAAATGCATCAAAATGATAAAAATATCACAAATAAGTGTTTTATGTGTTTTAAATGCAAAAATACCAAAAATTAGATGAAAACGCATTATCAAGTTTGCATAATTGGCGTTTTAGTCCCCAAGTTTGGAAACTTGTCAAATCTAGTCACTGGAATCCAAAAATGTGGAGTTTTATCATTCAAGGTCCCTGAAATATTCTAAGTTGTCAAAAATGGTCCTTGAATGAATCTTTGGAATGTTGGCAGTTTTGGTCCTCAACTATTCGAAATTACAAGAATGGTCCTTGTGATAAACTATAAACCAAACGGACCTTTTGTATTTTTAACTCAGCCAAAACAAAAGAACCCCTGTCATAAGCTTTGAACCCCCCTAATTTGAACCCCCACCCTATTATTAATACCGGTCAAAATAAGTCAAACCCAGCTCGCTCACCTTCCTTCTCACAACCCGCCCAAAACCGGATGACCCATAAAACCACCATGGTTTCTCAATTCCACCTTTACACCTCACCTTAACACCTGTTTACCAACTCCCTAACACCTCCACATCCACCAAATTGCATTAAATGCATAAAACACGCTTAAAAGATATTTTGGCGCCAAAAATTCCACATGGACGATTATGATGATTTTGATAGATCCAGTGGTTGGAAATGAGTGGGAAATGATCAGAGGTCGACAAAGAACTCAAAGAGGTCAATAAATAAGAAGAAGAAGCAGTATGGAGAAGTATCTAGTGTAATTTAATTTTGCTTATCTCGTTTTTAAATAATTTAAGTTTCCAGTGTATTTCAAAGCTTTCAAGCACCTTGTAATCATATTTCAGTATATTTTAAACTTATTTACAGCTTTCAATTTCAAACTTATGTACACTAATTCATTTTATGCAAATTTCCTTGTTAAAAATTCTCAAAATATGCAAATGTTGTTATTAGTTGTTGCTAAGGATTCTTAAGCTCATATAAGCTCTTGACACAGCTTATAAGCTTTTAGAAACCTTAAAATTCCAGTTTTATTCAACAATTCAAAAATACAAGAAAAATACTAAGAAATAGTTAGAAAATAAAAAATTCAGTGAAGATGGTTCAAAAGATGAAGCGGGGTAATATATGGATTGCCCTTGGGTTAGAAGCTTTGTGGAAAGCTATTAGGAGTGGTTCTTTGTTGGGTTTAAGGTTCCTTTTGTGGACCCAAGCCAATATCTTGACTTGGGTCGCCCATTGCATCAATATAATCAAATTTGTTTAGGTCCATTGATGCGCAGTTGACATGATGTAAAACCTTGGTCTTAGGTTTCCATTGCCAACTAGCTGAGGCCTTACTTGACATAAAAATGATTCCCAACCAACGTATCGTTATCACCTTTGGAATTTTAAAACTTCTTTGTTATCTGTGGTGATTTTTGGCTTATCAGTGGTTTGATTTTGCTTAGCCGTGTGTACACTTTGCTTAGCAAAGGGTTGGAACCCATTTGGGAGAAGCAAAGGACAATTGATTTTGTATTCCCATTCCTCATTAACACCGCTTTAGGAATCATGTTTCTGTTAGGATGAGGGTTTGTTTTCTTTGAAAAGTTTTGGTTCCAAACTTGTGGTCTGCTTTTATTACAATTTCTCTGTAAGTGTTCAAAACTACCACATACAAAGCAAGCCTTTTAACACATTGAAACTCATCACCTAATCTGTTAGAAATTAAACCATTTAAGCTTCTTTGATTACCCCTATGTTTATATTGTTTCATCACGGTCCCTAGGTATTTCCACTGTACTCTACTACTTTCTTGGTAACTTTAGCTCCAAATCTAGGTACAAGATTAGCTTGTCTAGTATCAACTTTCTTACTAGGTTCTAACTTTTCGGTACGTGTTGATACTTTACTATCTTCCTCGTAATCTGATTCCCAATCTTCAATGTTGGGAGCATCGAGGACGATCGTAACTTATCTTAGGTGTCTCAGTCTTACTTATTCCTTCAACAGATTTGTTAAAACTGAATTTACTACTAAATGACAGTTCTTTAGCAGGTGGTGCATGTTGCATAAGAGTAGGTGGTGGCATATTGTTGTATCCAATCCCAGAACCCTTTTTCATTAGATGACTCTTTATAGATTTATGAACGGTCGGGAAGAAAATTGTGTTTTAGCTACCCTAACAACATGTTTTTCTTTTTCATCTAAGGCCTTTTGTTTTTCACTCTCTGCTAGTTCAAGTTTCTCTTTAAGCATTTTAATCTCTCTATTTTTAAGATCAATTTCACCACCTAGTATATTGATCTTATCTACATACTCAAACTCACATTTAATACAGTATCTAAGCTTCTCTTCCACACTCTCTAGACCAACCCTATAACCTAAGTTATCCATAGTTAGTCTTTCTACTTCTTTCCTCATACTCTCAGTGATAGCCTTTTGAGATTCTAAGTTATCATTACATGATTTAAAAGAGCAAGTAGAATCATTAGATACCTCGAATCGAACCTAAGATGAAGCATAAGCCATAAGAGCAAAGTTATGCTCTTTTGAAGCTTCACTAGCAAGAAAAGCTGCATTGGGTCCTTCTTCAATCTGATCACTCCAATCATAATCACCAAGACCATCTTGAGCCACCAATGTTGAAGAAGGAGCAGACTCTTCAGTGATCTTCTTAACACCTTCAATCCTCTTAGGAGCTCAACATTCCCTTGCAAAGTGACCCTTCTCCTTGCAGTTAAAACACTCCATCTTGCTTTTGTCGAACCCTGCTCTCCTTTGACCATCATACTTAACTTGTCTTCCAGTCCTCCTCAAAAACTTCCTTGCTTGGAGAGTTAACATTGCCATTTGCCATTGAAGATTAATCTCTTCCAGATCATCGGGATCAATTTGATCCAGATCTTGATTCAACACAGTAACACTAGTAGTTAAATCAGCCAAAAAAGCACAAATTGCACCATCACTAACATTATCACTAACAGTGGTATTGTTAGCAATAGCCGTGGATATACCATAGGCAGCAGTGGATACATCTTGTGGGCTCTTGTGATTAGTGGATACAAAAGCAATGTTTTGATTAGCATAAGATGCATTAGCAAAGTTATTCTCAGACTCATAAACCTTCAAGTTGTTGAAGAGATTATCCCGAGTCATCTTAGGAAAGTCCTCCTTATTCCTCCACACAATTGTATGAATAGCCCATTCAGATGATAGACTCCTAATGAACTTCAAATTAATATCTTCTTGAAGAACCTTATAATCTACAGACTTCAATTGGCTGATAAGTTTTGAAGTCTATTGTATGTGCCATCAATCTTTTCTCCACTGAGAGCAGTGAAGGTTTCAAATTGATGCTTGAGCATATTCATCCTGTACTTCTTAGTAGCTTCATTGCCATCAAACCTTGTCTCAAGAGCATCCAAGAACTCTTTAGCGATTCATATTGCTCAAAATCCAAAGCATAATCATTTGGTATTCTCATGGAGAGAATACTGAGAGCCTTGATCTCCAGCTTTCTCTTAGCCTTATCAATTTCACTAACAATGGAAATTTCTTTGCCATCCTCACCCTTCTTAGGAAGAGTGTCTCCCTTTTCAACGACATCCCAGAGAGCATAATCAATCATGCGAATGTATTGCCTCATTCGCATTCTCCAGATTTGATACTCACCATGCTTGAGCATGGGTACCTTTGAAGCAATCACCATGTGAGTTTCGTCAGACATCTTATCTTTCTTGAACAAAACTTAACTTAACCTCTTCTTGATTACAGTTTCTAGATCACAAGCTCTGATACCACTTGTTGATCCCAGTTGAGCAAACGATCTAATATAGAAACCGACTTAGAATAACAACTTATTAAGTATTATGTGGAATTTAACACTTAACCTTAAGAAGAAGAACAGTTAACATTCAACACCTCAATATTATTTATTAATACGAATACTCTTACAGTATTAGGGTTTTGCAACCTTGAAGTGTATAGACTTTAGATATAAAACTTACGTATCTAATCTAACCTAGGACCTCCTTTTATAAGCCAAGGAGTCCTATACATTATACAATACGTAACCTACAAGATAAATATCTTTTCCATATTTATCTAATACAATAAACTAACCGACTATACAAAACACTAGCAGTGGTTACAATATATCATCAGTGGTTACACATTACTACTAGCCACGGTTGTCTTCATCCGTGGTTACACTCTTCGTCCGTGGGTAATACCAAACCTGTCCGTGGTTCCAGTACTTAAGGTAATTCATGATTCAAGGAACCAAAAACCCAACAATCCTCCCCTAAACTTGATACATTCCAACAAAATTCTCAAGTTTCCTTTAAGCTCAAAACATCTGAAATGGAGGATGTAGCCAAACACTTATGAGATTTAAGAATTGTCTCATATTTCTTCAACAAATCATAGGCTTGACCATCATAGGGTAACATCATCTTGATAATACCATGTTTCAACATCCGAACAATAATTTCGGATACTTATTCAACGAGGATATTCACCTTCTACAAGCATGTGAATAATTTTTCCGTAAATGCAGTTAAAACATGAACTCCACAAGTTTGATATTAAAACCATCTTGTTACAGTACCATTGTAGAGTCCTTTCCATTCAGGTTCATCATGAGTTGGTTCAAATAAAATCTTCAAATTATAATAGACCAGTCTCTCATGATTATCAGTTGGATGTACTTCACCAAACTTGTTCTTGTAAAGTCTCCAGAGATCCATCAAATCATCCCTTTCAAAATATCTTGAAGCATTTGTGAAAATTTATTATACTCATAAACTTCATTGTTGAGTCTTTGAATTTTCCAAACTCCTTCACTTCCATCATTAAGCTTAAACTCATAAGAAACAATTTGATTAACATCTGCAGCGTCTTTCAATCTTTTAGAATCGATGTCTCACGAATCTCGATTTTCTCTTTCTTTTACTTTGCATCCACTCATCATGCTTCTTAATCCACTCTTCTTCCTTCTCATAATTCATTGGACAGTAATCATCATGATTAATCTTCATACATCTTTCATAAATTTCAAGAATTCTTTCAAATGAACATTTACTAAGATTTTCTGAAATGTGAATGCCTGAATTCTTAATAATTTTCATTAATACATTCCTCATCTGAGCCATTGAAAGAGGTTTCTTTCTTATAACTTGCTTCCTTTCATTACCAACCTTTCTTGCCCATTCACCTAAAAGCCTAGCTTTTTCCTTATCATCCAACAAATTCCATTCTTGTGCAGTATATTCATCATTTATTTGTTGAGAAGCTTGAAGAAAGTTTTGAGATTCATACCATATAGCTAGCATTCTCTGACTAGCTTCTTCTTCTTTTTGCTTTCTTTTCTCTAAGACTTCTTGTTCTTCAAAGAACCATATTCTTTACAAATTCTGCATCAAAAGCTTCTTGTTCTGCTCTAGATTTAAACTTCAACTCTGGTACTGCAACCCCTTTACCTTTTCCAACATCAGATTGAATCACCTTCTTCTTCAGTGGTTCACCAATAACTAAAGTTTTTCCTCTGGGTTTGGGTTTAGTTGCAGTAGTTTGAACAGATATCACAGGTGTAGAAATAGATGAAGTTTTACTTAGATTTATCAAAGTACTAGCAGCTTCTTTCTCAACTTCTTTAGACTTAGGTTGTGATACAGAGAGAGTTGTGACAATAGTGGAAGTGGTTATAATAGCAGTGGGTATGATTGTAGTAGGTATAGTTGTAGTAGTTATAGTTGCCATGCGTTATAGCATCGTGGTTAGAAGTGTACTAACCGTGGTTTCAGACATACCATTCGTGTTTGTGTTCAGTACTACATCTTCTACAACTTTCTTCACATTTTCAAGAACTGCCTCATTCCCATCTTTATCCGATACCACAAATGTTTGATCTCCACTATCAACATCTTCTTCCATAGATACATTAACATCCTCCCCTGAATTCTTGCCTTCACTCCTCCCTTGTTTGGATACATCCTCCATATTCTGAGCTGGAGAGGAGTTCAGCCTTCTTTTCCTTAGTTTCCTCAAAACAGCAAGCCCAGGCCTTTTATCTTCTCCAAAACCAAAACCCTGTGCTTCAAGCGCCGAATATCCTTTTCATGAAACCCCGCCAATTCCTTGAGATTAGAGATCGTCTCCTCCATCTTGGTACATTTGGCCGTCAATTCATTTAAGCGGTCAAGAATATCCTCCCACTTCGACACTGTGTGAACTGGTCCGAGGTGGTTCATTGGAAAAGTCGGATGTACAAACTTAGAATCCGTCAATTCATGTTCAGGTTCCAACCTATCCTCATCACTTCGAGCCGTGTTAACTGCCTCGAGAGGTGAATCTTTGGATATAGAAAACATAGCATCGGTGAGCCGAACATCTATGCACCTGATAGCCAACTGGCTAGGATTCTCCACTGTTAAGTTCCAAGGAACTCTCCACATTAGGAGTTGCCAATGGTTGGGTCTTATTTACTTAGCTTATAAACTGCTTATTTGTTAGCCTCTTTTAAGTACTTTTCAAAACCTCCCATTCGTGTACAGTTTAATAAGCCTATTTCATTAGCTTATATCTTGCTCATTAAAAAGGTTTAGCTTGTAACTTTTAGTGTTTTGTGAAGCCCTTCTAGCTAGCTTGATGTGCCAAAGCTTATTTTTAAATTTCTAGCTTATTTAATAGGCCTGCTCATTGCTTTTTGTTTTGTCCATTTCATCTAGTACATTAATCGGTCAGTGTTTACCACTTTTCAAAAGCTTCTCACAAGCTTATTAGTGTAATCCAATTTTTTAAAATTAGATTTTGGAAAAGCTCAGTTGGTAAATTTGTTAGTTCCAAGATTCCTTTTCAATTCCAAGCTTATTTAAGTGCTTAAAAATAAGCTAAAAAGTGCCTAGAAACCCAAAAGTGTCCTGTACCGTTAAGCTAGTGCTTATTTGGAGTTTGTTTAGTGCTTATTTCTAAGTTATTTTGCTTTTTCAGTTGTCATTTTAGCTTATTATCATTTGTCTAGCTTATTTTCAGTTAACCTTTTGCTTATTTATTGGCTTATTAGCTACTTGGCTAATTCTTGAGCTTATTCCATTTTTGCTACTAATCAAGAATCATAAGCTTAATCTAAGCTTATTAGTGGTTTTATAAAAGTTCTAGTTTCATAAATTGCTTATTTCATTGTACTTAATTAGTTTCAAAAAGAAAATAAAAATAAAAAGTCCATTGCTGGGATTCGAACCCTGGCCACCCAGCTCACCACACACACACGCTACCAGTTGCCCTTGGGTCTTTGACTAGTTATACTTTGCATAATTTAATACTTAACCTTTTTTTTGTCTATTTAGCTTATACGAGTTCATTAGCTTATTTACAGCTTATTAAAACAAGCTTTCACACCTTTTGTATTTTTCTTAGTTTTGTATTGTTATAAAGTATTTTAGAAAAAAGTTTCAGAATTTTCTGAATAGTTTTAGTATTTTTAATCATTTAATTAGTTTAAAATAGTAATTAATTCATAATAAATAAAATAATTATCAGAAAAATATAATTTTAATTTCTAAAGTTTTCTTTTCTTAAATAGAACTTAGGAAAAATAGTAATACACTTGTAAGATTAATTTTTAGATATTTCACTTTCGTAGCTCATTTTTAGAATTCCCGTTTCGCGTTTTTAGTATAATTTGCCTTAAGCTTAATTTTTCTTATGAGATTTTGTTTCCCATTTTTAAAATAGATTTAAAAGTAAAAATTAGTTTTTAATTCAAATAAATAAAAGAAAAATCACAAAAACATCATTTTAAAAATAGTGATAGCGTTTATTTAATAGAAATTAGCTTTTTAATTTTCTTTAATTTGCATTTAAGCACCTGTAATTTACAAACTTTTTCTTTAGGTATAATTATTCCAAATCATCACCTTTTCCCATTCAATCTGAACGTTTTTAAACACCATTAATCCTCCGTGGGACTTAACGACCCGGGAATCCACTATATTCCAAGGGAAATTGCATTGGTTTTAGACTGTTTTAATTTTATTACGGTTCACCATTCACAAGTGGTTGACTTGTGTGATAAACTTTACGGTTCTGCAACCAATCAGGAACATACCCAAAGAAGTTCATTTAAAAGAACAATACAAGGTTATTGTGTTTAAAATAAAACAAGTAATGCAGAGGATAGTTACGTCGTAATTCCAGAAGGAGTTACGCCGTAACTAGGCAAAACCTGACATACGCTGCAAAAGTGTAGCTACGGCGTAACCACTGAATTGGATTACGCCGTAATTGGTAATGCTTCTGAAGTTCTGCTGCAAAAGGGCCTGTTACGGCGTAACCATGAGAATGAGTTACGCCGTAACTCTGGTCGGATCAGCATGCTGCAGCAACAACTTTTCTTCGTTTCCTGCAAAAATGGTTAAAACACAAAATCCAACAGAAATGGAAATAAAACAAAAGAAAGGGATAATTCGGGTTATCTCCCGAAAGAGCACTTTTCTTTATTTATGAGTCTTTAAGTTAGACTCAGAGCCATGGGGCTTTATGGTGGCCTTTGGACTTGCCCCACTTCCTCTACTAATTGGCGGCAATCATTCATCCATTCGATAAAAACCTTTTTCCTCGCTGTGTTCCCGATGCTACATGTTCCAAATTTTTGCGAGAGCCGCTCATTAAATGATAAACATGACTTCCCAGTCACTTTCTGCTATAGGACCAATTGTTGTACTCATATTTGATCTTTCATCATTGGTTATTGCATCAATAAGGTGATAGTTATCGTAATTGCATTTTAGTTGTTTTACCAATCTCGTATTGATTTCCGAGTCTCCAAATCTTACCTTGTACCAATCTTCAAAAGATAATTTTCCTCAATTTTATATCGCGGTTCTGTACAACTGTTTATTCACGTTGCACACTCGCACCTTGAAAGATCTAGCACTCGTGGATCGTTAGTGTTGCCTATGTAATCATAAGCAAACTAATAGAAAATCTCTACAACTCGTGTTCTAAAGCGGAATGTAAACACAAGTTGTTATTACTAAGAACACTTAGATCCTCTATGGATCTTTTTATTCACTGAAACTCTATGTTTCCGATCTGTTTCTATTACAAACTATATGGTTTCTTTTATAAACAAGGAACCCTAATCTCTTACTACCCAATCGACTAAACATGCAAGCATGCATTTAATGACTAATACACTAAACTATATTGAGCAGTACAATAAAACCCATGCTAACCTCGGGCCGTTCAAAGATAATAATGTGTTAGCATTTAATACAAGTAGTTTACGCCTTGATCCTAGTCAGCTTTCACCCTTCAGCAGTAACACGGCAATGCTTGTACTATTTAGTAGAATCACTTCTTCGCAGATTCGCTTCTACTTTAGCAGAAACCTTCGTAATGACAAAGAAATCCTACTTCACATAATTCCCAACAATCCTCCCCTAAACTGGAATTTGACTTGGTTAAGTTCCAATTTCCTGACCTTGAAAGATCTTTGAGACTTCAGTACTAGAGGATTTTTTTCACACATCAAGAGCAAAGAACCAATGAAAAACTCATCTCTATGATGATCAACCTTTGAAACTCCAGGTCTTTGCAGCAACACATGACATAATGTACATCAATACTTATCGGTTGCATACTATTCTCATCACATCCAGGTGTGTTAACATCTGAGAGAGGTGAATCATTGAAAATAATGGATTTGATGTCTCTTTACCAATAGCCATTACTACTGGAGTAGCCAAATGTTTAAGTTCGTAAACTATGGTACATTGATAACCATCTGATTTATGAGCAAATCAGCAACTATATAAACAAATTTGAGGTGTCTTTACCGTAGCCGTTTGCTCGGGACTAGTAAATTCTTAGAATTGGTGAATTGATAACCAAATATGGAGATAGTTGCCTTTACCACAATCCATATACGTGTGGGCTAGCCAATTCTTGGATTCCAAAAAGGAATAGACCATGGTGAATTGAGGACCATACAACTCTCAGCAATTAAGCATGGGTGGTTGCAGACCCTATGATTTTGAGCAAACCATTTCAGCTATCAACAGATTTGACATGTCTTTACCAAAGCTGCACCCTTTGGACTAGCCAACTCTTTGATACACACAAGGCATATCTGGTGAGTTAATAACCCTCAACGAAATACAATAAATCAGCAAAGGAGAGTTTTTTTTTTTTTTTTTTTAAGAAATTAACAATACAAACCAAAACAAAGTAAACAAATAAGACCAAATATAACTCTCTCTTGAGGCATATGCCTCCCTCGAGGCCTATGCCTCCCCTTAAACTAGGCGCTTAAGGGTTAAGCATCCCAATATTGACCACTAGGTGTTGAAACCTTGGTCCATCAAAAGCTTTAGTTAACAAATCTGCCACATTATCATCAGTATGAATTTTAGCCACATTTATCAAATGTTTTTCATATGCATCTCTTATAAAGTGGTGTCTGATTTCAATATGCTTAGTTCTACTGTGAAAACGGATTCTTGACAATGCATATGGTACTCTGATTATCAATAAAAAGAGTTGTGTTCATGAAGCTATACCCATAGTCCAAAGAACGGTTTTGGATCCATAGTACTTGCCACACAGCTTTGCAGCAACATACTACTGCTTCGATGGTTGAGGTAGCCACAACGGTTTGTTTCTTGCACTGCCACGAGATCAATCTCTTTCCAAGGAATTGACAGCCTCCAGTTGTGGATCTCCTATCCAGATTTGCACCGGCATAATCACTGCCACTATATGCTTCCAACTTAAAAGGAGACTCTTTTGGGTACCAAAGGCCCAAAAGAGGTTGGCCTTTGAGGTACTTAAAGATCTTCTTGACAGCATTGAGATGGGAAGTAAGTGGAGTGACTTGATGTCGAGAGCACACACTTACAGCAAAGGTAATATCAGGCCTTGAAGCTGTTAGATACATTAATGAACCAATCATAGATCTGTAGAAATGAACATTCACAGTAGATCCTGGATCATTGTTGGATTTTGTTTTTGGAGCTTCATAAGGTGTTGTGGCAGTCCTGATACCTTCCATGCCGAATTTCTTCAACATGTCCCTCACATATTTATCCCGACCGATAAATATCCCATCTTGTTTCTGCTGAACTTGGAGACCCAAAAAGAAAGTGAGCTCCCCCATGGCACACATATGAAATTCTCCCTTCATTAGATCCTCGAATTCCCTACACCAAGCTTCTTTAGTGGATCCGAAAATAATGTCATCCACATACACTTGCACAAGTATGATATATGTCGAGTTCTTCTTCAGAAAAAGAGTTTTATCAATGGCACCTCTTCTGTAGCCATGCTTCAGCAGAAATGATGAAAGCCTAGCATACCAGGCCCTTAGTGCCTGATGAAGTCCATAGAGAGCTTTAACGACTTTGTAAACATGATTAGGATGATTTGGGTCTTCAAATCCTTTGGGTTGTGTGACATAAACTTCATCTTCAATCTCCATACGTAAAGGCTCCTTTAACATCCATCTGATATAACATGAAGCCCATGTAAGAGGCATATGCCAAGAAATTTCGAATGGCCTCTACTCTTGCAAAACGGTGCAAACACTTCATCATAGTCAATCCCTTCCTCTTGCCTGTAACCTTGAGCTACTAATCTTGCTTTGTTCTTAATCACCACACCCCGTGCATCTCTTTTGATTTTCATAATCCATTTAGTTCCAATAGCATATTTCCCATCCGTAAAGGTACCAAGATCCAAACTTGTTGGTTCTCAAAGCTGTTGCATTTCGTCTTGCATTGCCTCAATCCAGCTTGAGTCTTCAAGAGCTTGAGAGACACCGGTTGGTTCTACTTGGGAAAGAAAACATGCAAACAGACAATGCTTGTAGTCTGTGTGATTGTCTCTTTGCTGATTTGAGACATAGGAAAGAAAAGCAACTTGTCCAAATTTAGGGCTAGAGATAGCCTTTCGAGTTCTAACAGGAGCTAGAATGTCTCCAATGATATTGGATTGAGGGTGAGAAAGGTTGATTCTTTTAGTAGCAGTGGGGTTGACTTCAATGGTAGGTTCAAGATTTGACACAGTTGGTACAAAAGTTGTGTCATAAGAAGGTGAGGAGAAAATGCTAGATTTGGGTTGATGATTTCCAAGATCTGAAGGACTTGGAAAGCGAGTATACGGTTCCACAAAGTCTGTGGACACTCTAGTAGGAGTAGGAGTAGTAACAGACGAACTTTCAGCAGATTTGATGACGATGGGAGAGACTCGCATCGGTGTCGCAGAAAGATGGTTTCCATCGACCTCATTTGCAAGCTCCCCACCACCTTTTCGCTTCAAGCTTAGTCGCAAATTCTTGAGTCAAGCCTAGCAAGGTCCTCGGATAGTGTGATACATCTTCACGCTCAGCAGAAGTATCTCTTGAAGAGTTACCTGCAACATTGTTAGGGGAGAAAGAAGGCACAAGTATGGGATGTTCATCATCTTCAAATTCACTTCCAGAGTCAGCATCCAAGGTACCTGCATTGTTAGTGGGATATTCTTGAGAACCTGCACTTTGGTTAGTCATATGTCTAGTATACCCCAGATAATCAGTTAGGTAGTCGAGGTCAAAAGACCACACATGACCCTGTCCTTGAACGTTGGGCTTATCCTCCAGGTATCTCAGGTTCAACGTCTCCTCGATCTTCTTGGCAGATAAGTTGTACACTCTATAAGCCTTGCTATTAGCTGAATAACCCACAATATAGCCATCATCAGCCTTCTCATCGAACTTCCCCAACGGATCACTGGTGTTTAGAATGGTCACTTGAGGTAATGAATGACAGGAACCTTCCCAAAGAGAAGTTCATATGGTGTCTTGAGGTGAGGTCTAGTAATGGAGACCCTGTTAAGTACATAGCAAGCTGTGCCAAGCTTCAAATTCCAAAACATAGTGGGCAGTTTGGAGTCTGCAAGCATAGATCTTGCAGCCTCAATCAAGGTCCTATTCTTTCTTTCAGCCACCCCATTTTGTTGCGGGGTTCTTGGATTGCTATAGTCCCTCTTTATCCCTTTAGACCTACAGAGTTCTATAATAATGGTATTCTTGAACTCTGTCCCATTATCACACCGAATTCCCTTAACCTTCTTATTCAACTGATTTTCAACGAGAGTGATGAAGTCTTTCAGTACAGGAGTTGTTTCATCTTTAGTTCTTAGAAAGAACACCCAGCAAAATCTGCTATAACCATCCGTGATGACCAAATAATAGAACTTGTGATCAATGCTTCTGACTTGAGTTGGACCAAATAGATCCATATGTAACAGCTGAAGAGGTTCAGAGATGATGCTCACTGCGGTGGATGAGCTTTGTAGGATGCTCTGTGTTGCTTCCCTTTGTTGCATGCAACACAATTATGATCATTGGAGAACACTTTGGTGGGAAGACCTTCGACAAGACCCCTTTTGGAGAGAGTGTTTATAGTTTTGAAATTCACATGAGCCATTCTCCTATGCCATTTATTGGACTCATCTAATGATGCTTTAGCCAAAGACAAGCGGTGAGGTTACCATCGTGGTGAACTTCATTGAGGTTGAATGTGTATAGATTGTGAGTTCGAGGGACTCTCATCAGAATTGAGGTATCTTCTGGAAGCTTGAACTCTTTAGAAAGCACAAGACATTCATTTTCAGAGAAGAGTACCTTGTTCTTGGTGTCACATATTTGTGAGACAGAGAACAAGTTGAAGTTCTGAAGCTCCCTAACATAGTACACATTCTCAAAGTTCTGAAGAGGTGTCTTGATTGTGCCTTTTCCAGTAATTCTACCATCACTTCCACCAAAGGTCACATTCCCTCCTTCTACAATAGGAACAAAATTGTGCATCATATCTCTATTACCAGACATACTCCTTGAACAACCACTATCAACAATACCAATATCTTTATGTTTAAGGGGATGATCCTATAAAACAAACATATTTACAAAGGAATGTTAGTATACCAAGGAGGCTCAAGTCATTGTTGACTTGAACCGCCTTAATGGATCATTAGATTTAGGTTTAGCAAAAGAGTAAGATCCACCATTGTTCTTGGGTTTCCATTGATAGTTAGGTCTTTTATTATTCCAAGAACAACCTGCTGAGGACTTGACAGCAGTGCCCCAACATCCTTTCCCATTTTTCATAGAGTCAACATATGCAGGCCAATAACCATGTTTAAAGTATGGGCTAGTGGGTCGCACATAAAGTCTATTAGGAGATTTCCTCCAAGAAGGGTCAGTTCTAGCTTGTGGGACATGTGGTGGAATAATTTTAACATTGGTCCACACTGGTCTAGGTTTCTGCTGAAGATCACATGCACCAGATCTTTGCTCATGAAAGTCACAATCCTTAATTAAATGAAATTTACTTCCGCAAACAAAACAAGTCTTCCTTTTGGAAGATGGATTCAACAAAGAAGATGTTCGATTACATGTAGAAGTATTTAAACCAGAAACATTAAAGGAATTGTTTTTAACAGACAAATTATGCAAAGATGTAAAAGACAAGTCTTCAGTGGAAACAGGCTTGGAAGTTTATTCCTCAACAGCTATCCTAGAGGGCTTGTAGATAGTCTTGGGTGCGAGTGCTTGGGTGTAGGCTCAAGTGAGGGCTTGGGAAGGTCTGACTTATCACTTGGATCACAGCTGTAAGTAGATCCTTGATCCGATGAATTGTCACTGTCAGAGAAAGAGACAAAATCATAAGATGAAGCATCGTTGTCTAGCAAGTCTTTTGACTTTTGCCATACGAGATGGTGTGATCCATCAAAGTCAACAGTAATAGACAGTCGATGGGCATGAATTCACCTCTAATAGGTCCAGGGACAGCATGCAAATCACCTTCCTTTCTAAAATGTTCTAAGCCTGCAGGTGTAGATTTACGCCCATCATTCCTAGCTTCCAAGCCTACATACTTTTGAAAACCTAAACCTATTCCAGAGTTCACTGACTGACTACTATAGATTTCTTTAGCTAGATTGTCACCTGATATCAACCATTGTTTATGTCTAGCTATTTCCTCAGCAAGTTTCTATTTAAGCTCTAGATTCTCGTAATAGTATCACTTTTTCATTTTCAGTGCGTTTCAAGTTAATGTTTGCAATATCTAGATCAAATTGAAGCACCTTAATCTTTTCTTCATAAGCAATCTGATTCTTTTGAAACCAAACCTTTTGTCTTTCTAATGTTTTTAATGAAAGTTTATAGGCTTCATTATCAACATAGCATGCATTGTATCTAGGTTTCATAGTATCATAAGCTTCTTTCAGTTCAGTATATCTTTCACTATAACCAAATATACAGTTGTGTACCTGAGAAAGACCCATGAAGGCAAACTGATCATGCCTATCTCTTGAAGTGCACCTTGCCAGACCAAGCTTCTCGTATCAGCAGCTTCCACACTCACAGGTTCATGAGCAACCCAGTTGACCTGTTCATCCAAGGTGACTAGAGCTGCAGAAGTGCTAGCTCCTTTCGATTCTGTGAAAGGTATTGTAGCCGTACTCTCTCCACTCTTCCTGTCTTTGCATTCCCTTGAGAAATGACCCATCTGGTGGCAAGAGAAACACTTGATCTTTCTCCTGTCAAATCGAGCTGGATCCTTTCCCTTGAATCCAAACTTCCTTCCTGCCTTCTCTTCAAACCTCTTGATATCCACTGAAAGCATGGCCACTTGCCATTTCAGCTTCATCTCCTCCATCTCAAGTGGGTCCACTTGGTCGAAGTCTTCATATACCGATCTGAGTGTCATAATCAGCAACAATGGAGTGAAGGACATCCTCCAATATACTTCCAGTCTTAGCTTGAGGATGTGAAGGAGTGGGACGATAGGATGATGATGGTAAATAAGATGGACTTGAAGCATGCATCATCATATTCGAGTGGGATGTCCCAACAAAGGCTGAATGACCAGAGGAGGTGGCACGGTAGGGAGATCCGACATCGAGGTTCAAGAGATCTGAGTTTGTTGTATAGCTCGTCAAAAGTGAGCATGTCCAGTCCACCTTTAGCTTTCAGGGCTATACTCACATGCAACCAAGATGGAGGCAAAGATCGAAGGAACTTAGAATTGCTATCATCATTGTCGGGCTTTGCATTCATTTGGTTTAGTGACTCGAATCTTGTGAAACCTGTCGTATCCCTTGTGGATACCCTCTTCTTCAGAAATATTGAACTCTTGGAAGTGTTGTCTAAGCATTGACTTCCTCATTCTTCCTCGACTCTTCATTACCACCAAACCTAGCTTTGAGAGCCATCCGGATGTCCTTTGCATCAACCATGTGGTGAAAATCACCTAAGTGATCTTCAGGAATAGATTGAAGGAGGATGGTTCTTACCTTGTGCTCTCTTTGCACAGCCAAAACCTCTTCAGCAGTTTTGGGAGGAGCAATGGTGAACTTACCATCAAGATCTAGGATGGTCTTCTTTAGGCTGTTGCCATTTTTACTATCTCCCATAGATTCCAATCAATATTGGAGATCCAGTTCTGCATCTTCATTGTCCACAGATCATATTCTTCCTTCTTCAGATAAGGAAACTTGCCATTACTGTTGGAGAGACTAAGTTGCTGCATAGAGGTGGTGTTTTTGATGATGTTGTTGTTGTTGGTGTTTGTGACATCTAATTCATCATCAGTTCCAGGCATTGTAAATAAGTTTTTGGTTGTATTTGGGTGAGGAAAATAAGGTTCTCAGTATCGTAGAGACTCTCCCGAGGCTCTGATACCACTTGTACAACTGTTTATTCATGTTGCACACTCTCAGACCTTGAAAGAGATAGCACTCGTGGATCGTTAGTGTTGCCTATGTAATCATAAGCAAACTAATAGAAAATCTCTACAACTCGTGTTCTAAAGCGGAATGTAAACACAAGTTGTTATTACTAAGAACACCTAGATCCTCTATGGATCTTTTTATTCACTGAAACTCTATGTTTCAGATCTGTTTCTATTACAAACTATATGGTTCCTTTTATAAATAAGGAACCCTAATCTCTTACTACCCAATCGACTAAACATGCAAGCATGCATTTAATGACTAATACACTAAACTATATTGAGCAGTACAATAAAACCCATGCTAACCTCGGGCTGTTCAAAGATAATAATGAGTTAGCATTTAATACATAGCGCATCTTGATCCTAGTCACTTTCACCCTTCAGCAGTAACACGGCAATGCTTGTACTCTTCAGTAGAATCACTTCTTCAGCAGATTCTGCTTCTACTTCAGCAGAAACCTTCGGCAGTAATGACAGCAGAAATCCTACTTCACATAATTCCCAACAGTGTCTCTCAATCTCGTGAGGGCACGTCCATTCATCCGCCCTTCCATCACAAAATTCACGAAAAGGGTTACACGAGGGTCATGCTTTCATTGATTTGTTATCTTCTGTTAATATAGGGTTGCAGTAATGTTTGTTAGGGTCCGGAGCTTCCTTAATACCCTCAATCTGGACAATCTCTCCCTGTTCCTGTTTACAACTATCAACATTCTCTCCACGATTGTTAGTACTAAGATTATAACACAGGTAGGTCGAGCGATGGAATATTGACAATATCAACTTTATTTGAAACTTCTAATTTTGGGTTTAATTGCTCTTTCATGCTGAAAGTTATTCGTTCTTTTTTAGTTCCCAAATAAATTTGTTTTTCAAAGACCTTAATTTGTGCTCGACAAGTGGCCAGAAAAGGTCTTCCAACAATTAAGTTGTAATTCTCCCATTTTCCCTTATCAATAACCACAAAATCAGTGGGAAAAAGGAACTTTCCAATTTTAAGGAGGACATTATTAACCACTCCCCTAGGTACAGCTTTAGAGGAATCAGCCATTTCAATCATCATTGTTGTTTCTTTTAAATTGGTAAGTTTTATTTTATCAAACAAGGTGGTAGAAATAAGGTTTACCCCGTCCCCCAAATCAGCTAATGCGGGAATTTTAAGATTACCGATAGTGCATGGAAGAAGAAAACTTTCTTGATAGTGTTGTTTCTCAGGAAGTTGGCTTGGCAGGTCCTCGTCGTCTTCCGATTTATCATCTTCTTTTAGGTAGTTAATTCCGGATAGATC
>OU343220.1:251701484-251721550 GCA_910596185.1 Chrysanthemum makinoi
AACCTAGATACAATGCATGCTATGTTGATAATGAAGCCTATAAACTTTCATTAAAAACATTAGAAAGACAAAAGGTTTGGTTTCAAAAGAATCAGATTGCTTATGAAGAAAAAGATTATGTGCTTCAATTTGATCTAGATATTGCAAACATTAACTTGAAACGACTTAAAATGAAAAGCTTCATAATTATTACCGAGAATCTAGAGCTTAAAGAGAAACTTGCTGAGGAAATAGCTAGACATAAACAATGGTTGATATCAGACAATCTAGCTAAAAGAAATCTATATAGTAGGTCAATGCTGAACTCGAATAGGTTTAGGTTTTCAAAAGTATGTAGGCTTGGAAGCTAGGAATGATAAAGTAAATCTACACTGCAGGCTTAGAACATTTTAGAAAGGAAGGTGATTTGCATGCTGTCCCGGACCTATTAGGGAGGTGAATTCATGCCCACCTGATTCTGTCTATTACTGTTGACTTTGATGGATCACACCATCTGTATGGCAAACAGTCAAAAGACTTGCCAGACAACGATGCTTCATCTTATGATTTTGTCTCTTTCTCTGACAGTGACAATTCATCGGATCAAGGATCTACTTTACATTGTGATCCAAGTGATAAGTCAGACCTTCCCAAGCCCTCACTTGAGCCTACACCCAAGCCTGCACCCAAGACTATCTACAAGCCCTCTAGGATAGCTGATGAGGAATCAACTTCCAAGCCCTGCCAATCAAGACTTGTCTTTTACATCTTTGCATAATTTGTCTGTTAAAAACAATTCCTTTAATGTTTTCGGTTTAAATACTTCTACATGTAATCGAACATCTTCTTTGTTGAATCCATCTTCCAAAAAGAAGACTTGTTTTGTTTCCGGAAGTAAATTTCATTTAATTAAGGATTGTGATTTTCATGAGCAAAGATCTGGTGCATGATCTTCGCAGAAACCTAGACCAGTGTGGACCAAAGTTAAAATTATTCCACCACATGTCCCACAAGCTAGAATCGACCCTTCTTGGAGGAAATCTCCTAATAGACTTTATATGCGACCCACTAGCCCATACTTTAAACATGGTTATTGGCCTGCATATGTTGACTCTATGAAAAATGGGAAAGGATGTTGGGGCATCTGCTGTCAAGTCCTCGCCAGGTTGTTCTTGGAATATTAAAAGACCTAACTATCAATGGAAACCCAAGAACAATGGTGGATCTTACTCTTTTGCTAAACCTAAATCTAATGATCCACAAGGCGGTTCAAGTCAAGAATGACTTGAGCCTCCCTCAGATACTAACATTCATTTGTAAATATGTTTGTTTTTATAGGATCATTCCCTTAAACATAAAGATATTGGTATTGTTGATAGTGGTCGTTCAAGGAGTATGTCCGTAATAGAGATATGATGCACAATTTTGTTCCTATTGTAGAAGGAAGGAATGTGACCTTTGGTGGAAGTGATGGTAGAATTACTGGAAAAGGCACAATCAAGACACCTTCCTAACTTTGAGAATGTGTACTATGTTAGGGAGCTTTAGAACTTCAACTTGTTCTCTGTCTCACAAATATGTGACACCAAGAACAAGGTACTCTTCTCTGAAAATGAATGTCTTGTGCTTTCTAAAGAGTTCAAGCTTCAAGAAGATACCTCAATTGCGAGAGTCCCTCGAACTCATAATCTATACACATTCAACCTCAATGAAGTTCACCCTGATGGTAACCTCACCGTTTGTCTGGCTAAAGCATCATTGGATGAGTCCAATAAATGGCATAGGAGAATGGCTCATGTAATTTCAAAACTATAAACACGCTCTCCAAAAGGGGTCTTGTCGAAGGTCTTCCCACCAAAGTGTTCTCCAATGATCATAATTGTGTTGCATGCAACAAAGGGAAGCAACACAGAGCATCCTACAAAGCATCATGCTAGGAGCATCATCTCTCGAACCTCTTCACTGTTACATATGGATCTATTTGGTCCAACTCAAGTCGAAGCATTGATCAAGTTCTATTATTTGGTCATCACGATGGTTATAGCGATTTTGCTGGGTGTTCTTTCTAAGAACTAAAGATGAAACAACTCTGTCTTGAAAGACTTCATCACTCGAAAATCGTTGAATAAGAAGGTTAAGGAATTCGGGTGTGATAATGGGACGAGTTCAAGAATACCATTATTATAGAACTCAGAGGTCTAAAGGGATAAAGAGGGACTATAGCAATCCAAGAACCCCGCAACAAAATGGGGTGGTGAAAAGAAAGAATAGGACCTTGATTGAGGCGCAAGATCTATGCTTCAGCACTCCAAAAGCCTAACTATGTTTTGGATCAGTGTTGGCAAGCTTGCTATGTGCTTAACATGGTCTCCATTACTAGACCTCACCTCAAGACACCATATGAACTTCTCTTTGGGAAGGTTCCTGTCATTCATTACCTCAAGTGACCATTCTAAACACCAGTGATCCGTTGGGGAAGTTCGATGAGAAGGTTGATGATGGCTATATTGTGGGTTATTCGACTAATAGCAAGGCTTATAGAGTGTACAACTTATCCGCCAAGATCGAGGAGACGTTGAACTCCGAGATACCCGGAGGATAAGCCCAACGTTCAGGCAGTGGTCATGTGTGGTCTTTGACCTCGACTACCTAATGATTATCCGGGGTATACTAGACATATGACTAACCAAAGTGCGTTCTCAAGAATATCCCACTAACAATGCATACCTTGGATGCCGACTCGAAGTGAATTTGAAGATGATGAACATCCCATACTTGTGCCTTCTTTCTCCCTAACAATGTTGCGGTAACTTCAAGAGATATCACCGGTGAAGATGTATCACACCTGCGAGGACCTTGCTAGGCTTCAGACTCAAGAATTTGCGCCTAAGCTTGAAGAAGAGGTGGTCGGGAGCTTGCAAATGAAAGCCGCTGAATGGAAACCATCTTTCACGCACGATGCGCATCTCTCCCATCGCCATCAAATCGCGAAAGTTCGTCTGTTACTACTCCACTCCTACTAGAGTGTCCACAGACTTTGTGGAATCGTATACTCGCTTTCCAAGTCCTTCAGATCTTGGAAATCATCAACCCAAATCTAGCATTTTCTCCTCACCTTCCTATGACACAACTTTTGTACCAACTGTGTCAAATCTTGAACCTACCATTGAAGTCAACCCCATTGCTACTAAAAGAATCAACCTTTCTCACCCTCAATCCAATATCATTGGAGACATTCTAGCTCCTGTTAGAACTCTCGAAGGCTATCTCTAGCCCTAAATTTGGACAAGTTGCTTTTCTTTCCTATGTCTCAAATCAGCAAAGAGACAATCACACAGACTACAAGCATTGTCTGTTTGCATGTTTTCTTTCCCAAGTAGAACCAACCGGTGTCTCTCAAGCTCTTGAAGACTCAAGCTGGATTGAGGCAATGCAAGACGAAATGCAACAGTTTCAGAACCAACAAGTTTGGATCTTGGTACCTTTACCAGATGGGAAATATGCTATTGGAACTAAATGGATTCTGAAAATCAAAAGAGATGCACGGGATGTGGTGATTAAGAACAAAGCAAGATTAGTAGCTCAAGGTTACAGGCAAGAGGAAGGGATTGACTATGATGAAGTGTTTGCACTTGTTGCAAGAGTAGAGGCCATTCGAATTTTCTTGGCATATGCCTCTTACATGGGCTTCATGTTATATCAGATGGATGTTAAAGGAGCCTTTCAGATGGAGAGATTGAAGATGAAGTTTATGTCACACAACCCAAAGGATTTGAAGACCCAAATCATCCTAATCATGTTTACAAAGTCGTTAAAGCTCTCTATGGACTTCATCAGGCACTAAGGGCCTGGTATGCTAGGCTTTCATCATTTCTCTGAAGCATGGCTACATAAGAGGTGCCATTGATAAAACTCTTTTTCTGAAGAAGAACTCGACATATATCATACTTGTGCAAGTGTATGTGGATGACATTATTTTCGGATCCACTAAAGAAGCTTGGTGTAGGGAATTCGAGGATCTAATGAAGGGAGAATTTCATATGTGTGCCATGGGGAGCTCACTTTCTTTTGGGTCTCCAAGTTCAGCGAAACAAGATGGGATATTTATCATCGATAAATATGTGAGGGACACGTTGAAGAAATTCGCATGGAAGGTATCAGACTCTGCCACAACACCTTATGAAGCTCCAAAAACAAAATCCAACAATGATCCAGATCTACCTGTGAATGTTCATTTATACAGATCTATGATTGGTTCATTAATGTATCTAATGTGCTTCAAGGCCTGATATTACCTTTCGTAAGTGTGTTCTCGACATCAAGTCACTCCACTTACTTCCCATCTCAATCTTTGTCAAGAAGATCTTTAAGTACCTCAAAGGCCAACCTCTTTTGGGCCTTTGGTACCCGAAAGAGTCTCCTTTTAAGTTGGAAGCATATAGTGACAGTGATTATGCTGGTGCAAATCTGGATAGGAGATCCACAACTGGAAGGTCATCAATTCCTTGGAAAGAGATTGATCTCGTGGCGGTCTGCAAGAAACAAACCGTTGTGGCTACCTCAACTATGAAGCAGAGTATGTTCTTTCTTTGCAAACCGTTGTGGGCAAGTACTTTGGATCCAAAACCAGTTGCTGGACTATGGGTATAACTTCATGAACACAACTCTTTTATTGATAATCGAGTACCATATGCATTGTCAAGAATCCAGTTTTTCACAGTAGAACCAAACATATTGAAATCAGACACCACTTTATAAGAGATGCATATGAAAACCATTTGATAAATGTGGCTAAAATTCATACAGATGATAATGTGGTAGATCTGTTAACTAAAGCTTTTGATGGACCAAGGTTTCAACACCTAGTGGTCAATATTGGGATGCTTAACCCTTAACTGCCTAGTTTAAGGGGAGGCATAGGCCTCAGGGGAGGCATATGCCTCAAGAGAGAGTTATATTTGGTCTTATTTGTTTACTTTGTTTTGGTTTGTATTGTTAATTTCTTAAAAAAAAAAAAAAAAAAACTCTCCTTTGCTGATTTATTGTATTTCGTTGAGGGTTATTAACTCACCAGATATGCCTTGTGTGTATCGAAAAGTTGGCTAGTCCAAAGGGTACAGCTTTGGTAAAGACATGTTAAATCTGTTGATAGTTGTAATGGTTTGCTCAAAATCATAGGGTCTGCAACCACCCATGCTTAATTGCTGAGAGTTGTATGGTCTTCAATTCACCATGGTCTATTCCTTTTTGGAATCCAAGAATTGGCTAGCCCACACGTATATGGATTGTGGTAAAGGCAACTATCTCCATATTTGGTTATCAATTCACCAATTCTAAGAATTTACTAGTCCTGAGCAAACGGCTACAGGTAAAGACACCTCAAATCCGTTTATATAGTTGCTGATTTGCTCATAAATCAGATGGTTATCAATGTACCATAGTTTACGAACTTAAACATTTGGCTACTCCAGTAGTAATGGCTATTGGTAAAGAGACATCAAATCCATTATTTTCACTGATTCACCTCTCTCAGATGTTAACACACCTGGATGTGATGAGAATAGTATGCAACTGATAAGTATTGATGTACATTATGTCATGTGTTGCTGCAAAGACCTGGAGTTTCAAAGGTTGATCATCATAGAGATGAGTTTTTCATTGGTTCTTTACTCGATGTGTGAAAAAATCCTCTAGTACTGAAGTCTCAAAGATCTTTCAAGGTCAGGAAATTGGAACTTAACCAAGTCAAATTCCAGTTTAGGGGAGGATTGTTGGGAATTATGTGAAGTAGGATTTCTGCTGTCATTACTTCCGAAGGTTTCTGCTAAAGTAGAAGCAGAATCTGCTGAAGAAGTGATTCTACAGAAGAGTACAAGCATTGCGTGTTACTGGCTGAAGGGTGAAAGCCGACTAGGATCGATGCGCTACTGTATTAAATGCTAACTCATTATTATCTTTGAACGGACCGAGGTTAGCATGGGTTTTATTGTACTGCTCAATATAGTTTAGTGTATTAGTCATTAAATGCATGCTTGCATGTTTAGTCGATTGGGTAGTAAGAGATTAGGGTTCCTTGTTTATAAAAGGAACCATATAGTTTGTAATAGAAACAGATCTGAAACATAGAGTTTCAGTGAATAAAAAGATCCATAGAGGATCTAAGTGTTCTTAGTAATAACAACTTGTGTTTACATTCCGCTTTAGAACACGAGTTGTAGAGATTTTCTATTAGTTTGCTTATGATTACATAGGCAACACTAACGATCCACGAGTGCTAGATCTTTCAAGGTCTGAGAGTGTGCAACGTGAATAAACAGTTGTACAGACACGATATAAAATTCGGAAAATTATCCTTTGAAGATTGGTACAAGGTAAGATTTGGAGACTCGGAAATCAATACGAGATTGGTAAAACAACTAAAATGTAATTACGATAACTATCACCTTATTGATGCAATAACCAATGATGAAAGATCAAATATGAGTACAACAATTGGTCCTATAGCAGAAAGTGACGACTGCGGGAAGTCATGTTTATCATTTAATGAGCGGCTCTCGCAAAAATTTGGAACATGTAGCATCGGGAACACAGCGAGGAAAAAGGTTTTTATCGAATGGATGAATGATTGCCGCCAATTAGTAGAGGAAGTGGGGCAAGTCCAAAGGCCACCATAAAGCCCCATGGCTCTGAGTCTAACTTAAAGACTCATAAATAAAGAAAAGTGCTCTTTCGGGAGATAACCCGAATTATCCCTTTCTTTTGTTTTATTTCCATTTCTGTTGGATTTTGTGTTTTAACCATTTTTGCAGGAAACGAAGAAAAGTTGTTGCTGCAGCATGCTGATCCGACCAGAGTTACGGCGTAACTCATTCTCATGGTTACGCCGTAACAGGCCCTTTGCGTAACTCAGAAGCATTACCAATTACGGCGTAATCCAATTCAGTGGTTACGCCGTAGCTACACTTTTGCAGCGTATGTCAGGTTTTGCCTAGTTACGGCGTAACTCCTTCTGGAATTACGACGTAACTATCCTCTGCATTACTTGTTTTATTTTAAACACAATAACCTTGTATTGTTCTTTTAAATGAACTTGCTGGGTATGTTCCTGATTGGTTGCAGAACCGTAAAGTTTATCACACAAGTCAACCACTTGTGAATGGTGAACCGTAATAAAATTAAAACAGTCTAAAACCAATGCAATTTCCCTTGGAATATAGTGGATTCCCGGGTCGTTAAGTCCCACGGAGGATTAATGGTGTTTAAAAACGTTCAGATTGAATGGGAAAAGGTGATGATTTGGAATAATTATACCTAAAGAAAAAGTTTGTAAATTACAGGTGCTTAAATGCAAATTAAAGAAAATTAAAAAGCTAATTTCTATTAAATAAACGCTATCACTATTTTTAAAATGATGTTTTTGTGATTTTTCTTTTATTTATTTGAATTAAAAACTAATTTTTACTTTTAAATCTATTTTAAAATGGGAAACAAAATCTCATAAGAAAAATTAAGCTTAAGGCAAATTATACTAAAAACGCGAAACGGGAATTCTAAAAATGAGCTACGAAAGTGAAATATCTAAAAATTAATCTTACAAGTGTATTACTATTTTTCCTAAGTTCTATTTAAGAAAAGAAAACTTTAGAAATTAAAATTATATTTTTCTGATAATTATTTTATTTATTATGAATTAATTACTATTTTAAACTAATTAAATGATTAAAAATACTAAAACTATTCAGAAAATTCTGAAACTTTTTTCTAAAATACTTTATAACAATACAAAACTAAGAAAAATACAAAAGGTGTGAAAGCTTGTTTTAATAAGTCAAATAAGCTAATGAACTCGTATAAGCTAAATAGACAAAAAAAGGTTAAGTATTAAATTATGCAAAGTATAACTAGTCAAAGACCCAAGGGCAACTGGTAGGTGTGTGTGGTGAATGGGTGGCCAGGGTTCGAATCCCAGCAATGGACTTTTTATTTTTATTTTCTTTTTGGATTTTTCTTTTTGAAACTAATTAAGTACAATGAAATAAGCAATTTATGAAACTAGAACTTTTTATAAAAACCACTAATAAGCTTAGATTAAGCTTATGATTACTGATTAGTAGCAAAAATGGAATAAGCTCAAGAATTAGCCAAGTAGCTAATAAGCCAATAAATAAGCAAAAGGTTAACTGAAAATAAGCTAGACAAATGATAATAAGCTAAAATGACAACTGAAAAAGCAAAATAACTTAGAAATAAGCACTAAACAAACTCCAAATAAGCACTAGCTTAACCGGTGCAGGACACTTTTGGGTTTCTAGGCACTTTCTAGCTTATTTTTAAGCACTTAAATAAGCTTGGAATTGAAAAGGAATACTGGAACTAACAAATTTACCAACTGAGCTTTTCCAAAATCTAATTTTAAAAAATTGGATTACACTAATAAGCTTGTGAGAAGCTTTTGAAAAAGGGTAAACACCTGATTAATGTACTAGATGAAATGGACAAAACAAAAAGCAATCATATTAAATAAGCTAGAAATTTAAAAATAAGCTTTGGCACATCAAGCTAGCCAGAAGGGCTTCACAAAACACTAAAAGTTACAAGCTAAACCTTTTTAATGAGCAAGATATAAGCTAATGAAATAGGCTTATTAAACTGTGCACAGGGGAGGTTTTCAGAAAAGTACTTAAAAGAGGCTAACAAATAAGCAGTTTATAAGCTAAGTAAATAAGACCCAACCATTGGCAACTCCTAATGTGGAGAGTTCCTTGGAACTTAACACAGGTGGAGGAATCCCTAGCCAGTTGGCTAATACAGGGTGCATAGATGTTCAGGCTCAGTCTGATGCTATGTTTTCTATATCCAAAGATTCACCTCTCGGAGCAGTTAACACAGCTTGAAGTGATGAGGATAGGTTGGAACCTGAACATGAATTGACGGATTCTAAGTTTGTACATGCTGACTTTTCCAATGAACCACCTCTCGGACCAGTTCACACAGGTCGAAGTGGGGAGGATATTCTTGAACGCTTAAATGAATTGACGGCCAAATGTACCAAGATGGAGGAGACGATCTCTAATCTCAAGGAATTGGCGGGGTTTCATGAAAAGGATATTCGGCGCAAGCTACTGGGTTTTGGTTTTGGAGAAGATAAAAAGGCCTGGGCTTGCTGCTTTGAGGAAACTAAGGAAAAAGAAGCTGAACTCCTCTCCAGCTGGAATGGAGGATGTATCCATACAGGGGAGGAGTGAAGGCAAGAATTCAGGGGAGGATGTTAATGTATCTATGGAAGAAGATGTTGATAGTGGAGATCAAACATTTGTGGTATCTGATAAAGATGGGAATGAGGCAGTTCTTGAAAATGTGAAGAAAGTTGTAGAAGATGTAGTACTGAACACAAACACTATGGTATGTCGAAACCACGGTTAGTACATTTCTAACCACTGATGCTATAACAGACATGGCAACTATAACCACTACAACTATACCTACTACAATCATACCCACTGCTATTATAACCACTTCCACTATTGTCACAACTCTCTCTGTATCACAACCTAAGTCTAAAGAAGTTGAGAAAGAAGCTGCTAGTACTTTGATAAATCTAAGTAAAACTTCATCTATTTCTACACCTGTGATATCTGTTCAAACTACTGCAACTAAACCCAAACCCAGAGGAAAAACTTTAGTTATTGGTGAACCATTGAAGAAGAAGGTGATTCAATCTGATGTTGGAAAAGGTAAAGGGGTTGCAGTACCAGAGTTGAAGTTTAAATCTAGAGCGTAACAAGAAGCTTTTGATGCGAATTTGTAAAGAATATGGTTCTGAAGAACAAGAAGTCTTAGAGAAAAGAAAGCAGAAAGAAGAAGAAGCTAGTCAGAGAATGCTAGCTATATGGTATGAATCTCAAAACTTTCTTCAAGCTTCTCAACAAATAAATGATGAATATACTGCACAAGAATGGAATTTGTTGGATGATAAGGAAAAAGCTAGGCTTTTAGGTGAATGGGCAAGAAAGGTTGGTAATGAAAGGAAGCAAGTTATAAGAAAGAAACCTCTTTCAATGGCTCAGATGAGGAATGTATTAATGAAAATTATTAAGAATTCAGGCATTCACATTTCAGAAAATCTTAGTAAATGTTCATTTGAAAGAATTCTTGAAATTTATGAAAGATGTATGAAGATTAATCATGATGATTACTGTCCAATGAATTCTGAGAAGGAAGAAGAGTGGATTAATAAGCATGATGAGTGGATGCAGAGTAAAAGAAAGAGAAAATCTGAGATTCAGGAGACATCTGATTCTAAAAGATTGAAAGAAGCTGCAGATGTTAATCAAATTGTTTCTTATGAGTTTAAGCTTAATGATGGAAGTGAAGGAGTTTGAAAATTCAAAGACTCAACAATGAAGTTTATGAGTATAATAAATTTTCACAAATGCTTCAGTATTTTGAAAGGATGATTTGATGGATCTCGGAGACTTTACAAGAACAAGTTTGGTGAAGTACATCCAAAATAATCATGAGACGGTCTATTATAATTTGATAATTTTATTTGAACCAACTCATGATGAACCTGAATGGAAAGGACTCTACAATGGTACTGTAACAAGATGGTTTTATATCAAACTTGTGGAGTTCATGTTTTAACTGTTTCTGGAAAAATTATTCACATGCTTGTAGAAGATGAATATCCTCAGTTGAATAAGTATCCAGAAATTATTGTTCAGATGTTGAAACATGGTATTATCAAGATGATGTTACCCTATGATGGTCAAGCCTATGATTTGTTGAAGAAATATGAGACAATTCTTAAATCTCATAAGTGTTTGGCTACATCCTCCATTTCAGATGTTTTGAGCTTAAAGGAAACTTGAGAATTCTGTTGGAATGTATCAAGTTTAGGGGAGGATTGTTGGGTTTTTGGTTCCTTGAATCATGAATTACCTTAAGTACTGGAACCACGGACAGGTTTGGTATTACCACGGACAGAAGAGTGTAACCACGGATGAAGACAACCGCGGCTAGTAGTAATGTGTAACCACTGATGATATATTGTAACTACTGCTAGTGTTTTGTATAGTCGGTTAGTTTATTGTATTAGATAAATATGGAAAAGATATTTATCTTGTAGGTTACGTATTGTATAATGTATAGGACTCCTTGGCTTATAAAAGGAGGTCCTAGGTTAGATTAGATACGTAAGTTTTATATCTAAAGTCTATACACTTCAAGGTTGCAAAACCCTAATGTAAGAGTATTAGATTAATAAATAATATTAAGGTGTTGAATGTTAACTGTTCTTCTTCTTAAGGTTAAGTGTTAAATTCGCATAATACTTAATAAGTTGTTATTCTAAGTCAGTTTCTATATTAGATCGTTTGCTCAACTGGGATCAACAAGTGGTATCGGAGCTTGTGATCTAGAAACTGTAATCAAGAAGAGGTTAAGTTAAGTTTTGTTCAAGAAAGATAAGATGTCTGACGAAACTCACATGGTGACTGCTTCAAAGGTACCCATGCTCAAGCATGGTGAGTATCAAATCTGAAGAATGCGAATGAGGCAATACATTCGCATGATTGATTATGCTCTCTGGGATGTCGTTGAAAAGGGAGACACTCTTCCTAAGAAGGGTGAGGATGGCAAAAAAATTTCCATTGTTAGTGAAATTGATAAGGCTAAGAGAAAGCTGGAGATCAAGGCTCTCAGTATTCTCTCCATGAGAATACCAAATGATTATGCTTTGGATTTTGAGCAATATGAATCGCTAAAGAGTTACTTGGATGCTCTTGAGACAAGGTTTGATGGCAATGAAGCTACTAAGAAGTACAGGATGAATATGCTCAAGCATCAATTTGAAACCTTCACTGCTCTCAGTGGAGAAAAAGATTGATGGCACATACAATAGACTTCAAAAACTTATCAACCAAGTCTGAGATTATAAGGTTCTTTAAGAAGATATTAATTTGAAGTTCATTAGGAGTCTATCATCTGAATGGGCTATTCATACAATTGTGTGGAGGAATAAGGAGGACTTTCCTAAGATGACTCGGGATAATCTCTTCAACAACTTGAAGGTTTATGAGTCTGAGAATAACTTTGCTAATGCATCTTCGCTAATCAAACATTGCTTTGTATCCACTAATCGCAAGAGCCCACAAGATGTATCCACTGCTGCCTATGGTATATCCACGGCTATTGCTAACAATACCACTGTTAGTGATAATGTTAGTGATGGTGCAATTTGTGCTTTTTTGGCTGATTTAACTACTAGTGTTACTGTGTTGAATCAAGATCTGGATCAAATTGATCCTGATGATCTGGAAGAGATTAATCTTCAATGGCAAATGGCAATGTTGACTCTCCAAGCAAGGAAGTTTTTGAGGAGGACTGGAAGACAAGTTAAGTATGATGGTCAAAGGAGAGCAGGGTTCGACAAAAGCAAGATGGAGTGTTTTAACTGCAAGGAGAAGGGTCACTTTGCAAGGGAATGTTGAGCTCCTAAGAGGATTGAAGGTGTTAAGAAGATCACTGAAGAGTCTGCTCCTTCTTCAGAATTGGTGGCTCAAGATGGTCTTGGTGATTATGATTGGAGTGATCAGATTGAAGAAGGACCCAATGCAGCTTTTCTTGCTAGTGAAGCTTCAAGAGAGCATAACTTTGCTCTTATGGCTTATGCTTCATCTTCTGGTTCAGATTCTGAGGTATCTAATGATTCTACTTGCTCTTTTAAATCATGTAATGATAACTTAGAATCTCAAAAGGCTATCACTGAGAGTATGAGGAAAGAAGTAGAAAGACTAACTATGGATAACTTAGGTTATAGGGTTGGTCTAGAGAGTGTGGAAGAGAAGCTTAGATACTGTATTAAATGTGAGTTTGAGTATGTAGATAAGATCAATATACTAGGTGGTGAAATTGATCTTAAAAATAGAGAGATTAAAATGCTTAAAGAGAAACTTGAACTAGCAGAGAGTGAAAAACAAAAGGCCCTAGATGAAAAAGAAAAACATGTTGTTAGGGTAGCTAAAACACAATTTTCTTCTGATCTGGTTCATAAATCTATAGAGAGTCATCTAATGAAAAAGGGTTCTGGGATTGGATACAACAATATGCCACCACCTACTCTTATGCAACATGCACCACCTGCTAAAGAACTGTCATTTAGTAGTAAATTCAGTTTTAACAAATCTGTTGAAGGAATAAGTAAGACTGAGACACCTAAGATAAGTTCTGATACGTCCTCTGATGCTCCCAACATTGAAGATTGGGAATCAGATTCTGAGGAAGATAGTAAAGTATCAACACAGCCTGAAAAGTTAGAACCTATTAAGAAAGTTGATACTAGACAAGCTAATCTTGTACCTAGATTTGGAGCTAAAGTTACCAAGAAAGTAGTAGAGTACAGGGAAATACCTAGGGACCAGATGAAACAATATAAACCTAGGGGTAATCAAAGAAGCTTAAATGGTTTAATTTCTAACAGATTAGGTGATGAGTTTCAATGTGTTAAAAAGGCTTGCTTTGTATGTGGTAGTTTTGAACACTTACAGAGAAATTGTAATAAAAATAGACCACAAGTTTGGAACCAAAACTTTTCAAAGAAAACAAACCCTCATCCTAACAGAAACATGATTCCTAAAGCAGTGTTAATGAGGAATGGGAATACAAAATCAATTGTCACTGCTTCTCCCAAATGGGTTCCAAACACTGCTAAGCAAAGTGTAAACACGGCTAAGCAAAATCAAACCACTGATAAGCCAAAAATCACCACAGATAACAAAGAAGTTTTAAAAATTCCAAAGGTGATAACTGATACAGTGGTTGGGAATCATTTTTATGCTGTTAAGGCCTCAGCTAGTTGGCAATGGAAACCTAAGACCAAGGTTTTACATCATGTCAACTGTGCATCAATGGACCTAACCAAATTTGATTATATTGATGCAGGACCCAAGTCGTATGGCTTGGGTCCACAAAAGGAACCTTAAACCCAACAAAGAACCACTCCTAATAGCTTTCCACAAAGCTTCTAACCCAAGGGCAATCCATATATTACCCTGCTTCAGTCTTTTGAACCATCTTCACTGAATTTTTTATTTTCTAACTATTTTTAAGTATTTTTCTTGTATTTTTGAATTGTTGAATAAAACTGGAATTTTAAGGTTTCTAAAAGCTTATAAGCTGTGTCAAGAGCTTATATGAGCTTAAGAATCCTTAGCAACAACTAATAACAACATTTGCATATTTTGAGAATTTTTAACAAGGAAATTTGCATAAAACTGAATTAGTGTACATAAGCTGAAATTGAAACTGTAAATAAGTTTAAAATACACTGAAATATGATTACAAGGTGCTTGAAAGCTTTGAAATACACTGGAAACTTAAATTATTTAAAAACGAGATAAGCAAAATTAAATTACACTAGATACTTCTCCATACTGCTTCTTCTTCTTATTTATTGACCTCTTTGAGTTCTTTGTCGACCTCTGATCATTTCCCACTCATTTCCAACCACTGGATCTATCAAAATCATCATAATCGTCCATGTGGAATTTTTGGCGCCAAAATATCTTTTGAGCAGGTTTTATGCATTTAATGCAATTTGGTGGATGTGGAGGTGTTAGGGAGTTGGTAAACAGGTGTTAAGGTGAGGTGTAAAGGTGGAATTGAGAAACCATGGTGGTTTTATGGGTCATCTGGTTTTGGGCGGGGTTGTGAGAAGGAAGGTGAACAGTGTCTGGGTTTGACTTATTTTGACCGGTATTAATAATAGGGTGGGGGTTCAAATTAGGGGGTTCAAGGCTTATGACAGGGGTTCTTTTGTTTTGGCTGAGTTAAAAAATACAAAAGGTCCGTTTGGTTTATAGTTTATCATAAGGACCATTCTTGTAATTTCTGAATAGTTGAGGGACCAAAACTGCCAACATTCCAAAGATTCATTCAAGGACCATTTTTGACAACTTAGAATATTTCAGGGACCTTGAATGATAAAACTCCACATTTTTGGATTCCAGGGACTAGATTTGACAAGTTTCCAAACTTGGGGGACTAAAACTGCCAATTATGCAAACTTGATACGTTTTTCATCTAATTTTGGTATTTTTGCATTTAAAACACATAAAACACTTATTTGTGATATTTTTATCATTTTGATGCATTTCAGAGTGTTTTCAGATGTTTTTGCAGTTTAAATGGTACAAAAATGATGAGTATTTAGACACTCATCAATCCCCTACACTAAGATATTGCTAGTCCCTAGCAATCTTTTAAGAAAACTTAATGGATGTCATCTCTTTACCAAAAGCCATTACTTATGGAGTAGCCAGTTGTTTTAGTTCAAGTAAGAACCTTGGTACAATGATAACCAAATGATTTTGAGCAAATCATAAGCTTTCAACGGTTTTGATTTGTCTTTACCAGAAGCCGTTTGATTCTGGACTAGCCAACTCTTAGATAAATTATCAATATTATCTTTGGTGAGTCGATTACCAATTATGGCTTTCCAACTGCCTTTACCACAAGCCATAAACTTGCGGGCTAGCTAACTTTTCACTAATTAAAGATATGGTGAGCTGAACACCATACAATTTTGGGCAAATTGCAAGCCATAAACGGATTTGAGATATCTTTACCAAGAGCCGTTTGCTCCTGGATTAGCCAATCCTTATGTGGGTTAGACATGGCGGACTGATTACCATTTTCCGAGTAAGTGAAAAACACTTACTCCAAAAAAATTTTGGCCAAAAATGGGGGAATTGGATGGTATAATTACATGATAAAATTCGTGAGAATTCCCCCCCCACACTAAAAATGAATATTGTCCTCAATATTCAAAGTACCGGCTGTTATGCCGAAACATAGAACATAAAAGGGAAATACTACGGCCATTATTTTGTTTTTGATATATACACTTTTTTTTTTGTTTTGAAACTTTATATATAACAGCGGGGGGCAACTCCCCCACACTAGGGTGGTAGAAAGTAGAAAGAAGTCAGAAATATGGGTGAAAACCCATATGGTGTGCTACTGTTTTTTTTTTTGATTCCCGAGTCACTAGCTTGACTCGATCCCCGCATTCATTGGTTCATGGGGAAAGTTTGTAGATCCGGGACAACCACGGGTGGAATGTCCTCTCCAAAATAGTGCTTTAATCGATGACCATTCACTTTAAAATTTGGACCATCGGGTTGAGATAACTCAATGGTTCCATAAGGAAATACTTTAGTGATGGTGAATGGTCCAGACCAGCGGGATTTTAGTTTTCCTGAGAAAATCTTCAATCTTGAATTGAAAAGAAGGACTCGATCACCAACGTTGAAAACGCGGTTCTTGATTTTGGAGTCATGAATCTTCTTTGTCTTTTGTTTGTAGATCAAAGAGTTCTCGTATGCTTGATCACGGAGTTCATTTAATTCATTCATTTGAACTTTTCTGTGATCACCAGCTGTCTGAATATCGAAGTTGGCATGTTTCAAGGCCCAGTATGCTTTGTGCTCAAGCTCAATCGGAAGATGACATGCCTTTCCGTACACTAGCTTGTATGGAGTACAACCGATGGGTGTTTTATAAGCTGTACGGAAGGCCCAGAGTGCGTCATCTAGCTTATCCGACCAAGAGGCACGGTTTTTGCCTACTGTCCTTTCCAGAATTCTTTTAATCCCTCGGTTGGAAACTTCCACTTGCCCACTTGTTTGGGGTGGTATGCAGTAGAGAGACGGTGAGTTACACCATACTTTTGCATGACTCTATCAAACTGGTCATTGCATAAATGCGTACCACGATCACTGATTATAGCTCGTGGAGTTCCAAACCTAGCAAAAAGAGATTTTAAGAATTTCACAACAACTCGGGCATCATTGGTGGGTAAAGCTTTTGCTTCAACCCATTTTGACAAATAGTCAACAGCCACAAGTATGTATTTGTTTCCTCGAGATGATGGAAATGGCCCCATAAAGTCAATGCCCCAGATTTCAAAAATCTCACACACTTGAATGGCGTTTTGCGGCATTTCATTTCTTTGCGAGATATTTCCGTGACGTTGACAAGCGTCACATGCTTTGACAAATTCGTGGGCATCCTTGTAAATAGTGGGCCAATAAAACCCGGAATCAAACACCTTCTTGGCAGTGTAGTTTGGACTATGATGGCCCCCGGTGGGTCCAGCATGGCAAGCTTTGAGAATGTCCATAGCTTCTTGTCCATAAACACACCGTCGGATGACTTGATCCGCACAGATTTTGAATAAGTAGGGGTCGTCCCAGAAGTAATGTTTAACATCTTTGAAGAATTTGTTCTTCTGTTGGGTCGACATTCCTTTCACTATGAAGTTACCCGCATGGTAATTTGCGAAGTCAGCAAACCATGGGGTAGTAGAGTTTCCACGAAAAGAAACCGCATTGAGTGTCTCGAGAGGAAATGTTTCATTTATTTCCTTTTTCTCGAACACATCCTGGTGAGGGTTTTCTATACGGGACAGATGATCTGCAGCCAGGTTCTCAGCTCCTTTTTTATCACGTATAATGATATCAAATTCTTGCAGGAGGAGAACCCAACGAAGCAATATCGGCTTTGCATCTTGTTTTGCAAAGAGATATTTGAGAGCCGAATGATCCGTATACACCACGCATTTGGTCAAGATTAAGTACGGCCGAAACTTCTCAAATGCATACACCACGGCTAGTAGCTCTTTTTCTGTGGTGGTGTAATGAGTTTGAGCTTCAGTCATAGTCTTACTCGCATAGTGGATAGGCTGAAAATGCTTGGTTATACGTTGCCCCAGGACTGCGCCGATAGCAAAATCACTTGCATCGCACATGAGTTCAAAGGGTAAATCCCAGTTGGGAGCAACGAGAATGGGTGCTTCAGTAAGCTTTTTCTTTAATGTTTCAAAAGCTTTGATGCACTCGGATGAAAAGATAAAAGGAGCATCTTTTTCAAGAAGATGGGTCATAGGCCGGGCGATTTTAGAAAAATCTTGTATGAATCTGCGATAAAAACCGACATGACCTAAAAAACTCCTAATACCTTTGACGGTAGTAGGATGAGGCAATTTAGCAATAACATCGACTTTTGCTCTATCGACCTCAATCCCATTTTTTGAAATCTTATGGCCAAGGACTATGCCTTCTTTGACCATAAAGTGACTCTTCTCCCAATTTAGACAAATATTGGTGTCTTCACACCGTTTGAGCATTTTTTCTAAATGGGAGAGACATGTTTGAAATGAGTCCCCAATGACCGAGAAGTCATCCATAAACACCTCCATTGTTTCCCCGATCATGTCGTGGAAAATGGCCATCATACATCGTTGGAACGTGCCAGGAGCATTACATAGGCCAAAAGGCATACGTCTGTAGGCAAAAGTTCCGTATGGGCAAGTGAATGTGGTCTTTTCTTGATCCTGTAGATCAATGGGGATCTGAAAATAACCTGAGAAACCATCAAGGAAACAATAGTACTCGTTCCCTGCTAATCTCTCAAGCATTTGGTCCATGAAGGGTAGAGGAAAATGGTCTTTACGGGTAGCGTCATTCAACTTACGATAGTCAATACACACACGCCATCCCGTTACTAGCCGAGTTGGAATTAACTCGTTTTCTTCATTTGTGACAACAGTTATGCCACCCTTTTTCGGAACACAATGGATTGGGCTAACCCAAGGACTATCAGAGGTCGGGTAAATTAATCCTGCATCAAGAAGTTTGAGAACCTCTTGTTTAATAACCTCATGAATCTTAGGATTCACCCTTCTCTGATGTTGAACTACTGGTTTGAAGTCATCCTCCATCAAGATTTTGTGAGTACAAAACTCAGGGTTGATACCCTTAATGTCGGAGAGTTTCTAAGCAATTGCTTGCTTGTGTGACTTTAAGACCTTTATGAGAGCAGCTTTTTCATCTTTACTCAAATCTCGAGCAATAATGACGGGTAATTTATCATCACCTTCAAGAAATGCATATTCGAGATGAGGTGGTAAGTCCTTAAGTTCGACTTCAGTAAATTCTTCAGTTTTCTCAACTGAATTGACTTCCTTGTTATGAAGCTCGACGGGAGGGAGTGGAGATGGATCATCATTGAGCATCTTCTCGATGAGAAGAATATCTCCCTCGATGTCAATTGGAGCGTGATCAATTTCCCATGGAACTGAATCACTAGACAAGTATGCTTCAATCTCTTCCAAGATGAAGTCACTTTCCTCAAATGGAGTGAGAGAAGGAGTAGAATTGGCAATGATGGGTTGAGATGAATGAGTGAGATTATCACTCGAAGAATTATGAACATAACCGAGAACTTCTTGAGAGTACTCTTCAGAAGCAACATCAATGATATCTATTCGGTTAACCGATTCAGAATCATAGTTTGCGGAGTACCTCGAAGTTTGATCAAGGTTAAAGGTTACAGCTTCATTACCCACACGTAATGTGATTTCTTGCTCAAATACATCAATGAGAGCACGGCCCGTTCTTAGGAATCCTCATCCAACAATGAGAGGAACCCGTGGATCAACATCGAAATCAACAACTACAAAGTCAGCTGGAAAATGGAACTTTCCTACTTTCACAAATACGTCCTCGGCAATGCCAAGTGGACGGGATATTGTACGATCTGCTAGCTCGAGAGTCATGCATGTAGGAGTAAGGTCGGAAGAAAGTTTCTTCCATACCGAATAAGGCATCAGATTGATGCTTGCACCAAGATCTGCTAAGGCAAAGCATTCAACCATTCCTGGAAATACACAAGGTAAGAGAAATTTTCCAGGATCTCCAAGATTTTCGGGAAGCTTCTTCAAGATAACTGCAGAGCGTTCTCGTTCAGGAGGAGTTTTAGCCATATCAAACAGCTTTTCCTTGTTGCTTAACATGTGTTTGAGAGTTGATGCAAACTTGGGCATCAGCATGATAGCATCTGCAAAGCTTATGTCAAAATGTAGTTCTTGGAAAATTTGAAAAAATTTGTCCATTTGATGACTGGCTTTTTCGCGGAGCTTCTGCTCATTCAAACGTGATGGGTAAGGAATAGAAGATTTGGATTTGGGGTTTTCAACAGGAGCTACTGGAGGTTCAAAAACAACTCCTGGATTGGATTTGGGTTTC
>OU343220.1:251721650-252092594 GCA_910596185.1 Chrysanthemum makinoi
GGGACAACTTGAGGATGGACATCGTTGGTACCTCCGTTATTAGTAGGAAGTTCCTTGCCCTTTGTAGCCTCAGGTTCACTTTCCACTACCTTAGGAGAAGAAGAAGAAGAGGTAGTAGGAATAGCAGGTCCATCATATGAAGCACCACTTCTAGTTGTGATCGCCTTTGCATTGCACCTCGGGTTAGCGATCGTGTTGCTCGGAAGTTTTCCTGAGCCCGAGGGTTGATCATTTAAAGACTTCTTTAGATCAGCGATCTGACTGACCAACAACATGTTCATTTCATCTTGGGATTTCATGAATTGTTTCAATAACTCATCAGATGATGGTCCAGTTGGAACAATGGCTTGAGTTTGATTAGGAAAATTCTGGCCTTTATTATTCAAATTAGGGCCTTGATTTTGAAAATTTCCTTGATTAGGATTCATATTCCCATGAAATTGATTCCCTCGATTGAAATTGTTTTGATTAAGGTTTCCTTGATGTTGGAAACCTTGATTTGGTCCGGGATAGAAATTACCTTGGTTTTGATAACCTTGGTTCATTCTAGGTTGGTTCTGATTCCGGTTTTGTATGTTAGGATTCTGGTTAAAACCGGGTGGTCCTTGATAAGTATTAGCACGGTAGTTTGGTTCATTTTGAGGACGGTATTGATTACCTCCTTGATGTGAAGTACCGGCTATAGCATTGGCTTCAAACGGACTACCATCGGTGGCAGTACAGTTGTAGTATGCATGAGGGCCACCACAAGTAACACAGACCTCGACTTTCTTTACTTCACCATGTGATGGTGTCTGTGTGAAAGTGACTTTCTTTTGGTTAGCAAGAACCAAAGCCTGAACAATATCCGTGAGTTTGTCAATCTTAGCATCGGTGCTAGATGTACTCACGTGAGATGAAGTAGAAGGTCCTGCATTAGACTGAGACGGATATGTCTTTGTTCGGAAAGGGCGGACACAGGACTTGTTTTCTATAATCTGCAAGGCTTCTTTTGTGGTCTTGCTCAGGAAATTACCTCCCGCGGAGGCATTTAAAGAGTCTTGGTTAGTTTGGTTCAAACCATTGTAGAAAGTATCCATTTGCATTAACTCGGTAAAACCATGATGTGGACACTTGCGGAGCAACTCTTTGTAACGATCCCATGCCTCACCGAATGATTCATCAAATCTTTGAGAAAATTTCATTATCTCATTCTTAAGACTTGTAGTTCGGGATGGAGGATAGAATTCGTTAACAAACTTAGTGACTAAATCCTCCCATGTCTCAATGGAACGAGGGGGTTGTTTCTCAAGCCAATTCCGGGCTTGTCCCTCTAGAGAGAATGGGAACAGAAGAAGTTTAATTGCTTCATGTGAGACATTCTTGTATTTGATGGTAGATGCAATCTTGTTAAACCATCGAATATGTGCATGAGGATCATCCCGCTCAAAACCATAAAATTGGCTTTGGGTTACAAGATTAAGCAACCCGGTTTTGAGCTCAAAGGTATCAGCCACGATGGCTGGGACAATAATGGCATCTCCGTAACCCTCGATGGGTGCTTGGAGAAGCTCATTCATCGGTTTGTCTTCTGCCATTACGGCAGGGGGTGGTGGTACTAGACGTTCCTCAGTCACGGGTGAAGGAGCAGAACGTCCTCTACGTCTACGAGGAATATTTGCAAGCTCTGAAAGTGGACTTGTAGAGCTGGAAGAACGAGTGCGCATGCACTAAGTATAAAAATCAATTTTCAAAAACAAATGCGAGGCAAAACGACAAGTGAACTTAAACCAATAATCACAAATGAAATGGCTTCTTTGAAAAAGGTACACCAGATCACAAGGACACAAAGGCAAGTTTTGATCTTTAAGATTGGGAACTTATTAATGTTCACACCCCCAGTTGGTAGGTGTACTGCCTTGATTTGCGGTGGTTGATTTTTATGTATTTAATAAGTACCACTGAAAAGACGTAGGTATGGATTTGTGCTAAGGGTTTAAAAACTTTTGGAAAATATTTTTGGTATCGTCTCGTTTAACCAAATCATATCTCTTTAAGAATCACCTTAAAGAAAATACAGGATAGAAAACGTTACGATTGTTTTGTTGTTTTATATATTTTTGGTGTTGTTAACACTTTAGGAAAAGTGTTAATGAACTTTTTGATTTTTGATAACTTTACAAAAAAACTGTTTACAAATGGTGGTATATGTGCAAGAATGGGTCTGAAAATGCTTAAAACACGCTAAAGCCTCCCCGGCAGCGGCGCCAAAATTTGATTGGTTGTAGAACCGTCAAGTTTATCACACAAGTCAACCACTTGTGAATGGTCAACCGTAATAAAATTAAAACAGTCTAAAACCAATGCAATTTCCCTTGGAATATAGTGGATTCCCGGGTCGTTAAGTCCCACGGAGGATTAATGGTGTTTAAAAACGTTCAGATTGAATGGGAAAAGGTGATGATTTGGAATAATTATACCTAAAGAAAAAGTTTGTAAATTACAGGTGCTTAAATGCAAATTAAAGAAAATTAAAAAGCTAATTTCTATTAAATAAACGCTATCACTATTTTTAAAATGATGTTTTTGTGATTTTTCTTTTATTTATTTGAATTAAAAACTAATTTTTACTTTTAAATCCATTTTAAAAATGGGAAACAAAATCTCATAAGAAAAATTAAGCTTAAGGCAAATTATACTAAAAAAACGGAATTCTAAAAATGAGCTACGAAAGTGAAATATCTAAAAATTAATCTTACAAGTGTATTACTATTTTTCCTAAGTTCTATTTAAGAAAAGAAAATTTTAGAAATTAAAATTATATTTTTCTGATAATTATTTTATTTATTATGAATTAATTACTATTTTAAACTAATTAAATGATTAAAATACTAAAACTATTGAAAATTAAACTTTTTCTAAAATACTTTATAACAATACAAAACTAAGAAAAATACAAAAGGTGTGAAAGCTTGTTTTAATAAGCTGTAAATAAGCTAATGAACTCGTATAAGCTAAATAGACAAAAAAAGGTTAAGTATTAAATTATGCAAAGTATAACTAGTCAAAGACCCAAGGGCAACTGGTAGCGTGTGTGTGTGGTGAGCTGGGTGGCCAGGGTTCGAATCCCAGCAATGGACTTTTTATTTTTATTTTCTTTTTGGATTTTTCTTTTTGAAACTAATTAAGTACAATGAAATAAGCAATTTATGAAACTAGAACTTTTTATAAAAACCACTAATAAGCTCATATTAAGCTTATGATTACTGATTAGTAGCAAAAATGGAATAAGCTCAAGAATTAGCCAAGTAGCTAATAAGCCAATAAATAAGCAAAAGGTTAACTGAAAATAAGCTAGATAAATGATAATAAGCTAAAATGACAACTGAAAAAGCAAAATAACTTAGAAATAAGCACTAAACAAACTCCAAATAAGCACTAGCTTAACTGGTGCACAGGACACTTTTTGAGTTTCTAGGCACTTTCTAGCTTATTTTTAAGCACTTAAATAAGCTTGGAATTGAAAAGGAATACTGGAACTAACAAATTTACCAACTGAGCTTTTCCAAAATCTAATTTTCAAAAATTGGATTACACTAATAAGCTTGTGAGAAGCTTTTGAAAAAGCTGGTAAACACTGACTGATTAATGTACTAGATGAAATGGACAAAACAAAAAAACAATGAGCAGGCCTATTAAATAAGCTAGAAATTTAAAAATAAGCTTTGGCACATCAAGCTAGCCAGAAGGGCTTCACAAAACACTAAAAGTTACAAGCTAAACCTTTTTAATGAGCAAGATATAAGCTAATGAAATAGGCTTATTAAACTGTGCACAGGGGAGGTTTTCAGAAAAGTACTTAAAAGAGGCTAACAAATAAGCAGTTTATAAGCTAAGTAGAGATAAACTAAAATTTTTCTAATGAAGATAAGCAACAAAATTCTAATATCCCAAAAGATGATGAGCTAAATCTTAATATTGAACACACAATAAAATTCTTAAGTTTATTCAAAAACTGCAATTGAGAAATTTTGACTTTTATAATTATGAAGCAGTTTGACTTTTATGAGATTCTAATGATCCTAGATGATCTAATTTGATGTATTAAGCTACTATGAGACTAAATTAGGCTAGATAAACAACTTTCAAACCAGTATGCATGATTATGCAATCTATATTTCTAACAATTAACAATTAAGGTAAGTTTAAAGCTAATTTTGACTTTTTAACAAACAAGCACTATATTTTATGTTTGCACTGAGCTATTTAGAACTAATATAACATAAAACAACAACAAGCAACAAGAAGCATATGCTAGAATGCTAATCTATTCAAAGAAATCCAAACACCTCTATTGAAGGCAGTTTTGAAGCTTTTAACACTAAAACAAAATTTTAAACCAAGTAATCTATTGATTATCTTAAATTAACTATAATAAGACAGGATTAAACAAGAATTAACAATATTTAAACACTTATACTAAGAAATGCAAATTTTTAAGAATTTGCTTACAAGAGATTATCCAGCTGAAAATACAGAACCAAGAACAAGAATGTGGAGTTTGTTAAGACTCCTTGAGATCGTTTTGAGCCTCTAGGGTTTAACAATAACAATGATTATAAACATTATACGCAGCGGAATTAAACAAACTTCATTATTATTGACACAAGGTTTTACTTTCACCCAATCTCCTCCAAATATTATTTGATCAGAATAATACGTGTTACCTAACTGTAACAGAGATCTAAGACACCTTAGATCTTGGAGGTAAACAACTAACCTAGACGTTTACAATAAACTACTCGTCTAGGTTACACATACACACACCTTTAGACTACATTATGGAAGACATATCTATTAAAACCTACATCCCATGTCCTCTTTATATACTAGAGGATTAGGGTTTACAAAATACTACGAAGGACTAAATAATAAATCTTCTTTTGCAAGCAAGTCCTTCCATCTTTTTGTAGGTTTCATCTCTTTCACTTTAAGTCCCTTTGTTTCATTCTTGTATTTATTTTGTCTCATCAAATCCAAGGAACCTTAAACCCAACAATCTTCCCCTATTTGATGATGACAAAACAAACAAAGTCGTGTACGAACTTCCCTAGACGAAGTAGCAGAAGTTGAGATGTAAACATCTCCCTAAATGAAACAAATCTTGTCTTCCTTTGTCTTCCCCTTAATCCATGCCATGCCACTCCAAAATTTCTTCCCCTTTTTGTTATCAACAAATAGAGAATGTAAACATTAAAAACTTCCCCTTGAGTGATGCATGAAAATGATTCTTCAAATCAGTAAGCTCCTTGTAATGATTACTTGTGAAGAAAACCAAGTATAACGAATTTGATGAAGAAGTAAAATAACCCAAACTTGTGTCTTATGTCTTGTACTATCCACATGACTCCAAAATTATACTAACACCATATAAGTAGACCGCAATCTCTTGACAAAATCCTCATCTTCAATGAGACACTGAGCACTACAATGTAACTCCTTTAAGTGATAGTTAACTAGGTCTTCATCCATCCACCCCTTGACCTATGAAAACTAGATTTTGCAAGTCTTCGTCAACATCCTTTAAGCACGAACAAGTTATCTCCAAAGTGTAACACCCACTTTGAGATATGATAAGAACACAAACCTGTGAAAATCAACTACAACATCAAATTAGTGATATTCAACCGTCTTCGTAATCAACTAGTCAATAAATCCCAAAAACGAGCATTTTAAAACCTTTAAGAACAAATTAACCAAAAACCTCCTCTGTGTGTGAACCAATAATCCATGTGTGTGTCACCAAAAATCTCAGTACCAAAAACATGTACAGCTTCCCCTCAATTCCAAAACCTCATCAGCAGAAACGAATAACGCAAGAAACACCAGCAGTGGAATTGAGATAACACTAGCAGTGGTTTCGAGAAAACACTAGAAGTGGTTTCGAGAAAACACTATCCGTGGTTGCAGAAGTGGTTTCAGAAAACACTATCCGTGGTTTCAGAAGTGGTTTCAGAAAACACTATCAGTGGTTTCAGAAGTGGTTTCAGAAAACACTAGAAGTGGTTTCGTAAAAACACTAGGAAAGCTGCTTCTAATCATGAATCATAAACACCACACAATGTATAAACAACCTCCATCAAGAATTAGAACAAGTAACACAAATTCAAGAAGTTGAATATGCATGAAAACCCAAAAATTCGAATTATTAAACCAGTTTCTGCAGCCAACTTCTACATTGAATAACTTTTGATAGAAAGCTCAGATCGACAATCCCTTCAGTGAAAAGTTAGATGAATATATATAGAACGTCCACCGAAAATTTCGTTACGATCCAACGGTTAACGAAAAAGTTATCATCGTTTTAAAAACAGTGCTGCAGAAAAGTTGCGAATTCTGCATAAATCCGATTTTCTTCATTCTTTTTCGCCAAGAAACCTTGTGAATCCCTAGGTAACGAGCTCCCAGAGCTCTGATACCAATTGTGGAGTTTGATAGACTCCTTGAGATCGTTTTGAGCCTTAGGGTTTGACAATAACATATGCAACGCAGCGGAATAATAAGAACATTATATATTATTGACACAAGATTTTACTTTCACCCAATCTCCTCCAAATATTATTTGATCAGAATAATACGTGTTACCTAACTGTAACAGGGATCTAAGACACCTTAGATCTTGGAGGTAAACAACTAACACTAACCTAGGCGTTTACAATGAACTATACGCCTAGGACACACACACCTTTTGCTAGACGTCTACATTGTGAAAGACTTTTATATAAAACCTACATCCCATGTCCTCTTTATATACTAGAGGATTAGGGTTTACAAAATACTACGAAGGACTAAATAATAAATCTTCTTTTGCAAGCAATTCCTTCCATCTTTTTGTAGGTTTCATCTCTTTCACTTTAAGTCCCTTTGTTTCATTCTTGTATTTATTTTGTCTCATCAAATCCAAGGAACCTTAAACCCAAGAACTAACTTGTTTACTTTCATGTGCAGGACAATCTACAAGATGAGCTAAAAGACAAAGGAGTTTTTGATAGTGGTTGCTCTGGGCACATGACTTGGGATGGGAGCAACCTGGAAGATTTTGAAGCTTTTGATGGAGGATATGTGGCTTTTGGCAATGATCCAAAGGGAGGAAAGATACTTGGAAGAGGCACAATCAGAACAGGAAATTTGGACTTTGAAAAAGTCTACTTGGTACAGGGACTTAAGTACAATTTATTCAGTGTTTCTCAAATGTGTGATAAGAAAAACTAGGTACTTTTGGTGAAACTGAGTGTGTGGTGTTGTCTCCTGAGTTTAAGATGCCTGATGAGAAGTTTATACAAGTTAGGGTACCTAGGAAGGAAAATATATAATGTTTTGATCTTAAAGATGTAATTCCTAATAGGTCCTTAACTTGTTTATTTGCTAAAGCATCTGTGGATGAGTCTAAGTTATGGCATAGAAGATTAGGTCACCTCAATTGCAAAACAATCAATAAACTGGTTAAAGGGAACTTAGTGAGAGGGTTACCTTCTAAGGTTTTTGAGTGTAAGGAACTGTGTGTGGCTTGTCAGAAAGGAAAACAACATAGAGCTTCTTGTAAGTCCAAAACTGTCAACACCATTTCACAACCACTGTTTATGCTTCATATGGACTTATTTGGACCTACTTTTGTCAAGAGTTTGAACCATAAGCAGTATTGCCTAGTTATCACTGATGATTATAGTAGATTTTCTTGGGTTTACTTTTTGGCTGCTAAGAGTGAAACTAGTGAAGTTCTCAAGAGTTTCATTATTAAGATAGAAAATCTAGTGAATCATAAAGTCAAGATAATCAGATGTGATAATGGAACTGAGTTTAAGAATGCAGTGATGAATCAGTTTTGTGTAGATAAAGGTATAGAAAGACAGTTTAGTGTTGCTAGAACACCACAACAAAATGGTGTGGCTGAAAGGAAAACTAGAACACTAATTGAGGCTGCTAGGACTATGTTGTCTGAGTCTAAGTTACCAACTACCTTTTGGGTTGAAGCTGTAGGCACTGCATGTTATGTGCAGAATAGGAGTAAGGTAGTGAAGCCTCATAACAAGACCCCCTATGAGCTGTTACATGATAGGAAGCCAATGATTGCATTCCTAAAACCTTTTGGGTGTCCTGTTACTATCTTAAATACCATAGACTACCTAGGCAAGTTTCAAGAAAAAGCTGATGATGGATACTTTTTAGGCTATTCATCAAATAGTAAAGCCTTTAGAGTATACAATAGGAGGACTAGAATTGTTGAAGAGAATCTACATGTTCAATTCAGTGAAAAGACTCCTAGTGTTGAGACCAAAGGACCAGACTGGCTGTTTAACATTGATATGCTAACCAAATCTATGAATTATGAGCCTATCATTGCAGGAACTTCCACTAATGTTGATGCAGGTACTCAAAAGAATTCTGGTGAAGATGCAATTTCTAAGGAAGCTGATTCTCCTCAAGAGTTCTATTTGTTTGAAAAGTGGAAAGCTAGTTCTGTTTCACCCATCATTGATAAGCAAGGTCCCACTGATGATGATGTTTTGAATACTGGAGGCAATAGTGCTCATCATCAAGATAAGGATGAGTTATTGAAAGATAATTCAGTGTTGGTAGAAGAAATTGAAAAGAAGAAAAAGCAGTCTGCAAGCACGGATAAGCCAAACATAAGCACGGATAGAGTTAATACAACCACTGCTAAGCCAACAACTTCTACCACTGTCATTACAAGTGAAATCCCGGCTGTAAGTACTGATAGTAGTACTTTCTTTGGACCACATGCAAAGCCATTACATGGTGAAGAGGAGTATCCACATGATCCTGATATGCCTGCTTTGATTGAAATTGATACTCCTACTGATGATGAAGACATGGATGATTTCATCAATGCTGATTTAACTAATTTGGAACATGTCATTCATGAAAGTCCTGTTACCTCCACAAGGATACACAAGATTCATCCCAAGAAACAAATACTTGGAAATTTGAATACTCCAGTTCAAACAAGAAGCAAGGTTAAGAACACGAACCCTTTCCGAACATGGGTTCTTTTCAAGATCACTTCACAAAAGAAACAGTCATAAAGATCTGCAAAATTGCCTGTTTGCTTGTTTTCTGTCTCAAAAGGAACCAAAGAGAGTTGAAGAAGCATTATCTGAAGAAGGATGGGTAGAATCAATGCAAGAGGAGCTTCTTCAGTTCAAACTTCAAGAGGTTTAGACATTGGTAGAACTTCCTAATGGTAAGAGGGCAATTGGGACAAAATGGGTGTTCAGAAACAAAAGGGATGAAAGAGGTATTGTTGTAAGGAACAAGTCAAGGTTGGTTGCTCAAGGATACACACAAACTGAAGGCTTGGATTATGATGAAGTGTTTGCTCAAGTTGCAAGAATTGAGGCTATTAGATTGTTTTTAGCTTATGCTTCATTCAAAAACTTTGTTGTGTATCAGATGGATGTTAAAAGTGCATTTTTGTATGGCACAATTGATGAGGAGGTTTATGTTTGTCAACCTCCTGGTTTTGAAGATCCTGATCATCCTGACAAGGTCTACAGGGTGAGGAAGGCTATGTATGGTTTGCATCAAGCTCCTAGGGCATGGTATGAGTGCCTGTCCACTTATTTGATGGACAATGGGTTTAAAAGAGGACTGATTGATAAAACTTTGTTCATAAGAAAGCACAAAGATGATATTTTACTGGTTCAGGTTTATGTAGATGACATCATCGTTGGCTCAACCAATAAAGAGCTATGCAAAGATTTTGAGAAGCTTATGCATGATAAGTTTCAGATGAGTTCTATGGGAGAACTCACTTTCTTTTTGGGGCTACAGGTTCAACAAAGGACTGATGGTATCTTCATTAGTCAAGACAAGTATGTAGCAGATGTTTTGAAGAAGTTTGAGTTTCAGGATGTGAAAAGTGCTAGTACACCAATGGAGACTAAAAAACCCTTGCTACCTGATGATGGAAGTACCAGAGTTGATCAGAAGTTGTACAAGTCTATGATTGGATCTTTGATGTATCTCACTGCATCTAGGCCAGATATAATGTTCTCAGTATGTGTGTGCGCAAGATTTCAAGTCACACCTAATTCATCACACAAGAATGCTGTTAAGAGAATTTTTAGGTATCTTAAGGGTCATCCTAAATTGGGCCTTTGGTACTCAAAGGATTCTCCTTTTGACTTGGTGGCCTACACAGATAGTGACTATGCTGGTGCTAGTTTGGATAGGAAGTCTACAACTGGAGGATGTCAGTTTTTGGGAAGCAGACTTATTTCATGGCAGTGTAAAAGCAAACTATTGTGGCAAATTCTACAACTGAAGCTGAATATGTGGCTGCTGCTAGTTGCTGTGGTCAAGTTCTATGGATTCAGAATCAATTGCTGGACTTTGGGTACAATTTTATGCATACTAAGATTTACATTGATAATAACAGTACAATATGCATCATTAAAAATCCTGTTTTACATTCTAAAACTAAACATATTGAGATAAGACATCATTTTATTAGAGATTGTAATGAGAAAAGGTTGATTCAAATGGTAAAAATCCATACTGATTTCAATGTTGTTGATCTTCTCACCAAAGCTTTTGATGTGGGGAGGTTTCAATATCTTGTTGTTAGTATTGGAATGATTAATCTCTAAATTCTCAAATTGTTTTGTACCAGTTTGTATATGTACTGAACTGTTATTTTGTAATCTTAGTTTTGCTATTTTTGTTTCTAACCACTGATAGTTTGTTTCTAACCACTGATAGTTCAAACCACTGCTAGTTGTCCTGTTTTTCACTAACCATTTTGCAGATACAAGAATGATCATTATAGAAGTAAAAGAAGTACTGATGCAAATTGTTCATTCATTCATTCGAGAAACAGCTTACAGCTTACTGAGTACAATCAACATCAAATGCAACTACAAGAACAGAGCTATACATGATCTACTAATCCTAATCTAGTTCATATCATCTATTCCAACATCTAACAGGCTGTTGGATATGCATGATCGCTCACATCTTTCACACTAGATGCTGGATATGCGTTTGTGAAGTCTTACATAACCACCCATTTCTTCTATCTCAATGGCTGGAGATGCATGACTACTATGACGAGGATGCTAAGGATCAAAATAGAAATGATGGATTGATGAAAACATTGATGATGACGATGACCACATTAGATGAAGCACGAAGGACATAGTCATATCACCAAAAAGCATCATTCCATTTTCCTTTTTCCCTTCCCCTTTACGATATGTGAAGAAGCACCACAACCTGGTGCTGGTAGACCAAGAACCACCTCTCTGTTGTTTGGGAGTGGTGGGTTTCTTGCTCGTGGTCTTGTTTGGGGTTGAGATGCTGAAGGTTGGGAGTATGAAGATCTCTTCTTTGAGGAATCATCAGAGTCCTCAGATGCATTACTTGGATTCACCACACTGTCATCTTCAGATGATGGAAGAAATGGAGATTTTAATGGTCTTGGTTCTTGTGGAGGGAGGTAGAACTGCCATGGGTTACCTTCTTCACTTGATGATGAAGATGATGATGAGGATGAGGATGAGGAGGATGTTAGATTGACTACTTCTAGTTTATTCCAACTAGGGTTCCACATTGTGATTGCAGTTGATTGGAGACTTTGAAGTAATTAGGGTTTTGATATTGCTTGGTGTGTGCGTTATGTAAGATTTGGGTTCTTTTTATAAGTGGGGTTTAGGGTTATGAAAGTAAATACGGGGCAGGTTTAATGTGGTTGAGGAGTTATTGAGATTCTTGGGAGTTGGACTAATATTAGTTCTAGAAGTTGACCATATTGACTTACCATTTCAACCACGGATAGGTCTTTTGGAACCACTTTTAGCTCTTCCTAACCACTGACAACAATAACTTTATACTCTGTGTTGGTTTTGTGTTTTTGTCTTACCGGTATGAAGGTTTTGGGTGCATAAGGAGCTGATTTACTTGCTATATCTCTTGGTCATTTGGAAGAAGTGATCCCATGTATCTGCTGATGGTATGTTGTAACCACGGATAGTAGTTCTGGAACTGCGGATAGCATGGAGTCTAGTTTTGGATAGTACAGGGACTGTTTGGTAACATTGGCGAATCTATATCACTCTCCCCAAATCACGGACGGATCATTTATTTTATTCTCAAACCACTTCCAATTGGCGCTCAACCTTAACCCTAATCACTTTCTTTGCATAATTCACCAACTCACATCATTATTTTCCTTAATCAAAATGGCTGAAAAGTATTCCACTTCACATAACCTAGTTGCCATTCTCACCAAGAATGCTCGTTCTGAAGGATTTCATCAAATGATTGATTTCTTAGTTCACAGTCCCATTCATTATGCTTTAACTGTTACACCCACCATTCTTAAAGCCTACATACATCAATTCTGGAAGAATGCTACACTTGCAAAGGTTGATGGTGTGGAGATGTTTCGTTCAGAAGTGGATGAGCATGTTATTTCTGTTACTGAGGATATCATTCGAGAAGTTTTGCAGTTTGATGATGCTGATGGGGTTGACAATCTTTCAGATGTTGAGATTGTTGCTGGTTTAGAGAGATTAGGATATACACATAGAGGTGAAAAGGTACAATTCTTTATGAGTTTGTTTTCCCAACAATGGAAGTTTTTGATTCACACCTTGTTGATGTGTATGAGTAACAAGACCACAGGTTTTAATGACTTTCCTTCAAAAATTACTACTGCTATTATTTGTTTATCTAAGGGAAGGAAGTTTAATTGGTCTAGGATGATTTATGAGGGGTTAGTACAAAACATTAGGAAGAAGGGTAAATACTATTTGTATCCTCGGTTTGTTCAACTGATTGTAGCACATCAAATTGTTGATCCTATTGAACATTCTAGAGAGTATGAAGTACATCATATGCTTCCTAAGGTTTTTGCACATATGAGGAATCAGCCACAGAATGTACAAATTAGAGATGTTCCTTAATTTCCTCACATGCTTACTTTGCTTACTGCTCCTAATTTTGATGAAGGTCTTGAAACTCAACTGATTGTCACTGAAAGTACACCTCTAACCACTGATACTACACCTCAAATCACTAATCTTACACCTATTGTATGGACTAGGAGAAAGAAGGGCACTAAGCTTCCTCAGGATAATGCTAGTGGTGTTGCTCATGAGGCTGTCACAGGTGATGAAGGTAACATGATTGGAAGGGCTTCCACTACTGATACATGCTTAGATGCTGATCAGGATAGTGGAAACATAAATAAGACCCAACCATTGGCAACTCCTAATGTGGAGAGTTCCTTGGAACTTAACACAGGTGGAGGAATCCCTAGCCACTTGGCTAATACAGGGTGCATAGATGTTCAGGCTCGGTCTGATGCTATGTTTTCTATATCCAAAGATTCACCTCTCGGAGCAGTTAACACAGCTCGAAGTGATGAGGATAGGTTGGAACCTGAACATGAATTGACGGATTCTGAGTTTGTACATGCTGACTTTTCCAATGAACCACCTCTCGGACCAGTTCACACAGGTCGAAGTGGGGAGGATATTCTTGAACGCTTAAATGAATTGACGGCCAAATGTACCAAGATGGAGGAGACGATCTCTAATCTCAAGGAATTGGCTGGGTTTCATGAAAAGGATATTCGGCTTGAAGCAAGGGTTTTGGTTTTGGAGAAGATAAAAAGGCCTGGGCTTGCTGTTTTGAGGAAACTAAGGAAAAAGAAGCTGAACTCCTCTCCAGCTCTGAATATGGAGGATGTATCCAAACAAGGGAGGAGTGAAGGCAAGAATTCAGGGGAGGATGTTAATGTATCTATGGAAGAAGATGTTGATAGTGGAGATCAAACATTTGTGGTATCTGATAAAGATGGGAATGAGGCAGTTCTTGAAAATGTGAAGAAAGTTGTAGAAGATGTAGTACTGAACACAAACACTGATGGTATGTCTGAAACCACGGTTAGTACACTTCTAACCACTGATGCTATAACAGACATGGCAACTATAACCACTACAACTATACCTACTACAATCATACCCACTGCTATTATAACCACTTCCACTATTGTCACAACTCTCTCTGTATCACAACCTAAGTCTAAAGAAGTTGAGAAAGAAGCTGCTAGTACTTTGATAAATCTAAGTAAAACTTCATCTATTTCTACACCTGTGATATCTGTTCAAACTACTGCAACTAAACCCAAACCCAGAGGAAAAACTTTAGTTATTGGTGAACCACTGAAGAAGAAGGTGATTCAATCTGATGTTGGAAAAGGTAAAGGGGTTGCAGTACCAGAGTTGAAGTTTAAATCTAGAGCAGAACAAGAAGCTTTTGATGCAGAATTTGTAAAGAATATGGTTGCTGAAGAACAAGAAGTCTTAGAGAAAAGAAAGCAGAAAGAAGAGGAAGCTAGTCAGAGAATGCTAGCTATATGGTATGAATCTCAAAACTTTCTTCAAGCTTCTCAACAAATAAATGATGAATATACTGCACAAGAATGGAATTTGTTGGATGATAAGGAAAAAGCTAGGCTTTTAGGTGAATGGGCAAGAAAGGTTGGTAATGAAAGGAAGCAAGTTATAAGAAAGAAACCTCTTTCAATGGCTCAGATGAGGAATGTATTAATGAAAATTATTAAGAATTCAGGCATTCACATTTCAGAAAATCTTAGTAAATGTTCATTTGAAAGAATTCTTGAAATTTATGAAAGATGTATGAAGATTAATCATGATGATTACTGTCCAATGAATTCTGAGAAGGAAGAAGAGTGGATTAAGAAGCATGATGAGTGGATGCAGAGTAAAAGAAAGAGAAAATCTGAGATTCAGGAGGCATCTGATTCTAAAAGATTGAAAGAAGCTACAGATGTTAATCAAATTGTTTCTTATGAGTTTAAGCTTAATGATGGAAGTGAAGGAGTTTGGAAAATTCAAAGACTCAACAATGAAGTTTATGAGTATAATAAATTTTCACAAATGCTTCAGTATTTTGAAAGGGATGATTTGATGGATCTCTGGAGACTTTACAAGAACAAGTTTGGTGAAGTACATCCAACTGATAATCATGAGAGACTGGTCTATTATAATTTGAAGATTTTATTTGAACCAACTCATGATGAACCTGAATGGAAAGGACTCTACAATGGTACTGTAACAAGATGGTTTTTATATCAAACTTGTGGAGTTCATGTTTTAACTGTTTCTGGAAAAATTATTCACATGCTTGTAGAAGGTGAATATCCTCAGTTGAATAAGTATCCAGAAATTATTGTTCAGATGTTGAAACCTGGTATTATCAAGATGCTGTTACCCTATGATGGTCAAGCCTATGATTTGTTGAAGAAATATGAGACAATTCTTAAATCTCATAAGTGTTTGGCTACATCCTCCATTTCAGATGTTTTGAGCTTAAAGGAAACTTGAGAATTCTGTTGGAATGTATCAAGTTTAGGGGAGGATTGTTGGGTTTTTGGTTCCTTGAATCATGAATTACCTTAAGTAATGGAACCACGGACAGGTTTGGTATAACCACGGATAGAAGAGTGTAACCACGGATGAAGACAACCGCGGCTAGTAGTAATGTGTAACCACTGATGATATATTGTAACTACTGCTAGTGTTTTGTATAGTCGGTTAGTTTATTGTATTAGATAAATATGGAAAAGATATTTATCTTGTAGGTTACGTATTGTATAATGTATAGGACTCCTTGGCTTATAAAAGGAGGTCCTAGGTTAGATTAGATACGTAAGTTTTATATCTAAAGTCTATACACTTCAAGGTTGCAAAACCCTAATACTGTAAGAGTATTCGTATTAATAAATAATATTGAGGTGTTGAATGTTAACTGTTCTTCTTCTTAAGGTTAAGTGTTAAATTCCACATAATACTTAATAAGTTGTTATTCTAAGTCAGTTTCTATATTAGATCGTTTGCTCAACTGGGATCAACAAGTGGTATCAGAGCTTGTGATCTAGAAACTGTAATCAAGAAGAGGTTAAGTTAAGTTTTGTTCAAGAAAGATAAGATGTCTGACGAAACTCACATGGTGATTGCTTCAAAGGTACCCATGCTCAAGCATGGTGAGTATCAAATCTGGAGAATGCGAATGAGGCAATACATTCGCATGATTGATTATGCTCTCTGGGATGTCGTTGAAAAGGGAGACACTCTTCCTAAGAAGGGTGAGGATGGCAAAGAAATTTCCATTGTTAGTGAAATTGATAAGGCTAAGAGAAAGCTGGAGATCAAGGCTCACAGTATTCTCTCCATGGGAATACCAAATGATTATGCTTTGGATTTTGAGCAATATGAATCTGCTAAAGAGTTACTGGATGCTCTTGAGACAAGGTTTGATGGCAATGAAGCTACTAAGAAGTCCAGGATGAATATGCTCAAGCATCAATTTGAAACCTTCACTGCTCTCAGTGGAGAAAAGATTGATGGCACATACAATAGACTTCAAAAACTTATCAGCCAACTGAAGTCTGTAGATTATAAGGTTCTTCAAGAAGATATTAATTTGAAGTTCATTAGGAGTCTATCATCTGAATAGGCTATTCATACAATTGTGTGGAGGAATAAGGAGGACTTTCCTAAGATGACTCTGGATAATCTCTTCAACAACTTGAAGGTTTATGAGTCTGAGAATAACTTTGCTAATGCATCTTCTGCTAATCAAAACATTGCTTTTGTATCCACTAATCACAAGAGCCCACAAGATGTATCCACTGCTGCCTATGGTATATCCACGGCTATTGCTAACAATACCACTGTTAGTGATAATGTCAGTGATGGTGCAATTTGTGCTTTTTTGGCTGATTTAACTACTAGTGTTACTGTGTTGAATCAAGATCTGGATCAAATTGATCCTGATGATCTGGAAGAGATTAATCTTTAATGGCAAATGGCAATGTTGACTCTCCAAGCAAGGAAGTTTTTGAGGAGGACTGGAAGACAAGTTAAGTATGATGGTCAAAGGAGAGCAGGGTTCGACAAAAGCAAGATGGAGTGTTTTAACTGCAAGAAGAAGGGTCACTTTGCAAGGGAATGTCGAGCTCCTAAGAGGATTGAAGGTGTTAAGAAGATCACTGAAGAGTCTGCTCCTTCTTCAGCATTGGTGGCTCAAGATGGTCTTGGTGATTATGATTGGAGTGATCAGATTGAAGAAGGACCCAATGCAGCTTTTCTTGCTAGTGAAGCTTCAAAAGAGCATAACTTTGCTCTTATGGCTTATGCTTCATCTTCTGGTTCAGATTCTGAGGTATCTAATGATTCTACTTGCTCTTTTAAATCATGTAATGATAACTTAGAATCTCAAAACGCTATCACTGAGAGTATGAGGAAAGAAGTAGAAAGACTAACTATGGGTAACTTAGGTTATAGGGTTGGTCTAGAGAGTGTGGAAGAGAAGCTTAGATACTGTATTAAATGTGAGTTTGAGTATGTAGATAAGATCAATATACTAGGTGGTGAAATTGATCTTAAAAATAGAGAGATTAAAATGCTTAAAGAGAAACTTGAACTAGCAGAGAGTGAAAAACAAAAGGCCCTAGATGAAAAAGAAAAACATGTTGTTAGGATAGCTAAAACACAATTTGCTTCTGATCTGGTTCATAAATCTATAGAGAGTCATCTAATGAAAAAGGGTTCTGGGATTAGATACAACAATATGCCACCACCTACTCTTATGCAACATGCACCACCTGCTAAAGAACTGTCATTTAGTAGTGAATTCAGTTTTAACAAACCTTTTGAAGGAATAAGTAAGACTGAGACACCTAAGATAAGTTCTGATACATCCTCTGATGCTCCCAACATTGAAGATTGGGAATCAGATTCTGAGGAAGATAGTAAAGTATCAACACAGCCTGAAAAGTTAGAACCTATTAAGAAAGTTGATACTAGACAAGCTAATCTTGTACCTAGATTTGGAGCTAAAGTTACCAAGAAAGTAGTAGAGTACAGGGAAATACCTAGGGACCAGATGAAACAATATAAACCTAGGGGTAATCAAAGAAGCTTAAATGGTTTAATTTCTAACAGATTAGGTGATGAGTTTCAATGTGTTAAAAAGGCTTGCTTTGTATGTGGTAGTTTTGAACACTTACAGAGAAATTGTAATAAAAACAGACCACAAGTTTGGAACCAAAACTTTTCAAAGAAAACAAACCCTCATCCTAACAGAAACATGATTCCTAAAGCAGTGTTAATGAGGAATGGGAATACAAAATCAATTGTCACTGCTTCTCCCAAATGGGTTCCAACCACTGCTAAGCAAAGTGTAAACACGGCTAAGCAAAATCAAACCACTGATAAGCCAAAAATCACCACAGATAACAAAGAAGTTTTAAAAATTCCAAAGGTGATAACTGATACAGTGGTTGGGAATCATTTTTATGCTGTTAAGGCCTCAGCTAGTTGGCAATGGAAACCTAAGACCAAGGTTTTACATCATGTCAACTGTGCATCAATGGACCTAACCAAATTTGATTATATTGATGCACAGGGCAGACCCAAGTCAGTATTGGCTTGGGTCCACAAAAGGAACCTTAAACCCAACAAAGAACCACTCCTAATAGCTTTCCACAAAGCTTCTAACCCAAGGGCAATCCATATATTACCCTGCTTCAGTCTTTTGAACCATCTTCACTGAATTTTTTATTTTCTAACTATTTTTTAGTATTTTTCTTGTATTTTTGAATTGTTGAATAAAACTGGAATTTTAAGGTTTCTAAAAGCTTATAAGCTGTGTCAAGAGCTTATATGAGCTTAAGAATCCTTAGCAACAACTAATAACAACATTTGCATATTTTGAGAATTTTTAACAAGGAAATTTGCATAAAACTGAATTAGTGTACATAAGCTGAAATTGAAACTGTAAATAAGTTTAAAATACACTGAAATATGATTACAAGGTGCTTGAAAGCTTTGAAATACACTGGAAACTTAAATTATTTAAAAACGAGATAAGCAAAATTAAATTACACTAGATACTTCTCCATACTGCTTCTTCTTCTTATTTATTGACCTCTTTGAGTTCTTTGTCGACCTCTGATCATTTCCCACTCATTTCCAACCACTGGATCTATCAAAATCATCATAATCGTCCATGTGGAATTTTTGGCGCCAAAATATCTTTTAAGCAGGTTTTATGCATTTAATGCAATTTGGTGGATGTGGAGGTGTTAGGGAGTTGGTAAACAGGTGTTAAGGTGAGGTGTAAAGGTGGAATTGAGAAACCATGGTGGTTTTATGGGTCATCTGGTTTTGGGCGGGGTTGTGAGAAGGAAGGTGAACAGTGTCTGGGTTTGACTTATTTTGACCGGTATTAATAATAGGGTGGGGGTTCAAATTAGGGGGGTTCAAAGCTTATGACAGGGGTTCTTTTGTTTTGGCTGAGTTAAAAAATACAAAAGGTCCGTTTGGTTTATAGTTTATCATAAGGACCATTCTTGTAATTTCTGAATAGTTGAGGGACCAAAACTGCCAACATTCCAAAGATTCATTCAAGGACCATTTTTGACAACTTAGAATATTTCAGGGACCTTGAATGATAAAACTCCACATTTTTGGATTCCAGGGACTAGATTTGACAAGTTTCCAAACTTGGGGGACTAAAACTGCCAATTATGCAAACTTGATACGTTTTTCATCTGATTTTGGTATTTTTGCATTTAAAACACATAAAACACTTATTTGTGATATTTTTATCATTTTGATGCATTTCTGAGTGTTTTCATATGTTTTTGCAGTTTAAATGGTACAAAAATGATGAGTATTTAGACACTCATCAGTTCCCTGTAAGCCCTCACGAGACTACACTCTTCCACTTGGGACACCAAGTGGTTTAAAAGGCTTGTTGCAGGCGCTAAATGCAACCGTGATTCCTACGAAAGTGAGTTAGTTTTTTTTTTTTTTTTAATTTTATTTTTAGAGTTATGCTTGTTGGTAGTGTGATTTCAGGGATTGAAGTTTGCTCGTTGATGCTAATGCGAAGGCACGACTCTCTTTCGTGGGTCTTCTTTCTTTTTGGAGTAAATTTCAGGGAAGTTCTCGCTCTGATTCTACTTTTCTCTTCACCTTTATTTAACGCTTAGTACAAAAGGGACTTTGTGCAATTCAAGTGGGGGGACGGGAGTAGAATTGTCTCTTGAACTTTATTTTTGCCCTCGATTTTCTAGCTTATTTTGAAAAAGTATGCAATTTTTAAAAGTTTGACATATTTTTCTTAACCTAACTAGATTAGACATTAGCCGAGCACATATAAGTATATAACCCTTGATATTATATGGTGAGATTAGCCTTATCCGTTTTCAAATTTTTACCTCAAATTCACCAAATTATGAGTGTGTCGGTAGCTTGTAAACTTTAGAACGTGGCCTTTGCATCATTTCGAGACCATAGACGAGGTATGTTGAGTTAGCTCGATGTATTTGGACTTTTCAGTTTAAGAAGGCAGTATTATAGGATTATCATCCAAATAGCCTATCATTGTGTGTCTATCGATTAGTAACCTCGACTTCTCGACCCCTATGTGAAACCCTTTTGTTGCACTCACCTTTAGTGCAAGATAGCCCTAGATACACCCATCTGAGCCATTCCTTTCATTTTGTTAACCCAATATATTATTTCGTTACACCTATACACCTTAGCCTACCCTGTAGTCTTTATTTGTGATTGGGAAGTCATCATTTTCCTAAGTTCAAGGTTCAAGTGGAAAGGTTTAGAAATCACGCTTTCGTCGACGACATATTCTTAAAGATCATTGAAGACCCCCCCTCCCCCTGAATTCCCATTGTTCATCTCAAGTGGGGGGATGTTATGTTTATGATTCAAAAAAAAAAAAGAAAAAAAAAATATGTGATTCGGAAAAAAAAAGTTATGTATTTGTTATTCAGTTTATTGTAAAGTGCGATGTTATAAGCACTATATTATGAGCTTAATATAGATTTAGTATCGAGGAGGCCACCTCGGTCACATTTGAAGATTGGAGTTGGTAATTGCACCAACAGTTGGAGAAAACGTAGTGTGCCCATCATGACGTCCTCTAATGACACATCTACCTAGTATATCATGATCCGGTTTCTTAACTTCGAAACTTGAACTTTGGGCAGACGGTAAGTGGTGATGACTTGGTTATAGATTTAGACTATTTGCTTGATTTTTGTTTTACACCATTTATATATCCCATGTCTTATCCTACCCTTTAGTCATGAAGCGTGTCTAGGTGATGCAGCGAGCAATCTTTGGTGTCTTGGCCATGGATTTGGTCATGTACCATTGGTTTTTTCCACTTCGTCATGACATGTTCGTAATGACGAGTCACCCTTAACCTTTGTCGTGTCTACCCATATTGCCTTCGAGAATTGTTTAGCCCTTAACTCTAGTGGTGGAGATTTGTGTAACCGCCAAGCTTATGATAGAATACATGCTATGACTGTGCGATTGAGTGATCACCTCGAAATTGACACTTAGAATTGTTGAGAGATTTGAGTGTTTCGTTCCCATTTCGTGAGGTGTTCGACTTTGTTTTACTCTAGAATAAGGGATTTGTAAACTTATATTTTTCAAGTAATGGGAGATATCTTTTTAGGAATCTATCTAATAAGGTCTACTTGAGGGCAAGTAGAGTTCAAGTGGGGGGATATTTGATAACATCAAATTATCCTAAATATTAAGTGTCAATTTCCCCCGATAATGCTTGTAATTTATATCATTTATATGGATTTACGCTTGTTTTCCATTATATTTCACTTTCAAGTAAATTACAAGCATTGGAGCTAAAAAGACGTGGATTTGGAGAGTTTATTGAAGATTTATCATAATATGCTCACTTTGAAGAAGTTACGGCGTAACTCCTCTCTCACATTACGCCATAACTAAAGCGTGGCTCAGAAAACCAACTTAACAGAATATTACGGCGTAACTCTATCCAAGATTACGACGTAACCATATTAGGTCAAATGAGGTTCCGCGTCGCTACTAATTACGCCGTAACTCATGCAACAACTACGGCGTAACCAAGATTTATTGAAGATACGGCGTAACTCCTTCCAGAGAAGTGCAAAATATGAAGAATTGTATGTTACGGCGTAACTCTTATAATTAGTTACTCCGTAACCAGATCTGGCCTGTAAATACCCCACGATTTCCAGCATTTGAGATCATCCCATTTCACACACAGCATTCAGAGAACGTGAGAAGAAGTCGAAGGCAGATCTAGAGGAGCATACAGAGCTATCTCCAATGGAGAAATCACTCCCCTACGATAATCATTAGCTTTTTATCTTTTCTTTAGTTTCAATTCATGTATTTCATAACATTAAACATTGAATTGATTATTATAGTTAATATGAGCGGCTAAGCACCTCTTGGTGCTGGCCTAGTTATGATTCCTTAATTGTTTTATTTGCGTTTATATTGCTTCCGTATAATTATTTCTAAGTGTAAGCATGCATAGTTTGTTGGTAGCTACCCTTGTTTCGGTAGTTTTGAATTGCGGTAGAGGTTAGTTACTTAGGAGATATGACCAACTGACCCTAAGTAAGTAGACTGAGACGGGAAGGGTAAGATATGACCAACTGACGACCCTTTGTACTTGTGCGATTTGACCAACTGATCACCTACCGTTTGGATGAACTTAAGAAGTAAGGGGTGAGTGTTTAAGTTGCTAGCGCCCGGACACTCACTATTATGAATCTAGCATGTAGCGGTACTTAATGACTTGGCTTGCGGGGACCAGGAACAACTGGATTTATGAGGGGACACCTGACTTCTCCAGTTGGACCCTTTGCTGATAGGTTAGGACGAACTGACCAAATATGGTCCTAGCGACTTTGACCCCACCTGAAGTAATTGGAAGTAATTAGACGTATATACTACTAATTAGGATGATTAACTAGGTTAGCACCTCTCTCCTCTATTGATCACAACCCTCGCCTTTATCTGCTTTAGCTGTTAATTAGTTAATTCCATATCGAAATCATATTAAAATCTGTGACACCTAGACTTAGTTTAAATCCGCACACATAACTCTTGGGACAACCTCGGTTTTACCGAAATACTACACTACACACGACCAGCTACACTGCCTGTTAGTGCATTAGGGTAGATTATAGGTATGTAAATATAAATATTAAAACCTGTTCAGTAAAACCTGCATCAACCATGAAAGGGATGAATAGCAGGACAAGCAAAGGAATCAACCCAAAAGAAATGGTCATTCAAACTTTTAAGAGAATCAATGGGTTTAGTATAGCAAACACAAAAAATATCAACTCGTTTACTAAAAGACAGTCAACCATTTTTCTGAGACTGAACATAAAAACACCTAAAAACCCGACTGAGGGTTCGATGCCAAGAGCGAAACAAAGAATCTCAAATTGAGAAACTTTAGCAGCACCAATAACAGAAAGTTTCGATATGTGGATGCGATAGTAATTAAGGATAGACACAAGGAATACAGACAAAGGAAGACGGAAATTAGCATATTCAAAAAAGCGGGTATATACACCAATCTTCCTATCCGACGCCTCTTGAATGGTATGATCAGGTCCAGGCAACTCCGGATGAACAAATTGCGGAATTGAATACTTAATGCAAAAGCGATCAAGCGTCCCTTGTGAAAGCTTAGACTTAGCAGAGGCAAAAGTACCCATAACGGAAGAGAAAAAGAAATTAGAACCTAACATGGAAAAGGAACCGGGAAACAGATGCAATCCAAGGCGATTAGATCGAAAGGAAAAGGAAGCAACGCTTGCAAATGAAGAACAATAAAAGGAAAAATGGGGCAAGGAAAAAGTAGAGGGTATTTATACAAAGAGGTTGCTAGTGTCCAAAGAAAACCCTAAAGAAGGACACGTGTCAAAAAGTAATCCGGTCCAACGGTGAGTAATCAAAGGACAAAAACAGGGCTAGTGAAAGGACGCAGGGCCCACCGGGGCCAATCAACCAGAGCACGAAAGGTCAAGAATTGCCCAAGCTGCATAACACGCAAAACAAAAAGGAAAGCGTCATAAAAACACTTCAAAGGTGCGGAAAAGAGATGGCTCCGTCAAACTTAAAGTCTAGCAATATCCACCGCACGCGACAAATATCTGAGTGCAATAAATACGCCAGACTGGGGGGATTTGATGACGTAGCACTCCCTAAAAAAGAGGAACATCAGAAGGACACTTCAAAAAAGCACGGAAAGGAAAAGCGCTTAGTCAACTCGAGTCTAGTAATATCCACCGCAAGCGATAAAATCCACACGCAATGAACACACTAGACTTGGGGGACTTGATGACGTATAGTACGTATAGTAGGCCCACTGGGCCTAATTCGAACTATACACATACTGGGCCCAGGCCCAACAACGAGGATAACTACGAACACTGGACCAACAGTAAGCCCAATAACGAAATTGGCTATGGTCTAGACTAAAAGACGCACGCATGATACTTAGCAGGCCGAACCTCCGGTCGCGAAAGGTATCCTGTGTCCGCATCCGCGATTAACACGGAACCTTGTCCGACAAGGGTCCGGGTCCGACAACTAACTACTATATTCGAGTAACTAGGAAACCCTAGCGGTAAGCCTCGCCTATAAAAGGGGCTCTATTCCCAAACAAGGTACAACTTTCTCTCTCATAATTACACACACATACTCTTACTTTCTCTGACAAGAATGTGTACTTACTCTCATGCCGGAATCTAATCGTGGGGTCCGTCCCCACGGTAAGGCTAACAGTTTACTCTTCTTGTGCAGGGAATTCAATCAAATTACTTGGATTAGTACAAGAACAGCCCACCAATAGCTTGTTAGCCCAATCCAACAAGCGACACCAATGGCGGACCTTTATGAGGGCAGGGGAGGGTCCCGGCCCCCCCAAAATTTACGGCACCTAGTGTAAATGTTATAGGTTTTAGAGGTAATTTAGTTGAGGTTACAAACAAATCTCTGATTCGGCCCTCCCAAAATAATTTCGCCCCCCCAAAATAAATGGTCAAGTTCCGCCACTGAGCGACACTAACATCATATACGACTAGCAACATGTTATCTCTCAAACTATACGTTTCATTGGATTGCAAAACCTGATACAAATTGATCTGTAATCACATTAGTTGGTTTGATGTGTTAAGGTAGTTTGCATAACTCATATCCATAAAAAACAGGAGAGGGCAACATGAAAAAAGGAAAAGTAGAATGGAAAAATGACGAAAACCCAACAGGTAAAGGTGCAAAAGTATGAAAATTGGAGAAAAGATAAACAAATCATTAACGAAGCAACACGTTATCCTCCCCCCACTCGCCAACACAACAACAGCCACAATCACAAAATGAAAGTATCACTACTTTCTCTCTCTTTTATTCCACCACCACCGCAACCGCTTCACAACCACCGCCGCTCCAACCGTTTTCAACCGTTTAACCTCCGAGCTTGCTCTTCTCCGGCGAATCACCGCGTTGTTGTTACCAGAGAACGTGGCAAAAACGATAAGCTCATCACCGCTCTCGTAATCACATGCTACCTTTTTTTATTCTAATTATAATTTACATTTTTAAATCTTATTATTCTCTTACATGTAGCGATGATACTAATTTATAAGCTCGTTAATTTATAGGCTCGCGAGCCCAATCGAGCTTTGTATGTAAAGCTCGGGCTCGAGCTTGATTAATAGGCTCAGCTACTTCGAGCTTTTTACCGATAGGAGCCCGAGCTTTTCACGAGCGGCTCGGCTCATTATATTTGTCCTAATGTGTTTTGTGTGTATCATTAGGATATATTATGACGTGGCACAAACTTAGTCATCATTTATCCGTTATTAAGAGTAATAATATATCCTAAAGATACACACAAAACACGCTATTAAAAGTTATTAGGACACAAGTAAGCTACGTACACACAAATGAATATAGTGGATAGTTGGATACATTTAGAAATGATTGTCCCTTTACATGTATTGATGAAGAGAATTTGCTGATGCTTATATTGTTATAATATACTCTAGGCTCTGTTTGGTAATGTCTTTTTTTGGAGTGTTTAGCATCTTATAACGGTGTTAATATGCACGAAGGTTACTTAACTTTTCGTTTTTGTTCAATTAAGATACTAAACATTTTCTTTGTTCACTTAGGTGACTGAACTTATAAGAGATGACATTTAGATCACTATTCAATAATTTAGTGTTGATATGAGTTCCCTAAACGCACACATATTTTTTGATTAGTTAAATATTGTAAATGTCGTGTTTTATAAGTGCATGTATTTTTATAAGTTTAGTGACCTAAATGTCGTGTTTCATAAGTTGAGTGACTTATGAGAATAAAAGAATAGTTTAGTAACCTAAGTGAAAAAAAAAACAAAAACAAAAACAAAAACGCAAAGTTTAAGTAATGTGTGTGTATATTAACCATTTATAATGTAATGCTTGTTTGGCAACGAGTGTTTAGCTTTTGGACTTTTTTAACACTCCTATTTGAAACGCTAAAAAAGGCGTTTGTCTTTTAGGTTTTACGTCGTTTTACACTTAATGATTACATGTACAAAAACGTTACCAAACGCTTCTGTAAAAGAAATAGCTACTACTCTTTGCAGCTACCTCTAATTTTGCCGAACATAGCCTATGTTAGCGATCTATAAAATTTGTTGTTATTATCCTTTATTTAAATGTATAAAATTTTGAATTACTTATCTAATGATTCACAAATAGTGTCTAATGGTTAGTTTAATATATGTTGTTCAATTTTTTTTAATAGAAGTTATCACCAACCATTCAACCTAGAATTCTGTCAAAATGATACTTCTTTAGGTAATTGATGCATATAAAGTATAAGGTAATTTATTGTTAACTTGCCTTTTCGAATAGCGAGAGGCCACTTAGGTAATCACACTGAAATTTAGAAGTGGTGCTTAAGGAATACTGAACATAGTTATTGGATAAATAAAAGGAGAACATGGGCTGCTGCATGAGTCATAAGTCATTTAAGTGTGGATGAAAATGTTAAATCTATATATGGTTACTACTTTTGTGAATAAATGGAATATAAAAATAGCGATTTGTATAAATCATCCATTTACCTCATTTGATGTGAGGTGAAATTGTCAAATGAATTTTTTGTTGTTGATGCGTATAAATCAAGGCAACCGAGTCGTCATGCAGTAGTCCATGCTCTCTCTAGCGCCACTTCGATATGTTTCCATTCTTCTGTAAGAAGGTATATTTCGATAATTAGAAGTGTACGGTGTCCATGGAGATTGTCAATAGTTGCTGTAAGCATATTTGTTCTATTAGTTCTTTTGAACTGATTGTTTTGTCTTGATGCTTTTCGCTGACATATAAATTTTGAACTAGTGGTACCTAATGATGACAAAGTGTCAAACTTTTAATATAGATAAGGACTAAAGGAGTGTATAATATGCATAAATAAGGTAGGAAATAGCCAATGAGAACTTAGAAGTTGTTGTTTCAAATCATCAAAGTTTTTGAGGTTGTATATATATTTTTTTATTTGGTAGGGAAAACATGGGATCGAGAGCTTGGAGCTTCCTCTAATTCAGCATAGACATTTGCCTGATCTGGACAAACTTGTGTCCCTATTGAGCAGTAAGCTCAAACTCCTTAATTTAAGCTGTTGCTGCAATTGCTTGTTTTTTTTTCAAAAGTGATATTTGCTAAGTAATTCAAATAGTACGCGTTCCCTTGAAGATTCTATCAATGGAAAGTAGGTTGGATCTTCTCAGTTGTCGGTAATTTTGCTGCAAAATTGTTCATAAAACATCTCTCCTAGAGTAATATCAGTTTGATTAGAGGATGTTTAGTTCTATTTGAAACATGTTTCCATGGACATCATTGAGATTTTTTTATTGATAGAAGTAGAACCCTCGACCATTTATTTCAATGGTGTTTATTTATTTTCTTTCTATGATCTTTTGGTAGCAGCAACTAGTTTTGATTGGATCATTATAACTTCACCTGAGGCAGCTCTGGTTTTTCTTCAAGCTTGGAAGTAAGTATAGAAATCGCGCCTACGTATAAATCTATAATCTCGAGTTGCAAGTGTTCCATGCAAACTTATTTATTACTTCTATCTAGTGTATTTTCATGCGTTGGATGCCTTGATCTATGTAAAACTGGCTCTCTAATTAAAATATTCACCACTTAAATGAATGTTACTCACGGTTTCTTTTCATGTTTTTTTTACTCTATCTCAGCTTCTGTTCATATATTTGATCCTAAAAATGTTTTCTTACCCACCACTGGATGAAAAGGAAAAGGTCTTTTCTTGGAAAACTTTAGAAAGTTGACCAGTAGTTTTCTATTTAACTTCCATCTCAGAGCTGCTGAGACTCCAAGTGTCAAGGTAGCTGTGGTTGGGGCTGGTACAGCAAATATATTTCATGAGATTACACCTTCATCTAAGCAATTTATTGATGTTGCATTCACTCCATCAAAAGGTAGTTATATCTCTCTTTAGTTTGCGATATAAAGTACTTATTACACAATATGCTTGTGCCTTGTCGGCTAAAAGACTTATCCAAACTTCTTTTGCAGCAACCGGTAAGGTTCTTGCTTCAGAGCTGCCAAAGCATGTGAGTGAAAAATCCACTGTTTTGTATCCTGCCTCTGCAAAAGCTAGTCATGATATAGGTTGGTACGGTGGCCTTTTTAATTTTTTATTCCCACACTCTCTAGTAGGTCTATTACAAAAATTCACTTTGTCATTTTCTTCCGTGGGATTTTATCTTGGTAAGTTGAATTATATGTTGTATTGTAAAGCAGTACACACCAGTATTATAAGTTATGCAGTACAAAATGATATTAATATAAACAAAATGATATTAATATAAAAAATATAAGTTAATAGAATTTAGTCATTTACCTTATCGTTATTGTAATAATGTGCTTATTGTATAATTTTCTGTTGCCATTCTTGCCAATATATACTTTAGTTAGCTCTTTTTCATAGTTATACTAATTCCGGACCATGGGTTCTGTATTTCAGAGGAAGGCCTTTCTAAGCGTGGATTTTACATCACAAGACTTAATACATACACAACGGTATGTATCTTAGTTTTGACAATGTTGGTTTCTTTATAATGGCATATCACACACCCACTACACTATATATAAACCACGCACTTGTCCCGGTTGGGAATTGAACCCACAACCATTTGGTTGAGAGCACTCACATTCACATGTTAGACCAAAGGCCTGTCAGTTTAGACAATGTTGGTTTATCAAAGCTCATAATTTAGAGTTGGGATGCCATGTCATTCACATTTACATGAGGAATGGTTTCTATACATTCAAATATTATGTAGACGTTTATTTACCAACAGAGTAGGGTTTATGCTACCACTAGCAAATGAAGAAATTTTTTGGCTTGATATTTATCAGAATGAGAATAGGGACATATGCGGCCTATTTTTTTGGAGTGCTTTATAGTGTAAACTTTTGGGTCACCTAAGTTTGTAAAGTCAGGAAATATCTATTACACACTTTACGAATCCAGAATTGTGATGTTTTCTGAAATGATAGCTTCCAATATCATGTTGAGATTTGTCACCTTTTAACATTTACAAGATTCATGTTTTCACACTTATTATATAGTTGAGAGTTTTTAGCGACTACAAATATCTGCATATAATCTGTAGAATTACACTAGTAATAATATTAGGTTACTTAAGTCGTATCAGGGTCAAGCCTATTAGTATTAACCTGGCTTAGTTTTCAAGCTAAGCAAAGGTCATATACAGTCTTGTAATCTTTGTTATTTTTAATCAATTCAAGATGATGTAGTCGTTTGTCCATTACCGATTGTTTACCAACTCTGTTTACATGGTAAGCTAGGTAAGCACATCATCAGCCGTTTAGGAGAGCACCCAGAGAGTGTTTATTATATCTCACCTCCCACAAAATCAAACCCAGCTCATCTACCGTTTCAGACACGCCGGCGCGTGAATAGTGCTGCGGTTGTTTTTCGCCGACCAAAATTTCCATATTTGTAATTGAGGAGATTCCGATCAGATCCCCAGTGAGATTTAATCGGATCTGTGAAGTTTTAGTTTTTTTTTTCCGATTTTGTTATCTTTTGGTGCTGATTACGGATTCTCATTTTGTGAGGAGGATTATTGGTTGTTAATTCGGACTGAGGTTTTTGATTTTGGTTATTTGTTATTAAATCGGAATATGGTTCTCAACTCGATTAGGGTTTTGGTTTGTTTTGAGGATTTTGATTTTGGTCTGTGAGATCAATTTGTATTCAGATACGGTTATGATGAACATCCTGTTAATGAATATGGAATTTGATCAGTTTAGGTTATGATTTATAACTACGAGTTGGTTTTCTATTCATTCTTAGTAGGGAGTTTGATTTTGTTCTACCAAGTCAAAGTTTGGTTATTTGTTAACTTGTGGTTGGTTTGATGAGAAGTCTTATTTTGCGGTTTGTATTTTATTCGATTGAGTTCTTTGGGTATTATGCCGAGGAGCAATAAGAGGTATCTTAATTACAATTTGGTTGCTACTTTAGCTTTTAGTTATTGACAGTTTTGAGTTTCGTCCGAGTGAGACCATTTGATTTTGATTAGCTTTTGGGTACTTGTGACCTGTTCCGACATTTTTGTTGCAGGTTGCTTTGCTTTTGGTTACTCAAACTGAGTTTTGGTTAGTTGAGACCTGTTTTGCTCAGGTTGATTTGTTTGTTTTTTTTAAGATCCCATGAGAGATCTGTTGAGACATGTTCTGTTTGGGTTGCTTCTTATTTGATTAGATCCCAATGGAGGTCTACTCTGACATGTTTAGGTTGCTTCGTATTTTGATTAGATCCCAAGTGAGATCTATTGAGACCTGTTTAGGTTGCTTCTTATTCTTGTTTTGATTTGATCCCATGTGAGATCTGTTAGTTCGTACCCAAGTCAGATCGATTAACTTTGCTTTTGTTCAAGATTTGGATTGTTAATAGGAAGGTTATTGCTCGGGGGGAGTTAGGTTAATTTTGGGTTAATAATTTGTAACAGCTTGAGGGGGAGTGTTAGAATTATAGTAGTATTAATATTAGGTTAGTTGAGTCGTATTAGGGCCAAGCCCATTAGTATAAACCTACCTTAGTTTCCCAGCTAAGGAAAGGTTATATATACTCTTGTAGTCTTTGTTATTTTTTAATCAATTCAATACTATGTAGTCATTTGTTCATTAGTGACTGTTTACCAACTCTGTTAACATAATAGTTGCACACATGATGGTGTATGTTATTAGCTTATAGGGCCTTTGGCCTAGCGGTATGTGACCATCAACCAAGAGGTTGTGGGTTCAAGTCTCGACTGTGACATAGTGTGGTATTATGTCGAATATTTTCCGTTCAGAATAAAATAAAATAAAATAAAATAAAATAGTTAACTGTGAGTTTTTCCCTGCCATAGCCACTTGTGTCTGTTTAATTGCTGTTCTGATTTTACCTTGTATGTCAGGAGCCTGTCCAACATGTTGATCAAATGATTCTCCAGCAAGCACTCTCTGCTTCTGTAGTTGCAGTTGCATCGCCTTCAGCAATTCGGTATTGATTCTGTTCCATGATCTGATGCTAAATTTTCTTGATATGGTTTTTATGTTGTACAAAATTTCATTTCAATTTACACATAAAATGTATCTTCTTTAGTTCAGCTTTGACATTCTAAATCTTAATCTCACCCTGCTACAGTGCTTGGGTCAATCTTCTACCTGAACCAGAAAATTGGGGTGGATCAGTTGCATGCATCGGTGAGACAACTGCTTCAGCTGCCAGAAAATTGGGCTTGAGAAGTGTATATTACCCATCCAGTCCTGGTCTCCAGGGGTACTAATTCATCTTCAACCATACTGAAACTCTACTTATGATAGTGTACTGTTATAAGACATTCACAGGGTTATTTACTCTTTTGCACATACATGTGTTTAACAGATGGGTTGACAGCATTCTTGATGCTTTACGTCTCCATAATCAATTTTCGAAGGTCTGACTTTTTGTGTTCAAGGTAACATGCCATTATAGAGTTGTACACATCTGACCATGTATTATTGAGATTGTGAGAGCTGATGGACATCATCAAGTTAGGAGCACATTTTGAGAAGTTTTTTTTTTTTTTTTGTACTTTTAACAACACCACGAGAAGTATGTAAATGGCAGAAAAATATTGTACTTTTGCTTCTCAGCAGTAGTACAGATCAAGTTTAGGTATGTGAAGAATCTCTGTCAAAGGAGGACTCGTTCACTTGTATAAACTTTCACATGTTGTAAACACCCATGTTATATATTTGATTTATTGTAACTGGGTAGATCAGGCATTCGACTTGTAGTCTTGTAAGAGTTGTTGTAAAGAAAATCAATAATAAATGAAGATTTTGAATTATGTTTCTGTACAGTCATAAAGATTTTGGATTTCATATAACTTGAGTTTACTACTAGGAGGATTCAGGTTGTCACGAGGATGATGCTCGGAGACTGATTTTCTACGTTGTTTGTCTCACTCTATAAACATTTATTTTGATTAGGATGTTTATATTATATTTATTCAACTGGCATGCCAATTGGATCAACTTGAACCATTAAAGAAGCTGCATCACAGGTTTGAGATGCATTCCCTTCGATTCTATTGGCACCTTTTCATCTTATAATAACTTGGGAGTACAATTTAATCGATCCTTGCTTATTGAAGTTCTTTAATTGTCGAACTAATTAGTGGCATTTGAAGATCATTCTTTAAAAGCTGGAGGAAGCTCTCCTTGAAGAAATGATGAGATCATCAACAAAGCTCTTCCTGGCTGGTAGCTTGGGACTTCATGCCCTGCACCTCTTACTGTGGTTAGTACCACTCCTCTGTAGCCTACAACATATCCTCCAACCTATTGCATTGGTGGCATTAATTTGTTAATCTTCGTTGTCATATATAGTTTTTCTTGTTAAACAGTTATGCTGTATTCATTCTGGTTGAATTTTGAAATACTATGTACCTCCTTGTTATAATACCATGGTCGCCAAGCAGTCTCTATAGGAAGCTTCATCTTGTTTACGGAGTACCTTGATGATGTTACTGGAACCCGTCCATCTATATCTCCACTGCAATTTTTTCATGAATCAAATAAGGTACTTTTCTGGCTAGAGCATGCTTAGTTCAAAGATTCAATAGAAACACTCGATACTTTATGAGTACATTTTCCTGTTAGATTTTAGCATAGGGTTTCGTATTGCTTCAATCATCTTAGTCTGATGTTTGGTTCAAGTGCCACTTGACGGCGAGCAAATACAATATGTGAACTCACCTGTATATCCAGACACTAATACCATTTGCAATTAGCTGACTGATAGTTGGCAAGATAGTTGATGGGCTGTCTATCCATCCAACACCGCTGCACAGAAGAGGAGAAATGGTAATTCTTTCCATCTTTTCCTAGTTTGTTGTGTAACCTTAAAACTTGTTAATAATGAATGCATGTTAACGTCATCTGTTTGGTGCATCAAAACTCAAAAGTTATAGCTGTAGTATGTAAATTTAAAAGGATGTACCCGCAATGGGCCCATGAGGTATTTCGGGCATGAAGAGCTTCTTGCACTTCTGCTCGATTCAGATAGGTCGAAACATATCCATCAGAGCAAGGATCAAAATCTTTGACCTAGTTGCAGTTCATCAAGTTGTTAAAATTTAGTTCATTTAGAAGTAATGTCTGCTTTTAGAGACGAATATTTACATGATTTTGGACGAACTGCCACTGCAAATTAACTTGTATGAACGCTTTTCATAGTTGCAAGTTTTGAATTCTTTATATGATGTAATCATAGACTTACCGATCCCGGGGATCCAGGTTTTTGTGTATTAACATCACATAATGGAGCATATATGTTGTATATATCAATATCACCAAGCTCACTGTCTCCTTGGCTCTGATATTGATAGCATTTATCTGAGTAGTTCCCGGAAACATAGTCACAATACTTGTTGATTCCTGCAATTGTCTCATCAGAGTTCAGAGAATGTGTCCAGAAGTAGTCATACGTTCCTTTGTAAGAGGTGTCATCATCTATCCAAGCATTTCCAATCTGTACATGTGAATGATGGTCTTCCCGTTTAGTTCATTAGTTGATAACTTGATACAATATTGAGACTGGATGCTATATAAGTATGATTTTTTACTTACTGCAATCCCGGTAAGATTAATGATAGTTTGGTTTGTTTTTTCATTCTCTGAGAGAATGAGGGAAGCAAGCTGAGGTACATAGTGACCTGCATAGCTTTCACCTGTAATAAAGAAACTTCGGTTTTTGTATTGCGGGAATCTTTCAAACCAGTTAAGGAGGAATGTGTAGGAGTCTTTAGCTGTGCGCTTGTCTCCTGTCGTGTAGTCAGATGATCTGTTTGAATATGAGAAGCCCACTCCAGCAGGTGATTCCAAGAACAATACATTAGCCACTGTAAGTTTATCAAGGTTAGAAGTTTGCATTATCTGTTTGGAAAAAATAGATGTGATTGTTTTTTGCATTTTTTGATTGTTGAAAGAGATATTTATTGTAGTTACCATTATTCCATGCATAGTCATTACGGTACAGTGTTTCTCCATCACTGTTGACCCGGAAGGGTCCAAGTTCTTCCATGGCTCCATATCCGAATGACGAGCATCCTGGACCTGTAGAATAGCCTCATTCTATGATCATGTTGCGCAAGCGACGTGCATACAGGACTAGTAGTATACTAAATACTAGAGGCCCATTTTACCTAGAAATGGGTTGATTTGGGTAAAATTGTACAACTAACAGGTGAAGCCCGTAAACTTTATAACTTGGTGAAAAATGGAACAGTCTAACGTGGGCCAAAGTGTATTCAAAATCTCAAACTCTTACAACTTAATTCGCTTTTACTCAAATAATTTCGACAAGTAGTTTATTAATATAGTTTTTGTAACCCATTTTAAAGCATTGATTGCTCATAAAATTCAAGCAAAAAGGTGAAAATGTATGTCGGTTAACTCCACCAACCCATGTTGATACGTATACAAAATTTAATAATTTGAACCATACATATATCAACCCGTTACTCAACCTCACGTTTAATAAATTTATGCATACACTATGAATATATTTTATTATTTAATTATTACTACTTTTGCTTGCATGACTATTTCAGTTACGTCCTGAAACTAAATAAGCTTGTTACCTCCATTGAGCCACAAGACAAGAGGTTTGGTTGAGGAATTCTGAGGTGATTCGGCTAAGTAATAAAACAATGCTCTTCCAGCCTCTGCATCAACTGTTACATATCCTGCATACTGATCAAAATCCGCTTCTGGTTGGCCTGGCAGCTTATCAATCATGTCTGCTTCCATTGACCCTTCTTGAGGTACAATATAAACCGGAGATAAATTTGATGCATCTTGTTTTGTCCATGGTTCTGCGCGTGGCGGATTCACTGATCTTTTTGATTTAATCAATTTGTTTAGGTTGGTGATCTGGTTATCCTTGCTTGCAACAGAAAAGGCGAAAAGGTAAAGTGAAATTACTAATAACAAATATGAAATGTCCGTCATTTCAATTGTGTATGAATCGTGGTATTTGATACATGTGTGTATATACTGTCATAGAGATTCCATGCAGGCTTGCAGCTGGCTCATCTTGTTACAGTGTCATTTCCTAGGCTCTTTGTCCTGCTCTCTGGATTCGGCTATGGCACAAAATTCGGCTATGGCATCCCACATCTTTGCTTGTAAGCTTCTCCACTGAATCCTTTCTTTATGTTTTCACATTTGCGCTCGAAAAGTCCCGTTTATTCAAGTCATGCTCTTTGCAACAGTTGCTGATATCAACTTAGAGATGCGTGCAAAGTTGGCATTTTTTAGTAACTCCAAGTTAGCACTTAGCACCAATGCAATTAAAGACCATCAAATTTCCCAAGTTCTAATACAGGGACTGTCTTGCGTTAGTTTAAACTACACACCTGAAATTGGGTTTCATTTGGTATATTTGTTGCTAAGCTGTGATGCCACCTAAACCAAGAACCTCCCTTTTTTTTAGATAAGGAATCGGGATTTTAATAAAACAAAAACAGATGAATGCAACAAACAAATACAAGACACTAAACATCTAAAGCCCGTGAGAGCGGGACTCGAAAAATCCTACACCAGCAATACCGGCAAGATTCTGGATTAGATACTTACACGAAAAGAAAAGTAAAATAAATAAACACAAGTGCATGCATGACTTTAACACACAGATATCAGTCACTTTTTTTAGCCTATACCACACTGTCACACTTGCCAAGAACCTTTTGCCTTTTCTACGCCCACTTTGGGTAACCTCTCTTTATTTTCCATAAAATTTATGTAGGTCCATCCGAAGACCCTAGTCAGATTACTAGGATTTAGTTTAAATGAGTTTTTATTTCACTCTCATGCCAAAGTTCTCCTTTTGTTGAGTCGAAATTGTAATATACTCGTATGTTCTGTACATGAATATAAGTTCATAAACGTTGTCAGACTTTTGCTTGTCGTAGGACATGACTTTTTTTTCATTTGACTTCAAGATGACAATCACTCCAAATATATCTCCATTAGGAATATAAATGCAAAGAGGTGGAAAACTGGATGGTTTGGGTGAGGTGGGTTGCAACCTTGGTAGGTTAAAATGGTCAGGTCAGAACGGGTAGATTTTAAGTACAGGTCAAAACTGGTTAATGAGCCAGCATTTTTGTTCTTCTCCTTGAATCTTACAAATACTTAATGTCCTAAATATTATTGAAGTTTAAAACACTATATTCTCAAGTTATCAATCTAAAATTCTAAATCTTTTATTGAATTAACTCATTAAGTGATTTAGAATGTCATAAGTCTTTACACCACTTTCTTTTTTGACCATTTCATATATGACCAAGTGTTTGAACTTTACATGTTTGATGTGTTTGAGATAAGTAAACCACATGGGTAGAATTGACACCTCTATCAGAGTTAGTTATCTGCCTATATACAGATGGATCTTGACTAATCTTAATAGAATCTCCAGCTACCAAAAAGGCTCACCATATTAGATAGAATAAGAAATTCGTATATATGCTTATAAAGTCATCATGAATTTCCATAATACAAAGGGGTTGACAGCAATCTCGATTTTCACGTCATAATCGATTTCTTGAAGCTCTAAGACCAACCTTTGCGCGTCACGTTTTCTAGGTAAGTTGATATTACATTTGTACGTACACTTCTTTGACCATTTTTTTACTGGGACAAAAATCTTGGAGGCTGACGAGAATGGCTATAATTTTGTTTAGGCAGTGAACTTGTAAGAAGCTCCATTAAAGCCGTATAACTCTTTTATTTCGGGAACGCCGATTCTTATTAAAGCTCAATTCGCAAATTAGACGAGAGCAAACTCTATCTATGCTGTAGACGTCCCATTGTCACTAATTTTGAGATTTTTTTTTTTTTTTGGGTAGAAGTTCCATTAGAGCGGTACAACTCTTCTTGTGTTGTAGTCCTCAAACATCAGCACAATCTACATGATGACTATCAGCTATCCCTAAATTTTATTATATTTCTTGTTTTTGAGTTTAAGTACCATTTCTTCATAGCTAGACTGTTAGAGCTGATGAACATGACTAAAGAGGGAGCACATAATGAAAACAAATTGCATCCCTACAGATTTCTAGAAAAATAATGAGAAGGAAACAAGTAGAAGAAAAGTGCTACTCTTTTTTTGTTTATGTGGAGTGATTATGTACATGATGAAATTATGAGGAGCTAAGAACCTCTTGAGGAGGCATACTTCTCTAAATCTTGCATGCTGTAAATGACCTCCATATTTTTTCAAATGTAATCGGGTACTACTTGCTTCTGACTTGTGTTCTTTCACTTGGCCTTGTAAATCAAAACCAGTGATAAGTGAAGACTGAACTTGTTTCTGCACAATAGGCATGGAACAAATTTAAAGTTAATATGTTCTTTGAATCAGTTATAGTGTCAGTAAACAACTGGTATCAAAATCATCATTTGACCTTTTATAGTAACTACCAACTATAATGTCCCAAATTCGTTGCCATATATAATTGAGTTAACAAAGTTTTTCTTCAATAGTAGGTTGCCATCACTTATCAAACGATGATTTTGTAAGTAGCGCGAACCCAATTAAAGGAGTGACGGTGGTTTTTGCCAAATTGATCTCTGCTTAGTTGTACATTTTCCATCGTCCTTGGTGTTGAGATTTTTTCATCATTACCATATAGAAAAAATCATTATCTTTAACAATGATTATGGTCGTTCTGAGTATGATATTAGTCATTAAATTAAGGCAAGAGCAAAAAGAACAATCAGTTGGTATCTGAGATTTCTGGCTTTGTATGTCATAAATCAATACTCACTATTCACAACACACCTCATAAGAACTTAAAATACACTTTAATCAATCGCATGATTTAGCGTTATTTAGTTTAATTAACTGTGTCAAACTGCTGAGTAGGGTTTGAATATTATTCTTTCAAAGTGGGGGCAGTATCCCTTGAAGGGATGATGAAATCATCACTAGTGCACTTTCCGGTTGGTAGCTTGGGACTTGATGCCCTGCACCTCTTAACTGTGGTTAGTACCACTCCTTTATAGCCTACCACATGTCCTCCAACCTATCAAATTCACATTACTTGTTACTATCAACTTTGAAATGATGAATACCTGTTTGTTACTGTACCACGGTGGCCAAGCAGTCTCCAATGGAAGCTTCATCTTGCTTACCGAATGCCTTGTAGACAGTGGCGGACCCAGAAAAATCCGATGTGGGGGGCAAAATTTTTTTTTTTGACGATAGCAGCAAAATGCGGATGAAAAAATTGGATTTAAAATGATAAATCGAGTATTATTGCTTAGAGATCGAGGATTTATAAAGTTTTGAAGTGTTAAATGTTGTGTTTTAGTATGTTTGTGGGGGGCAATTTGAGTGTTGAGTGGGGTGCACTTTCACAAAAAGGTCGAAATTAAAAAAAAATTACACTAACATCGCAACTTTTTTGGCTAGCCATGGGGGGCGCCGCCACCCCGTACCTAATACTTAGGTCCGCCCCTGCTTGTAGATGTCACTGAGATCACTGTATCAAGGTCGCCACTGACAAATTGGTGAAAGATAAAATTTAAGTTACTTTTGCAAGTACAACATGTTGACTTAGTTCAAAAATTCATAGAGCCACTATATGTTTGCTACTCAGATTGGACTATAGGTGTAGATTAGGTGGAATCACCTGAATATCCAGACCATAATACCCTTTTCACTTAGCTGCTTAACAATGGGCAAAATGGTAATTGGGCTGTCTGTCCATTCAGATCCATTTCTGCAGATAAAATAAGAAAATCATGAGCACCATCTTTTATATATTACTCGTGCAAAGTGAAACTTCTTAAACATGGTTATAATTAAGTGTGATATGTTTTAGTGCATGATTGGAGTGTAATAAAATAAGTACATGCAATGTTCCCAAGAGGTAGTTCGGGCATGTAGTGCTTCTTGAACTTCTGCTAGATTCAGATAGGTGGCTACATAACCATCAGAGCAAGGATCATAATTCATGACCTAGCTTGTAGAAATATATCGTTTAAGTATTTTTGAAAGTCAAATGTCTTATATATATATTGCTTATGTACATCAGATACTTACAGATGCCAAGGGTTCAGGTTGTTGTGTAGAGTCATCACAGAGTGGAGCATAGATGTTGAATGGATCGATATCACCAGTTTCATAGTCAGATTGGGTAAGATATTCATAGCATTTAACAGAGTAGTTCTCAGATTCAAAGTCACAGTACTTGTTAATTCCTGCATTTGTCTCATCTGAGTTGAGAGCATGTGTCCACAAGTAGTCGAATTTCTCTTTATACAAAAGACGGTAATCTATCTGAGGATTCCCAATCTGCATATTCATATGACACATCTTTCTAGTGCTTACAATCTTAAGACTAGAAGTTATAAGATTATAATAGTATAAGATATCTACTCACTGCAATTCCTTTAAGATTAATGATTGTTTGGTTTCTTTTCTTGTTCTCTGAAAGAATGAGGGAAGCAAGCTGAGGCACAAAGTGACCTGCATAGCTTTCACCTGTAATATAAAAATTGCGACTTTTGTATTGAGTATATCTTTCAAGCCATTTAATGAGGAACGTGTAGGAGTCTTCAGATGTGCGCTTGTCGCCTGTCGTGTAGTCAGAAGATCTGTTTGAATATGAGAAGCCCACCCCAACAGGCGACTCCAAGAATAATACATTAGCAACTGTTAAATTATCAGGGTTTAGCCTTTTCCATTATGTAAACTATTTTTGCCTCTTTGATGAATAAAACAAAACTTTGTTACCGTTATTCCATGCATAATTGTTGCGGTAGAGTGTTTTCCCATCACTGTTGACCCGGAAGGGTCCAAGTTCTTCCATGGCTCCATATCCGAATGATGAGCATCCTGGTCCTGTAGAATAGCCTCATTTATCAATTAGCATCATGTTGCGCAACGCGTGTGTACACATTAGATGATTATTTTAAATTAGGTTTTTTATTATTTAGCAATTTACCTTTTATGAATGCTAGTACCTAACTTGATTTATGTAGCACTGTGTATTATCAGTGATGCTGCTGTAGATTAAAACCTAACATATGCGTTATTACCTCCATTGAGCCACAGGACAAGAGGGTTTGTTGAAGAATTGTGAAGCGATTCAGCAAAGTAATAAAACAATGCCCTTTCAGCTTTTACATCAACTGTTACATAGCCTGCATAGTGATCAAAATCCGCTTCTGGCTGGCCTGGAAGCCTATCAATTCTGTCTGCTTCACTTGTGCCTTGTTGAGGTACAGTATAAACTGGTGACAATTTTGATATATATTCTTCTGTCCATTGCTCTACTTGTGTCTGATCCCCTAATCTTCTCGACTTGATCAAATTGTTGAGGTTGCTAATCTGGTTCTTTTTGCCGATGAAAGAAAATGCCAGAAGGTAATGTGATAAAACTAGCAACAAATTTTCATCCAAACACTGCCCATCGTGGATTCAAAATCATTTGACAAATCAGGGTAGTCCCGTATTTCATGACTCACCATATTTATTACAATGATTAAGAATCCCATCACATTATTATTAATCCATATCACTAATAAAATCAATATGATAAACCATAAAACTGTCTTCTCCCAAATACTTAGTTGGAGCAGAGCAACCGATATAAATGCCTTTACCTAAAACATCTCTTTAGGCTCAGAACTGCCACTTATACTTTCCAAATATCCACTGTCTTGAACTATGCTGCTACAAATCTCCAAGAACATAATCATACTCTTTAATTTCAAACATTTAACTGAAAATCTGGAATTAACTTCATGCTGTCCCATTTTAGATCCCAAATTCTAGCCACTAAAAGCACAACAGATGATACTCTTTAATTTCAAACATTTAGCTGAAAATCTGGAATTAACTTCATGCTGTCCCATTTTAGATCCCAAATTCTAGCCACTAAAAGCACAACAGATGATTTCTTAACTCTTGGACTTCTTAGCATTCTAGCCACTGAAAGCACAACAGGTGATTTCTTAACTCTTACTTCTTAGCATTCCACCCACACTATCAAAAATGATTTTCACCAATTCTTCCTCATACCTCAATTAAAAAAAAAAAAAAAAAAAGCCTTTTATTTCTTTGAGTTAATTGCATTTTTGGTCCCTGTGGTATGGCCAAATTGCAGGTTTGATCCTTAAAACTTTGAAAGTGCAATGATAGTCTCATTTTGAAGTGTGGATTGCATTTTTGGTCCTTAATCGGTGTGAAATGACCAAATTACCCTTATCTTCTCTGACTAAGACAAAGGGTATTTTAGTCATTTCACTTGATCCAGATACCAAAATTGCAATCCAAACTTCAAAATGAGGACTATCATTGCACTTTCAAAGAATCAAACAATTCCGAGGACAAAAATGCAATTAACTCTATTTCTTTCTTATCATACAAAATACACTGCTGCTAATAGGACAAGCATTTGGGTACGTAAAGACATACACATTCTTATTCCACCTTTTAAATTTTAATATAACACATACCCATAGTGATTGTTGACACCCAATACATAAACCCTTGTCGATATATCGGCGTGTGTAGTACGCAATTGTAAGATGTATCATGTACATTATATAATATACCAATCTGATTTGATGTATTTCTGAATTTTCTTTACCAAGAAAAGCTTGTTAATCATTGATTAAACCCTCTAATGCTAATGTAAATATTTAAATTATTCAAATTTTTTTGTCCAATGTAAATTTCATGAAAGAAATATAAACCATCTTTAAAGGGCAAGTGAGGCAACTTCAAGGTTATATATGTTGAGATAGCATATGAAGAGTCTGCAAATAGCCATGAGAATACGTGTTATACGTGTCATAGCATACATCGTAAAATAGACCTTACCCGGATAATCTAAAAACCTACGTTTTCCTCCTCCTCTTTTTTTTTTTTTTTTTTTTTTTTATTATTTTATTTAAAGCTCTAAGATGTAAAAATAGTTTTTAGATGTGTGATACAAATGATAGAAGTCCAAATAACTTGAGAGTAGTATTTTTTAGCTAGAACTTGAGAGTAGTTGATACACAAATTATACTTTTCCAAAGTTTAAATAACAACTATAAATCAATTACGAGAATGAACACTTTCGAACAAATATTACAAAAATCAACACTTTTTTAGAGATTTACCAAAATCGACACATCGAGCATTTTGATTTTGTTCGCCCTCTTCTTTTGCTCGCCGTTTTCAGAAGAAGACAAATATTTTTCGCTAAAAGACAAAGAACATGAAGAGCAAAATGCTTGTTTGTCTTATGTTTTGCTAGCCGTTTTCGCTAAAAGACAAGGAACATTGCGAGCAAATATTTTGCTTGCTTCGTCTATTTTGGTAAATCGTTTTGAAAGTGTTTATTTTAGTAATAGTTTGTGTAAAGTATTTATCTTTATCTTTACTACATAAAATAGAAAAATGGTCAAAGGTAAAAGTGAAAATTGAAAGTTGAAAGTTGAAAGTCAAAGGTGAGAGAAGTGTATAATGTAATTAATACTCTTATTAAAACAACCAATTACTTAAAAGTACATTGATTTATTCATATTGTACAACCAACTAAAAGCATATCCACCAAATTAAATACAAACAATTAAAACACCTCATACTAAAAAGTACAATAAAATTTTCACAATATACAATTTAAACAAGTTTCAACAAAATCCAGAATATAAAATAATTACACACACTAATTTGTTATTTTTAAAACACCCTAAAATGAAAAGTACATGCTATACACATTATACAAATTAATAAAACACACAAAGTTTCATACAAGCTAACAAGTTGATGGTACATATAATTTTGAAAACTGGACCAGACGGGACCAACGGGTTCAATCGGGAACCGGTTTCGCCACTGGTTCGACTAACCGATAAAATTCATCCAAAAATGAACCAGAGAGGATCCGTTGAAACCGATACAAACTGGTAAATCAGGCCTCATCAAATCTGTTTCTCCGGTTAATCGTCACGGGGTACCGCGTATACTATATATAAAGGAAAACACAAAAAGTGAAATGTTGAAACTAAAAATAGAAACTTTGAAAACATATATTTCAAAAGTAAACTATTAATACACATCAGAAAGGGTTAACACGGGGCGCTTCAAACCCGCGGGTTGACCGGTTTAATTTCACCGTGTTCAACCAAACCCGTCGGGTTGACCTGTTTATCGATCGTTTTTTTCGACCAAAGCGGTTCAACCAGTTGAACCACCGGTCGACCGGGTTTCGAACATTATGTTTAATAAACAAATCTTCAAACTTTTATTATTTTTCGTTTATAACCATAAACATTTTTTATCACTAAACGATATGTCGCTATAAAATCTCGTTCTATACACGGTGCCGTCTTTAACTATATGTATATATAATTACCATTAAAAATCCAAACTAATATTAAATGAAAACTGATTTGGCATATTCAATGTTGGAAAGTCAATACAAGTTTTTTTTTTTTTTTTTATTATACATACAAAGCATGTATCCATGTTTTTTAAACTTAAAAAGTGAGTAATGTTAAATTTCTAAAATTCCTTTAAAACTAAAATTTCTACATAAAAATTCAAAGAATTTGCCCTTAATGAAATAGCTACCATAACAATTCACACCTAAAATTTGAAAGAAATGTATGACAACTTTTACTATTGTAATTTTCCCAAAAAAAGTATATATTTTTTAATTTATTTAATCTTAACACTAATAATTTCTAAAAGTTTATCAATATCTTTTATTTTATAAGGCACCATATTAATACTTATTATTTATTGTTATGTTACTTTATAGTGTGTGTATCATATGCGATCTCAGTTATTAAATATTGAAATGTGTGCAATGACCATATGATTTTTAAAATATTGTTTTGACATTTATATATAGTTGAAATTGCAGAGATATTGTTGTGAATAACTTGAATGTTTACAATCACAAAACATTGTATCGATTTATTATATAGTCACGGGGTTCATTTTTTTTGTTCTCGTTCTTGCGCATTAAATACGTTAAATATAAATTTGTGTTCCAAATATTGCTATAATGATGGTGATTGATTGATGCTTTAATCGTTGATTGTTCCGGCGCATTAATTTCAAAGGTATACAAAGTTTTCTGAAATAATTTGGTCAAAATACATTATACAACCGGTGTATATATTTTTGTTAAGTTTCTTAGGTTTGATCGGGTGTTGATGGATGATAACTACAAAGTGAAGCCAATCAAAGAGTTCGGTCAAAGAGGATTCAACACCTCATATCAGTGTAATAAGAAATTTTATACGACGAGTAACGTGCATTGTTAGTTATCTCATAATTGATGTAATGTTTCATTTTCAGTTTCAATAAATACTTTTATTTGTTCTTTGATACTCCCTCCGTCCCATTTTTATTGTCCACTTTGACTTTGACCGGTCTTTCTTGTTCAACTTTGTGGTTAATATATTTATTTTTGTTATATAATACTTGATGAAAGTTATACCAAATGAAAATACATTTAAAACCCAATACATTCATATATTTTTCATCAAGTATTATATAACACAAACAAAATTAATTATGGTCAAAGTTGAAGAATAAAGACTAAAAAGTCAATATGAGACAATAAAAATGGGGAAAATACATGTTAAAATTTTTTTCTTGGTTGAATTATCGCATGTTCTGAAACACTTACGAATATCGCAGATTGTTAATTATCTAGCTTTAGGAGCATTAGGCTTGCATTGGCCGCGATCTTCGTCTAGTTTAAAAAAATGACACAATAAACTATTCACTTCTAAATTTTTTTTTTTTTTTCAAATGTATCATGACTTCATGAGCCTCAAAGCAATGTATTATACATGGGCTTTAACAATACTTTTATGGGCCAGTTTTCTCCCCAAGTTTATTGACCCAAACAAAGTTAGGGTTCGCAAGTTACAATTCTCTACATATACACCATCATTCGTTTATATCTTTTCATCCATATTCGCCGCTTTTCATATTTTTCTTCTTTTGGATCTGTTTTCTTTCGTTGAATAAAACAGTTTTGTTGTGATGTTTTTGTTTTTATGTATTTTTCTGTTGAAGGAAGAAATGAAGAAGCCGGTGATGATGTAAAAAATATTATGTTGGAATTACCGACTGATATCATTTTGATGATAACTAGGCTGCCTGAGGCTTCTTTTCTCTTCCATTTTCTTTTTATGAGTTTTGATGTGATTTGTTAACGAGTATTTAAATGTTGGTACTTTTTTTCAAGTTATTAGGTTGATTTTATTTTTTTCTAATTTACCAGCGAGTAAAGTGCATACATCTTTTAACAGAATTTATGGATATTAATGCTCACAAAGTTATTCGTGAATAACATGGATTAAGAAACAAATTCTTTTTTGCACACAACATTTGTTATAAGCTTAAGTTGTTTGACTCTGATTAGAAGCTCCACTGCTTCACAAATGTTTTTAAAAGAATTTGTTTCTCAATTCATAAAGCACTATGGTAGCTCGTTTGCCGAAGCAAATATTATTTTCACCTTAAGGCTAAATTGGAATAGATAGTTACTAATCACATGAATGAGATGGTTGTTGGCTTCTCTATTTTTTTACATATTTACCATGTTACTCCCATTTTCTAATATTCAAACAATTTTGTATTTTGTTTTGCGTAGTTTAGTTTTAGTGATTTTATTCAAATATTCCTTTAAACAAAACAATCCTTTTGTTCAATGGTGTTGTCTCAAGGTTTTTCCATTGACTTCAAAATTACTACTCCTTCCTTCCCAAAAATTATTGACTGTATACAAGAAACATACTCTTTAAGAAAAGTGGCTACACTATTGAATTGATCTAATATAAACTTCATTCACTAATTCCTAATTCTAAGTCAAGTATTATTGGCTACACTATTGAATTGATCTAATATAAACTTCATTCTCTATTTCCTAATTCTAAGTCAAGTATTCTAAGTCAAGTATTATTTGTAAATCATATGAAATTAGTATATTAGTTTTTATATAACAACTAAATAAGTGTTTTAAGCCTAAATTTTAGCTATGGAGACTTTTAACAAGTGAACAAAACCAAAGTCGCATGTTTAGTAGATTGGTTTTTACAATGCTCATTACTGGATAAGCTAATTAATTTTTATCTAAAGAGGTGACCTATTGAAAGAAACAAGTAATTTGAACCCGCCGCGCTGCCCCGGGTGTTTTGATACATTATGGTTAAAATGGAAATAAGTAAGTACATGCATTACGTATTCGTGTATCTCATGTATTCACGCTCAAAGTCACCATAATGTGATGGTGAGTAAAAATATGTTGGTACCTTGAACTATTTTTTTCACCTTGACATGTATCATCTTGGTTGTTATTTGCGGAAGTGGTTTAGAGGAACATTCGTAGCTTCATGTCGACTGAACCCCAACAGAAAATCCAGCGTCGTCGGGCCACTTTGTGCAACCGTACACATTTTCATAAAAAAGTGTCGTAAGTACTAACCCTTTCGTGCTACCAACCCATTAGGAAAAAAGATACAATGATCACCTAGTGGTATCTCTCTTATGTTGTTGATGGATTGTCCAACCTGTTGGACGAAAACGTTTTCGACTATGAGATCATCGTTTGACCGAACATGGTGTATCTCTACAGCAGACATAATTCACATATAAACACCAGCGTTACACAAAAGGTCTAGCAAAAAGAAAGAAAGGAAAATGCGTGCTTTAAAGTATACCGAAACACCCCTCCCGCAACTGTTGGCATTCCTTTAACGATTTTCCAACATGTAGCGTATTTAAATTTTCGCGGTCGTCCATTTTTTTTTGAAAGAAAAAATGCATATATTAATAAGCTAAGGAGCATTTCCCGTACTTGTTTAAGATGGCATTTATATTATTCTTCATCTGGCTGAAAATGTCTAAATTTTCCTTAAATTTGTACGATAATATAAAGGCCGTTTATTTGTAGGCGAAGTCAAGGTACCTCCTAATCCTAGAAATAAGTTTAAAGTAACACCTGCTAAAATTTCAACAATCAATCCCAAATAATTCAAACACACAGACTAACATTCTCGCATACACAACTCGATATCGCAACAAAATGCAAATTCACAAATCTTATACCTTAGGATGATATCGCAACTCATAAAACCACCCGGCACCACATTCCGCAGCTGTTGTTCAAGATCTTGAAACCGAATTAAGACACTGGGATTATTTTGTTCAAGATCAGTCAAGAATATGGGCATGCCAAAACATTTTTGGAAGTGATTGATAAATACATATCTTACATGTGCATGTCCAAACAGATTGGCCGTAAAGGTTCGGTTACGCAGTGTGAAGTTTGGCCTGTCTTTTTCATAGCATGATAGACAACAAGGGGTGAACCAAACTGTGCCGAGTTAGCCCACAGGCACCACAAAAAAGAAAGCACCAATCATATTGCATCAATCTAAGTTGTTTTAGTATGTGCAGGCGCATAAAATGAAACAAATTACACCTTTTTTTATTATGTTATGTGATTTCAAAATCATAAAAAAAAGTTGTTTATGAGGCTGAGGCGGGGTGGGGATCGAAAAAAGCATAAACATCCGCAACGGCTGCAAATCTAGTGATTTATTAAAATCCACGAACGGTCACCGCTTTATTAAAATCCACGAAGACTCATAACAAATCTCATAATCAGTACTGTGAGCGTTCTTATTACACATACTGACAACAGTGGAACAAAAGGATGAGGTAGAAAGAGAACGTCTACTGTGGCTGTAACTTTAGTGAGTTGCCACGCCAAGATGCAAACGACCTCATTTAGTCCTCCCACCCCTTACACTCATCATTGCCTAGTGTATCCCAGTCTCATATCTACAAAAAATGTTGTCATTTGTAATATAACATAACATATACAATGCTGAAAACTATCATATATACACACGGTTTTCAAAACGTTAACAGATTTCACGCTCTATAAGGCCAGAATCAACAAAGGATGTTGTAAACATAACGAAGAGGCTCAGACATGCTAACAGTATATCACAGAGGACGCGTCCGCCATGGCTGCAACCATGGTCGCCCGCCAAGGTACGGATAGACTCATCTGCATCAAAACCATGCAGAACACTCTCAGCTTATCATAGTTAGCTTCTCAAATATATATATCTGTACTAAAACAGCTCAGATCCGTTATCCAAATTTGTACAGCCACAATAACTTTCAACATTTGAGATTGAACACAAATACCAAACAACAATTGTTGCTTGTATCGACTGTAAGATATATATATATATATATATATATATATATATATATGTATATGTATATATATATATATATATATAATTACAAAACCAATATGAATATTTAAACCCTATATACATAATCAAGATAAAAATTACCACAATGATAAGGATTTAAAAGGTACACTTTTGAGGGGTCATTTAAGCCCTTAATCGACCACTTTTATATCCGTTACTGCTTAATTTCGTTCATTTTCACTTTTTAGGTTTCTTGAAGGCAAATTGTTGGAATGACACTTATTCGGACGAAAAGGCGTGAATATATGAAGAAAATGGCCAAGTCAAGATCAAGACACTCAAGCTGTTGGAATTGAAGGTGACGACGTCACAGTTAGAAGGCGACGCCATCGCAACGTGCTCCAAAATTGTGACGGCTCAGATGCGAAATTGCTATTTTGTACACGGTCGAGTTTTAAAGTAAGGGCGTCACAACTCAGACGACCTAGATTCAGATCCCGACGGCATCACAACCATAAGGTGACGCCGTCACAAGGTTGACGTGGTCAAGACGAAACCCTAATGGCGGCGATCCGACGGCGTCACAATTAAAGAGTGACGCCGTCGCAAGTTGTAACTATATATATAGAACTCGAATTTTCAGACTTTTAAGGAGGTAGTTTTTGTGGAGGAAAGCCTAAAACCGAATTTTGGCTGTCTTGGGCAGTATCTTAGGGTTTCATACCCTATTTTACAACAAGATAAGTAATTTACTTCATTGATTCAATTATGTCTTTAATTGTTTGTGTGTATGCCTGCATGTTTTCCATGTCCGGCTAATTTACTTGTGTGTTTGCTTAGATCTATGAAACCTAGGTATTGAATATTGATTGGTTGTCTCTTATCTTAATTGTAATTGGCCTAGGATTGCAATAGGCCATCGTTGTGTTTTTAATGCTTGAGTAATCTTTGTGAACATTAGTTTATAATCGCCTAGAATTGTTGCAGGCTAAAAATCCAAAGATAACCTTAGAGTTAGTTTATGAATACTAGAGATTTTGTAGGCAATAACTTTAAGGTAGTCTCAAAGAGTTAGGGAAGAAAGCATACCCTACGACCTTAGAAGACACAACACGTTAAGAATAAGGATGTGACAATTCAACCGTCAATAGGAGATAACTAGGGAGTAATAGCATCTAGGTAAACACATCTTTAATCATCATACGAGCACACAACAATAGACATAGACTACCCCTTAGCTTAGATTAGATAATTCGATAAGTAGAGTAATAGGTAGAAATACCACCCCCCAAATCCAATACCCCGAGATTCGTAATTTCAATTTTCTAAAAAATATAAAAAAGATAAAAAATAATCTTCCTCAACCCCAACCTTAGTATAGTAATTTCTCACTAGCATTCCTATTCCCCTAGAGATGATATCAATCGAGGCTTACCCTAATACTACACTACAACGATTAGGTTCCTTTGCCTAGGTGGTTGATAAACTTGCTCGAAGAAAAGGAAGTTTCCTTTGACCCCGAACGCGCGTTGTACGCGTATCAAGTTTTTGGCGCCGCTGCCGGGGAATAGAATAGCTAGTTAGATTTCCACCTCGTTTAGGTTCCCTTTCTTGATTCCTATCAAGTAAGATTTTTGTTTTCTCATTTTTAGCTTCCTCGTAGTCTATCCCCCTTATTCGTGACCTTTGTTCGTAATCCCATCACTTTTCATCATGGAAGGTGATAATCAACCACCACTCATCAACCCACCACCAAATGACCCGCCAAGAGGCTGTGAATACTAAAGACCAAGCCACCTAGGCTATAGAAACACCATTGAGCTTCCCGACCAAGTCCAAACTACGGCCCTTCGATCCGACACCATCCGATTGGTGAAAAACGGATGTGCATTCTATGGACTTCGTTCCGAAGATCATAATCAGCATCTTAAGGATTTCCTTAAAATCTTCGATTCCATCGACCTCGATGCTACTACTCGGGAGACCACACGCTTGCGTCTCTTCCAATTCTCTCTACGGGACCAAGCTAGTAATTTGCTTGAGCGACTTCCCGCCGGTTCCATCTCAAGTTGGGATGATCTCACCACTCGTTTTCTTGCCCAATTTTTTCCATCGGGGAGAACTACTAAGCTTAGGATTGAAATCTTGATGTTCCAACAACGTCAAGGTGAATCTCTCTACGAAGCATGGAATCGATTCAAGGACTTACTCCATAGAGTCCCTCATCACGGCATCGATCTTTGGCTTCAAGTCCAACTCTTTTATGATCATGTCAACTTCCCAACTAAGCGATCCATCGACCAAGCGGCCGGTAGTAAACTTAGTGATCTCACCGCGGAAGAATCGTGGGGTATAATAGAGGACCTTGCTCTCTATGACAACGAAAGTTGGAATGACCCCCGTGAGTTGCCCAAAACCGTAAAGGCAATCTCCTTGCCTTCCATTGACTCACAACCTTCCGACCGTAGGATGCTCGAGCTTGAAGATCAAGTTAAATTCCTAATGAGCTACTACAAAAATCCTAAGTCTTCACATCAAGTGAACAAAATCACTCTATCTTGTGAGTTTTGTAGTGGTCCCCACGACACCCGTGATTGCACAAGACTCCCCGAACAAGCTTTTGCGGACTACGCCTCCATGCGTACCGACGGAGCGGGAGAGAAGTGGTACACTTTCAAGCCCGAACAAAACAATTTAGGAAACTCCTATAACCCCTCATGGAGGAATCACCATAACCTTAAGTGGAACCAAAATTCAATTCCACCCCAAAGCTCATCTAGTCCACCTAATAGGTTCAACCCTACAAACATCGGGAACCCCACTAGTCTTGAGGCAATTGCGTCTAGATTCATGTTATCTCAAGAGACTCGATTGACTAAGCTTGAAGTCGATTTCAAGCAACGACAAGACAAGATGACAAACAAGCTTGATGCCCTCTTAAAAGCCTTCAATGACCGGGAAATTGAGCACTCCCAAGTGATACTATAAAGAATCCAAAAGTGAATTCGATTTCATCAAATTCATGTTCTTGTTCACCATGGGAGAGTGCATGATTTGTCGGGAAACCAATTATATAAGTGTGTAGTATTTAGGTAACTCAAACGTGTTAGGTTTGAGTCCCCGGATCGTTCCAAACGAGACAACTCACGTCGCGTTTCGGGATTTGAATGTGAAAATAAGGAATTTTGGGGTTTTCTAAACTACGAGACAAGAAATAATAAGGGAAAGCAATTAAAACTACTGGATCTATGATGCAAACGAGGAAATTAACCTAGATTATGCAAATTATAACTAAAACGCGATTAAGGTAATTAATAAAACGTATTTAAAATGCAAACTAATCTAATTTAACCCATAAAAATGAACTACTATTTTTCTACAGCTAAAAATGTTATTTAAAAATTATTTGAAATTTAAAACTATTTTTTTTGGTTTTTCTTGATTTTATTTGAATTAAAAACTAATTTTGAATATTTAAAATAGACTTAAAATGCTAAAATTTATGAAAACTATTGAGAAAATTACAAAACTATTTTACAAAAATCTTAATTAACTAAAAAGAATTTTCAAACTGGAATTACATTTTTCTGACTTTTTCTTTATTTATTATGAATTTAAAACTTTTTAAAACTAATTAAATTGCTAGAAAATACTATTTAATCTAATAAAATTCTGGAAAAATAATTTTTATGACATTTTGATTTTTCTAAAACTAAGAAAATTGAAATTGTATTTTTCTGAACATTTTCTAAATTATTTGAATTAAAAGCTATTTAAAAATGCTTAAAAATGAATTTAAATGCAGAAAAATAGCAAATGAGCAGGGAAGAATATGAAAAATTCCAGAAAAGTCTAAAATATTAGTGAGAAGCAAGGAAAATTGACAGAAGCTACATGTGAACACAGGAAAAGCTACTTGGGCATAACTGATATGGAGAAGCTATAAAGAAATAAGATGCCTCTCTCCCTTTCTGCCTTGATCATTGTGGGTGGCTGGTTGAATGGTCTTGGTAGAAGGGAGTTGGGGAAATGTAGCTAGATGGTATGGTGCATTTATGAGGTATTTCAGGTGGTATTGATTTGAGAAGTAATGTTGAAGATTCCATGTTTCTGGTCTGTTTTTCTTCTTTGTCATAGTTCTGATTGTATAATATCTGATGTCGGATGTATGTAGTTATCTGATATTCTATGTTTTGGGGCATGTCCTAAAGCAGTGATTGATTTCTTATTTGTACATTGGTTGTTTGTTTAATATAAAAGTTTACCTCTTGCACCAAAAAAAAAAAAACTGTAAAGAAATAAGCTATAAGCTACCTAAAAGCACCTAGAAGCTCTAATAAGCTAAAAATAAATGAAAGTGATCTAATGCAACTAAATATGTGCTAATAAGCACAGGTTTAAACTAATAAGCATTGAAATGGATCCTAAAATTCTACTAGCCAAACAGCCCTATATGTCCTACTTTAAGCACTTATTTAACTAATTAAGAAAAATCCTAAAAATTAACAAAAATCATCTAGTTAAAGACAACCAACAAAAGTGCTTAAATTCAAAATTTCAGCTTCTAAGGACTAAAGATGAAGGAGTTAAAAATCAAGAACTAAAGGGGATTGGGACATTAAGGGGCTGATGCAGAACAGATAGGAAAGGGATTTGCAGATTAATTTAAGCAACTAGATAAGCTAAAATGCTGCTCCTAAAGGTAATTCATACAAAACCTAAGCTACAAGCTTTCTAGGGAATCAATAAGCTAAAAGTCCACCCTTCACAGTAAACTGAAACAAGCTAGTGCAGCAGCAGATAAAAAACAGGTAAGAACTTAAGTGTACTGATATGGAATTTGAACATATTCAAGCTAAACTATCTCTTCTAATTTCAAAATCAACAAAGAACATTAGCACTCTAATCTACTAATACCTAGTAAAGCTTCTTAAAATTAACATGAAAACTGAATTAAACCTACAAATATACTATAGAAAACCACTGAATTGAACAGGCCAATGGTTCAATCAGAATGAGCAATTAAAGATGAGCATGATTCAAAACAGTTGACAACCTTAAGATGCAAATTGAACTAACCTTAAAACATAATTCTAAACTTCTTTACCTCTAAATCAACTTGACACTTCAACTAAATCTTTAAAAGCATCCTTAATCCAAACACCCTCTTAACAACTGAAGTGAAACTAAACTTGAGAAAAACATGAATAAAACTGATTTACTGAATTGGATTGAGCAAATTATCAATGAAAACAACTTTCTAATTCCTTGAAAATAGAATTTTAGCAAAAACTAATCTGACTTTTAATTTTGGACCAAAATTGACTTTCATTGACTTTTTCAGAAAATGTATGAAAACTGAAAACCAAGCTCAGAATAAGCTTAAGAATGAGCTTACCTGAACTTATAGAACACTATTAACACCTTATTTGAACAAGTCTAATTGTATGAAGAAGCAATTGACAGAAATCTTAAACAAAGCATAGAAAGTGCATTAACTTTTATTAAAACAATGAAAGGTTACAAGATTTAAAGATGAAATTACAATGATTTTAACTAATATAAGCAGTAATTTAACAATGAAAAACAAGGTAACAATTCTCTAAAGACATGAGAAATTGGACGAGTTTAATCTGTGGTGAAAGAGGTCTTTAAATAGCCTGATGCTTGTGGGTTTCAGGTGCTTCCAGGAGCTTCTCAATCTTCAATCACACCCATTGATTCTTTCTTGTGTCATTCTAATCAATCTTAGCCCTTGGATCAATTTGGATGAGGTGGCTTGGCCAATGAGGTGCTGGGAATTTGCCATGTTGGCAATCCTCAAGTGTCATACTCTGACACGTTGTCAGATGCTACTAGAAGGTCTTAAACGAGGGTAAGTTTTATGGGATCAGGGTAAAAATTGGGGAAGGAAGTGCCACAGTAGAGAATGGTGGGTAAAAGGAATTTGACTGGGTTTTATTGTTTTGACTAGTTTGACTTAGGATAAAAGGGAATAGGTTGACCGGGGTTTGACCAGAGGTTAAGTAGTATACGGGGTATGGTATTTTGGAGTGTGGGCTTGGGTAAAATTTGGGCCAAGTGGGTAAAGGGTAATGTGATATGGTTTAGGCTAATTTTGGGCTTGGTATATTAGAGATAGTATCCAAATTAGCATAAGGACCATTTATGTATATTTTGTAAAAACCAAAGACCAAGGGTGTATTTGTGAAAAGGTTTAGGTACAAATGGTAAAATGGATAAGTGGGATTTATGAGGGGTGAATTGTGTAAATTAGGGAAAGTTGAGGGTAAAATGTGTAAAATGGTAAAGTTGAAGGTATAATGTGAAAAACTTCCAAACTTGATCCAGAAATCCGTAAATTGACTTTTGAGCATCCAAATCCCATAAATCTGCATCCCGACATCAGCTTTTGCACTCTTCTTTATCTCGTGCTCGGTTTTCTTCGGTTTTGGCTTTCTTTTGTATGTTTTGTCATATCCGTACCTGCACATGCATAAACTCAAGAAACCATCAAATATTAGACATAAACGGATATTTTCTTGGTCTATTTTGGTAAAGAAATGGTATGTATTTTAGCACATACCAGTGCACATCCATGCCCCTCTCACCCAAAGGTCCACTCGGTAAACGCTATCAACGCGGGTTCCGAGCGACCCCAAATGAGGTACCAAGGACCATCACCCTTGGTACAACCCGCTCTTGAGAAACCCGTCAGCCAAGAACCCAAACCTAATCTAGAGGAGGAGTACAAGGAACTCCACCAAGAAAAACCGGTTCTTGAAGTCTTAGCTCACGCACCTTATTACAATGCTTTGAAAGAAAAATATAAGCGAGAACTAAAATTAGGAAAACATGGGTCCGCGTTTGTGCAAAATAACTTACCTAAAAAGTTAGATGATCCCGGGCTATTCACTCTTCCATGTAGGCTTGGAACCTCCAAACCTCTCGATGCTTTAGCCGACTTAGGATCATGCATCAATCTTGTTCCATTGTCCCTCCATAGAAGCCTTAACCTAGGTAAGATAGAACCAACGGAAACCATCTTAGGTCTAGCGGACGGTAGTATTGCATATCCGGTAGGGATAATAAAAGACATGGTAGTACACGTAGGAGAATTAACTCTTTTGGCAGACTTCCATGTGCTAGACATGAATAAGGACCCGACATGCCCACTGTTAGTAGGAAGGGGATTCTTAGCTACCGCTAGTGCCATCATTGATTGTAAGATGTCTAAAATAGTGGTAGGAGAAGGGAGTGCTAGGTCAATTTACGATGTCAAAAAGCATATTTACTACAAGGAAGAGGAAATCCCCCATGAGATCAGGTTGGATAGAACGCCATCTAGATATGGACCTTAGATTAAAGACTTCATAGGTCCCCAACGACCTTTCTATCTAGATGAAGCCTTTGCTAGTAAAGCAACTTTCCATGAAAAAGAATTGGCTAGGGACATGGAAGTGAACCCGTTCGAGGACGCCTTAGTGTTTAAGAAGATGACCGAGTTCATAGGAAGTTTGCCCATCAACCTTGTCATGAATAAGTGGAAAGTTGAGAGCGATAAGCCTAAGCATAAGTGGAATTGGGATAGACCGCCTAGTGATGGTAATGGAGAGTGGCACATTAGGATAACGATCTATGACCCCGATGGAGAAAAGTTTGAAAAGACATACCGAACTAAGCGTACCACTAGGAACTTAAATGATAAGTTTGATCCTTATGACATTCTTGAGGATAAGCTTACTTATATAGGTACGTAGGGGCACGACTTCAAGTCTAGCTACAAGACTCATAAATAAAGAAACGCGCTTCATGGGAGGCAACCCATGCTTAATTGTTTGCTTGTTTGTGTGTCTTATATCTTTTTATTGATTGTTTATTCTCATGTTTGAATTTGAGAAAATGATTTATATTGTCTTAATTACATATAAAGGTATTTTACAAAACGGATAAGTGTAGGGAAGATTACACACGTTTTTAAAAGAACGTGAACATGAGAATTACGATTATTGAAAAGATATACATGTGTGTTTGTTAGAGTCAAATGCTTGTATCGAGTCATAATGGATGTTTTGCAGGAAATTTTTCCAGATTCTAAAGATATAAATTTTCGTAAAATTGCAGACCAGTTTCTGTCATGATCGCAACCTGACGACGTCAGGAGGAGTAGAAACAACTTATAATTTTTTCTCGTTTTCTGAGCTACTTATAAATTTTTGGAATTTCTCAGGTCTTAATTTTCCAGAAAACCTGTAAACATCCATTCCACAAGCATTATATCTTAGTTTAGTAGAGTCATATATAGTGTTACCGCCGATTTTACGCGAAGGTTTCATTTGTTTTCTTAAAGTGTGCATGTGTTATTTATCAAGAAGAAGATACATAAGACTGGAAGGAGCTTTTCACGCATACATTATTCTTGGAGAAGAATTTAAACACTACTTCACATGGATCCTACCGAGCTAATCAGGGGAGTATTAGTTTCTTTCGTTTTTGATTACCTTCCATTATCATAACTTTGATACTTTCGGGGAACATTGGGGACAATGTTCAGTTTAAGTGTAGGGAGGGAAAATAAAACGGGAACTTTGAAACTATGCTTATCCTTGACTATTTGCCTTGTCAAATTTCATTTGTGTAATAAACCATAAGAAATATCGGTTAGGGTAATTTTGGCACCAAATTTAAAATTTTTCATGACATGTAGGAGTGGGCCATTAGTCTTAATAAAGCGTCTCATGGATAGAAAGTTATATGACTAGCACAAAACCCTTTACCACTCAAATTCCACCCCAAAATGTGAGGATCGCCCTTAGATTTGTAGGAATAAAGCATTCACCTTTAATGCTTCGAGAGTGTACCGGTAGTATACTAGATTCTAGAACTTGTTTTGTGATGCATTCCGAGATCACTAGTGAGACTACACTTGTGTAGTTAGGAATAACTAAATGATAAGAGGCATTTGGATAACCCTTGTTTGATACCCGTATTATAATTACTTCTTCCACATCGGTTGAGTAATTCTCCCACACCCTTGCGTTGTACTCATCTTTAGTACACGATACCCCTAGTTAACCCCTCAGAGCCTATCCTTTTAGCGGTTCTTGTGATGTTTCGGTTTTCCGAAATATCAATGAAGAGCATTGTTTACAATCCACCCCCAAATGTACATCCAAATCGCCTTAGCCTACCTTGTATGCACTCACTTTTAGTGCATTATTGTTATCATACTAAACTCTTAGTTCAATTATCTAGTTACTTGCATAAGTTGCTAAGTCGAGTCATATCCTTTGTACACAGTTTTGGGACGATTGGGACTCATGGGAAAAGTTAAATTTTATGAAGTGACGGGAAAGAACGTTAAATTCAAATTCCCTTTATTTACGTAATAATGTACTCCAAGTGTTTTGATCTTTTCAATTCGGGTCAAATTAGTGTTAGAGTAATAAAAACTCAAGTGTAGGGATGTGCCTATAAATCCGTATTATTTTGATGTTATCATAGAGGATGGTAGAGTAAAAGTGTATTAAAAAAAGAATACGGGCTACCATCCTACATCTATCTTTAAATTTATGTTTGTTTATTTTCAAGTTATTTAGAGTTTAGAGTGTCGAGTCTTGGCTTAGCAACGCCATTCTTCTCATGCTTGTGACATAAAGATTTTTGACTTGCCACCACTAAATCGCCTATCTCACCAAACCCTTTGTTTCCATACCGTAAGCCTAACGTTACAACCCTTTAAAGACCTCTTGGATAGTTTTTCCTAGGTGCTTACGCCAAAGAGATGGAGGTTTGATCTAGTCTTAAGCCTATGGTAATCTATGTACTAGGACCGGTTAATGAGTGTTTATCTTCCATTTCCAACTTGATATATTTCATATACACCCGAGAGATGAGAGTATCCAAACACCACTTGTGAGGTGCTAGTATATAATTTCCGTGCTTGTTATGACTTTTGCGGGGCTTATACTTGTTGTGAATTGTTCTAAACTAATGCTTCATGACCCCTAACTTATAAATTAATTGGCCAAAAGCACATTTGCTTGAGGACAAGCAAATACCAAGTGTAGGGATATTTGATAAGGATTTAAAAGGTACAATTTTGAGGGGTCATTCAAGCCCTTAATCGACCACTTTTATATTCGTTACTGATTAATTTCGTTCCTTTTCACTTTTTAGGTCTCTTGAAGGCAAATTGCTTGAATGACACTTATTCTGATGAAAAGGCGTGAATATATGAAGAAAATGTCCAAGTCAAGATCAAGACACTCAAGCTGCTTGAATTGAAGGTGACGACGTCACAGTTAGAAGGCGACGCCGTCACAACATGCTCCAAAATTGTGACGGCTCAGCAGCGAAATTGCTATTTTGTACCACGCGGTAAGGTTTTAAGAGTAGGGCGTCACAACTCAGACGGCCTAGATTCAGATCCCGAAGGCATCAGAAGATGAAACCGATGGCGTCACAACCATAAGGTGACGCCGTCACAAGGTTGACGTGGTCAAGACGAAACCCTTATGGCGGCGATCCGACGGCGTCACAATTAAAGAGTGACGCCGTCACAAGTTGTAACTCTATATATAGAATTCGAATTTTCAGACTTTTAAGGAGGTAGTTTTTGTGGAGTAAAACCTAAAACCGAATTTTGGCTGTCTTGGGAAGTATCTTAGGGTTTCATACCCTATTTTACAACAAGATAAGTAATTTACTTCATTGATTCAATTATGTCTTTAATTGTTTGTGTGTATGCTTGCATGTTTTCCATGTCCGGCTAATTTACTTGTGTGTTTGCTTAGATCTATGAAACCTAGGTATTGAATATTGATTGATTTTCTCTTATCTTAATTGTAATTGGCCTAGGATTGCAATAGGCCATCGTTGTGTTTTTAATGCTTGAGTAATCTTTGTGAACATTAGTATATAATCGCCTAGAGTTGTCGTAGGCTAAAAATCCAAAGATAACCTTAGAGTTAGTTTATGAATCATAGAGATTTTGTAGGCAATAACCTTAAGGTAGTCTCAAAGAGTTAGGGAAGAAAGCATACCCTGCGACCTTAGAAGACACAACGCGTTAAGAATAAGAACGTGACAATTCAACCATCAATAGGAGATAACTAGGGAGTAATAACATCTAGGTAAACACATCTTTAATCATCATACGAGCACCCAACAATAGACATAGACTACCCCTTAGCTTAGATTAGATAATTAGATAAGTAGAGTAATTGGTAGAAATACCACCTGTAACCACCCGTAAATTCTCAAGTCATCATTCACCTGTAAAGAATAAAGTAATCGTTTATCTTGATTTAATTAAACGCTCTTATGCATTTTCACGCCTAAATTTTTACTTATTTTTATTTGAAATATGCAATCACGGGTAACGTTGATAAACGAATGATGCAATTAATTATTTCCTGACATTTACTGATGATCAAAACACGACAACGAGAGGTTATCTCGATAAACGATTCCACACGCGTACCGACACCGTATTAGTAATGGTTTAAATTCGATAATTATTTTCTGAGTCAATAATATGTTTTTATAAAAACACTCACAAAAACGTATTTAGTGCATTTTTCTGTTTTTTAAAAAAAAAGGCCAAACCGAAACACTTCGACTAAGTTTTAAGCTCAAACAGTACCCGAAATACACTAAATAATAACATAATAAACTTTGGTCAAATTTTCCCTTGGTTTTTGCTGTGTACATCGAGGACCACCAATACCTAGACTTTATTATATGAAAGAGACTACACTATTCATAACTCAAAATAGAATAACATTATCTTAACACTTAGAAATATTAGTCAACACTTGCTACTTCTTTCTCTTCTTACCTGTACGAGTCACAGCCTCAGGGACATGAGTACACATTTTTATTTTTATTTTTTTGTTCAACTCTTTACTTTCTTTTTCTTCTTGCTACTGTGCGAAGCAGACAAACGAGCACAAGAATTCTCCATTCATCTCTCCCCCTTATCTATTCCTCTACCTTGTCGCTTGTCTCTCTCACCACACCAAAGAAGCAGCAGTTTCTTTTCTTTCTACCCTTCAAAAGCAAAATGAAACATCCTTTTTCATCTCCTCCTCGAAGAAAACGGTGAATAATGATGTTTGCCAAGAATTGTACTTCTTCATCTCGAGACCAAAAAGGTTGAGGTCAAAGTTCCCTCTTCTTCCTATATATAAGTTGCTCTCCTCCCCTCCTCCTGTTACTTACCAGCCGCCACCCACAGCACAGCCAACATCCGGCCACCTTTCCTGCCGCCTCCGCCACCACTCTCACACTCTCAACTCATATACACTCATAATTTCAAACTTGCAACACTCTTTTGGTCCTCTTGCCACTGTCAAGCAAGCAAGGAAACGGGTTTTGTGATATGGAAGCAACCGGGTTAAAGTTTTGGAAAACTAAGTCAAAGTGCTAGTCCCTTGAGTCTTGTTCTACCATTCGTACACTCTTCCCACCAAAAATTTGGTGTAGTAAGTACTTCGTGCCCTTCTTCCATACGTAGCGTGACATAGTGTTCATATCTAGTTTCATTCTGCTTTCGACATATTCCATATCTTTTTCATTTGCTTTCACTCGAGCATGTCACGACCGCTTGTGTTGTTAACTTGTGTGGAAGACTTTTATCGCGTATAGGTATTCATGAAGAAAGTTGAAAGGATAAAACTCGTTTTAAAATATCTAAGGTCTTATACAAATGCTAAAATGAGTAAGAAAATATGAAACCCACTCTTGAACATGGTAACTCATGGGTTCGAAAGAGACGGAAACTGTTTTAAAGAAGAAAAGATGAAACATCAAACCATTTCATGCATAACTCACGACCTCAGTAAAGTTCTTTTAAAACAAATCATAGCAGACATAAAAACCTTAAACATGTATGTGTTGCAACAATAACACAAAAGGACTTGTAGTCCAGTGGTTATGTCGCTTGCCCTTCTCCTAACTAACCCAGGATCGAGTCCTGTCGGGTTCAGTTTTGGTTGGATTATTTTTTTTCTTTTCCTTTTGCAACTTTCGCCCTTTACAAGTTTGGCCCTCCATTTTCCAAACACCTATCATTTTCTTAAAAGTTTTAATAAGTTTAAAACATATATAAATCTTTTACAAATTATACTAAACATTTACACTTTCAATCCCTCAACCTAGAACCACTTAACACTTTTCATAAAACTTTTATAAGTTTTGAAACACATATTAACCTTTACAACTTCAACCCCTTAAGTTTGATACTTGGACACTTTTCACCCTAAGACTTTTATAAACTTATATATTTTACACTTTTCGTTAAGTAAACAAGTTTAACATATATTTTTATTTGACGACCACATCCGCGTAAACTATAAGTAATATATTTTATTTTCCCACAACTCCGATAAATATATATTGTATATATGTTTATACCCCTCGAAACTAAACAAAATCTAATAAATACAAGTTAATTTGTAATTATTTTCACTTCGGTAAATACTTAAGTCAATATTCGAATCAACTCTCATACGAAAGTTTCGCATACATCATTCCTCCATTTATTCCAAGAGCCAATACTTACAAATATTATAAAACTTTTCAAACTTAAATGCTGCCACACAAGTAACAACAACGCAAACACTTTAAAACTTTTCTTAAATTTTATTGAGTCTTAAACATGAATAAAGACTAAATTGCCGTACTAAATTAGGTTGCGTGTCGGAGCCGCTCACTGTCACTACTTGATTTATTTCACTTCATACTGTTAATTGCTAAGGTGAGTTCATAGCCCCACTTTTACTCTTTTAACTGTTTTTTATAAACTCTTTGGGGGAGATACATGCTATAAACTAGAACACAAGTCTTTTCTTAAAATGTATGCATGCCAGATTATTATTATTATAGCCTAAGTTGCCAGCCAAAAGTCCCCTTCATCATGAACTATTAATCACTTGCGAGTGAACGCAAATATTGTGGATAGTACTATGGGAATTGACGACCAGGCTCGGTTATCGAAAATAACCGAGGCGCACCATATTTGATTATCTCTATGTAATTGGCTATTACATATGGGGGCAATTTTATTACTTACACCGAATTAGGTGTATGTAGTTAGTTTGGTGTCATGAGCTTAGTGCATAATAATAATCTCTGTTTATCTATGGTAATTGTCTTCGAAGCAATTATCATCTTTAACTTGTGTTCAACTATTTACTAAACCTATGAATATCACTCAACCGTTGTGTTGATCTTTTTAAGCATGTTTATCTCAGGTATTAAAAAGGCGATAGCTAACTCTGGAGGCGCTTGGGCATTGGTATGGCATGGTCATAGATGACTCTGATTTACGAATGGGGACCACATTTTGTTAATGAGCCATTATTCCGCAGATATTCAACTTTTGTAAACTTCGTTTTACCGCAATAAATGAAATCTTTTAAGAAAAATCTTTATTTTTCACTTTGTGTTATGATCCAATTGAGTAGCATCCCAAAAACATTTTCTTCTGCTGCAAACCATTTTTTGGGGGTGTTACACCACCCTCCGAATCCAATACCCCGAGATTCGTAATTTCAATTTTCTAAAAAATATAAAAAAGATGAAAAACAATCTTCCTCAACCCCAACCTTAGCGTAGTAATTTCTCACTTGCATTCCTATTCCCCTAGAGAACGATATCAATCCCGAGGCTTACCCTAATACTACACTACAACGATTAGGTTCACTGCCTAGGTGGTTGAAAAACTTGCTCGAAGAAAAGGAAGTTTCCTTTGACCCCGAACGCACGTTGTACGCGTATCACACAAACATACCGGCAACATCTTGAACAACAAAGCCCTAAAAATTAGTTTTATGTTATAGTGTCAGTAAACAACTGGTATCAAAATCATCATTTGACCTTTTATAGTAACTATGATGTCCCAAATTTGTTACCATATATAACTGAGTTAACAATGTTTTTCTTCAATAGTAGGTTGCCATCACTTATCAAACGATGATTTAATAAGTAGCGCGAATCCAATCAAAGGAGTGATGGTGGTTTTTGCCAAATTGATCTATGCTTAGTTGTACATATTCCATCGTCATTGGTGTTGAGATATTTTTTCGTCATTACCATATAGAATAGATGGATCATTATCTTTAACAATGATTCTTGTCGTTCTGAGTATGATATTAGTCATTAAATTAAGGCAAGAGCAAAAGCAACAATTAGTGAAGAACCCCCCTTGGTATCTGAGATTTCTGGCTTTGTATGTCATAAATCAATACTCACTATTCACAACACACCTTACAAGAACTTAAAATACACTTTAATCAATCGCATGATTTAGCGTTATTTAGTTTAGTTAACTGTGTCAAACTGCGAAGTAGGGTTTGAAGATTATTCTTTTAAAGATGGGGGCAATATGCCTTGAAGGAATGATGAGATCATCACTAGTGCGCTTCGGTTGGTAGCTTGGGACTTGATGCCCTGCACCTCTTACTGTGGTTAGTACCACTCCTTTATAGCCTACCACATGTCGTCCAACCAATCAAATTCACATTACTTGTTACTATCAACTTTGTTTATTACTCATGGCTTTAATGGTATATATGCGTTCGTTATTTAATGTGGTTAAGGTTTGAAATGATGAATACCTGTTTGTTCTCGTACCACAGTCGCCAAGCAGTCTCAAATGGAAGCTTCATCTTTCTTACCGAATACCTTGTAGATGTCACTGAGATCACTGTATCATGGTCGCCACTGGAAAATTGGTGAGAGATAAAATTTAAGTTACTTTTGCAAGTGCAGCATGTTGACTTACATTAAAACCTCTATAAATTAATACTCGATAAAATAATAACCTCGATAAAATTAATAATTTGTTCAGTCCCAACTTGGGACCAATGTAAATTTGGACCCCATTCCATAAAATAATAAGATAATAAGTTTTTTGAAACCCTAGTTTATATATATTGGTCCTAACGAAACTATAAATTAATAATTACTAAAAAATTATATATATATATATATATATATATATATATATATATATATATATATATATATATATATATATATATATATATAGTTAGGATCAAATAAGAAGAAAAATTAAAATAAGAATGATAAGAAGAAACTACAACCACTCATTTCAGATGCATCTACAAAAATAGATGCATCTCCCCTTAAAATTCTCCTCCTTATTTGAAATGTGTGGCTAAAAATCCTTCTTATTCTTCTTATTTTAGTTTTTCTTCTGGATCCTTCATATAAAGATATATATATATATATATATATATATATATATATATATATATATATATATATATCTTTACTCATATATGTGGCTAAGTACGAGTTGTACTTGAAGCTTGAAAGCATGTACAATGACATGGAAATGCCACCTCAATACCACCTCGCACATATAAATGCCACCTCAATGCCACTTGGCACTTGCAATGCCACCTAAGCTGCACGGTGGTGTGTTATTTGTATAAAAATTATGGCAGAATGGGATTCGAACCCTGGTCACTTGGAAAATGTTACCAACACTCCTACCACTAGAGCATATTGGTTTTTGTGACTACACTTTGAAAAAAAAATTTGATAACAATTCCTGGAGTGCCGGATACAAAATTGGAGGTTACTCAAAAACCATTCAAATCCTCCCCTAAATCTTAGCTATTCTTTGTAACCGAATCAATGCACTCCTCAATTCTCTCCCAATTTTGAAAATCATTTTGAATCTCAGTCAACTTTTCATATCTCAATCAATATGTTCCAAATTCAAATAGTGCTCATATCACACAAATCACGGATGAAATTGATTTTGAAAATAATTTTTACATATTTCTCAATGCCACATTCAAAACCCTAATTTGTATCTATAAATATTTACAAAATCATCTAACACCACATCACTCAATCCACATATATTGTACACATAAAAAAGGGAGTTATGAATAAGGGTTTTAGAAAGAGTGGTAACATGGGATACCAAAAAACTCCAACCGTGCCAAGTAGCAGTTTAAAACCTGGAGGCTTTGGAGGCTCGAGGTTTTGGCGAATCTAAGAGTTTTGGTGGTTCCGCAATTCGGAGGATCAGGAGGTTATACATTTTTTTGTTCTATTGTTTATAATTTGGTACTAATCATATTTTCTATTTACATGCAATATACTTAATTGGTGTTTTGTTACGATGTTTATTTGTTTGATATTCTTATTTACCATCTTTTGGTTGTAAATACTTTTTTGAATTGTGTTTTTCCTGTTTATTATGTATTCTCTTTATTTGAATGTATGTGCATTATGTTTATTTTTTTATGATGTTTTTAGGTATGATGTGTATTAAGTTTATGTGCAAACTTATTTGATTATGTTAAAAATCCAATATGTTAAACATTGTTTTAATATGTTTTGTGTGTTAAAAGCATATTTAGTTTTTTTGTAAAACCATTAGATTTTTAGATTCATTAACATGCGTTCATCTGTGTTACTATATGTCGGGTAATGGGAGATAGGAAAATAACACCTATCAAAGATGTTAATCCTATGAACGATGACATATCAGGCAAGGAAGATGTATATCAATTTGGCATTCAGCACAAAATGAATGCGCCCACGATCCATACAGACCTTGATTTGGTTCGCAAGACGCAGGATGTATGTACACTATCCTCTTTTTTATGTATAGAGTAGATTCATAATACTTTTTGATGTTTTATTAACCATATCTTATTTGTAATTCGAACACAAGGATCCGTGTGTCTATCAAGAAGGAGTTTATGTTCAAATTGAGCCGTTGTTCAAGAGGAAAATGTTACATCATTTCTAATTTTGGTATAGCTAAGAATGGTGGGAAACTTCCTTTGCTACCACATCGTTTCAAAATAAGTTTCTACAACAATTGTCACACCTACGAAACCTTTTGACACCAAAACATATGGTTTTATTTTTGAACCATATAGTCATTTCATCGGATCCTGAACATCACGAATACTATGACAATGATGTCGTTAGACTTGATCCATTATGAATAATATCAATTTTATTTTCCCTGATTAAAATTGATACTATTATTGTTTGCTTATTTTATTCATGGATTATTTAAATAGATATCATTGGTTCCGTAATTGGTATCGAGGAGAGTCTCCCGTTATGTCTGTGTGGTAAACTTTCGTTTAGAACTGTTGTCGTTGAGGATGCTGAGTAAGTATACATTTTCCAATTATATTTCATTTTTGTATCAATTTGATGTTAATTATTTCTTTTTGTATGTATTTAAGTAGCCTATATTTTAAATAAATTACAGGGCCAACCGTTTGAACTTGACTTTCTGGGACCAACGGGCGAGCATGTGGGATCCATATTCAAGTAAGCGTGCGTCAATTGATCATTTGGTAGTTATACTTCAGCTTGGGAAAGTGAAGTATTGGGACGGTATGTGCATTGTTCTTCATTTCGAATGTTGAATATAGTTATTTTATTAATTCAGTTTTAAGTATATGTCTTCAATTTCCACATAGTAGGCACTGCCGCTATTCACAATGCTCTGTTTGGGTCGAAGATATATATCAATCGTGATATACCGTTACATCGTTCATTCAAAACAAGGTTATTACTGTTTTATAATTCGTTAGTTCAAAATATTTTATTGTTAGTAAGAAAAATATTATTTTCGCTTTTGCAATGTATTTTAGGTTCAACAGCCATGAGGGTTTCAGTAGTGATCAGTTGAAGATTGCGGTGTTCTCACCAGAGGTAAAGGTTCAAACCATATCGGAGTTTTTTCACGGTTGTGTGAAAAAGATTGTCGGATCGATTCGTGAATGTGAACCGGTATGTTAGTGATTTAGATTATTAAATATTAACAAACTATATTTAACGTGTTTGACTATAAAATGCAGGATTCACATTGTATTGTTTTGGCAACAATACACAGGATCCAAAAAGAGCATGGTTGGGCCTACACCGCATGCAAATAGTGTAACAAAAGAGTTCATGTTGAACAGGTAAGGAATCGCAAACCTACTTTTATTTGCGAGGACCATGGATCTGTCCAGGCTGCATCCAGGTAATAACCATTAACAAATCCTATCCATTGTTTTTTAATTTATGAGTCTTATGTTTTTTTTATTCTCTTATCAAAGGTTTAAGGTCATTGTATGGCTGATTGATGAGTCGGGATCTGCCCCTGTTGTTTTTTTTAACAACTTTTACAAGCTTGCTGGGCATACTGCAAGGGAACTGATGGAGAAGCATGGTATGGATCCAGACGAATACTGGTCGCAGGAGTTGGACAAGATAGTAGGCAATAAATGTCTCTTTAAGATATACTTTTCTGAGTACAATGTCAACTACAACAATCACACTTACCGGTGTGATGGTTTTTCTGATAATGTTGAATTTGTCACTCATTTTAAGAAAGAGTTTTTGGATGAAGACGTGATTGATGATGTGCCTGATGAGGTAAATTATCATATAACATATTGAATTATTACAAACATTAATCTTTTTAGTGTCGACCTACATTTTATTAATGGTTTTTGTATATCAGGTTCAATCTCAGGAGTTTGCCACACCTTCTACTCTTATAAAGAAGGTAACAATGTCTGATGCAAGTTTAAGCCGCGTGTTAGATTTGCAGTCACCTAGTGGACATAGTGATGCATCTGGTAGTGGATCAACTTCCGGTTCAAAGAAGGGCCGTGCATTGATTTGCAGTCCAACTCTTCAACAGTGAATCATCAGCGGTCTTTGAAAAGAAGCAATGTGTTTGTTGATTTGGATGAAATTGACATGAAGGAAGGAATACAAATACCCAAGATTTGGTTCAAGTCAAGATTGAACCTGAAGATTAGATCCAGCCCAACCACTCCATGGTTCCTATCATTTTGTTTCTTTATTTGGCATGATGCATTTTGCAAGAAATTTTTTTATTTTTGAATAAGTTGTTTCAAACAGTATGTTTGCTTTCTTATGAAAGCAATGGTTATTTTATAAGTATCATGGAGATGGAATTTGTTAATCAATTTTGCCACTTTTTGGCATTTTACTGATGTTTATTTGTAGTTACCATTTGATTCATTTCTCTTTGGATATTTTACAACATTTAATTACACATTTATGAAAAGTATGTTGAACAAAAACATAATGTTATTATGGTCATGACAACACCAATTCAGTATTTACATATGCAATAGCATCCTAATATTTTTGCAAACATGGTTAACATTGATGAGAATTTTTTAAAAACAAAACTTCATCTTTTAGATGTTATGTATGAAACTTCTTAAATTAAAAACAAACAAACTCAAATCATTTGACACTTTAGTGGCATACTAGAATATTTTTACTCAAATGAATCAAGTATAATAGAATTTTGTTGCACATGTAACAGTATCATTGATATTATTTGACACTTTAGGGGTGAATATGATTTTGGCAATTATCTTATAAAAGCACAATGCTTTTAATGGTTATGTGGGAACCAAAGCCCAGTGAAGTATAACAAACACTCTAAAAAGGTACTAAACCTAAGACTACCATCCAATTTCAAATGGGAAGTAACCCAAGTAAAGTGCTTGGTACAAAATGAAGTAAGCTCTTTAAACAATACTTACAAACACTCCTAAAGGGAATTAAGCTAATTAACAAATGACTACAAATATTACATCAACCATGAATTTGTAGTAGTTTAAAGTAGTTGATTCAACAACATTAGCAATAAGAACTAATTGTTAACATACGAAACATGTCGATAGCATATGGATAACACCTTAAACAGCTTAGGATAATAGACGGATGTCATTATATTGTATCCAGACATTATTAAACTTAACACATAACCAAACTAGAAAAGTCTTGATATTAAACATACGTTGAAAAGACACAAACCACTGAAGCCTTAAAACAAAAGACGAGTCTTCGCTTCAATACCCTTCATTCAACACATATCAAAGATTGGAACAAGCACAGGAAACTCGGGATCAACTGTCTCCACCAAATCTGTCATCACGTCAACCAGCTGGAAGTGTATCATTTTGTTTTTCCTGAAACGACATTGCGTGTTGATATGTTTCCATTTGTCCTTTGCAACCATGGTCGATGGTTCTTTCACCCTTCCGCCGGTCTTTTTGTGCCTTATAACTTCAAGGTCCACCGGAAACTCCATCCCACCATGGCGAACAATTGCGTTGTCAAACGTGTACAGTTCACTCTTCTCAACATACTTGGCAGGTACAGTCTATAGTCAAATATAAAACCACAACAAGCTCTTATTTTTAAGACAACTTAACCAAAACTTAAATATAGAAACACTCACATGCACTAACAATTATAGCTACTTACTAAATGGTTTCTATCTATGACATAGGCCAGCATTGGTGTGTAAAAACATGCATCTTCATTCCTGTGTCGATCATGGCCTTCCCAAATCATATGTGAAACATCCTTGGATCTATATTGCATTTTATTAACACGAAATATTAGAATTATGTAATTATATATATAATAAGGTACCATAAATAATGATAAAGTTGTTAACAATAGCGGAACATACCTTTGTCCAGGGGACCTAGACAGATAGGAAAAGCATCATTCAATTCTGTTCTCGGGATGTCTTCAAAGCCTAAACCAAGTCCATCCCTTCCAAAAGTAATCATGTTAATGACTGCACAACCAAGTTTTGTGAAAACCATTGGTTTCCTGGGTACCAGGTGTTGACTCTCAACAACAGTATTCCAGCCAACTCCATGAAACAAGTTTGCATAGATTTTTGGATGATCTGTTCCTCGAATATGAACACGACGATGGTTTACTGTTGCTAAATTCATTCCTCCCATCCGAATTTCATATTCGTTAGTCACTATATCTTGCAGGAAATATCCGGGAAGCAACTACACACAATTATAAATAATCAAAATATTTACACACTAAACAATACTTATAGCAACTTAACAAACCAAGTTAAAAAAAAAGATTAGTTCGTGTATGCTTCACCGCCCAAGATTCGCCCTAAAATACTAAGCATCTCATTTGCTTGTCGCCTATCTCCCTATTTCATCATATCCACCGCATTCAACACCAGCATGATTGTAGGTGGTTACGTAATAAGTATCTTCTTCTTCCTTGATAAAGTGTAACATTTCCACATTTGTGTACCTACTGTCTTCCACAAACTTGGCCCACTCATCTCCATATAATTTGTAATGGTTTTCTGACTTTTGTTTGATCCATACTTTGTGTTTTGTTCCACGGTTGTGTATTAAGTAAAGCCACGACGTTCCATTGTAGAAGCTTTTAGTGAACAGAGACGGTAAACGCTGACAACACAAACAAGGTATGTTAACACAAATAAGCCGTAAAAACGTTTATTTATATTTTACGATCTTCTAATGTTTTGTCGATAACAAACGTAAAATCATTTTAACGAAACAAATAAAATACGTAAATAGTTTGAGCCAATAGTTTTCTAACACACTTACGTTTTCACATAAAACACTAAAACAAGTATAAGTGATTTTATGATTTAGTAATACATATGTACAATAACTAGTGTTTACATATTGGGCAAATATATACATAACTAGTATGTATTATAAATGGGTAAAAACTACAACCCATGGTATTGACCCATACCCATTTGACTAGATGCATTGCACCCATTAGGTACATTGTATCTAATGAAATACCCATGGATCAACCCATAACCCATGACCCATGACCCATAACTAAAATACCCATGGGCAAATAGGAGTGTCCCACGGATCCCTAACATTACACTAGACGGATCCCTTGAGGGTGGGATCCGTGGGATCCGTGGAACAGTAGTTGTTTCTCCTCAATAAATAGTGAACCATTTATTCCTTATGGCTTGCCACTCTCACACATACTTTCCCCAACTATTGTAACTCTCTAACCACTGATCCTAAGGGATCTTTCTATGTAGTTTGTCTTTTGTTTTTGTGTGATTCTCTAGGTTCTTCTTAAAGATCACCACTTCTTGAAGATGTGCAAGCTCAAGTCCGTGAGTTGCCATGCTTCGTCATCATCAAGACTACTGAGGTTCTCTTGTTGATAGTTCTTTCTTCCTCCATAGAAGTGTTGTGTCGAAGGCATTAGTGAAGGATGCCGAAAGAGTCAAGATGAAAGCATTAGTGAAAGGTGTTTAACGTCTGTGTCAAAAGCATTAGTGAAGAATGCTAAAGGTGTCAAGACGAAGGCATTAGTGAAAGGTGCCAAGCGTTTGTGTCAAGGGAATTGGTGAAAGATGCCTAGGAATCAAATCAAGTGGCATTAATGAAGAATGCCGAGGTCGTATAATCGATGAGGTGCATCGTTATACAAATAGTGATAGTTTGTTTCCAAGGATGTTGATATCCTTGATGGTGTTGTAATAAGGAGTGGGTCTCCTTTGGGATTAGGTGTTGTGTAGTGTTGGGTAGTAGTTCCTCCATTGTAATGGAACTCGGTACTTAGCCTAGTACCGGATAAAGGGTAGGCGACGTTGTGGTAGGTGTGGTTCGCCTTGGTGAAAGAACCCGGTGGTTAGCCTAGTACTGGAAAAAGAGTAGGCGGCATTGTGAAGGCTTCTCCGCCATAAGGAGTTGGTGTCGTGTAGTGATTACGAACTCTCGAGTAGGTGACTCGGGGAGTGGAGTAGGGCAAGGAAGGCGTCCTTGTAGCCGAACTACTATAAATACTCGTGTCGTGGTTATGTGTTTCTTACTCTTTATCTTTCATTACGATTTTATTTATCTATCTATCAATGTCCAACATACACACATAAATAGATTAACCTAAGTTGATCTAAATATTTTAAAACGAATTTTTAATTGGTAAAACTATTCAACCCCCTTCTATTTTTCCACAATTGGCATAAGAGCTTCGTTACCAAGTTTCTTAGTGTATGTTGTACTTTAAAAACTTGATACGATCCGTGTATGTTTGAAAACTACAAAAAAGGAAATATTTTAATTTTTTTTTTCTTTCATGTTGGATATTGATAGATTATTCTAACATATTCGTTTCAAGAAATCTTCATGCTAGGATCTCTTCAAAACCTTCATTTCTATTCAAAGAATAATGAAGTCAACTTTCAAGAAAGAATCTAAAAGTAATCACAACCCACTTACTCTAAGTACAAATGATTACTTTAAGAGCTCATGAAGTATTTTTGGTCTCATGTCTTCACAAACCAAAATCAAGAGCATAGAGGTATGTTTACTCTTCATTAGCTAGCTTATATCTACATGAATATGTTAATACCATTCTTATTATAAATGCTAGTCTTTCAAAAAGTCTCCTTTCACCACTTTCCCGACTCACTCACCATCGAGAATAGTATTCCTTTTGATCTCGTCAAACTAACGCCGTCGTCACAAATGGATTCTCGATAATTAAATCCCGTTGACCAAACATTATTTATTTTATGTTTTTTACCCCAAAACTACTTTTGTTCCATAAGCTATTTTATAACTTATAACAAAAATATTGCCAAACACCTTTTTCTCTCTCACAGAGAGCGGATCCCTCTAGTTGTACTAGCCGATTCCTTATACAAGGGATCCGGGGAACAAATGAGATAGAAAAACTATACGCTTTTGAAAACCATTACTGATCATTTTCCCTCTCCCCACAAAACAAAAAAACGACTCAAGAACTGATTTCATCCTCATAGGACTCCATATCCTCAAGTACTCTTCTCTAGAACACCATTGTAAGTAATTACACTAACATATTCTAATTTTCATCATCCTCATCCTAGGGTTTATGGTTTCTCAATTTTTAATCAATTAATTTAATTAGGGTTTTCAAAATTGATCATTAAATAGGGCTTTCACACAACTAAGATTACATTGTGTTCACAACATTGTTAATACAAATCAAAACCATAAACCCATCTCAACAAATTTTGCCTAAATTGGAATATTTGTGTTTCTAGGACCAACCATGCCTAAAGCCACTCAACAAGACCATCATGATACCGTCCATTACCTCACCCATTACTATCGAAAAGAAGGATTGTCAAAAACCGACCGCAAAGTCTTCAAAAGACTTGAAAAATGACTTATCCACGAAGGTCGTGTAGTCAAGGAATGTTTCCTTGAAGATACCGACATTCGTCAAGTCTTCTCGGCAATCAACTTTGATTGTCTTCTTGACATTGATGAACAAATTTGTCCCGTTTTCATCTTTGAATTCTACAAAAGCATTAGAATCATTTGAAAAACCAATGATAGCATTTCAATCGCTTTCATCATCAATAAACAAAGCTTCACTCTACCTCTCAACACATTCGCTCAAATCCTTTGCATTCCTTGAGAATGAATTTGTATGTACTCTCAAGATTGGGAAATTTCCTATCAATTCTTTGCTCTTGATCCCAAACCAATATACCATACTCCTCTTGATGAACCTGAAACCGTTCGAGACACCATCTTCAAAATTAGAGCTGACCAATCCCGTCTCAACCAAACAAAAGCTCATTCACGTGATCCCTTTCAAATGGAACTTTTTGAAATGCACCCCATTTTTAGAAAATAGGAAGAAATTCTTAGGGAAAACATCATTAGCCTAGTCGGTAACAAGGATCATCCAAATGGTTGCCTTGTGCAAATGATTTATTGTCTAATTCACCAAAAGCCATTCAATCTCGCCTATTACTGGTGAAGAGAATGGCCGGGGTATTCAAAGTTGCCAACATGGTACTTCCATATGGTATGCTCCGAACACGACTTTGTAAGTATGTTAGTGCATTGCAACCATCTCCTATCAACGATGATCATTTCCTTTCCGATTACGTTATGGTACCTATTACCAAACAACCCCCTAAACGGTTCATGGTCAATGGAAGAAAACCTAAAGCTCTCTCGGACTCCTCGGACGGAGAAGAAGAAGAAGATGAAAAAGAAGAAGATGTCGACCCCGTAGCTAACATCGAATTGGAACCCTTTGATTACTATCAACAACTTCCAACTATTCCAAACGAGACCGCGGAATTCAAACAATTAAGGGGTATGATTCAAAACCTAGCTTACTACGTCACAAAGTCGGGAAAGAGGAAAAGAAAGGATTGACGAAAAAGACTATATGATTATGCTTGTTTTGAGACGTTTGATTGGTGTATGAATGATTATGTTTTAGCACGCTTGTTTGTGTTGTCTTGAATATTATTATTACTACCATTATCTATGATATGCTTTATGTGATAAACATGTTTATATTGCCGTTTAGTTTAATGGTTATTAGTGCATATTGCTTGGTGCAAAATCTGCATTTGCTGCTGTAATGGTTCTGATCTGCAGATGTCGGATCCCTAGTTTTAGCCTAGACGGATCCCTTCTCTGAGGGAACCGTGGGATCCGTGACTACAGATGAGCTATACAGATTTCCTTACATCAAAACAGATCACTAGATCACTTCACACTAGCCAAACATAAGACCTTAGAACTAACTAAGTCTTCTTCAAGCATTTGATAGCTTCACACTCACCCATAGCTTACCTAGGATCTAGTTCAAAGTACTTTTGATTTATCAACTCATCAAAACTCACCGTATTTCCGCTTCAATACTCATACATTGCTTTTCATATCTCAAAACACTTAGGTGGATATATTGATCAATTTTAGGAAATTGTTTCTAGCCATCCTTATCTCAAAACGGGTCAAAAACTAGTTTCTCAATTCTTTTAATTTTTGAGGATTTTTCAAACCCCATCTCAAGCTAACATCTGATCTCTAGGATCATTTATTGTAACTTGACACCATCAAAAATTTTAGTGCCATCCTTGAACACCCATTGGTGGTCATAAAGTCTCATTTTCCTTCCATAAAAGGCAATTATTAGATATATCACTCATTGCCCTTAATCATTCAAGTACACTTCCATTTAAGATACTTAGGAGGACTGAAACACTCAAAATGGTATAGGCTTTAGACCTTAGAAACATCATTTTTACCCTTTTCTAGCTGCTGAGAGCCGGATCCCTAGGATTAGCCTAGACGGATCCCTCAAAAGAAGGAACCGTGGGATCCGGGTGACAGATTATGTCAACTCTAGCTAAAACAATCATTTCAAGCCCATCTTGCTAACTTGAACACTCCACCTCATCTTAATTGAGTCCCTAGATCGTAAAATTAAGCGACTCTTGTGCATGCTAATCATCACATTCCTAAGAATCTTAGTGGCTTAAGTCTTAAATGCACCTGCCAAATTCTTCCCTTTATAAGTCATCTTGCTAGAATCCCTTAGTCATCAAACACAACATAATTCTCAGCAATTAGAAACATCTTCTTTAGTTATTTCATCATGAGGAAAGCTCCTAGTGCTAACTCATCCACCCAAGAACCACCCAAGAAACTTGCTCGGGTTATACACGAAGTTTCCTCAACCGAATCATCTCCGGTTAAGTCCACAAATGCTAGGATTTCCCCTACACCAACACAACCAATCAAACCAATCCCCAAGATAATTGTTCCCACAAAAATATCATCACCAAACTCTACAATTCCTACTAAACCAAACACACCCTTTTCAACCCAATCAACATCATTGGTGCCTAGAGCAATATCATTTACCACCTCAAAATGATCTCCACATTCCTACAACTTAGAAGACTTACCCCCTAGGCCATCTCATCCTCCACCATTACCGACACACTCTTCACTAAAGAAGATTGTACAACAAAACCAAAGTGTTGAATCAACACCTGCACCAATGTCAATCTCTCCATTTCCCTCTAATGGTCCATTTTGGATTATGAGGAGATATCAAAGTCAACCACCCGACCACATGGAAGTTGACACTTCCCTACCTCCACCATCAACCCTTGTTGAGCCACCACTTAATGTTCCTCCACAAATTCCTCCTTCATTTGAGGATCTTCACACTTCACTTGAACCTTCGCTTCAAGACGCTCAACCTTTACCACCATCCTTTCAAAACCATGACAAGGATTGCTATCATTGTCAACATGTTGAAAAGTTGATACATGAACTACGTGAAGAGCAACGTTTCATGTTTTATCACCTCCTCGAACGTTTCGATGAGGTCAACAAACCTAAACAACCATGAGCCTAAAGTCTCAAGCTTAACTTAGAACGTTTAGATATCCCATTTCATGTTTGATCATCCTTAAGCACGTGGTTGCTTCTTAAATTTAGGTCACCCATTAGTATTAAGTGGAATATGTATTACATGGCTAAATCATTCTATTAGTTTTAGAGATTTGTTGATCATCTCTTTGTTTTATTGAATGATAACTTATTTGCCATATTAGTTTAAGTATATGTTTGTTGTTTGTATACATATCTCACTCTCATATTAGCATTGTTTGGTATATCACCATTCTTTGAAAATCTGTCACCAGACAGACGGATCCCTGGAAATTGCCTAGATGGATCCCTCCAAGGAGGGAACCGTGGGATCCGTGCAACAGAAGAACAAAATTCTACTAACTTGAGTCTTATTTTCAGGAAATTATGCACAATATACTTTTTTTCTAACCTTTATTTTGTAGATTTTCAAATTACACATGAAGAACTTGACACCCTAAGCTAGGGGGAGCTTTGTGTCAAACCATACATTGCAAAATAATTTGCAACATAATCCTTATTTGGATTACACTTCATGACATCCCATTGAAAAGTTGTAATCTTCAAGGGGGAGCATTATTGTTAGGAATTAGAAATTCCAGGTATAAAAGAGTCGGTCGCCTCAAGTATATATATTCGTTAGAAAGCTCGTAGTCGTAGTTATTTTATGTTAAGTAGTATTTAGTTAAGTAACACCGTGGAGGACGGACGGGTCTTTACCTACTGTATGCCTGATCCATAGCCCGTTGTGTGGCATTTTATTGTAAGACTATAAATACTCTCTACCTCCCAAGGTAAAGAGTTGGAGCTCATAATAAGATTTTTCTTTCTCTCACTAAGTTCCCTAAACCTCTAACTTTCTCTCTCTAAAAACCTTCTTGTACGCCACTTGTGATTATGGTTTAGTGTGTTTGTGAAATCCAATATGTTACAATTGGTATCAGAGCCAGGTTAGATCATCTCTTACATATCTTTGGATTTCTAGTGGTTTTTAGGTGGTTTTTGAGTTTGAATAAGTTTAGTGGTTTTTGCATCATTTGGTTGATTTCTAGTGTTAAAGTTTGGATTTTGATTGTACTTTTGTGTTTAGAATCATCACAAGTGTTTAGGTTTTGATTTAGAAGGCTTGAATCATCGTGGTTGGACTGTTTTTGGATTGAAAAGTGGTGTTTATGTGTTTTTCATGCTTGCGACTTGAACCACGGATAAGTGTTCTTGCTAGCGACTTGCTTTGTTATTTGGTAGCGATTTGTAATTGAAGGTCTTAGCGAGTTGGATTAGCGACTTGTCTATTGAGACAAGCCGACAAAAAGTACACTTAGTGGATTCTCCACTACGGGTAGCGACTTGGTGTAAGTTAGCGACTTGTACTTTATATTGTTAGTGATTTGGTGTTAGCGAGTTGGTACCTAGCGAGTTGCTATTTAGCGACTTGACAAATTAGCGACTTAGTTCTTAGCGACTTGCTGTCAAAATTTTGCTAGCGACTTGGAGCTTAGCGAGTTGTTACTTAGCGACTTGGGATTATAGCGACTTGGCACTTAGCGACTTGGTTCAAGGTTTCCTAGCGACTTGGGTGATTGCTTAATATGGTTTTCTCTTGATTCAGTAAAATCCCGAGAAAGAATCTATTTCCCGGTTTAATCAGAGAGTTATAAAATCCCGTGTAATCTGTTAACATGTCTACCAACGTTCCTACTATCATCTCCACCGTTGCCGAGGATGTTCAAGAAGCTGGTTCAGATACTCGTCCACCTATGCTTGATAGAACTGACTACGACTCTTTGGCTCAAAGAATCAGATTGTATTGTCTTGAAAAGGAAAATGGGGTCAAAATTCTCAAATCGATTGATGAAGGACCGTATCGAGTTGAGACTACTAGGGACATAATTGATACAGCTGAAGATGGAACGATGATCTATGGAATAGACAGACCAAAGACGTATGATGAGCTCAATGATAAGGAGAAGAAGAGATTCGATGCTGATATCAGGGCTTCTAACATCATATTGCAAGGTCTTCCAAAAGACATCTACAAGCTTATCAATCACAACACTGAAGCAAAGGCTGTATGGGATAATGTCAAGATGCTTCTTTCTGGTTCTGAATTAACCATGGAAGACAGAGAATCACAACTCTATGATGAATTTGAGCACTTCAAGATGAAACCTGATGAGAGTGTCTATGAGTATTACGTGAGATTCCACAAAATCGTTAATGACATGAGGAACATCAGAATGACCATGCCTAACATTCAGCTGAACTCAAAGTTTGTAAACAACATGAATCCCGAATGGCACAAGTTTGTCACTTCTGTGAAGCTCACTAAAGGATTGAAGAATACGAATTATGAGCAACTGTATGCCTTCCTTCTTCAGAATGAGAGACATGCCATGTTTGAAAAGAGGATTCTTGAACAATTCAAAACATATCCAGGAGAGACAAGCTCATCAAATGATTCAACTGCCTTCTACTCAAACATTGGGATTACCACTAAAGCTTCACAAGTTATACCCATGGGTGATGGAACTCACAAACTCATTCTCGATCCAATGTTCAAACAAGCTGATGCTGATGCGTCTGTAGGAAACTTCATTAGTCAACTAGCTCTCATGATCAGTCAAAACATGAACACTCTCCTACACACCAACAACAACCTCAGAACAGCATCCAATCCACACAATCAAGCTACTGTCAGAGATGGGAAGGTTATGGTGCAGCCAGTCCAAGAAAGGCAGTACAATCAGAGAAGGGGTGGAGGCTATGGAGGAAATCAGAATCGGGGAAGGAATGGAAATCAGGGATAAGTCAAGACAGTTAAGTGTTACAACTGTGGTGGTGAGGGACACATTGCAAGGAATTGCACATCTCCAAAATGCCTCAGAATGCTGAATACTTCAGGGATAAGATGTTGCTAGTGCAAGCTCAGAACAATGGAGCAACCTTGGATGAAGAGGAGCTGCTGTTTCTTGCTGAAGGGAATGCTAAGACATATGATGCAGATGTGGATGAGCAACCTATTCAGGAGATTGGTCACAATCATCAGAATGCCTTTCAAGTCGCTGACTGTGATGCATACGACTCTGATGTTGATGATGGACCTACTGCACAAACAATTTTCATGGCTAGCATTTCTCCAATGGTCTCTCCTAAGGTCTCTACTTCACCACAAGTTGGACCATCCAAAGACAAAATCATCTCAGAGGTATTAAAATTATATGATGAAGTTGATGTGCAAAAGATACATAATGAAATACAATCAACTGAAATCATTGAGTCAGATATTGAAAATATGGGTAATATCAATGTTGTCCCATATGATCAATATATGAAACAAAGTGAAAGTGTGATTGTATCAAGTGATATATCTCCTGCAGTCAATGATGATTATGTCTGTGATGAATACACTGCATGTGCCCCTGATGATTCAGTTATCTCTGAACTTAATGCCTATAAAGAACGAGTTGCCATTTATGAACAACGTGCTAAGTTTGAGCTAAATACTCGTGAGCGAGGGTTGGATAACCAAATGTATACAATTATTAGAAAAAGTAATTTTAGAGAAGAAGTGTTAAAACAAGAGTTAAATTCCTTACGAGAAAAGCTTTCAAAAACTACTAAGCAAAAACAAGAACTTCAAGAAAATGTTAAAGTGCTTAAGCAGGAATTTCATGCCAAGGAATCAAAACTTTTGAATGATTTTTCTAATCTAAAAACTTTGAAGAACAAGCTTGAAAATAAGTTGTACGTACAAGGGAACACCATTCAGACTGCCCACATGATCACTAAGCATAGAGTCTTAAGCGATAAGCATAGCATTCCCCTAGTTGAGGAACCAAATCCAGAGGTCATTAAAAAGGCTAGAAATGCTCATAAGGTACTCTATGATGGCAATGAAATCCTTAAACCTAGACAGAAACCTAGTTGCGCTGAGTGCACTGAGGAAGATAATAAATCTGATGAAGTCACTAGGGAAAGGATGAACAAGAAGTTAGATGATCCAATATGTAAAGAGAAGAAAATAATTATCACACCCCATGATTACAAGAAGGAGAATTGGATTTCCTTAAAAAAATTTAAGCCTCAGACGTTGTTAACACCCGAACAAGTGTTCTGGAAAAAGGATTTAGATAAGCAAAAAGCAGAGAATCTTGTTGAAACGAACCCCCCCTTTAGGAAAATGCCTTCAGCGACTGTGTATCCTCCCAATACACCAATGCATTTAGTTCCTAGGACTATTGCCACTAAAAGCAAGACCTTAATCAGTCAATATGTTATTCTTCAACTATTTGTCGATTTTGAGAAAACTTGTAAGAAAAGGATCACACCCACTGGGATAACTGAAGGGAAAGGGGTTTTGAGCAAACAAAAGAATGCTATCTAACTGAGGTCATGCCTTTCTTCAAACTACTAAAAGATCATTTTGAGAGTCTTAAAAAGGGGATAAGTTCAGACATTAAAGGAATGGAAAAGGAATTTGATACAATGGTAGTTGAGGTTAGTGACTATGAGCGAGCATTAAAATATAATGAGATTGAGAGGAAAAACTTGCATACCTTGAATGAGAATCTTATTTCTGAATGTATTGCTCAAGATGTATTTTACATGCTACAATTGCTCCATTAATGCTTCTCAATTTCATGAATTATCAGTTGCTCTGAAAGTCTCCCATGATCGTGTCATTGAGCTTGAAAAGATTAATTCGAAACTTAATGAGAAAATTGATCAGGATGATCACGATAATTTGGTAAAGCATCTTTCTAAACTAGAAGTTGAACATTTTGATTTACAACTAAAATATCAACATCTAAAAGAAAATGTTAAAACCTCAAATTTCAAGACTTCCTTGGATGCTCCTGAATTTGATGCAGTTTTTGAAATTAGCAAACGTGATGAACAGATTCGAGCTCATTGTAACACGATCAAAAAGTTGAAAGTCCAAATCTCTCAATTGAAGGGTGAAAAGAACAATGTGACTGGATCCCAAATGCCTCCTCCTTTAGATTCTCAGTACTCTCAAACTTTTCATCTTCAAAACTTGGTAAATGCCTTACAAAAGGAAAACGAGATTTTTCTAGAAGAAAATGAAAAAGTTAAACGACACTTTAAAGAGTTATATGATTCAATGAAAGTCACTCGTGACCAAAACAACGAAAAAATAACGTCTTTACAAAAGGAAATTGAGAATCTGAGAAGTCAGGAAAATGGGAAACTGCCACTTGTTTTTAATAAGAATGTTGTTTCAAATTCACCCTTAGACTGCAAATACACTGTGACGGTTAAATATATTCCTCCTCATCTTAGGAATAATGAACCTGCATTTCATGACTATTGTGCTCACCTTAAGGATAGTCTAGAATGTCTCCGTGAGATTGTTGAAGAGGATTTCATTAATAAACCTCTTGATAGAGAAATTAGGTTTGCTTGCCTCCAGGCCAAACGATCTCAAGAGCTGCTTGAATGTGTAATTTCAACATGTCCAAAATCCTTAGGTGCAAAAGGCAAAGCTGTGAAGCCTTGTTCTATGCCTAGTGCCAAGCAGGAAATCCGTTCTATGCCCAGTCTTAAGAAAGTAAACACTAATGTGCCTTCAAGTAGTTCGATTCCGATATGTTAGTGCTAAGAAAGTGAACTTTAGTGTGCCAGCAAATAGCTCAAATCACAGTCTTAAGAAAGTAAACACTAATGTGCCTTCTAGTAGTTCAGATCCTTGCACATCAAGTTCAGGGAATGCAAAATTAGATCAACCAAATAATGTTCCCATTCCCTCTACAGGAGTAATCAGTGACATTAAAGCAAGCAGGTCAAAGTCTCAAGACAATACAAGGAATGATAGGACCTTGCAAGCTAAGAATGTGCATTGGAAGAGAGTAGAAGACCAATCTAGGAACTTTAAGCTTGAGTTGAATAAAACAAATCATGTTGATTCTAGTATTAGCCATAGGCGTACTGTAATTAATTCGAATTCTGATACTATTTGCAAACCTTGTAATGATGTCTGCTTGGATTCTGTTGCTAATCATGAATGTGGTGTGAATGCTTTTTCTAATGCTATCAAAGGCCTAGTTAAAGTTGTTAATGCTAATAATCATGCAAAGAAGGCAAAAAGGCAAAAACAAAAGACTGTTAGAAAATAGTGGAAACCCACAGGAAGAACATTTATAAAGATAGGTTATTATTGGATACCTTTTGGCCATAAGAATAATCAGTTTTGCCCTCAAACTACTAAGACTATGCCCACTAGAAAATGGATGCCTACTGGTAGAACTATTCCCTTAAGAAGTGAACATACTTTGAATAGGTTAAATACAGACACCAGCATTGCATCTGTTCCCAATGATTTCATTGCTTCTACTTCTGATATGGATGTTTCTATTTCTGATGTGGGTGTTCCAATTACTGTTACTAACCAAGTGGAACCCATTCTTGCATGGGGATCCCAATTATCCAGTTATCCATTCTTGTCTGTGTTCAACTGCAGATCGTCCAAATCGTTCTGTGGTACTTGGACTCAGGCTGTTCCAAGCATATGACTGGAGACCGGTCACGGCTCATGAACTTCGTGAGCAAATTCATTGGGACAGTTAGATTCGGGAATGATTATTTCGGTGCAATTAAGGGTTATGGAGATTATGTTGTTGGAAAAAGTGTTATCTCCAGGGTATATTATGTGGAAGGTCTTGGTCATAACCTGTTCTCTGTTGGTCAATTCTGTGATTCTGATCTAGAAGTAGCTTTCAGAAAACATACATATTTAGTTAGAGAACTTGATGGTAAGGAACTTTTAAGAGGAACACGTGGTTCAAACCTATACACCATCTCTATCGAAGATATGATGAAGTCTTCTCCAATTTGCTTGTTGTCAAAGGCTTCAAAAACAAAGTCATGGTTATGGCATCGTCGTCTCAATCACTTGAACTTCGGCACCATCAATGATCTCTCCAGAAAGGACTTAGTTGTAGGTTTACCTAGACTTAAGTATGAAAAGGATCATCTTTGTTCAGCATGCCAATTGGGAAAAAGCAAGAAGTATAACCATAAACCCAATCCTACAAACTCAGTCTCAGAAGTTCTTCATACAATTCACATGGACTTATGTGGACCCATGAGAGTGCAAAATATCTTTGGAAAGAAATATGTGTTAGTTGTGGTTGATGATTTCTCTAGATTCACCTGGGTAAAGTTCCTAAGGTCAAAGGATGAAACTCCAGATATCATCATTAAACTCATCAAACAGCTGCAGGTTCGTCTTAACAAAACGGTCAGAATCATTCGAACAGACAATGGAACTGAGTTTGTTAACAAACAACTTAGTGAGTTTTATGAAAGTATTGGAATCAGTCATCAAAGAAGTGTTCCTCGAACTCCTCAACAGAACGGTGTAGTTGAAAGACGAAATCGAACTCTTGTGGAAGCCGCAAGGACAATGCTGATTTACTCAAAGGTTCCAATGTTTCTCTGGGGTGAAGCCATCGCCACTGCATGCTACACCCAAAATCGATCTCTGATTCACACTGCTCATGGAAAAACTCCATATGAACTTGTTCACAACAGAAAACCTAATCTCTCATTCCTTCGTGTGTTTGGTGCATTGTGTTATCCAACTAATGAGGGCCAAGATTTAGGCAAACTTAAAGCTAAAGCAGACATTGGAGTATTTGTAGGATATGCACCAAACAGAAAAGGATACCGAATCTACAACAAGAGAACTCGAAACATCATGGAAACAATTCACGTTACGTTTGATGAGCTGACCGGTCAAATGGTTCCTGGACAATCCAGTTCAGGACCCGCACTTCAAAGCAGTCCCATTGGTTCATCTCTTGTACCAAACTCCTCATCAGCATCTCCATATGTACCTCCCTCATAAGATGATTTAAAGAAACTGTTTGATCCAATGTTTAATGAACAATTTGAGCCAAGTAACAATGATATGACAATTCAATCAATAGAGGCTGCTTCTATCCCTGTCAATGATATTAACCCTTCAACTTCTATGTCATTAAGCCAAGAAGCGCTGCTGGACCAATCTATTTCATCAACAAATCTTCAATCATCAAGTGTACATCATGGAAATGCTTCTGATTCACAGGATGAAGTCAATCCCTTTGCTACTCCCGAAGATGCTCAATTTGAAAATATATTTGCTCCTGAATCATCATCTGAACCATCTTCTACAGGAGACATCGACTCTGCTACTTCAGTCCCTCAACAACAGCCACATGAACACCTCAGAAAATGGACTCACGATCATCCATTAGACAACATCATTGGAAATCCCTCTCGTCCAGTATCCACACGGAAACAACTTGCAACCGATGCCTTATGGTGCTTCTTCAACTCCGTACTCTCTAAGATCGAACCAAAAGATGTTAAAACCGCCATGAATGAAGACAATTGGTTCAATGCCATGCAAGAAGAATTTCATGAGTTTGATCGTCTCGATGTATGGGAATTAGTACCTGCTCCAGATTGTGCTATGATCATTGCTCTCAAGTGGATCTTTAAAGTAAAGCTTGATGAGCATGGCGATGTTTTAAAGAATAAGGCTAGATTGGTAGCAAAAGGATACCGTCAGGAGGAGGGCATAGACTTTGAAGAATCATTTGCTCCAGTGGCTCGAATTGAGGCAATCAGAATATTCTTGGCTAATGCTGCAAGTAAGAACATGGTAGTCTATCAGATGGATGTAAAGACGGCATTTCTGAACGGAGATCTTAAAGAAGTCGTCTACGTCAGCCAACCTGAAGGCTTTGTGAATCCAGAGCATCCTACTCACATTTATCGTTTGAAGAAATCTCTTTACGGTTTAAAGCAAGCTCCAAGGGCATGGTATGATGCGCTATCAAAGTTTCTTCTATATATCGGATTCAGCAAAGGAGCAGTTGATCCTACTCTGCTCACCAGGAAGTCAGGCAAACATTTAATTCACGTTCAAATTTATGTTGATGATATCATCTTTGCCTCGACTGACCCCAATGAATGTGATTGTTTTTCAAAAGAAATGGGTTCCAAATTTCAAATGTCAATGATGGGACAAATGTCATTTTTCTTGGGATTACAAATTTCACAAAGTCCCAGAGGCATTTTCATAAATCAATCTAAATATGCAAATGAGATTTTAAAGAAATTTGGATTTGATTCAAGTGACCCGTTGACACTCCCATGATTGAACGAACCAAGCTTGATGAGGACCACTCAGGGATCATGGTAGACCAAACAAAATATCGTAGCATGATCGTATCCCTGATGTACCTCACAGCCAGTAGACCTGATATTCTGTTTGCTGTATGCATGTGTGCTAGATACCAGGCTAAACCTACCAAAAAGCACCTTGAAGCGGTTAAACGGGTCTTTCGGTACCTCCAAGGAACCATCAACATGGGACTTTGGTACCCGAAGGACACCGGTATGTCACTAACAAAGATATGCGATGCAGATCATGCAGGGTGTCATGATACTCGTCGAAGTATGTCCGGAGGAGCTCAATTTTGGGTGATAAGCTTGTGAGCTGGTCTTCAAAAAGCAAATGAGTACTTCTATTTCCTCTACAGAGGCTGAATACATAGCCATGTCATCTTGTTGTGCTCAAATCCTTTGGATGAGATCCCAATTATCGGACTATGGCTTTGAATTCAACAAAATCCCTCTGTATTGTGATAATAAAAGCGCTATTGCTCTCTCATGCAACAATGTTCAACACTCAAGAGCAAAGCATATCGACATTCGACATCATTTCATCAGGGAACAAGTGGAAAAAGGTGTGGTGGAACTCTATTTTGTGAGGACTGAATACCGTTAGCAGACATCTTCACCAAAGCTCTTCCAAGAGAACGTTTTGAGTTTATTCTTCCACGACTTGGCTTGAAAAGCCTTCAACCTAAAACACTCAAACGTCTTCAGGAGGAAGACGAGGAGTAAAGGTCTTTCTTCATCTATCTCTTGTAAATATTTATTCGTAAAACAAAATACAAAATTATAAAATCTTCAAAAATCAAATAGAAAAATATAAAACTTTCTAAAATCCATAAAAATTTAAAAAAACTTGAAAATTCCAAAAAATATTGTCTTTTTATCATATTTTTCTCGATTCGAAAAATATCTACGGTTTTTGTGCTGTCATTCAAAAATGACACGGGACTTTAGATGTTGTTCGAATGTTCATATTTAAATTAAAAAAAAAATCAAAATCAAAAATTATTTTTGGGAGAAAGTAAAACTATGGTTTATTGTCATTTCAGGCAATAACCCGCTCTTTAAAGAAAGAACAGAGCCATGCTTTAAATTGGTTTTCAAATCTCATGCTCTGATTCTATAAAACAATCACCTACTATCTAATGAAAACTAATTGCTTTGAAAATTTACTCGGACTCAATTTTTGAAAATCATCTGTACTTAACAGTTGTCAAAAATATCTATCTCTCGATCAAAAACTTATGTCATTGATTGAGGGGGAGAATGATTTTTCAAATTAAATCAAAAAGTGTATTTTTCAAACAATGGTACCAGACCTTGGTTACTATTATGTTTTCCAAAGATAATCAGACATGTTTAATCAATGGAGTTTAAAGTCTCATAATTCGATCCTTATCAGTTAAAACGTTTTCATAATCTAGTCACAATTCTCCTTAAAAGCTTTCTAAATCAATTTAAATCTACAGAGATCACAAATCTCAATGATTTGATAATTGTGATCGGGGGAGAATTTGTGATTTAAATTGGATTTAAACTGATGATTCGGCAAATGGTTTGCAAATGGTTTTATAAGGATGTACAAGTTATCATCCCCGCATATGACAAACGATTTCAAATTTTCCATGCACATGTTGAGGGGGAGCATTTATCTTAAAACACAAAGATTTGAAACATGATCAATGTGCAGGTTCTCTTTTGTATGTGCAATAACTCTTTCAAACCTCGAGGCACATATTGAGGGGGAGCAAACTTGTGAAAACCTCATCCTTCCAAAATGCTTTATCTACTTGATTTGATAAAGGAAGTTATGTTGATATCTTTTAGAAAATAGAAATCACAGAAGTTAATTCTTCCTCTTGCCTCCGTGTGCTAAACGATTTCAAATACATGATGCACATGTTGAGGGGGATCTCTCTTTCTAAAAATATCAAAAACAATTCAGGTGCAAAATGCTTTGATAACAATTCAGGTGCAAAATGCTTTGATAAAAGATCACATGCATCTGGATTGATTTTCAAATGGTTTTCAATTGGTTCCAATGATAGATGAACAATACCAAATAGACCGACCAACTTTACTTTATGTATGATGATATAAGGATGATAAGGTTAGGTATTTGTTCCCATGATCCGCCAGAACCGGAGGGATCTACCCAGGGACTATCCACTAGTTAGTGTAGAGTTCTTAGGTATGATGATAAAAGGAGAAAAGTGAGATATGGGAAGAGTGCGGACTGAGACTGAGCTAGTACTGGAACAAACCCAACAAGGTTCTAGTTATGAGGTCTCGGTAAGCACTGAAGGGGTTGAAGAATGAAAAAGAATTAAATGTGAAAAAAAGGGGTGAAAACAAATAGCCCTCCATTTATTCAACCTTAGGGCAGAAACCGGGTTCAATTCATATACTACTGATGGCAACACCGGTATTGAAGACAAGACGTCATGGACCCAGTGACGCACTGCACTTAACTTCCCAAGCTACTCAAGTTCCTCTTAAAAGGTCTTGTTTCATTCTCACAGGGAACCGACATTATCTATCGACTTTCTCTTAGAGATTGTTGATATTGAAGAAGGAGACCCTCTCCCTAGTTTCCGATATAGGAATCCAAATATGCACAAATTGAGTCTAGAGCCACGAGATCATCAATAAATCTCATTAGGACACGTTCAATGAAGACTCTCTGTTTCACACAATGTGGAAAGAGAGATTATATCTTGAGTCCTTCGCAGTATCCTTGTGGTATTGCCAGAACATCTGAGTGATATGCAATCATATTCACAATGAAGATGGAAAGCCTTATGGAGCCTACATCAAACAAGCTCCTGGTGGGTGGCATGTGAGATTTATTCTATAGATCAACCATGTGACAACTGAATAGAAACAATGGGGCGATTCAATCTTTTGAATCAATCCTGGTTCAGGTTATGGATTGACGGATACCTTTGAAAAACCGGTCGTTATGCTCAAAAACTCTTTTCTCTAGCACATCGACCGTGTACGAATATTTCAAATTAAAAGGTGTTTACGATTGATAATTGATTTTCATTAAAACCTTCGTTGTATTGCAAAAACAATTTCTATTGAGCGATACACGATTGTTTTTCAAATCTCTTTTCATAAATCAGTGAATCTCTATTCGCTGATTCACTCACTCCGTGTTGTCTTCTTTGAGACGTTCCGGTTTGAGAACGGCTAGAGCAGCTGCGAAACCCTGTCAAGGAAATTCTTCAGAATTATACCTGATCACAGGCAGTACTTGTACTGATCAACGGGGAACCGTGGGCCGTGTACCTCAATTCGACGAAAGTGGACAAAGACACTCTCGTGCACTTTATTGCTAACTGTTGTATGCAGGTACGCCCCGACGTTTGCAGCTGATCAGAATGGAGCGGTCAATCCATAGCCGCATGCTCACACTACACATTCATTTCTAAAGAAATCATGATTAGTGCATCAATGACTCTGATATTATCACTCCATGCTTCTGTACGCCTGCCAATATCATGAATCAACGAAAGCTTCCGCTACTCAGATGAGAAGAAATCATGATCCAGAATGTGAGCATGTCGGTCCAAATGTCACAACATCACATAACATCAACACCACAAAGGAAGAGTCAGAGATTTAATGTGGCTGATGATCTCAAAGCTGGCTCAAATCTCATTATCACGTGGATCAGTAAAAGACCTCCACTTGGATTAACCAAACATGCAATGTGATGAATCAATGACTACGAGCTACTGAACAATGAACATGAACAAGAACTCAAGAACAATCTCAATGTTATATCCGTTTGTTTTCTATGTAATTTTAATGGGTGTTTGAGGTGACCTCCCTTAGGGGGAGATTGTTAGGAATTAGAAATTCCAGGTATAAAAGAGTCGGTCGCCTCAAGTATATATATTCGTTAGAAAGCTCGTAGTCGTAGTTATTTTATGTTAAGTAGTATTTAGTTAAGTAACACCGTGGAGGACGGACGGGTCTTTACCCACTGTATGCCTGATCCACAGCCCGTTGTGTGGCGTTTTATTGTAAGACTATAAATACTCTCTACCTCCCAAGGTAGAGAGTTGGAGCTCATAATAAGATTTTTCTTTCTCTCACTAAGTTCCCTAAACCTCTAACTTTCTCTCTCTAAGAACCTTCTTGTACGCCACTTGTGATTATGGTTTAGTGTGTTTGTGAAATCCAATATGTTACAATTTTCGTCACAAGGACGAAACCATTTGCAAACAAAGTTGCAATGCATTAGCTTATTAGTTTTTATTTACTTGACGCCCTCATTAAGGGATGGACTCGTCAAGGGGGAGTTAAGACGAGAACTATTCCCGCCACTTGCTCTCTTTACATTTTTTTTTCTCTTTTACATGTTTTTCTTAAAACAATGTGTTAGTTTCTTTTCGACACTCTTTTTGTTTCGACAAAAAGGGGGAGAAGAGAGTAAAAACTCCAATTTGAACTTTTACGAATTTTAGTTTTTCCTTAAAATAATTTTATGTTTTGTCATCAACAAAAAGGGGGAGATTGTTAATACAAATAAGCCATAAAAACGTTTATTTATATTTTACGATCTTCTAATGTTTTGTCGATAACAAACGTAAAATCATTTTATCGAAACAAATAAAATACGTAAATAGTTTGAGCCAATAGTTTTCTAACACACTTACGTTTTCACATAAAACACTAAAACAAGTATAAGTGATTTTAAGATTTAGTAATACATATGTACAATAACTAGTGTTTACATATTGGGCAAATATATACATAACTAGTATGTATTATAAATGGGTAAAAACTACAACCCATGGTATTGACCCATACCCATTTGACTAGATGCATTGCACCTATTAGGTACATTGTATCTAATGAAATACCCATGGATCAACCCATAACCCATGACCCATGACCCATAACTAAAATACCCATGGGCAAATAGGAGCGTCCCACGGATCCCTAACATTACACTAGACGGATCCCTTGAGGGTGGGATCCGTGGAACAGTAGTTGTTTCTCCTCTATAAATAGTGAGCAATTTCTTCCTTATGGCTTGCCACTCTCACACATACTTTCCCCAAGTATTGTAACTTTCTAACCACTGATCCTAAGGTATCTTTCTATGTAGTTTGTCTTTTATTTTTGTGTGATTCTCCAGGTTTCTCTTAAAGGCGAGATCACCACTTCTTGAAGTCGAGCAAGCTCAAGTCCATGAGTTTCCATGCTTCGTCATCATCAAGACTTCTGAGGTTCTCTTGTTGATAGTTCTTTCTTCCTCCATAGAAGTGTTGTGTCGAAGGCATTAGTGAAGGAAGCCGAAAGAGTCAAGACGAAAGTATTAGTGAGAGGTGCTCAATGTCCGTGTCAAAAGCATTAGTGAAGAATGCTAAAGATGTCAAGATGAAGGCATTAGTGAAAGGTGCCAAGCGTTTGTGTCAAGGGAATTGGTGAAAAATGCCTAGGAATCAAATCAAGTGGCATTAGTGAAGAATGCCATGGTCGTATAATCGATGAGGTGCATCGTTATACAAATAGTGATAGTTTGTTTCCAAGGATGTTGATATCCTTGATGGTGTTGTAATAAGGAGTGGGTATCCTTTGGGATTAGGTGTTGTGTAGTGTTGGGTAGTAGTTCCTCCGTTGTAATGGAACTCGGTACTTAGCCTAGTACCGGATAAAGGGTAGGCGACGTTGTGGTAGGTGTGGTTCGCCTTGGTGAAAGAACCCGGTGGTTAGCCTAGTATCGGACAAAGAGTAGGCGACGTTGTGAAGGCTTCTCAGCCATAAGGAGTTGGTGTCGTGTAGTGATTACGAAATCTCGAGTAGGTGACTCGGGGAGTGGAGTAGGGCAAGGAAGGTGTCCTTGTAGCCGAACCACTATAAATACTCGTGTCGTGGTTATGTGCTTCTTACTCTTTATCTTTCATTACAATTTTATTTATCTATCTATCAATGTCTAACATACACACATAAATAGATTGACATAAGTTGATCTAAATATTTTAAAACGAAGTTTTAATTGGTAAATCTATTCAACCCCCCCCCCCTTCTAACAATATACAACTTTTAAATTATGACCTTATGCGCATACATGACTTTCCGCAAACTTTGCTTTGTTTACATCAAAAACAAATTGAAGACTCATCCTGTCAAATCATCTTTAACATAAATAATATATTAGCTAAATGACTCATTTAGTAATAACAATCAAAACAAATTTAACCAATCAGTGTCTATGCATAACACAAATATCAAAACAATGATCAATTTTAAAACATATGAATCACTTTACAAATATAAATTTGCATATCGTATATCATTAATACACAAATGGTTTACGTTGACTCACTATATTCCTTAGCTGAGTATCTTTATACCTTTATAAAAGTTATACACTAACACTACACTTTATTTTTTCCGTAAACTTTCGACTATATGATTTCACCTAATAATCATAGCATATATAGCATCTAACAAAATAATGGAGGCGATGGTGTCTTATTGGCTTAACTAACTTTATAACATAACATATACCATGGATCATATAGTCAACATATATTAGCTAAATGAGTGATTTAGTAACAACAATCAAAACAAATATAAGCAAGTGATCTTTTCATACACCATAGATTATTAATCTTTACTTATATGCTTGAAGACTTTTATCCATATCTAATAGAGTTTATACAAACTACAAAACAAAAAATCTTTCAAGTTAAGTCTTTTTTATCAAATAACAAACCGCATATCCTAAGCAACTAGCTATGTATCAACATACTATAAATCACTACAATCGTAAAGCATAAGAATCAACCTAAACCCTAAACCGTTATTGTTGATTATATTATAGTTGTCATTCTTACTTACATGCAGATCAAAAGAAAATCAACAATAAAATTTTTCGATTTTTTTCATTTTAGATCATTACCTGTTCTTGGTACTAACTTTGCAACAGTGCTTGCTTCTCAATCAATGAGGTGTGTGTGAGATTTCATCTACCACCGTTACATTTACCAAGGCAAAGTTGATATTTTTAAGATGCAACAATCATTACCTTTGAAAAATACATGCTTAATATAAATGCCATTTTTTTTAAGTATCTTTATTATCTTTGTATACAATTGAAAAACCATTGACCCAATGTTAGACCATTGTATATCAATAAATCATAAAATAGGCAACCCAATGTATAACATTTTGCAAACAAATTTCGTGTTACTTACACAAACATACTTGCCTAACCATGTACAATAGTCTTATTAACACAAGAGTATTTTAATGTAATATTTTGTTTCTAACTATATTTAAGCATGTAGAATAGTCTTCTTAACTATTATAATTACAACTTCTTACAAGATCAATCCAGATACATAATATGGATACAAATTAGTTGATAATATAGATCATCCAGATACATAATATTATGTCTGTGGCAATTTCAAACCATACTGAAATATTACGTCCCAAACATACGACACATTAACTTATATCCGCCTTACGACAACGGTTAATCAAAACACTATTGTCAACTTCACAACCACCCAGAAATTATACATAAAGCACCAAATAAAACAAGTCATTAAAGATGTTCCAATCCTTCATCATAACATTTTCGGCTGAGACAGTACCAAAATACGTCCAATACCCAAAGCAGCTTCTTCTAACACATATAGAACAATGGAATCATCACTGGTTTATGTGCATCAACCGTTTGAGCATCATCTTTGACCATCCTCATCAGTTTGAACCTTACCGTTTTGTCTTTCTCCCACTCACACCTCTTCTCAATGGTCTTCCAATTAGTCTTTATGGTGACATGATTTTTGCTATTTGGCCTGTCGGAATGTTTTTCCCAATCCACGGTCACATAGAAAGATTCATCATGGTGTATCAGAAGTGCGTTGTGGAACTTATACATTTCATAAGGCCCCGCAAAATGATGTGGTATGGTCTGCATTCAACAAATGAATGTCGAATAGGCAATATAAGTAAAGACATCTACTATTCACAAAAAGATGATACTATAAATGAATATCGAAACATGTTTGCATGAAAAATACCATACGCTTACCAGCCGACCTCTTCCAGTTACGTAATCCAGAACATCTTGATAAAAGCAGTCTTTCTCATCATCATGGTCGGAGTGATTAAACCAGTCACATTTATGTTTCATGCGAGGATCTACAATTTGAAGATTCCAATGACATTATAAGATGCAACTATATTATTTAAAATCTTTAAAAATGACTAAACACATGTTTTTAAGAATTAAAATGTAATAAACATACCTTTGTCTATTTGGCTTCTTTTGAACGGAGTATCTTCGTTCAAGATTACACGCGGTAGCTTCTCCAAACGCATTCCTAAGCCAACATCAGAAAATGAGATCATCGAGACAGTAGCTTCCTCAATTTTAGTGAACACCATACACGATCCAACTTTCAGGCCTTCCAAAAAAACCAGTAAATCTCCTCCCGTTCCACTAAAAACATGACCTTCCGTGTTACCAGGAAGATCAATGCGACGCTGTGCGACGGTCGCAGTCACCAGGCCACCCACCTTAACTCTCACTCTGTTAATTTGTGGCAGAAATTGATGAGGAAGGAGCTGCATAACGAGTTAATATAATGTTGCTATTTGTTAGTATCTATTAAACAGAGTTTATACAATTTTCATTAAACTATGACCATCAATATATGACTGTTGAAGTACTTACATCTGACTGGTCAAGGTTTCCCAAACATCCAAAGCATCTTCTTTGACGATTTCCTATATCAGGATTCAAATATCCACCAATTTCAGCACCAGCATTGTCATAAGCAGTGACATAGTACATGTCTTCTCCTTGACGAATGAAGTGTAGTATTGCCACGTTCCGGTAATGGCTGTTATCAATAAATTTCTTCCATTCATTCGATTGCAGGGCATAACGGTTACCGGTTACTTTCTTGAGCCATACTTTGTGCATTGTACATCTGTTGTTAATTAAATATAACCATCTTACTGGTCAAGGTTTCCCAAACATCCAAAGCATCTTCTTTGACGATTTCCTATATCAGGATTCAAATATCCACCAATTTCAGCACCAGCATTGTCATAAGCAGTGACATAGTACATGTCTTCTCCTTGACGAATGAAGTGTAGTATTGCCACGTTCCGGTAATGGCTGTCATCAATAAATTTCTTCCATTCATTCGATTGCAGGGCATAACGGTTACCGGTTACTTTCTTGAGCCATACTTTGTGCATTGTACATCTGTTGTTAATTAAATATAACCATCTGCTGCCTGTGTACAGCTCATCCGTAAACACACTTGGTAGAATCTGCATTCAAAAACGTATTACGTAAATTTATTTTCAGTTTCGTGATATCCATATTTGTAAATTTAGTATGATATCTATTATAAGTAACAATTGTTACAAATTACCTGCAGTGTTCGAAAGTTTTGTGTGTTCGCCTCCACGATAAATTCAGTGGTCATTCTACTTAATCAAAAAATAAACGTGTATTAGAAGGAAGTTACATATTTTCAAAAACTTAGCAAAGCTACATGTTTGTTTCAATAACCCATTTTAACCTACAATGTTATTTTCGAATATTGCCCTTTTAATCTAAATAACTGTTTTTGTATTCATTAACAAAGCAGGCTACTAACAAAATTATTATTCGGTCATATTGAAAGTATATTATTTTTAGTTTTCCGCATGAAATATAAATTTCAAACCGTTATCATAGTGCAACATGATTTACGAAATCTATATGCCCACATCGTATGGTACTTTATCTATCTTCCTTTCATCGTATTAACGCATAAATTTACTGCCTTTTACTTTATGAATAACTATATGAAAGCTTATCCTAAGTTATGTCATCTAATGACTTAATCAAGCTCATCTAAAGAAAACCTAACTAACAATACAAATTATTTTTACTTCACAATACCATATGACACATCTAACACCAATAACATAATCCTTAACTCATGAAACATGTATCATTAACTGATGATACTAATAAGAAATTTAATTTCGCCACTAATTGATCATCATTCAATAGATCTTTTGCTTGAACTAAAATTATATCTTTCAATAAACAAGTTGTTCTAAACAAATCATAATCTCAACCAAAATATCTTTACTCATATTACTAAATTGACCGTACATATATATTTAAGCCAATATCTTAACTTATCAATTGATCGTGCCTATTATTTCTAGAAAACCCTGTTTTTCAATATCGCAGGCTGCAATATCATAAGTAACTTCTTTAACTTTACAAGTCTATTACACATGCATACTGAATCGGCACATTATTTGGTCAGTTTCAAGATAATCTAGATCTTTATTCTAAAAACGAGGTAATCATTCAAATATTGAAATACCAAGTAATAGTGTTACCAACAACAACAAAATAAAAAATTAAAAAAAAATAACATAAGAGGCACCTAACCTGTTCTTGAGATAGTGTGCTCGAGAAGAAAGTAGATGTGATGTGTAGTGAACGAAAAGTCTTTGGTCTATAAATGAAACTTAAATCATAGCAGTAATATTTGTATACACGAATATCAACTAATTTTTGCAATGATGATATGCATTGATAGAAGCAATATATTTTCTTTTGGGTATTATGTACCATTGTTTTAAAACATACACTAATAACGCTAATACATATTTTAAAATGTATTTTAACTTAAAAAATGATGGGTAATCTACAAATAGAATACAAATTCCATAATCCATTCGTAAAATATTGTGAACGTCAAAGTTATAAGTTTCGTATAATCACATTATGGTGATTATTGAAGTAGTTATGTTTAAACGAATATGAAAATGAGATAAAAAGAAAACGAAGTAAGCAAACATGTTCCATTCATATACCAGCTAAACAATGAGATAATACATTAGTTATACGACATGTGTTTATGTTTAGTATGTGATTATGTTACTGGATAGAAGTTTATGTTTAGATAAGAGCATCTCCAATGTTTGCGCTAAATGTGTTTTTTTGGACGAATGAAGTGCCAAAATGTATAAAAAAAGTTTCATCAACGTTGACACTATCTTTAATACTCCTACTAATTTAGTGACGTGAATAGTAAAACAGTATATAGACAGCTACACTATATATTACCTTTATACTATTCAGCTTATTTAAACTCAACATATTTGTTAAACGTTGATACTTAAACTACAAAAAAATAAAAAACGAACATATATAAACTATATTGTTTTAAGTCTCTGAAAAATACGTTTATAAACAAGCCACAAAATCCTTTTTCTACACTATATTTAGTTTACTAACATATTTAAAATATATACTGCTAGATTAGTTTACTAACATAGTGTTATATAATATTGTTCATTGCCATCTAAGGCCAGCCTAACTACGGCATTACAAAACACCCAAAAGATTATTCAAACATGCATAACACAGGATTGTTTAACAGACATGAAACACGGGAATCTGCTCCTCCTCTTCTCCATCTAAATCTGTTAGCAGATACATGTACTTGAAGCGTATCATCTTATCATACCCAAATCGACATTCCGCAGCAAACTCACTCCATGCACCGAATACGTTGATATGATTTGTCCTTTCTGGGTCCTCCTTGTGAAACTCCATCTTGACAGTCATTCTGTATTCAACATTTTGGTTTCTCAACAAGGCATGAGTGTATGTGTGCATTGGATGGTAAGCCAAGAAGTCTGTCGGTATTGTCTGCAATGTATTAAGAATAACATATAATACTAAATACTTATTTAAAGACGCAAATCGTAAAAGTAAATATATAAAAATACTACTTACCAGACGTTGCATAACGACTATGTTAATACAAATAAACCGTAAAAACGTTTATTAATATTTTGCGATCTCTTTGTGTTTTGTTGATAACAAACGTAATGTTATCTTAAGTCAAATTTTAAGGATACATGTTATTTTTGCAAAGCATTTACATATAGCCATTTAAATACAAAAATGTAATAATTAAGCATTTGTTGTAATAGTTTATTAGGATGGGTAAAAACCATAACCCATGGACCATAACCCATGGATCTTAAACCCATACCAATGAAGACTTGATACAATGTATACTTAGATACATTGAATCTAGAGAAAACCCATGGACCAACCCATAACCCATGACCCATAACCAAAAAACCCATGGGCAAAGAGGAGCGTACCACGGATCCCTAGGATTACACTAGCCGGATCCCAAGTGGAAGGGATCCGTGGGATCCGTGGAACAGAGGAGAAATTTGCCTATAAATAGAGAGCCATTTCTTCATTCTAACTCACCCCTCTTCTTACTAAATCTCTCATACACTCTCATTCTCTTCTAACATATAGATCACTTGATCTAGAGAGTTGTTCTTCTTTCTTTCTATTTGTGATCCTCATATAGGTCCTTCTCTAAGGCGAGATCACGAGCATTCTACAAGTCATCCAAGCAAGGGGTCCTTGATTGATTTGTCACTCCGCAAGATTTCTGTAGCGAAGATCTTGTATTTGATATTTCACATATTTGTTGTGTAATAGTTGTGTTGGTTTGGTCCACCGTGCTACGGACTCGGTATCTAGCTTTGTACCGGAAAAAGTGTAAGCAACGTTGTGAAGGCTTCTCCGCCAAGTGAAGGAGTTTGTTGACATAGTGCTTGAACTCTCGAGTAGGTGACTCGGGGAGTGGAGTAGGGCAAGGAAGGTGACCTTGTAGCCGAACCACTATAAATCGGTTGTGTCATTTCTATCCCTTAACTTTATCTATTTGCTTGCATTATCATTAGATCTATACGTTCTCAACATCCATACGATTTCACATAATATCGAATCTAAAAGTTTTTGAAATCAACTTAAAATCGGCAAAACTATTCAACCCCCTTCTAGTTTTCCACAATTGGTATCAAGAGCTAAGTTTATAAAAGTTTTAAAATAAAATTGTATTTTAAAAACTTTTCGATCACTATGGGTTCTGAAAATTATAAGGAAGGGCAATCTATGCAACGACCACCACTACTTGAAACTAATGGTTTTATATATTGGAAAAATAGATTCGAAACATATGTGAAGTCTAAAGATATTGATCTTTGGTACATTATTGTTGAAGGTGATTTTGAGGCTACCTCAAATGATGATAAAGGAAATTTAGTTCACATACCTCATGATAAACTAAATGATGAAATGAAGAAAAAGCTTTCTAAAAATAGTGAAGCAAAAATGGTTTTATATAATGCTTTACCGAAAAAGGAATTCGAAAGAATTTCTATGCTTAAAACCTCTAAAGAAATTTGGAATTCTTTAGTTGTAACTCATCAAGGCAACCAACAAGTTAAAAATAATAAAATTGATTTATTTGTTCAACAATATGAACAATTTTCAATATCGGATGAGGAAACTATAGATCATTCATTTGCTAACTTTAACACTATTATTACATCTTTACAGGCACTTGATGAATCTTTTTCTAGCCGTAACCATGTTAGGAGATATCTAAGGTCACTTCCATCGAAGTGGAGATCCAAGGTGACGGCAATCGAAGAGTCAAAAGATTTGACAATCCTCACCCTCGATGAACTCATAGGCAACCTAAAAGTCTACGAGCTTGTCCTTGCTAAAGATTCCGAAGCCTCAAAGGTGAAAGAGAAACACAAATCTCTTGCCCTTAAAGCCAAAAAGGCTTCGAGCGATGAGGAGAACTCATCTTCGAGTAGTGACGACGAAGAGTATGCTATGGCGGTAAGGGACTTTAAAAAGTTCTTTAGAAGAAAGGGTAGATACGTCAAACAACCGTATGATGATAAGAAAGGCTTTCGGAAAAGCAAAGAGGACGAGAAGCCAAAGGATGATCGTACTTGCTTTAAGTGTGGGGACCCAAACCACTTTATTAGTAAGTGTCCCAAACGGGATGATCAAAAGGCGTTCGTGAGCGGCACGTGGGGAATGAGCGACGAGGAGGATGAAGAAATTTGTCTTATGGCAAATGACGAGGTATGTCCTAAATACTATAGTAGCTCATCACTTGATGACGACTCATTGCATAATGAATATGATAAACTATGCAATATTAGCTTAAAACTAGTTAACAAAAACAAGCTTTTAAAGAGTCAAAATAAACATTTAGATAAAGAAGTCATAGAATTAAAAGCAAAACTAAAACGTTTAGAGAAAGGTAAAATAGCAAGTGGTGAATGTGAAATTTGCGTTCAACTTCAAACACTAGTGGATCACTTAGATTCTAAAATTGCTAGAATGAGCACGAACACTTTAGATACAATACTCGATAGCGTTAAAACTGGTAACAATCAAAAGGGTCTAGGTAGTCAACAACTTGATCCATCAACTAGTGAAAGTAAAGAAACAAAATTTGTTAAAGAACTAGAAAAACCAGCCACTGTTGTGGCGGATCCCACGGATCCCCTAAAAAGGGAACCGGCTAGTGTAGAAAAAGGGATCCGTGGATCTGCTGTAGCAAACAGTAGCAATAACGTAGCTTCTTCATCTAGAACTGAGTTTGTCATAGTTAATAAGAAGAAACCAAATCATGTCACCACTAGACAACCACCTCCTAAATATAATCCTACTTTTGCAAGAAACAAAGCTCCATCTTTTTCAAAACCTAACTCATTTAGGAGACCTAATAACGTTTACCCGAAAAGTAACCATCAAATGGGATGGAATCAAAACATGCAAAACGGTTTTCCTTTTCAAAACTTTGTTCCATGGAATGCATACTCATCTTATCCATACATGTCTAACATGAATGGAATGTTTAACACTAATGGACCCATGAACAAATGGGGACCAAACTTTTGAGTTTATTATTGTTTTAGGTGTGCTTAAAGGTCGACCTAGAACCCGATGAATGGGTCAAGGATAGCGGGTGCACAAGGCACATGACCGGGAATAGGGATCTATTCTCCACATATGAATCCATTAATGGAGGTAATGTGGTGTTTGGAAATAGCAAAAGTAGAATCATCGGTAAAGGTACGATTTCTAACAAATCTCTAACCATTAACGATGTGTGTCACGTAGAAAACCTAAACTTTAATCTCTTAAGTATAGGACAAATATGTGATAAAAAGTGCACTTAAAAATGGCATAACCATAGGAAGAGGAATTAGGAAACATGGAGTCTATGTCATTAAAATCGGTAATGAACCTAAAGACAAATTATGTCTTACCTCTATGGATGATACTTCGACCTTATGGCATCGAAGATTGGGTCACGCCAGCATGCGACTTCTTCAATCGCTATCATCCAAAGATCTAGTAAGAGATCTACCTAAGTTAAAATATGAACATCATTTTTGTGATGCTTGTAATATAGGAAAACAAGCTCATTCGAGTCATAAAGCTAAAAACATGGTGTCCACAACTAAGTGTCTAGAATTACTACATATGGATTTATTTGGTCCATCCGCTATCCAAAGTTATGGAGGCAACTACTACACTTTGGTAATAGTGGATGACTACTCTAGGTATACATGGACAAAAATTTTAAAGAACAAAACGGAAACCTTTAACTATTTTGAAATATTAAGCAAAAAATCCAAAGACAACTAGGAAGTCCCATAGTGTCTATTAGGACGGATCATGGTAGGGAATTCGATAATGAAGTGCAATTCGGAGCTTTTTGTGAGGCTAATGGTATTACTCACAACTTCTCGGCTCCATGCACTCCACAATCGAATGGGGTAGTAGAAAGAAAGAATAGAACTCTACAAGAAATGAGTCGAACCATGCTTAATGAACAATCCATACCTCAAAAATTTTGGTGTAATGCCGTTGATACTTCAACGTATATACTCAATCGAGTCTTGATTAGACCAATCTTAGGAAAAACTCCATATGAGTTACTTCGAGGCAAAAAGCCTACGTTAAATCACTTTAGAGTCTTTGGTAGTAAATGTTTTATTCTTAACACTAAAGATTACCTTACAAAATTTGATCCTAAATCAACCGAAGGTATCTTTTTAGGTTATTCACCAAATAGCAAAGCTTACGTCATATTAAACAAAGAAACAATGAAGGTAGAAGAGTCATTAAATATAAAATTTGATGAAAGTCCACCAAAACCCTCTCCACCTCTTGTCGATGACGAGATTATAGAAAGTGAAGCCATAGTAATAAAGAAGAAGATAAGTGAAGAAGAAGAACCTCTAAATGATGAAATAGTAAACATTAAAGAGTCCAAAGATCACCCCGTAGATAAAGTCATAGGAAAACTAAACGAACGAACATTAAGATCTCAAGTTCAAAACCAAAGTAGCTTGTTTTGTTTCGTTTCAACCTTAGAACCTAAGAATACACAAGAAGCCATAAAAGACGAAAGTTGGGTAATGGCTATGCAAGAAGAACTAAATCAATTTGTTTCTAATGATGTTTGGACACTTGTCCCTCCACCTAGTAATCAAACCATAATAGGAACCAAATGGGTTTATAAAACAAATTAGATGCAAACGGAGTAGTGTCTAGAAACAAGGCTAGACTCGTTGCTCAAGGGTATAACCAACAAGAGGGAATAGACTTTGATGAGACCTACGCCCCCGTGGCTAGATTAGAGTCTATAAGAATACTTCTTGCGTATGCTTGTGCTAATGATCTAAAGCTTTATCAAATGGATGTCAAAAGTGCTTTTCTAAATGGTGTCATAAATGAAGAAGTATATGTAGCTCAACCTCCGGGCTTCATTGATTTTGAAAAACCCAAACATGTGTATAAATTAAAGAAAGCCCTTTATGGTCTTAAACAAGCTCCAAAAGCTTGGTATGATAGACTCAAGTCATTTCTAGTTAAACACAACTACACCATGGGGTTAGTTGACAACACACTTTTACTAAGAAAAGAGAGTCACATATAATCATAGTACAAATATATGTAGATGATATTATATTCGGATCCACTTGTCAAGACATGTGTGATGATTACTCTAAAATCATGCATGACGAGTTCGAGATGAGTATGATGGGAGAACTTAGTTTCTTTCTTGGTCTACAAATAAAACAAGTAGAAGATGGTATCTTCTTTAATCAATCTAAGTACATCAAGGAGATGTTAAAGAAATTCGGTCTAGAAGAGTCAAAACCAATTAGGACTCCAATGTCATCCGACACCAAACTCACAAAAGACGAGGACGGAGAATCCGTAGATAATACTAAATATCGTGGCATGATAGGTAGCCTTCTCTACCTCACGGCAAGTAGGCCGGATATCATGTTTAGTGTTTGCTTATGTGCTAGGTTTCAAGAAGACCCCAAAAATCACACCTAGAAGCCGTAAAAGGATATTTAGATATATTAAGGGTACAACACAATTAGGATTATGGTATCCTAAGGGCACGGGAGTAGAAACAATTGTATATGCAGATTCTGACCATGCAGGTGATTACGTTGATAGAAAAAGTACAAGTGGGGTATGTACTTTTATGGGATGTTGTTTAACATCATGGTTTTCTAAGAAACAAACGGCACTTGCAATATCAACAACCGAAGCCGAGTACGTCTTCGCCGGCAAAGCATGCCAACAAGCACTACGGATGAAACAAGCATTAGTAGACTACGACATCCATCTAAGCAACATAGCCATCCTATGTGACAACAAAGGTGCAATCGATCTAAGCAAGAATCCGGTATTGCATTCTCGCACAAAGCATATAGAGATTCGTCATCACTTCCTAAGAGACAATGTTCAAAAGGGGAACATCTCTATTGAGAAGGTAGCATCCGAAGACAACATAGCCGACGTCCTCACCAAACCGTTGAAGCGGGAACAATTCAACCTACTTCGTCTTGGTCTTGGTCTAATGGAACAAACGTCGTAATTTAATTGACTCTACAAGGTATGTAAACACTAGCCTTCTTCTTTCTGAGTCTAGGATTTCTATTTCACGCACAACTCACAAACAATACGGGAATTTTCAAAACCCAAGATGAGTTTTTACACTTATAGTTTTCTTATTTTTTTAAGCCTACTTTTCACAATGTTTTCTAAAAGGATGATACCTTCCCGTATCAATTTCACAAAAGCAATTTCTCACGTCTAGGACAAATCGCTTTTTCATTATTAATACAAAGTAAAAACCCGTTTTCATTGCATCTCATGTCTTTTGAATGCTAAAGGGGACACATAACTAATATGTGTTTTCGGGTACATTCATTTAAGCAACAATGAATTAGGAGCATTGATAACACAAAATTACGTACTCATGTACTAAATATGTGTTTTCGGGTTATCTCAATAGGATGCTTTTACACTTCTAGTTTATTTTCTATTCCTTTTAAGAGTCGAGATAACCGAAAATCCAAATAGTTTGCATATAGGCACACACTAGGCAAAAATGTTTCCAAAAAGAAAATTTTGTGCTGCCTGAATCACCAGACCCACGGATCCCAGCCTTTATGCTGGACGGATCCCTCAAGGGAAGGATCCGTGGGATCCGTGTAACAGTAAGCTTTTTCAACTTCTATTTTTTTTACTTTGGATGAAAAATCCACATTTGCTTCATTTTTGGGAGTATGCTCTTTAATGCTTGTGTTCTCATAATCACATGCCTTGAATTCATATCTAATCATTAGATTTTAATCCACATTTTGGGTCAAGCATTCATTACAATGCTTTGTTTTTCCATATATATAACTCCCAAAATGCTTGCATACTCCATCTCCTTCTCACAAACACACTTCATCATGTCATCCAAAAACCCTTTAGGAGAATCATCTAGTACAAACAATCATGATATCCAAACCTTTGTACTTCTACCATCCAAAATACCACAATCAAATGCTAGGATATCCACACGGATTAGTATCCGATCTTGTTGTTTAGCAAAACCAACCTCAAATGGTTCATCCTCAATAAATAACTCACCACAAGATGCTTCCATTATAGCACCACCCTCATCACCAACAAGTACACCAACTTCATAACCACCTAAAATAACTCTTTTGGAACTCCTTAAGACTCCAACAAGATCTAACCAACCTAAAGAAAAAGAATTAGTCTTTTCAACACCCCCACATCTCCAAATACTATCTTTCAAGATCATGAAACATCACCACCATTAGCTCCCATCACATTACAAGAACATCTAGGTTCTTTTCCACCACCATTTATTAACATTCCGGATTGTGATCCATATTTTCCTATTTTTCCACCACAACTTCCGCAAAACTCAAATCAAAACAACCCGGAAAACTTCCGCACTCATTACCCACATCATTTACATTGTGAACATTGCCAATCCACTAGGGAAATTGCAATAGAAGTTAGGGAAGAAATGCGTTTCAAACTAAACCTCATCCTTGATCGCATCAATACCATTACTCATCAAAATCTCCATCCATAACCTTATGCAAGCATGGAAGGAATCACTACTACTACTTTTTTACTTTTAGTATTATTTTTCTTTTGAAGTCATTTTCAAGAACAAGTCTTGTTCTTATTTTTACATGCTTGTAAGTGGCATACATACCACTACAATTTGCTGTTTTATTACAAGGCCTTGTTTACATACCTTGGCTCCTAATCTTGATTCTCGACAACCACAAGATTATATAAGCATGTTACTAACCTTTCTTTTTTATAGGAATTTTTATTTTTTCTTCTCTTGACGCCCCAAACAAGGGGGAGCTACCGTCAAGGGGAGTTAGGAGTTTGTTTATTTCTTCCAAGGGTTAACTTTTTGTTTCGACAAAAGGGGGAGAAGAAGTAAAACTTAGGGCTTTCAAAACATACATCTAATTTTAAGTTTTACTCATCATAACATTATGTTTTGTCATCAACAAAAGGGGGAGATTGTTAATACAAATAAACCGTAAAATGTTTATTAATATTTTGCGATCTCTTTGTGTTTTGTTGATAACAAATGTAATGTTATCTTAAGTCAAATTTTAAGGATACATGTTATTTTTGTAAAGCATTTACATATAGCCATTTAAATACAAAAATGTAATAATTAAGCATTTGTTGTAATAGTTTATTAGGATGGGTAAAAACCATAACCCATGGATCTTAAACCCATACCAATGAAGACTTGATACAATGTATACTTAGATACATTGAATCTAGAGAAAACCCATGGACCAACCCATAACCCATGACCGATAACCAAAAAACCCATGGGCAAAGAGGAGCGTACCACGGATCCCTAGGATTACACTAGCCGGATCCCAAGTGGAAGGGATCCGTGGAACAGAGGAGAAATTTGCCTATAAATAGAGAGCCATTTCTTCATTCTAACTCACCCCTCTTCTTACTAAATCTCTCATACACTCTCATTCTCTTCTAACATATAGATCACTTGATATAGAGAGTTGTTCTTCTTTCTTTCTATTTGTGATCCTCATATAGGTCCTTCTCTAAGGCGAGATCACGAGCATTCTACAAGTCATCCAAGCAAGGGGTCCTTGATTGATTTGTCACTCCACAAGATTTCCGTAGCGAAGATCTTGTATTTGATATTTCACATATTTGTTGTGTAATAGTTGTGTTGGTTTGGTCCACCGTGCTACGGACTCGGTATCTAGCTTTGTACTGGAAAAAGTGTAAGCAACGTTGTGAAGGCTTCTCCGCCAAGTGAAGGAGTTTGTTGACATAGTGCTTGAACTCTCGAGTAGGTGAATCGGGGAGTGGAGTAGGGCAAGGAAGGTGACCTTGTAGCCGAACCACTATAAATCGGTTGTGTCATTTCTATCCCTTAACTTTATCTATTTGCTTGCATTATCATTAGATCTATACGTTCTCAACATCCATACGATTTCACATAATATCGAAACTAAAAGTTTTTGAAATCAACTTAAAATCGGCAAAACTATTCAACCCCCCCTTCTAGTTTTCCACAGACTATATAAGAGAACCTCTTATAGAATACATCACGGAATTCACCAAAATGTTCAGTATGTCTCGGCCAGCGACACAGGTGATACATTCTGTCGTCATCTACAGAAAAGGTTAACATATTTAGGATCAATAACTGATTTGTATGTCAATACAAGATATTCAATGATTATCATAACAAAACCGTAGGATATGTTATTTGTAAACACCTTAAATCACTCAAAAGCAATTTCTGAATAATCACCAATACATTTTTGCATATAATCAACCGCTCAAGCATGTACGTATGATACTACGTCAAATAGGGTTAAATTAGTTTTTCCCATATCATTAAAAGTAATATTATAACTAAGTATATCGTCACAAGTTATAACGCAAACAATTAAGTTTATATGAGTATAACGAAATAGATATCGCACCTATGTCTTTAGGAGGTATTGGAGGTTGGTTCATATTCAGTCGTGTTGCTCCAAAGAAATGCATCACAGTATGTTGACTCCCATCATTATTAAAAGCCATCATCCAAAATTCAGTATTCACATATTTTGTGAAAACGAGATGCATTCCAGGTTGCAAATGAAAAGTTGTTTGAATTTCATCCCAAGATTGCTGTAACAGTTCATAGTCGTTACCAACGTTAACCCCATTCACTTGAACACGACTGACAGGAACTATAAACCTGTGACCTTCAACATTAATAGCAATATTCCCTGTTTGTCCTAGCCCAGTTAAGAAAGCTCCTGGAAATTTCTGAAAACAAAGGTTACATTTGTTAAAATTCAAAATAGTTACTATATATCCAAAGATCAAAATGCTAATTAATACATTAGTAGAATAAAAAAGTAATGATATGCAAAATTTAACTACAAAATATAATACCTGAGCCCTAAATGATGATGCCCAAACACGACTATGGAACCGTTTATAACGTCCCTCTATCCCTTCGTATCATCTGAATTCCTCCCCATGACCATCATACCCCGTCACATAGTATGTATCATCTCGTTCCTGTATAAAGTGCAACAACGTAACACGCTGTCCGATATTATCTATTGCAAATTCAGTCCATTTGTTCCCCTTCAGTTTAAATGGCCGATTGTGTGCTTTCACTATCTTAGCTTTCACACGAATCCTATTTGTGCTTATCAAGTACACATGTTTGTTCCCATTATATCCATCCTCCCAAAAGATTTCAGGTAGATCCTGAAACAAATTTATTCCATTTTATATCATTTTAAATAGATTACAATTGTAAAATTAGATATGTCATTGTCAAGAATTACATGTGATTTCGGAAAGGTTCTATGGTCAAGCCAAACAACAAATTCAAATGGCATCTTACTACAAAAAGACAGAAACATGTTTATATACCAAATCAGCAAAAAATGTCCATATCAGTAACTACAAAACACTTTCTTAATAAACAGATGTAAAACACATGTATTTTGAAAGCACCTAACATATACTTTTTTAGTATGATCGTTATGTACTTAATAAATATCATATGGAACCTTAGTACAAAAAGAATGAAACATGTTATTAGAGCAAATAAACAAACAATGGGCAAATCAGTAACTGCATATTAGTTTTCGTTATAAAAAGATGTAAACACAATTTTGGTATAAGCACATAACATATACTATTTTTAGTATCATGATTATCTATCTAATGAATATAAAATGCCTCTTTACTACAAAAACAATGATATTGTTATTAGACCAAAATAAACATACGATGCTCAGATCATTTACTACAAATCTGTTTGGTATAAACAGATGTAAACATGACATTTGAAATCACTCACAAATTAGTTATTTTTAGCATGATGTTTTTGTACTTATGCCATATCAGATGGCATACTACTACAAACACCATCAAACCACTTTGTAGTAAAGAATCAATTTACATTGGGCTAATCACTAACTACAAATCAAGTTTGTTACAAATACATGTAGACAATTCTCTTCAAAACACGTAATATCCAATTTTTTTGTACGCTGCTTTTGTACTAAAACATCATCATAAGCATCGCTTTCTCAAATCCTACAATATAATAAACTTGGTGGTCTATGTATGTAACTTCCATTCATTGTTTTAATCAGGAACTACAAATGACTTTCTTTATAAAGAGTTGTAAACACCGATTTTTTTAAGCACAAAACATGTACTATTGTATATTTTGATGGTTACGTACTTAACCAATATCAAATGCTAACTTCATTACAGGTTTACATGAAACATTTTATTATACCAAGTCAACATACAATGTGACAATCAATAACTACTATACAATTCAGTTTTGACACAAAGATATGTACAAAAGTTCATTTTCAAGAAAGTAACATCTTCTATTTTAATCATCATGTTTATGTACGGCATCCTACTACAAAACAATGAAACTTGTTTTTTCACTAAATCAAGTTACAATTGCCAAATCAGTTACCTCTTAAATATATGTAAACACTTCACTTGAAAGCAACTAACATCTACTATTTTAGTATCATGCTTGTGTACTTAATCAGTATCATAACCATCCATTTCCAAAATCATACCCTATCGGATACTTTTTATCCCATATGTATGTCAAATATCATTATCAATCAACAGTCTAATTAAATATGCATAAAAAATCACATTAATCCCAATCAAATAACTTAGATAAGAAATACTTACTTAATCACACTCTATTATCACCTAAAAAAGTATATGTTAACTTATTTTTAACCATATAACATACAAAACTTTTTTTAGGGCTCATTGCAATCGATCACTGTTCATATGAACTTGAAGAAAAAAAATTAAACATGCAAAGCAACATTACGAGGACACCATAACATTTGGATGATCAATCGCTATCAAACTTAAACTTACAGAGTTTTTGATTGTTTGGGTAGTTAGGGGTAAAAGATAATGACTAACCTTGAGATTGGGAAGATGATTAGGTTGTAAATTTGGGTAGTGTGCCGTAATGATTATATTTGCCAAGTTACACTCTACCAAAGATTTTTTTTCATGTAATCTTTTGAATACGGGTTAATTACATCCAAGTATATAATCCGGGTTGTGGGCTTGTGGGCATCTCATGGGCCTATTTAGTTTAAACTAACAATGTCCCTTTTAACATATAAGTGGTTCAAGTTTAGATACATTTCATTAGTAATTACTAATTACTAATTAATTACATTCCATGTTTGGCTTACATATTTATACAAAGTGTATTTTTCTGCACTAATTCATCTCATTAATTCTGATTTTAGGTTACCAATTTTCATGTTATCAAATCAACATCAAATCTGTTTTTCACAAACAAAGCATTTTAATGAAATTTCTTTGAACATTATTCCATGAGAAAGAAAGACAAGGACCATCATTATCCAAACAACATGTATCAACATGTTAATGAATCGATTGGTGTACAAGATAATTGCTTTGACACAATCAAAAATGCCTATCCAACAATATCATCTCCAACAAGGTGTTATATCACAACAATTTGAATACAAAATTTCATGTCAATGCTTCTTTATCTCATGGTATGTTAGCTAATTTATGACAAGTGATTATTAGTTTACTTATTTCACAATATGTTTCATTCATCATTTCATTATTCTTATTATTTACAAAAATTATTAAACCAATTATTTGCAGATCATCATGAGGCACGAAACAATGATAAGTCTAATAGGTTAGATTAAACATTCAATGAGAACGTGTTATTGTTCAACCATTTGCCATTTATGTCCAGGTTTTGTTCAAAAAACTAAATTATTAAATACAATACAGTTGACATTTTGTATTTCGTAATGTCAGAACTAGTACCACAATTCAAGTGTATTTGTTCAATTGTGCATATTACTATAATGTTTGATTAATGTTGGTTCAATCGACTATTGTTTTATTCACATGTCTTTTTTTTATATAATAAACTAATTTGAATTTTTCATACAACTTAAGTACTTTTATTTCAATAATCCATTTATATTAGTATTCGCAATGTTATTCTAACTATGATTAGTAATGTTTAAATGAAGCTAGCCCGGCCATCGGCCGGGTTATGAAGCTAATATATATATATATAAATATATATATATATATATATATATATATATATATATATATATATATAAAGGCCATACGTAATTGGAGCTTGTACAAATTCAATTAAGGCTATACGTAATTAGAACTTGTCCCAACGAAACTAACTTTTTACTTATTCAAAAAAATGAACTTGACAAATTCAATTAATTTGTGAATGTGAATTCATAAAATGCTAATTGGAACTTGCTTTTCTAATTTATTTTCCATCTCTAACTAATTTATTTTAAATGTAATACATAAAAATTCTTTAAATTAATAAATTATTAATTTATCAATATAATAATATCTTGTTAAATTAATAAAATATCTCGGTCCCAACATCATTAATTTATAGAGGTTTTACTGTATTTGGGAATGCTCATTCATATTTTTACCCATAAATTGGATGTTTTGGTTGCTTATTGAAAGTGTTACTGCTGGGATGTTTGGTATAACTAATTTTCTTATTGATTCACTTAATAAAATTGATACTAGACAAAACCGTGCATTAGTTTTAAAATACCTTTTGATAAGAATCATCGAAAAACATATACGACAAAAATTTCGCCAGGCTGCAATGCGGCCGGCAGGCGCCATCCTGGTTCTATTATATTTATTAGTCATTATTGTTATTGGATTACTAGGATCTTATGTGTGGCATGGGCTTGGCCCAATGTTTTGCCAAAGTATTCGTCAAGCTACTAAGGGTGCGTTTGGTATCCCAATCCAATACATCTAAAGAGGTACGAATGGATCTTTCATAGGCGATAAGGTGAGAGACCCACCACTTCTATCAAACACATACTCATTGTCATTCATGACAACATACCAAACGCACCCTGATTGTATATATGTTTGGTTATCTTTTATATAATAAAGGAACTACATCATTTTGGAGTGATTTTGCCAATTCATTCTTATTAAAAAACAATTGGGCCAATAGGAGAGCTCGATTTCGTCACGTAAGCAAAATCGTGTGATGTGATTGGTTAATACAAGTCAAAATAAAATTGATTTTAGTCAAACTTTAATAAATTTGGTGGAGAAATTTGGTTGATAAAAAAACACACAAAAATATAGGTGTCAAATTTGTGAAAATAAAAACTTAAAAAAAGATGGGATAATTAATAAAACTTTAGTGGTTGAATTTTTAAAAATTATATAGAGTTAAGTGTAATATTATAAGCCTTCATGTTTTTTAATAATTTTGGATTATAAACAAATACACCATTATACTTTATATCTTAAAAAATACAATGTATATGTTGTTTTAAAATAACAACATATAAATTTGCATAAGATTATAAGTATCTTTTTTACTATATACGTTCAATAAGGAACCAAAAATTTCATTTTTAAAAGTTTAACGCATGCGGACACGAGTTTACATTAAATACGGCTAAATTACTGAAAACGGGAATATAATTATCAAATTGTAAGCACGGGTTACTTTAATATAAAAATAAATATACGAGATTGTACTTATAACAATGACTCGTGTAATTATTATTTGCATCATGTGTACAACATAATATCAGTAGTGAAATTTAAATAACAACATCAACATCTTTGTCAGCTAAATAAAATTAAATCTTGAGTTACCTAACAGAAATTTTTACAAATATTTTACCAAATTCTAATGGATATTAATCCATAATGAAAAACGCGTGCATAAGTATTAGTTGTACTTATATCACAATTTTCATGGGCAAATTCTTATATGTGTATATACTGAACTAAAATGCTAAATAAATTTGATTTATGTGTAAACTTCGTGGGTGCACGAAACTTATAACTATATAATTATATGCAATTACCTTTAAAGACACAATATTCAGTATTAGTACAGAATAATTTTTTTATCAAAACCCCGTGCGTGCACGGGTATTATAACTAGTGATTAAAATGTCATTTACTTTAATGATACTTTATCATTTCACTTTAATTTGAGATATTTTAGTCATTTAATTTTGAGCCAGGGACGATATCCTCACCAGTTCTGATATAAATGACGTATACATTTTAAAAAATGTAGTTACTATACCTGCAACTTGAACATATCTTTTATATAATAAAGGAATTACATCATTTTGGAGTGATTTTGTCAATTCATTCTGTTGGGTTCAGTAAATACCCAAACCCCTTAAGTCTAGGATTTGAATAGAAAATACCCTAAGTGTTGTCCCTTAAACACTAACAAGTCACTGAGCGCATAGTCTCTCAGTGAGCTATCTTCAGGATACTCAGTAAGAGACAAAGAAGAAGTCTCTCTACTCAGTAAGGCGGAACTTAAGGGGTGAAGAATGAGTCAAGAAGAAGATGGTGGATTTAGTGAGTGATGACAATAACTCACTGAATCCCGAAACTCCTCACCAACTACTTACACTGAAGACAAAGTGAAGTTGAAGACTGAAGGCAATGAAGACTGAAGAATGAGCGGGACAAGGCGGGATAAGTTTGAATAGATAAGACGAAGTCCTTATCAACCAAAGTCAACTTTCCCTAAATGGCTAACTATCAGGCTCAGTGTCATCACTGACTAGAAGAAAGCAACCTTGTGACTTACCAAATATAGCCTTTGTAAACAGAGACAAAATACATCAGTATTTTGTCTTATGTAACTTGTCAGTTTGTCCTCTAGGAAAGAGTTAAAAACCATACTTGTATAAATAGCATAAGAGTTGGAGTGGAAGATTTTAAGCTTGTGATAATTGTAAAACACACACACACAAGCCATCTTTCACTCCTCCAGATACAACTCTATCCCTGAGATAGCTCAGTGGTTCCTTGTAGTTGTGCTCAGATTTAGCCTGAGCTTAGTGAGGAGTTATTACACTTTGCCATTTCAATCCCAAGTGCTATTCCGCAAGTACTTGGGTAATGTATTCTTTTTGATTTATTTCTAATAAAGAATATTAAGTTGAAAATTATTCAGTGTGTTTTTACTTGCATTATTTTCAGTCATTACTCACAATCTGTTTACTTAATACTTTAAACTGTTTTATACGATTGTGAAACGAGAACAACAAGTGGTATCCGAGCAGGCTGATTATAAAACTTTTTTTAAGCCGCTCAAAAACATTTTTAAATCAGGATCCTAATGACTGAAATTGATGTGCCCCAACCTGTCGACAAAAAGGGTGGAGGTTATTCAGTTGTTGCCCCTCGACTAGAAGTTGGTAAATTTAACAAATGGAAAAAGCGAATGCTTTGCTATTTGACTGAGATGGAACCTTACTACATAAAGTGTATTAATGAAGGTCCATTTGTCCCAAAGACTGCTGAAGGTTTGCCTAAACCTGAAGCTCAGTGGACTCAGGATGAGAGGAGAGTGGTCAACCAGGACCAAAGGCTCAAAAGTATCATCATATCTTGTCTTCCTAATGATATTATGGAGTCTGTTATAAGCTGTAGTACAGCTAAACAAACCTGGGATGACCTGGTCCACAGTCATGAAGGTCCATCTGATACCAAGAAAAACGGGATAATGGACCTGAAACTTGAGTATAACACCTTCAGGGCTAAGGACTCAGAAACTCTGTCTCAAACTTACACCCGATACAAAACTTTGTTAAATGAACTGTCAAATGATGGTGTTAAGTTGTCCAAACATGAAATCAATGTTGGTTTTGTCAATAGTCTCCCTGAGAAGTGGCTGAATTTCTCTCTGGGACTTAGGAATGCTAATCATATCCAGAATCTTGAACTTCCTAAAATATATGGGAAATTTATCTATGAGGAAAACCTTATCAACAGACGATACCCTGACTTGAAGAAGTCTCAGGAAGTCAAGAAGTCCCTGACCACCACTTCAACACCTATCTCTACTGCTTTTTATTCTAACAGTGTGGTTCAAGATTTTCAGGAAAATTCAGATGATGAGCCTGATGAGAGATCAAGTGAGGAGTACCTAAATGACCTGAACATCGAATTTCAGGAAAGGGCACTCCTTGCTAACTCTCGGAGGTTTATAAAAAGAAACAAAGGTTTTTCCAATGCTAAAGCAAATGAGGACACTGAATGCTTTAAGTGTCATAAAAGAGGTCATTTTGCCAAAGACTGTTTTTCAAAAACAATTTTTGAACCCTCTTACAAACCATCAGGGTCAAATCAGTCCTCAGGCTTTAGCAAATTTCAACCAAAAATCTATCAGTCTCATCAAATTTTCAAAACAAATCTGATCAAAGTAAAACTGTTGATTTTGAAGCTAAGTACAGGAAAGTCAAAGCCAAGCTAGCTCTGCTTGAGGCCATCCCTCAGAAACAAACACTGTTAAATCTGTATAGGGTAAAAACAAGGGCCTGGTTGCTGAATTCTTCGACTGGGATGAAGAGCCAGTCTCCTCAGACGATGAAATGGTGCAAGTCAGTGCACTGATGGCTCTATCAGAAGAGGACAAGCTAGCTGTTGGGAAAAATCATGCCAAGAATGGAGAATGGGTCAACATCACAATGAAGCAGGTAAATATTCTACTTTCTATGGATGATGACTCTGATTGGCAGTCTTATATGAACTATATCAATGTTGACCTTAAGTTTGTAGAAGAGTAACGTTAAATCTTTTTTCAAAATACAACAAGTTAAATTTTGAACTGAACAAATGTAGGGATGAACTGCTTCTTTTAAAACAAGCTAAGCTTGAGGCTGTCACTTTTCAAATTCAAAACACTGAACTAGTCAAAAGAAGTCAGGCTCTTCAAGATGAACTTAAAAAAGAAAAAGATATCATTGAAAGTTGGACTGCTAAGAATCCAAGGATCTTTGATGCTGTGGGAGCCCCCAGTAGCAAAAAGAGAGTCATAGGTGAAGATCATCTCCCTGACTCTCACAACAAAGACCATAGTCCAAAGCTATTTATGTCTGGTGGCATGATTACCAATATGTTGTCAATTCCCAAGCCCATTGATTGGATTGAACAGGTTAACCCTGAAAGTAAGCTTCCAAATTTCGATTCTGGAATAATACTAGAGCCTGAAAGCCAAGCTCTAAAAAGCATGATAGGACTCCCTGATGTGCCCAGTAGTACTGAACACATCTCTGAGTCTGAAGCAAAATCTCAAGCACCGCTTCCACTCCTGAAACCTCTTCAGGTTGTTGCACCAAGCTCTGAGCTTACTCTATTACAATTCAATTCCCATTCACCAAAAGAAAGGTCTGGACTTGGTAGAACCGTCCTGAAAAAACCAACAAAACCAATCCAACAAGAGTCTACTCCCACTGAGACTTCCACATCTTTAGTTCCTACTGAAGCAGACCAAATTCAGCAACTAACTGAACTTGTGAGGAAGCTGACTGATAAGATGGAATCCATCGAAAAATCTCCTGATTCAATCAAGGAAACAAATTCAGCCTCCTCTAGTTCATCAAGGTCAAAATCCACCAACAAGCCCAGGCAGAAGTGTGATCTGTGCCATTACAACAGTCATACCACTGACAATTGCTACAAAATCCTTTTTTGTATGATCTGCAAAAAGGATGATCACAAAACTTCTGATCACTTACAGTATGTAAGTTCATTCAGTGAAGAAAAACATACCAAAGCTGGTCAGCAGTATGCTTCAACCTCCAAACCAGCTCACATGAATAGAGCTAAACCTTTTCCTCCTTGCCCACATTGTGGCTTCAATGATCATCATTCTGATGACTGTCTCATGAACACATGCTGTGATATTTGCGGAAATCCAGCTCATGAGACATCCCAGCATGACAGTGTCATCCAAGCAAGGAGAAGTTCCAAGCAACCCCGAATCACTGAGTCATCATCAGTTATCAAATGCAAAACCTGTGGTAGCACAATGCACTCAACCACTGACCATGAGTCAATTGCCAAATTCAAGCAGACCTTTAGACCCAAGCCCACTAGTATGTGGGTCAGCAAGAGAAACTAATTCAGTTTACTATTTGTGCAGAGACACGCCAGGGAGCCTATTTGGCATCTAGATAGTGGATGCTCAAGAAGCATGACTGGCGTTAAGGAGTATCTGCACAAGTATGTAAAGGAACCAAGACCCAAGGTAGTATTTGGTGATAACTCATCATGTCCCACTGAAGGTTATGGTTCAGGATACTGCAATGGAATAGTTTTCTCTAGAATAGCATATGTCAATGGTCTAAAATACAATCTCATCAGTGTCAGTCAACTATGTGATGCTAAGTACATTGTGCAATTCAATGACAAACAAGGCACCTCAAAACAACCTGTTACACACAAAACAGGTCAATCATTGTCAAAAGACATAACAAAACCCCATATGAGATATTCAAGGGTAGACTTCCTGATATCAGCTATTTTCATGTGTTTGTGTGTCCTGTGTTCATTCATAATCACAAGGATCATCTAGGCAAGTTTGATGCAAAATCTGATGATGGGTACTTTCTAGGTTACTCACTGATCTCCAAAGCCTTCAGGGTATTTAACACAAGGAGACAACAAGTTGAGGAAACCTTTCATGTCACCTTTGATGAGAGTTCAGAAAGCATCAGGTTTACCAATACCTCAGTGGAGGAAACAGGAATTGATAACTCATCAAGATATCCTCCTGATGAGTACAACACCGAAATCAATTCCTCATACCAAGTTGATGCCGACATCTGATATTATGTCTTACCTCACAACCTTCCCCAACCAACTATCAGTGAATTCATTGATAATCAATCAGTCCCTTCTGGGATAGGTAATATTGAACCAAATGTTCAGGAACCTGTGATTCAAGAACCCCAACCTGAACAAAGCATCTCAACAGATGATCTCAATGATTTTGTGGCTCCTGCACGTGAACTCATTCCTGAGTTTCCAGTGACCTCTTCAAGCTCAGATCCTAGACCACAAAGTAAGTGGACAAAATCTCAGGACATTGAGCTTGTTAACATCATTGGTGAACCCACTGAGGGCATGCTTACAAGAAGCATGGCTGCTAAACTAACAACAGCTTCTGCCAATGAATGTCTATATGCTGATTATCTATCAGAAATAGAACCCAAAAGTGTCACTAAAGCTCTAGAACATCCACCCTGGGTTCAGGCAATGCAAGAATAACTTCAACAATTTGATAAAAACAATGTCATGACCTTGGATCAAATGTCCTAAGGATGTCACTGTCATAGGAATGAAGTGGGGTTTTAGAAACAAAACTGATGAAAACGTCACTGTCATTAGAAACAAAGCCAGACTTGTAGCCAAAGGTTACAGTCAACAAGAAGGCATTGACTATGATGAGACATTTGCTCCTGTTGCTAGAATGGAATCCATCAGGATCTTTCTTGCATTTGCAACCTACATGAACTTCAAAGTTTACCAAATGGATGTAAAGAGTGCATTCCTGAATGGTGAACTCAAGAAATATGTGTATGTTCAGCAACTTCCCGGCTTTGAGAGTAGTGAATTCCCTGACTATGTTTGCAAGCTTGACAAAGCCCTTTATGGACTTAAACAAGCTCCTAGAGCATGGTATGAAACTCTCTCAGCCTTCCTGATTCAAAACAAGTTTGTCAGAGGAAAGATAGAAAACACTTTGTTTATCTATAGCACAAAGCAAGATGTGATACTGGTCCAAGTATATGTTGATGACATCATCTTTGGCTCAACAAATTATACTCTTTGCAAACAGTTTGAAAAACTGATGACAAAGAAGTTTGAAATAAGCATGATGGGTGAACTCACATACTTCCTTGGACTACAAATTAGGCAAACTAATAAAGGAATCTCTATCAGTCAAGAGAAATATACCAGAAATCTCTTGAATAAATATAAAATATCTGATCGCCCCAGTGAAGACACCAATGGTCCCTCCCAACAACCTTGGACCTGATCTCACTGGAAAATCAGTCAATCAAACTCATTTAAGGGGGATTGTAGGTTCACTGATGTATCTAACTGCTTCCAGCACTGCATATACAATTCTCGTCCGTCTAATAGCAAGATATCAGTCCAATCCCAAAGAATCCCATCTTATTGCAGCCAAAAGAATCCTCGGATACCTGAAGGGAACTCCAAGCATTGGACTTCACTATCCAAAGTGCTCAGGGTTTGACCTTAAAGGGTATTCGACTCTGATTATGCGCTTCAACATGGACAGAAAAAGTACCTCGTGGTCCAAGTAATTTCTTGGAGGAAAGCTGGTTTGTTGGAGTGCTAAAAAGCAACAATCGTGGCTATATCTTCACTGAAGTTTAGTATGTGGTTGCTGCAGTATGCTGTGCCAATGTATTATGGATGAAAAATCAACTCAGTGACTATGACATCCATTACAAAATGGTACCCATCTTCCGTGATAACACCCGCTGCTATTGCAATCTCTAACAACCCTGTCCTTCACCAAAGAACCAAACACATTGATATCAGATATCATTTCATCGGGGACCACATAATGAAAGGAGACATAGAACTTCATTTCATCCCTACTGAATATCAAATTGCTGATATCTTCACCAAACCCTTAGATGAACCTACCTTCAGGAGACTGAAAGCTGAATTGGGAATGCTTGACATTGAAAGTCAGCAACCTGAAAATCAATCCCAATCTTAGTAAGTTGTCTGTGAAATGGTCCATGCTCCCTGAACAAAACCCTAAAACAACCTTCTCACTGAATGAGTAAGACTCATTCAAGGACCCTGACTTTGGATATTGAGCATTGAATGAGTTACTAAATGCACAAAGTATAAGTTACTTAAATGTCCTAGGTTGGTAAACATACCAATTTAATATAGGAATATATGTCTCTTTATCCTGCTGTCATCCAAGTCAAGGGTCCCTCAAACCTTACCTCATCCTACTTGGCACGAAATGCCTCATCTCACAATAAATATCTTAAGGATATTTTATTACTGCAGAATGCACTTTTACTGTGCACTGCAACTGTTCCCTTGAAAATCAGGAAATTACTGCGGGTAGTGGAGTGGTGGCATTAAATGAGGAAATTGAAACGTTTTCAAAAAATGACTTTACAAATCCTCATCTATGCAAAATTTACCCCTCTCACCACTCTATAAATACCCCTCTCAAAACATTAAAAACACACACAAAGTATTTCTGCATCAAAACGCTGTCTAAATCACTTCTCAAACCCAGAAATCTTTGTGTTCTTTAATCCTCAAAATAGTTTTCAGTAAAATCTTCTCTATAAACAATTTACAAAAGGTTTTTCATCACAAAACTTAAGAGATTCAAAACTCTTTGATTGTTCTTGTCAAGAAATCTTTTCAAAACCCTAAAATCTTTAATGGAAATGGCAAGAACACAATCTCTTCAGTTTGCACCTCAGTGGGTAGGAAATATTGAAAATGTTGAATTCAAAACAAACAATGTTATACGCACTTTTGAATACCCCCTGATGTCCCAGCCTATAAGGGCATCATGAAGTTTTTATTCAACTGCCAACCCAAACAAGCCTTTGCTCAGTCCCCTTCAATTCTGTACCAAAACCTCCTCAGGGAGTTTTGGGCAACAGCTGTGGCCTATGACCCGACACCCTCTACTAATGAGACTGACCTTAGACCACTCAGGGAGTATCTCATCAAATTCAGTCTTTTTAATGGGGAAAATTCAGTCACCCTGGACTATAAAACTTTTTTGTACATCAACAGGGTTAGACTATAATTCTGGTAACTATGTTGCCCATCCTAAACCCTCCACAGTTAAGGATGGGTTAAAACAAATTGTTTTAGATCCAAAATTTTTGGACAGAACCCCAGTCACCAAGAACTCATTTCATGTTCACATTTGTGATTCAGATTCTCGGTGGGAACCACTCATCCACTGAACAAGTTAATTCTATTCAGTTGATGGTGGCATATTGCTTGATGACAGGGATCACTGTCGACATAGGGGAGATCATTTACAGTGATCTCGTAACCAAGCTACTGAGCAAAACTAGGACGAAATACATTTCATACCCTAGGTTTGTCTCATGTGCTTTACAAGTGTTACTCGGTTGTAATTACCCTCAGGAATACAAATACTGTGCTTTACCTGGTATCCTGAGTCAATCAAATTTTCAGAAAGACCCATCCTAAGTCACTGAAATTGAATTGACGGCCCATATGGTTGCTGTAAACAACCAGAGGGACTCAGTGTTTCCAAACCCTGCTCCTAAAAAGAGAAAGGGGAAGTCTCGGACTGGGACTAAGACCAAACCCAAGTCTTAGGGCCCTGAGGCTTCAGAAACACAGCCTAAAAGGCAAAGAAAGCCCAAGACTGATCTGCCACCCACTGGAGACCAAACATCATCCACCCCGGTGACAATGAACGACACTGATACATCACAGTTAGTGCCCTTGGTCCCAACTACTACTCCTTAAGATCCAGAGGGAAACAAACAACCCGCTGGTAGGGGAGCGCCTTCCACACTGCCCAAGGATGACACTCGCCAATCACAGCTTTTGTCTAAGGGCCAAAAAAATGATCCCAAAGACTCAGAGGGAAACTCACACCCACTGATAGGGATCTCACTGCCACCGCTTCTAGGGATAGCACTAGGAATCGCCCACCAGTGCTTGAAGGAGCACAGGGGGACAAAGACTCTAAGGGACAAATACCACCCGCTGATATGGAACCCATCACCACCACTGGTCTATTAACAGTTGCTGAAGTAAATGATATCCTATTCTCTGATGAAGAACTAGCTGACAGTGAAGATGAAATACTTTCAGCAAGGGAAGAAATGGACGTTAATGTTCAAACTCAAGAACAAGAGCATCAGCCTGATCCTCAAGAGACTGAAGAGTCACCTGCTAAAGAAACTGACTCTGACTTCTCTACTTCATCATGTCCTGAAGAGTTCAAGAAGTATGATAATATTCTTCCACTGACTGAAAGACAGCTGGTAATGTGGATCACAAAGGCTTCCAGGAAATTATACTCGTGTGTTACTGATGTTCTCGGGATCAACCACGTTGAAGCGTTCTTCAAGTTATGCCGACTTGAAATCAAGTGCTTAATTTCAACGGCAACACTGATGAGCACAGGGAGCTAATGTATCAACATCTGCACAGACTGGATGAAAACCTTGTTAAATTTCTCAAGCACCTTCAGGGTTGTGGCACAAAGATAGATGAAATCTGGGATTCTGTCAAAGAAGACCCAACACTCAATTCCAAAGTGCTGGAGGCTACTGAGGCTTACATGAAGAATTCCTCCAGCCTCACTGAACTGATCAACATGCTCAAATCTGCCAATGTTCAATCCTCTGTTCAGTCTCTTCAGACAACACTGGGTTCTTTGGATGCTCAAGTGACTACTCTGGCTAAGGCATCGTCTTCTATGGCCTGGAATCTTGGGCCTAGAATGACTACTCTGGAATTATCTCAGGCCAATCTTGCAGAAAAGGTCACCAGTCTTCAACAGGATACAACTGACATCAAGGCTATGGTCACGGAGATATACCAAGCCTTCAAAGGTCAAGCAACTCCAACTCCTCCAGTATCCCAAGCAAATCTTGCTCTCACCGATGTTGCAAAGCAACAGTTGAGGGGAGAGAACCATGAAGAGACTCCTCTCACACCGAGGGGAGCCACCAACCAAGATATCACCAACCAGTTTTAGCAACACCCATCTCATCAGTCCCACCATCAACAACAACAATAATGACAATGACAGTAGCAACACCTATAATGACAACAACACCTCCTTTGGTAGCATCTTCTTCATCAGGCCAGGATAAAGGAAAAGCCATAATGCAAACACCTGAGCCTGAAAAGATTCCATATGTAATCGGCAACACACACTGCACTCCACAACAATGTTTTCTTGAAAAGGAAGACAAAAGAAAGAAACTGGCTGAAGAAGAAAGAAAAAGCAAAGAAGCACTGGTACAAGTTGTAGCTGAGGAAGCTGAAAACATTGGAATTGATCCCAAAAAGCTTCAAAAGGGTCAGGCTGGGCAAAAGTTAAAGGATGCTCAGGCTGCTCAAATGGCTGCAATGAGGAAGAAGCTGGATGAAAAGAACAGGAAAACTGCAGCCATCAGGCAGGAAAGAATTAACCACTACAATTGGTCAATGACAAGCAGAAGGTCGCGAAGATCACAGATGTAAAAATCATCCCCAAGTCCAAACCACTGGCAATGAATGTGTTAGTGCAAATATTACGATATTTAATCTATACAGTCTCATTTGTTTTGATTGATGACAAACATGTAACTTGTAATACATAACGTAAAATGTACAAGTTACTTGTAATTACATTTGTCTCAACATACATTCAACACCTCTCGATGTCTCAAGTCCTCGTATGTTACAACACAGGTTCGTACATGTTTGTTATGTGGCATTATGATCAAACCCATTAACAAATCATTTAGAATGTTTAAAATACATTTAGAGTCACTAAGTATTTTAATAGGTTAACCATTCTATTTCGAACCTCATTTTACATTTTGCATTCACAAGTATTTCAAAAGGTAACTAGACATTTTATTAACTAGTTACATAATACATTTTACAAGTTTACCTTGATAAACCTTTTAATCTAAAATGGAAATACATGTTACATCATGTCATGCATCATCTTTGAAATCCTTGGAAGATCATTTGAATATTTTGGTTAGATTGACACACAATATATCAAATGTGATCTTAGTAAGATTTGGTAATATCTTGGAAAGATTTGAAGAAAGATTTTTTAGATTTTCTGTCAGGCACCCACGGCACCAAATTGTATAAAGGACGGAACCCTTTTAAGGGGTCCGTGGTCCGTGGACGCCCTCGATCACTTTTGGCTATAAATAGAAGCCCATTGTTTTCCTATTTCTTCACCACTTCAAATCACATCTTCTCCACCTTCTTGCATACATTTAGATCAATCATTAACAATGTAATAACATACATTAAACACCCTAATGATCATGATCATAATGCTTCTAACATTCATCTTTGTTGTAAGCATACTCTTTGATCAACCAAGGAAAGTTTGGAGATTTAGCCATCCCCACTTACCACAAGTTGAAGATCTATCACAAGAAGTTTAGGGAACTTGTGATCTTCATCATGAAGGCTTCCTATCAATGGAAGTTCATTTAGAAGTAGTTATTCATATCCATTAGACATTTGTGTCATGGATCATTAGTGTAAACATCATTGCATCATAACAACACTTTCACCAAACTAGATTAGATGGTTTATGTGTTTGTGCCATAAAACACAAGGTTTATTATGTTGGGCCATAAAACATATTGGGAGTGGTTGTACCCTTGTAAAAGAACTCGACATCTAGCTTAGTGTCGGAAATATTGTATAGGCGACGTTAGGTTGGTTCTACCTCGAACTAGAACCCGGTATTTAGCTTTGTACCGAAAAAGTGTAAGTTTACGATTGTAAGGTTTTATCCGCCGAGAAGGGAGCTTGTTGATTTAGTGAAGTAACTCTCGAGTTGGGTACTCGAGGAGTGGAGTAGGGGGGAAAGGAGATCCGTGACCGAACCACTATAAATCCTCGTGTTCGGTTTGCACTTTCCTTTCTTTATCTCTTTACTTTTATACTTGCACTATACTATTGTTTGTGATGTGGTTTGATGTTCATGATTGTGTGACAACTTGGTTTACCATACTTTATATTAGTCACAAACAATAATTGGTACTTTCATATTATAACAAGATTCATAAGCGATTTGATACTAAAGATCTAAAGTTTTTAAACGGTAACGTATTCACCCCTCTACGTTTCCACAATTGGTATCAGAGCCATGTAGCTCTTATTTTCAAAACAAATGGTTTTAAAATAGAGTACGATCCATGTATCAAATTACCATTGAAGCGAAAAATAATATGAAAAATGTTTTGCTTGTTATACTTAGAAATTTTGTTGTTAAATGTAACTTTGTATACAAGCTTGAAGGTTTTCTTGAAAAATAAAATAAAAAGTTTGTTGAAAGAACTAGTAAGTATTGTATTGTGTGCTTATAGAAAATTTACGAAGAAATATGATTTTAAAGGAGTGTTTGGGATAACTATAAATTTTGTTGAAAAATCACCTCCGTAAATGTTTAAGATAAGTTACACAAGTAGATATGTTGTTAAATATGTGTATTATATGTTTACTATGAAATCTAGTAAGTCACACACGTTTTCTTTATGTCAAATACTAGTTTTGGTGAATATGTCTCAGAGGACCACGGCACCAAATCTTATAAAGGGCGGATCCCTTTATTTGGTTCCGTGGAATCCGTGTGTACAAGATGCGCTTTTTGGGCAACTTCAAAAATCATAACTAATTAACCGTAAGTCCGTGACATTTGAGTCGAGCCACCTATCATTTTAAAGGGAATTGAGTCTACTTTCATTCAAAAATACTCTCATAGCCTGAGTCTAATTTTAAATAAGTGAAATATACCAAATACTACATTATGTCTAAAATATTGAGTTTCGCTTTAACATAAAAACTCAAAATTTTGAATCAAGCAATTTAAGTTGGTATTCTTAGAACTTTGATACAACTTCCTTTGAAACTAAATAATTTGGTAATATGTTTAAAGGAAAATAATCAAGCTTGGTATACATCGTCATATTTAAGCGCAAAATGACGAAAAGTGTCTTTCTTGTTATGCTATGCTAAATGACCACTTGTTTATGTTGTTTGCATATATGTTGCTTGCTTACTTTTCAAATTGTTGTTTACACTTGTTTGTTTGCATAATATAAGTGTCAATCTTGCCATGTTATTTATTCGTTTGTTTGACAATTTCTTGTTTATGCACAATAGGTTATTTGATAGATTTTGTGCACTAAGTTGGAAAATTGTTTTACCATCGCTTGTAGAATTAGATCACTTCATTTGCATAGGTTATACTAACATCTCGCATAACTTATGAAATGTCATAACTCACTTAGCAATAAGTACTAAGTAAATTAGTCAAGTACTTTGAAAATGAAGGTTTTAAGAGAGTGTTTGGTACAAGGACAAAAACAATGTTGTATGATGTAATTTATATGTTTTCACTTCGTAGGATGATAAACTAACTTAAAACATTGATGTATGCTAACCGGTTCATGCAGGGGATAACACACGGGTGTTATCAAATTTTACCCATTTTCACTTATATGTGAAAATCGTTAGCCCTTGGTCAAAGTCTATGCTCCACTATGTTTGTATATGTGTTATTGACTTTTCCTAACTAGAAATGATTAATGTCACATGTTTTAAGCAAAAATTCAGGTTTCGGAAAACTCCCCGACACCTAAAAAATGGGTCTGTGAAGTTTTCTGGTGTCCACGGATTAGACGGCACCAAAAATTTGGTACCGTCTGTTATGCATTTTGGTACCGCCGCTCCTGTACAGGCGGACCAGGCGGCACCAAATTAAGGGTTCCGCCTGTGCGAAAAAATTGGTGCCGTGGATTCTACAGGTAAGTTGTTTAATTTTACTAAATCTCGCAATCTAGATTACCAAATTTTATTTCTAGGATAGTTGTTAATGCATATCTTTCATACCTCACTCAACACATCCTCAATGAATTAACTTAGGATGTTTGACATGATCTTAGACACTTCCATCTCATTAGAAACTACTATCTTTGTATGAATTAAACATCAAGTGCATGAATCCTTAGTTCCATAAATCGACACATTCAGGATGGTCATTTTCACACCTTCACTGTTACTTTTCCTTAAGCTTAGCATTTCTCAAAGCAAAGTCAAAATGACTAAATCTTTAACCTCAAATAAGACACTTAAGAAAACCACTAGGATTAGCATTCGATCTTGTTGCTACATTAACTTGAACTCTTCATCCTTAGACTCATTACCTCTCAACATCTCATCACCCATTCAAGATGTGAACTTTCTAAACTTAAGTACTCCAACTCCACCACCAAAATCACCCACCATTATGACTACTTCACAACCATCCAAAACACCTTCACTACCAAAGTCTCCAAAGCTTGTCTCTATCAAACTTTGTGCAACACCACCAACATCTCCTCACCCGTTTGAGGATGACTTAGATGACTTACCGAGACTAACAAATCTGGACTCATTATTTGCAAAGATATCATACACAAGTCTATCATATGACTATAGATATTGTTTTGTATCTACATGTATTGCCTCACTTGGTTAACATGAAAATAATGTGTCATCCTTCAAGACGATAAGTATTTACATAGAGTCATAACTCACACGTATGTTAAAGACATACTATCAAGTCTTGTTATACTTGAGTTCAATCTAAGCTTTATAATCTCAACAAATTAGGATTGACAACTTAAGTATTTCATCCGAAATATTCAAGTATATGTGACTTACGATTGTAGTCATTAAAAGTCATATCCGAAAAATCAACACCCAAGTATTTTAACAACACATGTTGAAACACTTATCCAAAACAAACAACCCATTGTGCCACTTATCCCTCTTTGACACCTACTATCCCTCTTCCATCTTTTGGCACCATTAAGAGTATTGCTCATGATCTTCCAAGAGCATCCTTTAAATCAAACGTCCCTTTCAAGGTGAACCTATACCTCAGCCCCTAAGCTTCATAGACATGACCAAAACTTCAAGCACTTCACCCACTAGTTGTAGCAACCAATGAACCATAAGAATTAGTATCCGTACTTTTGTGTGTTCAACATCTATGGACAAATAATCAACCTAAGTACTCCCATAGCACAACAAACCCCTACATCACCACATCCTTATTTAGACACACTAGAAGACCTACCACCTAGATCAACCAATCCACCATCCTTACCATCATTTGAATTCGTTGAGTGTATTGCTCAAAAAATCCCTTGTGTCCAACACTTGTACTGAATCAAATGCACGTTTGAACAAACTCAACCATTCTTTCCCACATATAAGGACTTAGATAATTCATTATGGCTAGAACCTCAACTATCAAATAAGCATGGTGCTCTTGGTAATTGTTGTCAATTTCCACTAGGTATAAGTAGTACTACCTTCACAAATTATCAAAGTATTAGTAATACTTTGTCGTTAAACTCCTGCATAAATTTCGTTAAACCTCAAATCAACATTTTAACAACATATGTTAAAATGCAATCTCAAAGTCAACATCATACACCCCAAGCAACAATGACTCTTGAGGAGTATACATAAGAAACTCAAGTGAATTCCTCTTTTCATCATCTAGTGGATATAATCTTGAGACTAAGTTTATTTAGATAGGACCATCCGATTCAAACACTTTGGCTTCATATCTTCATTTAGGAAAACAAGATGTTTTGAAGAACATTATGACTAAGATTCATGCATTAAGCTTTCATTTTGTTAAAAGGATATTGTATATCCTATACATCACTCTTGCGACATAAATAGTTGTGTTACAAGAGATTTCATTACACCTCATTGGCTAAATGATCTTGAAACAAACATCTACAAGTTCTATGAACTAGCATATCCAATTCATCTTGTCATACTTGTTTTCATAAGCATGATAACTTTATCCCATGGGATAATCTCATTTGTTGAAAGATACTATTTGTATCTATTTCCTTTCAAGTGTACATCATAACCTAACCTTGCTCAAACCGAGTGCACATCCAAGGTTAAAACTACACATCTTTAGAGCATACACAAGATCTATTGAAGTTGGTAACCTTATTTAGATTCTTGTTAAATAAAGAGCTCTCTTGAGAACGTTCTTAGTTTAACATATTCCATTCTCTAGTCTTAGATGATCAATTCACATTTAAAGTACACACTTCAACTCAACATAAAAGATGTCATCCAATTAGCTATGTAATTTGAACAACTTTAGATTCTAAACACAAGATTCAAACACATTGTTTATCAAACACACCATTGTTAAAATTCATGTGTATAACATGACGTCTTCATCACCTTAGTTATATTGCATATTAGTTGTGTCACACTAAGCCAAGTATTGGTAAACTATCATCTTTTATGCACTTTAATAGGCAAAAGTAGGAGTTCCCATCTTTCTAACATGAGAATGACTACTGGAGAACCTATTGCACTAGAAACTCAATTTGACCTAACGGTTGAATTGCTTCCTCGAGAGAAGTTGGGTATGTGGAATCACCCGTAAAAATGGTCGTGTTTAGCCTTAATTGAGCACCGCTAGTAATAGTCTCATATTCATTCTCCAACTTGAAAAATCTGTTTTCCTATACTTGCCTAAAGTAAGTGTTAAAACATTGATAGTTTGCCTCGCCTTAGGAATACTAATCGAACAAGTAGTATATATGACTTTTCTCTTAAAACCACTTGCATTGCACTTACATGTGTTGATTACATGTTCTTGTTTGATACGATAAGTTGATTTGACATTATCTTAGTGTTTGATAACTAGTCAAATGTGTAAACCTTAGTACGTTTTATCTTCATAATGCTTGTATTCTTGTTTCATGCTACTAAACGTTTAAACCTAAACTTTATTTGCATGATGCTTACTTTTGAATTATTTTTAGCATGATTAACATGTTACTTATGAACTCATAATATGGCATTCTGATACGTGATAATTTTGATATGATATATTTGTGTTTGAAAGCTATTAGTTGGCATTCATTACATCGATGTGTAGTACGATCCAAATGATACATGATCTTGTTTAAAATGATCAATTGTCTTGACATTTTCTTGGTGTTTGATACCTACTTGATTAATTGTCAAATGTGTAAACCCTAGAAGGTTTTTGTGATGCTTTATGCTACTTAATGTTAAGCGTAAACATGATTTGCATGATATTTAAGGTTGAAGAAATTTTTGTCATCTATATAATGTTTCACATGACTAATGTGTTATTTGTGAACTCATAATATGTCATTGATGTATCCATGTTTGAAAGCTATTGTCTTTTGTTGACATTCCTTAAATCTATGCACAAGATGGTCTAAATGATACATGCTCCAAATTGTTATGTCTTAAACATGGCTTGCATGAATCTTTCATCTTGTTTCTTTTGCTTCTTGTCACACTATTTTTTGCTACGTGTGCACATATAATCTGTCAAAGTGCTTTTGGTATGACTAACTTTTAGAAGCCTTTTTATCTTACAAATTAATCACATAGATTATTGTATATCCAAGTATGCTTAAGTATCTAAGTCTAACGACAAAACAATCTCATAATGAAATGTCTTGAATAAAGTCGTATTCTTGCATAATATGATTGTTTTGATGCTATCTTGTGTGGTGATTTCTTGTCTACTAAGTGCAATGTGTTGTTTTTGCTTATATAATATGTTATCATTTGATTTCTATCATGTTAACATCTTTTGTCACTAACAAATTTGTGTTGTAGGTTGATAACAAATTATTTGTTATCTCACTTGGTTCTAACTTTTATATGCTCATTGTGCATAATCCTCTTTATTGCTATGTAGATTAGTACTATGCTTTATGGGACCCCTACACCTGCATATAGTTTAAAAAGCATATAGAATTGAGTTCTAGAGGCTGGCTTTGCATTTTTGTCTTTCAACCGACCTCTTTGCAAATCTCATTTTTGCTTCCGCTTTCCAAAAATCACCTCCATCATTATTTAGTTATAACAAATCCTCTTCACTTCCTATTAGGAAACCACATGCCTCGTCATACGATCATCTCGTATTAATCGAGAAGAGGTACATGACTTTAAGGATGAAGTTCATTGTATGCTAACCATCATCCAGAAAAACATCACTAAGCTCACCTCTTTCGTTAACCCTAATAACCTCCTAAACACTTTGTTGTCATTCCTTATTTGATACATTACACATTATGTTGGATGTCCACCAATTAAGGGGAGAGAAATCCATTCACATAATTGTCTTTTGTCAAATTTTATGTCTCTTAGACTCTAAAATACCAACACATAGGCAAACACCACTTAGCTAAAACCGGTTCAAGAAACCACAACTAGTTCAACCTTTTTAACCTTATATCACAAGTTTGCACCAATACCTCATCAAGTGAAAAACACATCATGTGTTTTACAAACTTCTTCATCTCCACAATCAACGAATCTAGGATTTTCCTTAACCTAGCACCTTACAACTTCACTATCTAGAACACCATCATAGGATCTTATCCTTTTTTCGCTTGACATATATCATGCATGTCATTGTCAGTGCAAACGATATATTAATCAAAACAGCCATCTCCAACACGTTGGTCCATCCAACTCTCACGCATATGATGTCATTCTCATCCTCATATAGGTACTCATTATTAGTATTTTCCATATTGTCTTCACTTCTTTTCAAAGTGATAATCATCCATGTCGGTCAAAACCATGCTAATACTACCTTCCCCATTGTCACCTAGAATAGGTCATTTTTATAATTCGTGTCAATCAATGAACGAATTTATCTTCATCACTTTTATATCTTTTGGTATCTTCATTATAATATTCTTAGATAGAACGCATTATTGATTACTCTTGGGTTGAAGCATATGAGAACTTGCTCAAAACAATAGGTTGTTAGCATCAATAAATCATTCAAATCATAACCCTTATGCATCATTGAAATGCAATGTCCATTCATTTTTTTTCCCTCTTAGCTTTGGTCACTTGACATGACGAAAGGATTGCATGAGTCCATATTTTTATATTTGCTATACATACGAGTTTCTAACTCCTTAATAGCTTCCTACCTAATCACCACCACCTTCCATCACCACTTTCACTAATCATCACCACCATGGATTAGCGAAAACTTACTTTTGTAAATCTCAAGTCATCTATCATCACCACATGAATCCTACTAGTAAACCGACACCAACACTAGCACCACTAGTGGCACACCCGTGGAAGACTTCATATCTTATTTCTAGGAACTATTTTGTAGGCTTTTATCATATTATATTCTCACTTTTCTTATGATTGTAATTAGGAGACTACACTTCATGAGATCTTTGATTATATCATTTATCACATATATACATCTTATTTTTCTTTGTGAAAAGATGAAATATATTGCACTAATGTTTTTCATTGTAGGTTCATCATCATATACACTCGATTGTATATAATTTACTCATCTAAGGATGAAGTTTGCATCAATTATTTTTCTTATTTTAGGTGCTTCTTGACATCCTAGAACAAGGAGGAATATCCTTTAAGCACTCATATTGCATCGCCTATACACTTGGTTGTATATGACATATTTGTCTAAAGACAAAGCTTCTATTATACTAATATTTATTTTGAAGGTTCATCTTGACGCCTAGAGCAAGGGGAGCTTCCATCAAGAATTTACTGAATGCATCTTATACACACTTTGTTGTATATCACTTACTCGTCCAATGACGAATATAGTTTTGCACTAATATTTGTTTTGTAGGTTTTAATCATACCTTGACGCCTCAAACAAGGGGGAGCAACCGTCAAGGGGGAGCATGCACGCATTTAGCATCATTCTCACTTTTCAACAAGCATTTGTGCTTCGATAAAAAGTGGAGAAAATAGGCTAACATTGCTATGCATTTTTCTTTTTCATATATTTCTCATAATTTTTGTTGCATAAAACTAACCTTGATGTAGGTTAAGCCTCTTTATTTGATCCATGGATCCGCTACCAAACAAGGGACGGATTGAAGTGGGCAATTTAACTTCACTAGGGATGATGCAAGCTCGCCTTTTGGGGAGAAATGAAGTTAAACTCCAAGGACACACCCTTTTTGTTTCGGCAAAAGGGGGAGAAGAGTGTAAACGGAGAAGGTAATGTAAAGGTAGTAAGGATACAAGTAACCTTTTACATTTTACTTTCTATTACGTTTACATATCTTTGTCATCATCAAAAAGGGGAGATTGTTAGTGCAAATATTACGATATTTAATCTATACAGCCTCGTTTGTTTTGATTGATGACAAACATGTAACTTGTAATACATAACGTAAAATGTACAAGTTACTTGTAATTACATTTGTCTCAACATACATTCAACACCTCTCGATGTCTCAAGTCCTCGTATGTTACAACACAGGTTCGTACATGTTTGTTATGTGGCATTATGATCAAACCCATTAACAAATCATTTAGAATGTTTAAAATACATTTAGAGTCACTAAGTATTTTAATAGGTTAACCATTCTATTTCGAACCTCATTTTACATTTTGCATTCACAAGTATTTCAAAAGGTAACTAGACATTTTATTAACTAGTTACATAATACATTTTACAAGTTTACCTTGATAAACCTTTTAATCTAAAAATGGAAATACATGTTACATCATGTCATGCATCATCTTTGAAATCCTTGGAAGATCATTTGAATATTTTGGTTAGATTGACACACAATATATCAAATGTGATCTTAGTAAGATTTGGTAATATCTTGGAAAGATTTGAAGAAAGATTTTTAGATTTTCTGTCAGGCACCCACGGCACCAAATTGTATAAAGGACGGAACCCTTTTAAGGGGTCCGTGGTCCGTGGACGCTCCTGATCACTTTTGGCTATAAATAGAAGCCCATTGTTTTCCCATTTCTTCACCACTTCAAATCACATCTTCTCCACCTTCTTGCATACATTTAGATCAATCATTAACAATGTAATAACATACATTAAACACCCTAATGATCATGATCATAATGCTTCTAACATTCATCTTTGTTGTAAGCATACTCTTTGATCAACCAAGGAAAGTTTGGAGATTTAGCCATCCCCACTTACCACAAGTTGAAGATCTATCACAAGAAGTTTAGGGAACTTGTGATCTTCATCATGAAGGCTTCCTATCAATGGAAGTTCATTTAGAAGTAGTTATTCATATCCATTAGACATTTGTGTCATGGATCATTAGTGTAAACATCATTGCATAATAACAACACTTTCACCAAACTAGATTAGATGGTTTATGTGTTTGTGCCATAAAACACAAGGTTTATTATGTTGGGCCATAAAACATATTGGGAGTGGTTGTACCCTTGTAAAAGAACTCGACATCTAGCTTAGTGTCGGAAATATTGTATAGGCGACGTTAGGTTGGTTCTACCTCGAACTAGAACCCGATATTTAGCTTTGTACCGGAAAAAGTGTAAGCGACGATTGTAAGGTTTTCTCCGCCGAGAAGGGAGCTTGTTGATTTAGTGAAGTAACTCTCGAGTTGGGTACTCGAGGAGTGGAGTAGGGCGGAAAGGAGATCCGTGACCGAACCACTATAAATCCTCGTGTTCGGTTTGCACTTTCCTTTCTTTATCTCTTTACTTTTATACTTGCACTATACTATTGTTTGTGATGTGGTTTGATGTTCATGATTGTGTGACAACTTGGTTTACCATACTTTATATTAGTCACAAACTATAATTGGTACTTTCATATTATAACAAGATTCATAAGCGATTTGATACTAAAGATCTAAAGTTTTTAAACGGTAACGTATTCACCCCCCTCTACGTTTCCACAGAATGTCTACAGGGGGGATGATAAAAGACATTTCTAGGTTCATGATCCTTGAAATTCATTGACTTTGGGATCACTGAACTCGATGAGCTTGGTCCAATCATTTCAAAGAAGCAGAATGCAGTGGTCAAGGAGCTGATGAAATCCCTAAGCAAAAGGTATGAAAGACTGAGGGAAGCACCAGCACAACTTGGAATTCAGCCAGCCCTAACTACACCACAAGGATCTCAGTCTCAGTCAGCCCAAGGCAAAATAAAAAGGGTTGAATCTGAGCCTGAAATCGAAGTTCCTGGCCTGGACTGCAACAGGGAACTACCAGAAGGAGTGAAGTTTGTAAACTGTCTTTACATTGAACAGCGTGAAAGAGGACTCTTCTTTATTGATGTCTATGGAAACCCAAAATTCCAGAGGTGGAGTGACATTGATCTTGCAGGAGTGTCTACAATGGCAAGTTTTCTACCAGTAGCCTCTCAGATCCAAACCCCAAAGAAACGCCAGTTCTGCAATGACCTGAATGCTAAGATAAAGAGAGCACCACGACAAAGAAACACTCCTTAAGAAGAAACCAAAGCTTGAAGCACTGGGAATCCATATTGAGTGACATCTTTTGTTTTATCTTTTGTACTAGTGATAGGAACTATGTACTTTGATCAATAAACGATGTATGTTTTGTTAAAATATTCAGTGTTCCTTATTATGTTCATTAGTACATTAAGTGTAAGAAGAAGCCATTTGCTCACTTACACTGATCAAACACTTAGGCTATTTATATATCCAAATAGGGGGAGACTGTTGGGTTCAGTAAATACCCAAACCCCTTAAGTCTAGGATTTGAATAGAAAATACCCTAAGTGTTGTCCCTTAAATACTAACATGTCACTGAGCGCATAGTCTCTCAGTGAGCTATCTTCAGGATACTCAGTAAGAGACAAAGAATAAGTCTCTCTACTCAGTAAGGCGGAACTTAAGGGGTGAAGACTGAGTCAAGAAGAAGATGGTGGATTCAGTGAGTGATGACAATAACTCACTGAATCCCGAAACTCCTCACCAACTACTTACACTGAAGACAAAGTGAAGTTGAAGACTGAAGGCAATGAAGTCAAGAATGAGCGGACAAGGCGGATAAGTTACAACAGATAAGACGAAGTCCTTATCAACCAAAGTCAACTTTCTCTGAATGGCTAATTATCATAAGAGTTGGAGTGGAATATTTTAAGCTTGTGATAATTGTAAAACACACACACACACAAGCCATCTTTCACTCCTCCAAATACAACTCTGTCCCTGAGATAGCTCAGTGGTTCTTTGTAGTTGTGCTCAAACTTAGCCTGAGCTTAGTGAGGAGTTATTACACTTTGTCATTTCAATCCCAAGTGCTATTCCGCAAGTACTTGGGTAATGCATTCTTTTTGATTTGTTTCTAATAAAGAATATTAAGTTGAAAATTATTCAGTGTGTTTTTACTTGCATTATTTTCAGTCATTACTCACAATCAGTTTACTTAATACTTTAAACTGTTTTATACGATTGTGAAACGGGAACAACACATTCTTATTGAAAAATCAATTGGGTCAATAGGAGAGTTCGATTTCGCCACGTAAGCAAAATCGTGTGATGTGATTGGTTAATAAAAGTCAAAATTAAATTGATTTGGGTCAAACTATAATAAATTTGGTGGAGAAATTTGGTTGATAAAAAAAACACATAAAAATATAGTTGCCAAATTTGTGAAAACAAAAACTTAAAAAAAAATGGGTAAGTAATAAAACTTTAGTGGTTGAATTTTTAAAATTTTTATAGAGTTAAAATGTAATTTATAAGCCTCAATGTTTTTTTTAATAACTTTGGATTATAAACAAATACCCCTTTATACTTTATGCCCTTTATACTTTATATCTTAAAAAATACAATGTATATGTTGTTTTAAAAATAACAACATATAAATTTTGCATAAGATTATAAGTATCAATTTTTTTTACTATATATGTTCAATAAGGATTTATTTATTTCATTTTTAAAAGTTTAAACTATGTGGACACGAGTTTACATTTTAAATACGGCTAAATTACTGAAAACGAGAATATAATTACCAAATTGTAAGCACGGGTTACTTTAATATAAAAATAAGGGCATATACACGATTGTACTTATAACAATAACTCATGTAATTCTTATTTATTTATATAAGGATATCTAGAAAAACATTTTTAAAAAACTTTAAGGAGTATACTTTAAATTTATCAACATTCATTATGTGGTATTAAACTTGCATCATGTGTACAACATAATATCAGTAGTGAAATTTAAATAACAACATCAACATCTTTGTTAGCTAAATGAAATTAAATCTTGAGTTACCTAACATAAAATTTTACAAATATTTTATCAAATTCTAATGGATATTAATGGATATTAATGCATAATGAAAAACTCGTGCATAAATATTAGTTGTACTTATATCACAATTTTCATAGGCAAAAATCTATATGTGTATAGACTGAACTAAAATATTAAAATAAATTTGATTTATGTGTAAACTTCGTGCGTGCACGAAACTTATAACTATATAATTATATGCAATTACCTTTAAAGACACAATATTCAGATAATATAAAATAATTTTTTTTGTCAAAACCCCGTGCGTGCACGGATATTATAACTAGTTGTATAATGAACGAAGCTAATATTTTTATATCTAATAGTTTTCAAAAAATTATTTTAATTTCTACCATATAAACACTATAGATTCTTCTTTCTTTTGTGGTAATTAATAGTTAAGTTGATATAAATGAATTTTAAAATACCTTTGATAAAAAATGTTAAAACAACCCTCGCGAAATCAATAGTTTAAACATTGTTTAATCCTCAAACTAATATCATTTTTTGTTTATAACTCATATATTTTTTTTTGCAATGACTACAAATTCAACTCGTAAGTGTTACATTAAGGGTTATACCAAAACACAATCATCTTTCGCTATAAACCATCGCTTTGCGCGAACATTCGTCTGTTGTTTAAGATTCACTAGAAGGGTACCCGCATAATGCGGTGTACCAAGTGACTATTTTTGTGGCGAACAAATGTTTTTCATTTTAAACCTTCCTTATTTAGCATTTCCCAAATACTTTTTAATGTAGTAGATATATGTTTTTCAAAAGTAGAACGTCTAAATTAATAGTGTAAACAGTTAACACTTTTATTTTTTAAATTTTAGCATTAAATAATTGGTGGTTATAAGTTTAGTGAGCTTTTTCTATAAAAAATTTTATTAAAATATGTCATTATGAGAAAGGGTTACTATATGGTTTAAATGAGACTTAACTACTAAATTTTACATTAATTTTTTAATTTTTCTTTTATAGTAATGTTTTTTGTCTTAAAATTTTAAGGCTTCTTTTTATAAGAAGTTCTAAATACTATATAATGTAGTATAGATATATTGATATCATCACTAATATTAAGATACGTGGAATATTGTCATAATATGATCATCGTTATATTCATAATACGATCCTCATTGATTTCAATAGAAATAAAATTAAACGCATTATTAATGTAATATGAAGATCACATACATTTATGATATACAATTACATTAACATACAATAAATTAAAAATATTATGTCATAAACAAAAGGATTCCCATCTAATATATATAAGTGTACCTCATCTTGTATATCGTGCACCAAAATATGAAGAAACCAATTATGATCAAGTTTTTTATTTTTGCTGTACTACTAATCATTTCAAGTAAGTCATTTATCTTATTTTCTCTCTTTTCATTGTTTATGTATTACCACAATACGTATGATTTTTTATATCACCACTCAACATCAATAATAATAGTTGTGGATTCTTGATATCACCACTCAACATCATTTAAATTCATTTAGGGTATGTTTTGTGAAATGGGTTGGGGCCAGGGCTGGAACTTATGTTATAAGTCGAAATTGAAATTTATATTTTTATAAACTTGTTTGGTAAATGAGCTGGGGCTGGAGCTTATTATTGCAAAATTACTAAAAATGACATAACTAAATGAGTTATTGTATATGTTAGATATTTTTGTGGGTAAACAAGTAATTTATTCTTTAAAAGCCCGAAGCTAAAGTTTTAGCCTCTTTTTTGGGGCTGAGGCTTATAGAGACTTATTTTATAAGCTCTTTCATAAGCCCGCATGACAAACGATACTTATTTTATTACCCGATCTCTATTTAAACCCCACCAAACATAGCCTTAGATATTTGTAATATTTCTTATGATGGGGCTTACTTATAATTAACACAGTTTAGTTATATAATATTGTACTAAAACGTATTGTGTTTCCAGTGACAGGAATCAAAGGAGAAAACAATATGGTTTCTTCATTCAACACTCAATCTGAAGTACCGTGCCCGATAAAGTTTTGTGTTAATCATCTACCTTGTCCTTCACCATCATGTAAAAGCGATAGCGACTGCAAGGGATATTGTGGACGTGCTGCATTTGAACAATGCTGGGATGGAAATTGTTGTTGCCTTGTATAAGGAAAATTTATATCAAACACCTTACTATGATTTAATATTGTTCAATTATATACCAAAGTATGTAGTGTTTGATAAATCTCGTAAGCAAATTCAACTGATAGAAAATTATTTATTTCAAACACCTTACTAATTCAACAATAGTCTCGGAAATGAGCTGAAACAGGTCTAACAAGAAAAAAATCAACCAACTAAGATTGTAGAAACTTACAGAACCATACTTATAAGTTACACCAGAGCACATGTGTGGCCTCAAAAAAGTTAACCAATTGAGATTACGTTAAACCTTATTTTTATACATAGTGGTAGTCAACCCATTATCGATCTGTATATTAGACCCGTTTGTGCTTTTAGCTCGTTTGATTCTCATAACGACAAGTCAGAAAGCTCAAAATCTTTCATTTTGGCTAATAGCTCATCTTCATCTAGTACAAAACATGCTTTGATTTAAAAAAAACAAACTGTGATATCACCATGTCTTTATTCACTCTCATCTTGTCTTCTTGGTTTAATGTCATTAATAATAAGGTGTTATTATTGATTTCCACAATGAGGCCAAGTCAATCTATTCGCAAGCCTACCTGCTAGCCCATAGCAGCAAAACCATAGGAAGCAAGAGCTGCATATTAGCACCTTTGACCTTTTAGCCCCAATGCATAATTAGCCACACACCCATTTAGACCTTATATGCTAAGAGTTGCTTCTTACGTATTCATTTCATGATGATATGCAAGTTGTAATACATGCATAAATTCGCGCATTTGGGACACTGTTATTCGATAAAGCTGATAAGTTTTTTAAATAGTCAATAGGAGTATAGGACATTAAATTTGGTTACCAAACATGATATTCCACGTATCTTAATGGAGGCATTTAATGGAGGCATTTAAAGTAATTTTTTTTACTATATATGTTCAATAAGGACTTATTTATTTCATTTTTAAAAGTTTAAACTATGTGGACACGAGTTTACATTTTAAATACGGCTAAATTACTAAAAACGAGAATATAATTACCAAATTGTAAGCACGGGTTACTTTAATATAAAAATAAGGGCATATACACGATTGTACTTATAACAATAACTCATGTAATTCTTATTTATTTATATAAGGATATCTAGAAAAACATTTTTAAAAAACTTTAAGGAGTATACTTTAAATTTATCAACATTCATTATGTGGTATTAAACTTGCATCATGTGTACAACATAATATCAGTAGTGAAATTTAAATAACATCAACATCTTTGTTAGCTAAATGAAATTAAATCTTGTGTTACCTAACATAAATTTTTACAAATATTTTATCAAATTCTAATGGATATTAATGGATATTAATGCATAATGAAAAACTCGTGCATAAATATTAGTTGTACTTATATCACAATTTTCATAGGCAAAAATCTATATGTGTATAGACTGAACTAAAATATTATAATAAATTTGATTTATGTGTAAACTTCGTGCGTGCACGAAACTTATAACTATATAATTATATGTAATTACCTTTAAAGACACAATATTCAGTATTAATATAAAATAATTTTTTTGTCAAAACCCCGTGCGTGCATGGATATTATAACTAGTTGTATAATGAATGAAGCTAATATTTTTATATCTAATAGTTTTCAAAAAGTTATTTTAATTTCTACCATATAAACACTATAGATTCTTCTTTCTTTTGTGGTAATTAATAGTTAAGTTGATATAAATGAATTTTAAAATACCTTTGATAAAAAATGTTAAAACATCCTCATGAAATCAATAGTTTAAACATTGTTTAATCCTCAAACTAATATCATTTTTTGTTTATAACTCATATATTTTTTTTCGCAATGACTACAAATTCAACTCGTAAGTGTTACATTAAGGGTTATACCAAAACACAATCATCTTTCGCTATAAACCATCGCTTTGGCCGAACATTCGTCTGTTGTTTAAGATTCACTAGAAGGGTACCCGCGCAATGCGGCGACAGGTACCAAGTGACTATTTTTGTGGCGAACAAATGTTTTTCATTTTAAACCTTCCTTATTTAGCATTTCCCAAATACTTTATAATGTAGTAGATATATGTTTTTCAAAAGTAGAACGTCTAAATTAATAGTGTAAACAGTTAACACTTTTATTTTTTAAATTTTAGCATTAAATAATTGGTGGTTATAAGTTTAGTGAGCTTTTTCTATAAACAATTTTATTAAAATATGTCATTATGAGAAAGGGTTACTATATGGTTTAAATGAGACTTAAATTTTTAAATTTTACATTAATTTTTTAATTTTTCTTTTATAGTAATGTTTTTTGTCTTAAAATTTTAAGGCTTCTTTTTATAAGAAGTTCTAAATACTATATAATGTAGTATAGATATATTGATATCATCACTAATATTAAGATACGTGGAATATCATGTTTGGTAACTTTAATGGAGGCATTTAAAATAATTTACAATTTCACGAATTGCCAAAATTGAGAGAATTAAAATGCCTTTAAAAAATGAGGAATTTTAATTTACTTGAAAAAAAATTTATAAACTTTTTTTCTTGTTTTTTTATAAACTTTTAAATAGAATATTTATGAAAAAAAATTTATAAAACTTTTTTATAAATTTTATTTATAAACTTTTTTTGTAAATTTTTTATAAACTTTTTTTATAAATTTTTTATATAATATTTTTATAACTTTTTTATAAACGTTTTTTTATAAATTTCTTATAAAATTATTTATAAACTTTTTTTATAAACTTTTTTTTATAAACTTTTTTTATAAATTTTTTATAAACTTTTTTTAATAATTTTTTATAAACTTTTTAAATAAAATATTTATGAAATTTATATTAAAAAAAAATATATATATTTATAAATTTCTGTCAACCAAACATGCGAAGGTATTTTAAATTCCGGAATTATAAATTCTCAAAAATTTAAAATTTCGGAATTTCAAATTACCCCAAAACCAAGCTTATATTTTTTGAAATGGGCTGAGACCGGGGCTGCGGCTGGGGTTGTGACTTATTATTGCAAAATTACTAAAAAGGACATATCTAAATGAGTTATTGTATATGTTAGATATTTTTGTGGGTAAATAAGTAATTTATTCTTTAAAAGCCCGGGGCTAAAGTTTTTAGCCTCTTTTTGGGGCTGAGGCTTATGGAGACTTATTTTATAAGCTCTTTCATAAGCCCGCATGACAAACGAGACCTATTTTGTTAGCCGATTTATTTAAAAAGCCCGATCCCCATTTAAAACCCACCAAACATAGCCTTAGATATTTGTAATATTTCTTATGATGGGGCTTACTTATAATAAACACACTTTAGATATATAATATTGTACTAAAACGTATTGTGTTTTCCAGTGACAGGAATCAAAGGAGAAAACAATATGGTTTCTTCATTCAACACTCAATCAAGTATCGTGTGCCCAATAAAGTTATGTGTTAATCATCTACCTTGTTCTTCACCATCATGTAAAAGCGATAGCGACTGCAAGGGATATTGTGGACGTGAACGTGATGCATTTGCCCAATGCTGGGATGGAAATTGTTGCTGCCTTGTATAAGGCAAATTTATATCAAACACCTTACTATGATTTAATATTGTTCAATTATATACCAAAGTATGTAGTGTTTGATAAATCTCGTAAGCAAATTCAACTGATAGAAAATTATTTATTTCAAACACCTTACTAATTCAACAATAGTCTCGGAAATGAGCTGAAACAGGTCTAACAAGAAAAAAATCAACCAACTAAGATTGTAGAAACTTACAGAACCATACTTATAAGTTACACCAGAGCACATGTGTGGCCTCAAAAAAGTTAACCAATTGAGATTACGTTAAACCTTATTTTTATACATAGTGGTAGTCAACCCATTATCGATCTGTATATTAGACCCGTTTGTGCTTTTAGCTCGTTTGATTCTCATAACGACAAGTCAGAAAGCTCAAAATCTTTCATTTTGGCTAATAGCTCATCTTCATCTAGTACAAAACATGCTTTGATTTAAAAAAAAACAAGTTGTGATATCACCATGTCTTTATTCACTTTGATCTTGTCTTCCTGGTTTAGTGTAATTAATAATAAGGTGTTATTATTGATTTCCACAATGAGGCCAAGTCAATCTATTCGCAAGCCTACATGCTAGCCCATAGCAGCAAAACCATAGGAAACAAGAGCAGCATATTAGAGCACTTGCAACGCCTAACGCCCCACCGGCGTTATTGCGTGTTAACCGGCGTTAGCCGTTGCCTCACCGGCGTTATACCGGAGTTAACGTGGCAATGTTACCCCCCAACGGGCGTTAACCGGGTTTTAAAAATAAAAAAAAATTACCCCCCCCCCCAACGGCTAGTTACCGTTGGGGTTTAAAAAAATTTTCATTTTTCCCCCTAACGGCTAGTTTTGTTATAAAAAAAAAATCAAAAACATTTTTTTACCACTGTAAATACCCAACTTAAACAACATTATTTTTCACACTTCCACTACTCAATCCTCTCAATCTTATACTTCCAATTACTAAGAAAAAAAATGTCGGGGGGCAACAACGATGATACATTCTTGAATCTTCTCGGTGGTGGGTGGAATACCTTAAACCCGGGTTCATCTTCAAACCCGAACGCGGGTTCATCTTCAAACCCCAACGTCTCTTTTCCCAAGAAATGTACCTACAACATCAACAATATCTGTATTGGCAACAAAGTCAACAAAGCACCTTAAACACCAACTTTCAAAATCTACAATTCTCACAACACTCACAACATTCACAAACTGAAACACATGATGTTCCTGAAACACCCACGTCTCCTCCAAAAAAATCCAAAGGTCGTGTTAAACGAAAGTCCAAAAAATCCAAAGACCCCGAGCCTGAACCAATCGATGATGATGAAGAAGAATTCGCTACTGGGCGTTGGCAACCAACAGAGGAAGAATTACTTGCCGTGTGTTATGTAGGCGTTACGGAGGATCCGATAGTCGGGGCGTGCACACCCATAGATACATTTTGGTATCGGGTCACAAATGAGTTCAACAGACTCATTTTTCAACAACGCAACAAGGATATGATGTCAAGCAAGTGGAAAACGTTGAACCACAGTTGCATAAAGTTCAACGGTTTTTTCAAACGTGCGCAACGGGAACAGAGAAGCGGGAAAAGTGAGATGGATGTCATGAAACGGGCGAAGCAAATGTATCGTGACGAGCACAAATCAGCGCCGTTTGCTCTCGATGATGCTTGGGAGGTTTTGCGTAAGCATAAGAAATGGGACACGCCGGATCCGGTTGATTTAACCGGCGATGTCCCAAGCCAAAAAAACGAGGCTTTGTTTGGTCATGATGAACAACCACGCCCCATGGGAAAAAATCGTGCTTCCAAGAAAGCAAGATCCGAAAGCACGACAAGTACTGGGGGAGCGAGCACCGGAGGAACGAGCTCGTCAAGTTATTTCACCGAAACTATGGCAAACGAGTATCGTATCAAACGTGAAACCGTCCAAGCGGCGTATCGGGCCCAACAAGTCAAAGATGAAACAATAACAAGGTTGGAAGAGATAAAGTTGTTGATGGTTGACACTGAAGGCAAAGATCCAAATGTCGTGGCTTGGATCAATGACGAAAAAGACCGAATCATCAAAAAATATAACTTGCAACCTCGTCAGTAGATTGTATTCTCACCATTTCCTTTATGTTATAATGTTTAATTTTCAGTGTCTTTTTTTATTTCGTTGTAACTTTTTTTTTTAATTTCGTATTGTAATATGTTTTCAAATTAATGATATGTTTTTTAATAAATGAAGTGTTTGTTTTAGTTTAGGGTTGAAATTGAAAATATCAAATGTTAAACCTTAACTTGGGATGTTATGATTGTGGATGTTTTTTGGGTGAGTTAAGGAGAAATGTTAAAGCTGATGTAGCGCCGACGTGACACGGTATTAAAGTTTAACTTATGTTATGATTTCTAGTGCTCTTAGCACCTTTGACCTTTTAGCCCTAATGCATAATCAGCCACACACCCATTTAGACCTTATATGCTAAGAGGGAGCTTCTTACTATTCATTTCATGATGATATGCAAGTTGTACTACATGCATAAATTCGCGCATTTGGGACACTGTTATTCGATAAAGTTGAAAAGTTGCTTAAATAGTCAATAGGACCTTAAATTTGGTTGCTTATAACAGTTTAGTCACACGAAGTAACTTATAAACATGTACCACAAGTACAATGCATAACTTGGTAGTTTGGTGCAATTGAAACCATTTAGACCACTATGTTAACCAAACTATCAGGACTTCACAATGCTCTGCCGTAATTATGCAAGTTTTAACCATTTACGTACAATCACAAACACATTATTAATATAAAAATTTTGTGTAATATCAATAGATTAACTATCGCATTGTTTATAGCTAATTCCTCAACAACTCTATATGATGATAGCTTTTTACAACTCTATATTTTGTTTCGGTGCAGTGACAGTCGAGGAGGAAGTGATATGGTTTCTTCTATCAACACTCACTCTAATGCACCTGGGCACGATTGTTTGTTGAAATTTCTATATATGCGCGATGCGTGCCCTTCCCCATCTTGTAAAAGTGCTAAAGATATTAGGAATATTGTGGTCTACCGATAATTTCTAAATGTTTGGATAAAAAATGTTGTTGCCTTTTGTTTAAGAATTAATAAATTGGATTTGTCGACCCGTATTTTTATATGTAAATTCTGTTATAATAGAGTGTTGCCAGTAATCATATCAATCACAGAACCGTACCCGACAATATTAGATATAAGGATAAAAAAATGGATGATCTAATCTTGCACCCCCTTTTTTCCTTCCCATGCACCTCACTAGGCCAATCATTGTTTTTTTTTTTTTTTTTTTTTGTTTGTTTGTTTGTTTTTTTGTTTTGTTTTGTTTATAAACTTTTTTAATAAACTTTTTATAAACTTTTTTTATAAACTCTTTTTTATAAACTTTTTTTATAAACTCTTTTAATAAACTTTTTATAAACTTTTTTTATAAACTTTTTTAATAAACTTTTTATAAACTTTTTTTATAAACTTTTTTAATAAACTTTTTATAAACTTTTTTAATAAACTTTTTATAAAAAAATTTTATAAACTTTTTATAAACTTTTTTTATAAACTTTTTTTATAAATTTTTTATAAAAAAAGTTTATAAAAAATTTATAAAAAAAGTTTATAAAAAGTAACGTAAAATAAATACCATATAAAAACACTACACAAATAAATACACTATACATATAAAAACACTACACAAATTAAATATACCACACAAATAAACACTACACAATTAAATAAAATAAATACATTATACATATAAAAACACTATACAAATTAAATATACCACACAAATAAATACTACACAATTAAATAAAATAATAAAAAAAAAAAAAAAAAAAAAAAAAAAAGTGGCCGCCGCATAATAAAAAAACAATGGTAATACATTTAATAGAGCCACAGATATTGGGCCTCATTTCGCCTAATAAAACAAAAACTTTTCTTGGTCTATGTTCCACTTTAACACACCTGTGACCCAGCAGTCTTTAATGGAGGAGAGAGAAAACCATCACACCCCCTAAAATTTTTCTAAGGGGTGCAAGGGTACACACAACAACAACAACAGACCCAATCCTGCCTAGGCAGGGTATGGGGGAGGTAAAATGTACACAGATCATACCCCTACCCCTGGGTAAACCCGTGTGTAGAGAGACTGCTTCCAACGAGACCTCCGGCAAGTGCATGTGTGCTAGTGCGAAAGGATAGAGATATCATACTACAAAAACAATATGCAAAAGCATAGTAAAAGGGAAAGCAAACAAACAAGCAAACAGGGCATACAGGAAAAGAACCACACACAAGCACACCGAAAAAATGCCAAGCGCAACAGAAATAAAACCAAAAGCCCAGGCACACCAAAAGCAGACCAACAAAAGGGGGAGCACAGAGCAAAGCAGAGAAGCACACGAGGCATAAAGCTAATGCAAAAAACACGTAGCACCAAAAAAACCAAACACAGGGAGCAAGACAAAGCAGGCAACCTAAGGGAACAACAACAGAGCAACGCAAACCACGCACGGGGCCTAAGACTACGGCAAAGCAAAAAAACAAAAAGATGCCACAAAACAAAACACGCAAGGGGGCAAAAGGGGACACCTAAAAGCCAAGCACCTAGCACCACTACCCGCAAATCCTAATTCTATCCCTCCACCCCTTCCTATCTGAGATCATGTCCTCGGTCAAACTAAGCTCCATCATGTCAAGCTTAAGTCTATCCTCCCATCTGAGATCATGTCCTCGGTCAAACTAAGCTCCATCATGTCAAGCTTAAGTCTATCCTCCCACCTGATAAGGGGTGCAAGGGTAGTAGGACCCTAAAAAAAACTACATGCTGTTTGAAAAGAATTCGCACAAGGAACATTTTCACAAAGATACCCAAAGTTTTTCATGCTTTTCAAAAATAATAACAAAAAAACTACATAAGGACCATTTTTGTAAAAAAAGATTGTGATATTAGAAATTTTGCAAATACCCCCTTCGTCCCATTTTTATTGTCCACTTTGACTTTGACCAGTCTTTCTTATTCAACTTTGACCATTAATATATTTATTTGTGTTATATAATACTTGATGAAAATTATACCAATTGAAAATACATTTAAAACCCAATACATTCATATATTTTTCATCAAGTATTATATAACACAAACAAAAATAATTATGGTCAAAGTTGAAGAAGAAAGACTAAAAAGTCAATAGTGGACAATAAATTTGGGACTGGGGGAGTAGGTTGCAAATCTTGCGAAATTCATAGGTATTTTAGTCTTTTTCTTAATTAAAAAATGGGCATTTTTGTTTTTCACTTTTAAACGTGAAGACCTAAGTGTTAAAATTATAGTTCAAGAACCAAATTTGTAAAAATAACTAGCATAGGAACCTGTTTTGTAAATTTTAAAAGGACTAGTTTTGTAAAATGAGTTTTACAGTAGGGGTAAAAATCGCATAAGGACCTATTTTAAAATTTTTTGCAAGGAACCTATTAAAAAAAGGGAAAAAATCGCAAGGGACCTAATTTGCAATTGAAAAAAATTGAAAGGGGTCTATTTTGCAGAAGAAACAAATCGCACGGAACCTTTTTTTCTCAAACAATCACTTTTTAATCGGTTTAGCTAGTTTACCGGTTATCCACATATAATAATGGTACAAAATGAATGTTGATGTATCACCAGTGACGGAGCCAGGATTGTCCACTCGAATAGGCCAAAACAATAAATATAAGAAATTCCAGAAAAACAAATTGAGAATTGAACTTCTGTCTTCTGTAAACCATATTTTTAGTTTTCATTTATTAATTTGGATGTCAAAATTTTTTAATAGACATTTAAATTTTCTTATTTTTGGGTGGGCTAATAGAAATATAGAAATTTTGTGTACAAAACATATAGACTAGTAGCACATTTATAAAAAATGGGGTTGACCATGGCCCATTCTAAGCCCAATGTAGCTCCGTCACAGCGTATCATATTAGTAATATTTTGAGTACACGTATAATAACGTACATTTTAAAAGTACACCTTCATTAAAAATCAAATGTGTAACGAATATGACAAAAATTTACTATAGTTAGATTGATCTAAAAAGAGAGGAGACCGGTGTGCACAAAGCAAAGAAAAAAAGTTAAAATATACGGTGGCATAATAGAGCAAGACTTGGATTAAATGGTTACAAGGGTTCGATTCTTACATCTTGCAAGGTGTGATGTCTTATTCTACATTTGATAGAATCGGAAGCAGTCTTTCTACCTTAAGTAAGGGTTATGGCTGTCTACGTCTCAACCTCCCCCATACACACCTTAGGTAAGGGTAAAATTGTCTACGTATCAACCTCCGTCATACACTTTAAAAAATGATATTAGGACCCATAAACCGTAAAAAATAATATTAAAAGTTACTTTATTTTACTATACTTTTTACATGGTGGCATAAAGATCAAGGCTCAACAAAAATAACCAAATGAAATAAAAATTAAACGGGCCAAAACAACTCATCACGACGTACCACCCAAATATAAAAAACCAAACTAAAGCCACCAATTGTGTGAACCATCATCTTACGTCTAAATTATAGCAAAAGGCTTTGCTAATATCCAATCCAACACATTTTAACACCATTTTCCGTTTTACTTTCCTGAAAGGCAAAATTTACAACAATCTTTTAAACGCGAACACAAATGACGCCGTTTTCGACAGAGCGACGTCGTTTTGATCATCCATCGTCAGGCTAACTTAGCCTATCGTTTGGACCTAAGATAGATACACATCAATCACATACCAATCACAATCAAAATATCATCAATATCATATTCGACGTCATAGTGGGCCCCTAGCGACACTAGCCAGCACAGTCATAGCAAAGTCTAGAACGATTGCTAACCCTGGACTAGGTCGAGGTAGAAGTCTGTACTTAGCTAGGCAAGTGCTATAGCAATTAGGATTGCTACCCTAGACTAAGGCAACAGCTACCACATATCTATCTAAACAGTCAAGCACATAAGCAAATTAAAATAGTTTAAAAGGTCCAAAAATAGTAGCATGACTTTCACCCAATTTAGTTAAAAACATAGATAAAAGTGGGGCTATGAAACTCACCTCAAGCAAACAACGCACAAATAAACACTAGCAGAAGATAACAGCTAATCACGGCTCAGCAACTATCGACTCGGCACAACCTATTAATGTAAACCAATTTTAATATATTTTTTCCAAAATCGACGTTATCTACCCCAATGTATTCCTTTTCTTTATCTAAAAAATGTCTTGTTTCACCGTTTAGTCCTAGCGTTTGGTATCATCGTGTGGGTGTATCGACTCAATATGATATCATGAATGCACTTAAATAACCACAATGTGAATCAATGCAACACAATGAGACATCTAAGCGATAAGCTCAATAGTCCAATAAGTTTCGGAATAAATAGTAGACCTTATCGAATTCGTCAACTCGATAAACTCATTATATATTCGTCGCTTATTATCCCATAAACCGGTAGCATCCTAATGAGTCATAAGGATAATTCACCCATTAATAATGTTATCCTACGTACCTAGCGGGCTCTTATTAGATTCGTCAACCTAATAAGTCCGCTACCCACGTGGATCAACGCTATTAATGTTAGGTCATCCGTAACCCATGCACACAACGTAAACAAATTAAATACTTGAAGCTAGTATTAAATGCTCATAATTGGCACATTTCGATAAACGTGCACTCGAAACATTAAATACTTATTTATTAGAAAACCTTCCATTTTAGTCGTTAGTTTCCATTTAAAATAGTAAATAACAAGCGAAGTCTTGTTATCGATAGTTTTGGTATAAAAGCCTTTTTATTATTTATGTTTCACCATTTATTATTCATGTTTATATATATTTATTACGTCAAATTCAATATAAGTCTCATATCGTTATTCGTTTCGAGTCCACAAGCACGAGTCATGACTTCTCGGCTTTTAATCAATCAATAGTCCAAAATATACTAAAGTCCATGTTACGGCATTGTCGGGGTCAACAATGACTAAAAAGTCAAAGCAACACCGACGTTTCTCAAAGTTGACAATTTATAATATAAGTCCAAGTAATTAATCGTAATAGCGCAACTTAATCTCAAATTAACCCAAATCAATCTCGCCAACCAATCAATCTACCAAATATACCCGAAACCAATGTTATGACCCTAATGGTCATGACACGGTCACGATTAAGACCACGTGAACCAAACAAGCTCTAGAAGCTTTTCGGCTCCACGCGTCTCATCCAAACACCAACAACATCAACCAACAAGCTACCACAACAACCCGACCCGGACCCGTGGTCCATATGGGTCACGTACGCCACCCCACCATGACCATCGTGGGTCTTGGTGGCTCGTACGCCTCAACACCACAACCAAACACTCCCCAAATGGCTTCTACTACAACCAAACACAATCAATCAACCTCCAATCATCATCCAAACATCAAACCCATCGACTAGTCTAAACCCATTTCATGAAACTATTCCTAAAATGCAAAAACCCAACAATATGATACACCACATGATACCAAATCACTAGCTACGTGTTTTATTAAGTGTAAACTAGTTTTAATCCCATGTTTCACCCAAAAACCCCTTATGGTCGAGCCATATACGAGCCCTAGGAGGGTTGTACGTGGCTTATCATGACCAAAACAAGCTTGACCCATGTTCCATTTACCTTTTCTCAACCCGATCTATAAGATTTAATGAAAACCCTATAATCACGAATCGTTTTTGTAAGATTTGGAGGTGTTATTGAAGGCTTCTATGGGCGTGCCATATATGGATGGAAAGAGGAAAGAGAGATCTATCTAATGGTGGTGGAGGTGTATGTTCACTCGCTGGAAGTTGGCCGGAATGTGGCCGGAAAGTGGCGGTGGTGGTGGGTGGTATATTAGGGTTTGGGTTTGTAGAGAGAGAGAAGGGTGTGTGTGTGTTTTTAGAGAGAAGTAAAAGACGGAAATGAGATAGGTGAGGGGCATATATAGTTGGGAAGGAGGGACTCAAAATAAATAAAATGGAGGAGGGGGCCCGCCTAGGGGAAAAAGGAGGGGCCGAAGCCGTAATTTTTCATAAACTATCCCGTTTACCCATTCTCGAGCTCATATATTGTCCTACGAGTGTCCCACGATGTTCCTTCGACATTCTATTATGTTTATTTATGTTTTTCCATGAGTTTTGACTATTTATTTGCCAAGTTTCGAGTTACGGTTTAAAAGTTACGTTATTTCTTGTTTTAGGCTTTTATTGTGCCGAATCGAATAGTGTCTAACAAAAAGAGTTAAAACTCACACGATGACTCATAAAATAATAAAATGAACCATAAAAATAAATAAACGATATCAAATCAAGTCATGGTCGACAAAAATAGTTATAAAGGCAAAAGCTCGGTTTAGTTTAACGTAATGCGGTTACCTAAAATAGACTCCCTAATTGCCAGTTGTCACATATCGGCTGTAAGAGATATATATTTTTTTTTTAAATTACAAAAATCAATATGAATATTTAAACCCTATATACATAATCAAGATAAAAATTACCACAAACATACCAGCAACATCTTGAACAACAAAACCCTAAAAATTAGTTTTATGTTATAGTGTCAGTAAACAACTGCTATCAAAATCATCATTTGACCTTTTATAGTAACTATGATGTCCCAAATTCGTTACCATATATAACTGTGTTAACTAAGTTTTTCTTCAATAGCAGGTTGCCATCACTTATCACACGATGATTTAATAAGTAGCGCGAATCCAATCAAAGGAGTGATGGTGGTTTTTGCCAAATTGATCTATGCTTAGTTGTACATATTCCATCGTCCTTGGTGTTGAGATTTTTTCGTCACATTACCATATAGAACAGATGGATCATTATCTTTAACAATGATTCTGGTCGTTCGAGGTATGATATTAGTCATTAAATTAAGGCAAGAGCAAAAGCAACAATGAGTGAAGAACTCCCCTTGGTATATGAGATTTATGGGTTTGTATGTCATAAATCAATACTCACTATTCACAACACACCTTACAAGAACTAAAATTACACTTTAAGCAATCGCATGATTTAGCGTTATTTAGTTTAGTTAACTGTGTCAAATTGCGGAGTAGGGTTTGAAGATTATTCTTTTAAAGATGGGGGCAGTATCCCATGAAGGAATCATGAGATCCTCACTAGTGCGCTTTCCGGTTGGTAGCTTGGGACTTATGCCCTGCACCTCTTACTGTGGTTAGTACCACCCCTTTATAGCCTACCACATGTCCTCCAACCTATCAAATTCACATTACTTGTTACTATCAACTTTGTTTATTACTCATGGCTTTAATGGTTTATATGCTGTCTGTATTTAATGTGGTTAAGGTTTGAAATGATGAATACATGTTTGTTACTGTACCACGGTCGCCAAGCAGTCTCCAATGGAAGCTTCATCTTGCTTACCAAATACCTTGTAGATGTCACGAGATCACAGTATCAAGGTCGCCACTGGCAAATTGGTGAGAGATAAAATTTAAGTTACTTTTTCAAGTGCAGCATGTTGACTTACATTAAATCTCTATAAATTAATACTCGATAAAATAATAACCTCGATAAAATTAATAATTTGTTCAGTCATAACTTGGGATCAGTGTAAATTTGGACCCCATTCCATAAAATAATAAGATAATAAGTTTTTTGAAACCCTAATTTATATATATTGGTCCTAACGAAACTATAAATTAATAATTACTAAAAAATTATATATATATATATATATATATATATATAGTAGGGATCCAGTGAGAAGTAAATTAAAATAAGAAGTGGTGAGAAGTGACCAAAACCACGTATTTGAGATGCAACGACTTGCATTAGAAGCATTTCTATTCATATAGATGCAACATCTTGAGTTTCGAAAGTTAATTTGATGTATAGATGGGGCAAATTGATTTTCATGATTTCGGCATGTGCAGAGAAACAAAAAACAAGAGAAATCATGAAATGCATCTAATATACGTATATGCATCTGATTAAAAGCTAGAAAACACACTATGGTGTGTTATAATGCATCTAAGATTATGGGGATGCATCTAATTTAGGTCGGTGCATCTCGGATTTGCGGTTATAGTTCTTCTTATTCTTTCTTATTTTAAGTAATCTTCTTATTTGATCATAACTCTATATATATATATATATATATATATATATATATATATATATATATATATATATATATATATATATATATATATATATATATATATATATATATATATATATATATATATATATATATATATATATATATATATATATATATATATATATATATAGAGAGAGAGAGAGAGAGAGAGAGAGACACTTTATTTTCAAACCCACTTTAAGGCGAGAACTGCGAGAACCTCCTTTTTACAACTTATAATACACAATGTATATCATTTAATGCTCTATAGCATTTTGTTATATTTATTTAATTCAAAATGGTATAATAGTAAAAGACATTTTCATATTATTTTTGTTTTTAATTCCAATTTTAATAAATCTTAAAATTGTTTTTTAAATGCTAACATGTTTTCAAATTGTTATGGTGCATACATGTTTTTTATACCTAATCATTATTTTTTTGAAATCTCAAGGAGCATGCATGTTTTTATTATTATTATTATTATTTTCCAAATAGGCAAAGGTGCATATATGTTTTTTTTCTTAAATAGTCAAGGTGCATACATGTTTTCAATTAGTCAAAATGCATACATGTTTTTTTTGGCTAATATTTTTTTTATCAACCTACCAATATTTTTACATGATCATTATTTTTTTTGAAAGTTTGAAACACAAATTAAAGAACATAAATCATTATAAAAAGAAAAAACAAGATTGATATACTTAAATATTACATTTCACTTGATTACAAGTACAAAAACACATGCAATAATCATATAACTCCAAAAGTCGCAAATTATCTTCATGTATAATCGTGTTCATCCACTTCCCGATCTTAATTGATATCATCATCTTCATCGATCAATCTGAAACAAGCAGGCACGAAAGCAATTAAACCACAAACAAATAAGAAATGAAAATTAATCACAACAACTAGCATAACACATATGCACAATTTTGTGTACATTAAACTAATGATGTAAACCTGTTTTTTAATCATAAACACAGAACATATATGTTTTATAATCCAAAACACAAAACATATATGGTTTATACGTAAACATATATGTATCTTTCCAAAACGTATATGTTTTATAATCCAAACACAAAACATATATGTTTTTTTTAACCAAACCAACAACTACCAGTATAGATTAAACCCACAACTTATTGTAAGGTATAAAGATCCAATTTTAAACCAAACTCACAACCACCCGTATAGATTAAACCATAAAAAAACATAACTTAAAAAAACAAACCTCCAAAATTCGGTATTAGATCAAGCGTCAAAACACATGATCAAAATAGGCCTCATTCGATACCGTTTTTCGAATGTATAATCACGATCACCAAAACTATCCAAAATGACTCAATCGTTGCCTCTTGTCTACCGTTTATGTTTATCGCCATATACTTGCTGAATACGTTTTACAACATATTAAACGGGTGTAATCATCAATGAGTTAATAACTAATATAATAACTAACAATACTACTTACAATTTAAAAGGCAAAGCAATAAATGGATTACTAATTATGCAATTCGATCATATGCTATCCAACAAGCAATTAATCTTGTATTAGTTCACCTTACAGTAATTGTATTTGAATCAATTATGCTATTCAATCACTTCTATTGATATTACATGCAAACCTCTTTTTCTATCAATATAGCATAAGTACACCATTAACACATAATTGTATTTGAATCTACACAATCTTTTTACGCAAATAACAGATGTAGAGAAGAAAAGGGCCAATCAAAAAGAAAAAAAAGATAAAGGAATGAAACACATTTCATTAATTAATTCACAAAAACTCATTCGAACATGGCCATATCAATATATACCGAAACTGATTCGACCGTACAAATTAATACAGAAAAGATTTTTTTAACTTAATCTATATAATGTTGTAGGTAATAGATAATTAGATATTAAAAACTTAAAATCAAATACCGATTCTGCCGATTCTGTGATATCAATTCTCAAAAGAAAAAAGATTTTTGTAATTTAAAACTACTTTTTAGCAATTACAATTCTCATGTGGATAAACAAAAACAAAAACAAAAACAAAAATAATTTTACCTTTGCCTTCACATAAATGAAACACACATCTAATGATAGATTGTAGATCGATTTTTTTTGCAGATCAGTTGATTGCAGATCATAAACGAAATAATTTTTTTTTAGATCGAGAGGTGATAGATTTCAATTGATCGCAGATCGAATTTTTATGGCCGATCAATGAAACTTGGGAGAGAGGCGGCATAAAAGATTTTGGGGCGGTAGTTTTTTGGTGAGGAAGAAGAGTTAGGGTTGAAAAATAAACCGTGTATTTTTTTTAACATTAGTTATGAGTATTAATTTCCTAATTAATGGGTATATTTATTGACTATAAGATTACTATAGTACCCTTTTTGCTTTACAAATATAGACCACATCTTTTAACTAATTACATTAATGGCACAAGTCATCTCATCCATTAATAAAATGATCTAATGGTTAAAAAGTGGTTCTCGCAGTTCTCGCATTTAAAGTAGGTTCTGAAAATAGAGTTTCACACACACACACATATATATATATATATATATATATATATATATATATATATATATATATATATATATATATATATATATATATATATATATATATATATATATATATATATATATATATAAAGGCCATACGTAATTGGAGCTTGTACAAATTCAATTAAGGCTATACATAATTAGAACTTGTCCCAACGAAACTAACTTTTTACATATTAAAAAACAATGAATTTGACAAATTCAATTAATTTGTGAATGTGAATTCATAAAATGCTAATTGGAACTTGCTTTTCTAATTTATTTTCTATCTCTAACTAATTTATTTTAAATGTAATACGTAAAAATTCTTTAAATTAATAAATTATTAATTTATCGATATAATAATATATCATTAAATTAATAAAATATCGAACATTATTAAATTATAGAGATTTTACTGTATTTGGGATTGCTCATTCATATTTTTACCCATAAATTGAATGTTTTGGTTGCTTATTGAAAGTGTTAATGCTGGGATGTTTAGTATAACTAATTGTCTTATTGATTCACTTAATAAAATTGATACTAGACAAAACCGTGCATTAGAGAAAGGGGAAGTCTCAGACTGGGACTAAGACCAAACCCAAGTCTTAGGGCCCCGAGGCTTCAGAAACACAGCCTAAAAGGCAAAGAAAGCCCAAGACTGATCTGCCACCCACTGGAGACCAAACATCATCCACCCCGGTGACAATGAACGACACTGATACATCACAGTTAGTGCCCCTGGTCCCAACTACTACTCCATAAGATCCAGAGGGAAACAAACAACCCGCTGGTAGGGGAGCGCCTTCCACACTGCCCAAGGATGACACTCGCCAATCACAGCTTTTGTCTAAGGGCCAAAAAAATGATCCCAAAGACTCAGAGGGAAACTCACACCCACTGATAGGGATCTCACTGCCACCGCTTCTAGGGATAGCACTGGGAATCGCCCACCAGTGCTTGAAGGAGCACATGGGGACAAAGACTCTAAGGGACAAATACCACCCGCTAATATGGAACCCATCACCACCACTGGTCTATTAACAGTTGCTGAAGTAAATGATATCCTATTCTCTGATGAAGAACTAGCTGACAGTGAAGATGAAATACTTTCAGCAAGGGAAGAAATGGACGTTAATGTTCAAACTCAAGAACAAGAGCATCAGCCTGATCCTCAAGAGACTGAAGAGTCACCTGCTAAAGAAACTGACTCTGACTTCTCTACTTCATCCTGTCCTGAAGAGTTCAAGAAGTATGATAATATTCTTCCATTAACTGAAAGACAACTGGTAATGTGGATCACAAAGGCTTCCAGGAAATTATACTCAGGTGTTACTGATGTTCTCTGGGATCAGCACGTTGAAGCAGCTTCAAGTTATGCTGACTTGAAATCTGAAGTGCTTAATTTCAACGGCAACACTAATGAGCACAGGGAGCTAATGTATCAACATCTGCACAGACTGGATGAAAACCTTGTTAAATTTCTCAAGCACCTTCAGGGTTGTGGCACAAAGATAGATGAAATCTGGGATTCTGTCAAAGAAGACCCAGCACTCAATTCCAAAGTGCTGGAGGCTACTGAGGCTTACATGAAGAATTCCTCCAGCCTCACTGAACTGATCAACATGCTCAAATCTGCCAATGTTCAATCCTCTGTTCAGTCTCTTCAGACAACACTGGGTTCTTTGGATGCTCAAGTGACTACTCTGGCTAAGGCATCGTCTTCTATGGCCTGGAATCTTGGGCCTAGAATGACTACTCTGGAATTATCTCAGGCCAATCTTGCCTTCAAAGGTCAAGCAACTCCAACTCCCTCAGTATCCCAGGCAAATCTTGCTCTCACTGATGTTGCAGCAACAGTTGAGGGGGAGAGAACCACTGAAGAGACTCCCTCTCACACTGAGGGGGAGCCAGCTCAACCAGTATCAGCTCAACCAGTTTTAGCAACACCCATCTCATCAGTCCCACCATCAACAACAACAATAATGACAATGACAGTAGCAAAACCTATAATGACAACAACACCTCCTTTGGTAGCATCTTCTTCATTAGGCCAGGATAAAGGAAAAGCCATAATGCAAATACCTGAGCCTGAGAAGATTCCATATGTAATCGGCAACACACAGTACCTGCTTACTCCACAACAGCTAACAGCCTTTCTTGAAAAGGAAGACAAAAGAAAGAAACTGGCTGAAGAAGAAAGAAAAAGCAAAGAAGCACTGGTACAAGTTGTAGCTGAGGAAGCTGAAAACATTGGAATTGATCCCAAAAAGCTTCAAAAGGGTCAGGCTGGGCAGAAGTTCAAGGATGCTCAGGCTACTCAAATGGCTGCAATAAGGAAGAAGCTGGATGAAAAGAACAGGAAAACTGCAGCCATCAGGCAGGAAAGAATTAACCACTACAATTGGTCAATGACAAGCAGAAGGCTGCCTGAGAAGATCACAGATGTAAAAATCATCCCCAAGTCCAAACCACTGGCAATGAATGTCTACAGGGGGGATGATAAAAGGCATTTCTAGGTTCATGATCCCTTGAAATTCACTGACTTTGGGATCACTGAACTCGATGAGCTTGGTCCAATCATTTCAAAGAAGCAGAATGCAGTGGTCAAGGAGCTGATGAAATCCCTAAGCAAAAGGTATGAAAGACTAAGGGAAGCACCAACACAACTTGGAATTCAGCCAGCCCTAACTACACCACAAGGATCTCAGTCTCAGTCAGCCCAAGGCAAAATAAAAAGGGTTGAATCTGAGCCTGAAATCGAAGTTCCTGGCCTGGACTGCAACAGGGAACTACCAGAAGGAGTGAAGTTTGTAAACTGTCTTTACATTGAACAGCGTGAAAGAGGACTCTTCTTTATTGATGTCTATGGAAACCCAAAATTCCAGAGGTGGAGTGACATTGATCTTGCAGGAGTGTCTACAATGGCAAGTTTTCTACCAGTAGCCTCTCAGATCCAAACCCCAGCAAACGTCAGGTTCTGCAATGACCTGAATGCTAAGATAAGAGAGCACCCTGACAAAGAAACACTCCTCAAGAAGAAACCAAAGCTTGAAGCACTGGGAATCCATATTGAGTGACATCTTTTGTTTTATCTTTTGTACTAGTGATAGGAACTATGTACTTTGATCAATAAACGATGTATGTTTTGTTAAAATATTCAGTGTTCCTTATTATGTTCATTAGTACATTAAGTGTAAGAAGAAGCCATTTGCTCACTTACACTGATCAAAAACTTAGGCTATTTGTATATCCAAATAGGGGGAGACTGTTGGGTTCAGTAAATACCCAAACCCCTTAAGTCTAGGATTTGAATAGAAAATACCCTAAGTGTTGTCCCTTAAATACTAACATGTCACTGAGCGCATAGTCTCTTAGTGAGCTATCTTCAAGATACTCAGTAAGAGACAAAGAAGAAGTCTCTCTACTCAGTAAGGCGGAACTTAAGGGGTGAAGACTGAGTCAAGAAGAAGATGGTGGATTCAGTGAGTGATGACAATAACTCACTGAATCCCGAAACTCCTCACCAACTACTTACACTGAAGACAAAGTGAAGTTGAAGACTGAAGGCAATGAAGCTGAAGAATGAGCGGGACAAGGCGGGATAAGTTACAACAGATAAGACGAAGTCCTTATCAACCAAAGTCAACTTTCTCTGAATGGCTAATTATCATAAGAGTTGGAGTGGAATATTTTAAGCTTGTGATAATTGTAAAACACACACACACACAAGCCATCTTTCACTCCTCCAAATACAACTCTGTCCCTGAGATAGCTCAGTGGTTCTTTGTAGTTGTGCTCAAACTTAGCCTGAGCTTAGTGAGGAGTTATTACACTTTGTCATTTCAATCCCAAGTGCTATTCCGCAAGTACTTGGGTAATGCATTCTTTTTGATTTGTTTCTAATAAAGAATATTAAGTTGAAAATTATTCAGTGTGTTTTTACTTGCATTATTTTCAGTCATTACTCACAATCAGTTTACTTAATACTTTAAACTGTTTTATACGATTGTGAAACGGGAACAACACATTCTTATTGAAAAATCAATTGGGTCAATAGGAGAGTTCGATTTCGCCACGTAAGCAAAATCGTGTGATGTGATTGGTTAATAAAAGTCAAAATTAAATTGATTTGGGTCAAACTATAATAAATTTGGTGGAGAAATTTGGTTGATAAAAAAAACACATAAAAATATAGTTGTCAAATTTGTGAAAACAAAAACTTAAAAAAATGGGTAAGTAATAAAACTTTAGTGGTTGAATTTTTAAAATTTTTATAGAGTTAAAATGTAATTTATAAGCCTCAATGTTTTTTTTAATAACTTTGGATTATAAACAAATACCCCTTTATACTTTATGCCCTTTATACTTTATATCTTAAAAAATACAATGTATATGTTGTTTTAAAAATAACAACATATAAATTTTGCATAAGATTATAAGTATCAATTTTTTTTACTATATATGTTCAATAAGGACTTATTTATTTTATTTTTAAAAGTTTAAACTATGTGGACACGAGTTTACATTTTAAATACGGCTAAATTACTGAAAACGAGAATATAATTACCAAATTGTAAGCACGGGTTACTTTAATATAAAAATAAGGGCATATACACGATTGTACTTATAACAATAATTCATGTAATTCTTATTTATTTATATAAGGATATCTAGAAAAACATTTTTAAAAAACTTTAAGGAGTATACTTTAAATTTATCAACATTCATTATGTGGTATTAAACTTGCATCATGTGTACAACATAATATCAGTAGTGAAATTTAAATAATGATCGCTCCCGAACCGTCAAGTTTTATCACACAAGCTGACCACTTGTGAATGGTCAACCGTAAGAAACTTCAAACAGCTCAGGAACAATGCAATGAAGATCAGGAGAGTATAGTGTCTCCTCAGGTCGTTAAGTCCCAACGAGCTGTGCGAGAATAATCAAACGAATAGTGATCGAGAGAATTTGAATGGGAAAAGGATTGTGATTGATTATGAACAAAAGGAAAAGTATATAAACTACAAGGGCTTAAATGCAAATTAAAGAAAATTAAAAAGATAAATTATATTAAATAAACGCTATCACTATTTGCAAAATGATGTTTTTGATTTTTCTTTTATAAAACTTAATTTAAAACTACGTGACGTGCAAAAGAAAATGTGAAACTGAAGCAATATAAATCCTAAAAATATGAAAATGATATTTTTACAATCCTAATGATAAGAGAAAATTTTTAGAAAAAGAAAATTATTTTTAAAACTATTTATCTAATTATTATTAATTAAAAACTATTTTTACTTATTAAATAATACCCTAAAATACAAGAAAATAGGAAATAAAGCTAGAAAAATGAAATTATAACTTAGAAAAATCTAAAATAACTAAAGAGAATTTTCAAAACTAATTTTATATTTTTTTGATTATTTTTCTATTTTCTATGAATTAAAAACTATTTAAAACTAATTAAATTGCTAAAAATTACAAATTATACTAAGAAAAATCTGGAAAAATATTTTTTTGACTTTTTATATTTATCTTAACCTAGTAAAATTGAAAACTTATTTTTTTGAAACTTTTCTGATTTAATTGTATAAAAAGCTAATTAAAAATGCCTAAAAACTGTTTTAAATGAAGAAAAATAGCAAACAGTGCTAGAAAAATATGAAAAATTCAGGAAAAGTCTAAATTAATATTCTGAATCTATGAAAAATATAAAAACATGGGCTTGTGTGTAGGATTATGAAACTGCAGTTACAAGTGCTTATAAATAAGCACTTGGAATAAGCAAATGAAAACTAGAAAGTACCAAATGAACACAGAAGCTATAATATGCTAAAACTACTCAAAATCAACTTATTACAACTATCCTAAACCTCTAAAATGCAAACTACTATGATTATGATGATTTGAGTTAAGTGCTAAAACAGATTTTTACCACTACTTTTAAGCTAAAGAATAAGCTACCCAATAAGCTGAGACTTAAAACCAAAAGTTGGAACCTAAACTAGACCTGGCCAAGAACTTGTAAACCAAAAATGAGCCTTGGACAAGCTCTTATGAGCTTGTGCCAAGCTTTGCACAAAGCCTGTGCACACTCAGTTTTCACTGAGTGTGTGCACAGGGGAGATAAGACCAAAATCACAAGCCATTTTGGAGCTTATAAAAAATTTACAAAAATCTACAAAAATGATATTAAGAAAATAGACCAGTTGAAGTTTTTAAACCCCAAGTTTCACTTGATTTGGCCCAAAACTGAACCCATGAAAAATCATCCCAATTGGGTGAAAACTGGATTTTTCAGTTTTTGACTTTTGAAACAGTTTTAAGAAGTTTGACTTTAATGAACTTTGGTTCAATCTTATGAACTGAATTTGATATTTTGTGATGAAATGAGACTACTGCAAGCTATCTCTATGTAATGCAAACACAAAACAAGCTTTTGCTTTTACAAAATCCTAACAGTTAAGCCATTAAGACAGATCTTAGGTGATTTTGACCAAGGGAGTTTGCAGACACAATGTTATGACTAGAATGGTTTTCAAATGACTAAAGAAATGAAAAACAACGATCTTAGCTCTGCCAACCCTCTAACACATATTGGTCATAAAATCCAAACCCACTTTTTACAACCGATTTGAACTATAAGCTAAGCTAAACACTGAACTAGTTTGTATTATGGATTAAACTGAGTCTACTTATCCTAGTTACCACTAATTAAACAGTTCTGAACTATTTATGACCACAGATACACATACAAGCACAATATGCAAACTGGATTGAAAATGGAAATTGAAATACAAACTCACAGATGTCCAGCTTATTTTGCAGCTTAAACCAAACCCAAACTATACTATTCTATACCAAACCATCCCATTCCAACTCGCAACAACCCATCCTCATTTCCATTTCCATTTGAGCCCAGTTTGACTTTCGTTGACCAGATATCAAAGTTGCTTGAAACTTAATTTTAAGCTAACCAAAAGCTACAAGGAGCTTTAATAAGCTTATTTGAACTTAAAAAGAAGCTATCTGAAGCTTGAACATAAGAATTTGAAATTGAATTTTTAACATTAACAGTAAAACATGAAATGGTAATGCAACTTGAATTGATACTTGAAAATGGTTCTAATACACTGAAATAACTGAGTTTGATACAACTACACTTGATATTACAACTGAGAAGCTATTTAAAACATAGGAATTTAAAAACGACATACATTTTGAAAATAAAACTAAGTACTCTTTCTTCTCTCTATCTCTTGCTTCTTTTATACACTAAACATGCTTCTCTCACCTCTTTGATCAATTCCCACTTGATATCTTGGCCATTGGATTACTTGAGCCATTTTTGGCCGTTTGATCAATTTTTTGGTGCCAAAAGTGTATTTGCCAGTTGGGGTTGAGTGAAATGGAGGAGGGGGCATTAAATGCATCTTGGAAGGTTGTTGAGATGGGGGGAACAAGGAGGGGTAAGGATGAGCTGGGGGGATGGGAGTATGAGTGTTGCAGAGATGTTTGGTGGGGAAGAAAGAAAAAGGCGGGTAGGGGTGTTTGACTTGGGATTTGACCAGGGGAAGTATTATTGGAAGGGGGTCAAAAAGGCAGGGGGTCACAAGTGGCTATGGCGAGGGTCACAGGCAGTCCAAAGGGTCAAGGTCCAATAAGGCTTGGTTATTAATTCAAGGACTTGTTTTGCAATTTCACGAAAGACAAGGGACCAAAGCTGCCAATTCTGCAAAGTTGTTCCAAGGGACCAAAAGTGACAAGTTTCAATAGTACAAGGACCAAAATAGACATTTTCAAATTTCCAAGGACCATTTTTGCCAATTTTGAAACTTGAAGGACCAAACTTGTAATTTCTCAAAACTTTTGACATTTTTCACCAAAGGACTAATTATGACAAGTTATGATTTTAAAAGGACCTTTGGTGATTGTTCTTTTGAAATAAGTGCTCAGGGACTATTTCGACAACTTTGAAACTTGGGGACTGAAAAGCGCCAATTATGCAAACATTGCTCATTTTTCATCTGATTTTAAACATTTTGCATCTGAAACATATAAAATGCAATTTTGAGATATTTTCATATTTTGATGCATTTCAGAGCATTTTAAGTGTTTTGCAGTTCATATTTGACCCAAAAATGATGAGTATTTACACACTCATCAATCCCCACACTAAACTATTGCTAGTCCCTAGCAATCTTTTGAGAAAAACTTAATGGATTTGAATCTCTTTACCAAAAGCCATTACTTCGGGAGTAGCCAAATGTTTCAGTTCAATTAAGAACCATGGTACACTGATAACCATGTGATTTTGAGCAAATCACCGACTTCAACGGATTTGATTTGTCTTTACCGAAGCCGTTTGCTTCTAGACTAGCCAACTCTTAGATAAAATATCTTTGGTGAGCTGATTACCAATTTTGGTTTTCCAACTGCCTTTACCACAAGCCATAAACTTGCGGGCTAGCCAACTCTTCACTAATTAAAGATATGGTGAGTTGAATACCATACAATTTTGGGCAAATTGCAAGCCGTCAACGGTTTTGAGATATCTTTACCAAGAGCCGTTTGCTCTTGGATTAGCCAATCCTTTTGTTTATTAGACATGGCGGATCGATAACCATAATCGAGTAAGTGAAAAACACTTACTCCCAAAAAAAAAATTTGGCCAAAAATGGGGGAATTAGGCGGTAAAATTACGTGATAAAATTCGTGAGAATTCCCCCCCACACTTAGAAATGAATATTGCCCCAATATTCAAAGTACCGGCTGTTATGCCGAAACGTAAAAGGGAAATACTACGGCCATTATTTGATTTTTTTTTTTTTTTTTTTTGATAACTTATATATATACACAACATGTGGGGCAACTCCCCCACACTAGGGTGGTAGAAAATAGAAAGAAGTCAGAAATATGGGTGAAAACCCATATGGCATGCTACTTTTTTTGATTCCCGAGTCGCTAGCTTGACTCGATCCCGCATTCATTGGTTCATGGGGAAAGTTTGTAAGTCTGGGACAACCACAGGAGGAATGTCCTCTCCAAAATAATGCTTCAATCGATGACCATTCACTTTAAAGTTTGGACCATCGGGTTGAGATAACTCAATGGTTCCATAAGGAAATACTTTAGTGATGGTGAATGGTCCAGACCAGCGGGATTTTAGTTTTCGTGAGAAAATCTTCAATCTTGAATTGAAAAGAAGGACTCGATCACCGACGTTGAAAACACGGTTTTTGATTTTGGAGTCATGAATCTTCTTTGTCTTTTCTTTGTAGATCAAAGAGTTCTCGTATGCTTGATCACGGAGTTCATTTAATTCATTCATTTGAACTTTCGGTGATCACCAGCTGCCTGAATATCGAAATTGGCATGTTTCAAGGCCCAGTATGCCTTGTGCTCAAGCTCAACCGGAAGATGACATGCCTTTCCGTACACTAGCTTGTATGGAGTACACCCGATGGGTGTTTTATAAGCTGCACGGAAGGCCCAGAGTGCGTCATCTAGCTTATCCGACCAAGAGGCATGGTTTTCGCCTACTGTCCTTTCAAGAATTCTTTTAATCCCCCGGTTGGAAACTTCCACTTGCCCACTTGTTTGGGGGTGGTACGCAGTAGAGAGACGGTGAGTTACACCGTACTTTTGCATGACACGATCAAATTGGTCATTGCAGAAATGTGTACCACGATCACTGATAATAGCTTGCGGAGTTCCAAACCTGGCAAAAAGAGATTTCAAAAATTTCACAACAACTCGAGCATCATTGGTAGGTAAAGCTTTCGCTTCAACCCATTTTGACAAATAGTCAACAGCCACGAGTATGTATTTGTTTCCTCGAGAAGATGGAAATGGCCCCATAAAGTCAATGCCCCAGATGTCAAATATCTCACACACTTGAATGGCGTTTTGCGGCATTTCATTTCTTTGAGAGATATTTCCGTGACGTTGACAAGCGTCATAGGTTTTGACAAATTCATGGGCATCCTTATAGATTGTGGGCCAATAAAATCCAGAATCAAACACCTTCTTGGCAGTGTAGTTGGGGCTATGATGTCCCCCAGTAGGTCCAGAATGGCAAGCCTTGAGAATGTCATCGGCTTCCTGACCATACACACATCGCCGGATGACTTGATCCGCGCAAATTTTGAATAAGTAGGGTCGTCCCGAAGTAATGTTTTACATCTTTAAAGAATTTGTTTTTCTGTTGGGACGACATCCCTTTCACCACAAAGTTACCCGCGTGGTAATTTGCAAAGTCAGCAAACCATGGGGTAGAAGAGTCTCCACGAAAAGAAACCACATTGAGTGTTTCGAGAGGAAATGTTTCGTTTATTTCCTTTTTCTCGAACACATCCTGGTGAGGGTTTTCTAGACGGGATAGATGATCGCCCAGGTTCTCGGCTCCTTTTTTATCACGTATAATGATATCAAATTCTTGTAGGAGGAGAACCCAACGGAGCAATCTCGGCTTTGCATCTTGTTTTGCAAAGAGATATTTGAGAGCCGAGTGATCCGTATACACCACGCATTTGGTCAATATAAGGTATGGCCGAAACTTTTCAAACGCATACACCACAGCTAATAATTCTTTTTCAGTAATGGTGTAATGGGTTTGAGCTTCAGTCATAGTTTTACTTGCGTAGTGGATAGGCTGAAAGTGCTTGGTTTTTCGTTGCCCCAAGACTGCGCCGATAGCAAAATCACTTGCATCGCACATGAGCTCAAAGGGTAAATCCCAGTCGGGGGCAACTAGAATGGGTGCTTCCGTAAGCTTTTTCTTTAATGTTTCAAAAGCTTCGATGCACTCAGGTGAGAAGATAAAAGGAGCATCTTTTTCAAGAAGATGGGTCATAGGCCGAGCGATTTTAGAAAAATCTTGTATGAATCTGCGATAAAACCCGGCATGACCTAGAAAACTCCTAATACCTTTGACTGTAGTAGGATGAGGTAATTTAGCAATAACATCAACTTTTGCTCTATCAACCTCAATCCCATTTTTGGAAATCTTATGGCCAAGGACTATGCCTTCTTTGACCATAAAGTGGCTCTTCTCCCAATTTAGACAAAGATTGGTGTCTTCACACCGTTGAAGCATTTTTTCTAAATGGGAGAGACATGTATGAAATGAGTCCCCAATGACCGAGAAGTCATCCATAAACACCTCCATTATTTCCCCGATCATGTCGTGGAAAATTGCCATCATACATCGTTGGAATGTGCCAGGAGCGTTACATAGGCCAAAAGGCATACGTCTGTAGGCAAAAGTTCCGTATGGGCAGGTGAATGTGGTCTTTTCTTGATCCAGTGGATCAATGGGGATCTGAAAATATCCTGAGAAACCATCAAGGAAACAATAGTACTCGTTCCCTGCTAATCTCTCAAGCATCTGGTCCATGAAGGGTAGAGGAAAATGGTCTTTACGGGTGGCTTCGTTTAACTTGCGATAGTCAATACACACACGCCATCCCGTAACCAATCGAGTTGGAATTAACTCGTTTTCTTCATTTGTGACAAAAGTTATGCCACCCTTTTTAGGAACGCAATGAATTGGGCTAACCCAAGGACTATCAGAGATCGGGTAAATTAATCCGCCATCAAGAAGTTTGAGAACCTCTTGTTTGATAACCTCATGAATCTTAGGATTCACCCTTCTCTGATGTTGGACTGCTGGTTTGAAGTCATCCTCCATTAAGATTTTGTGAGTACAAAACTCAGGGTTGATACCCTTAATGTCGGAGAGTTTCCAAGCAATTGCTTGCTTGTGTGATTTCAAGACCTTTATGAGAGCAGTCTTTTCCTCCTCAGTTAAGTCTTTAGCAATTATGACGGGTAATTTATCATCACCCTCCAGGAATGCATACTCGAGATGAGGAGGTAGGTCCTTAAGTTCAACCTCGGGAAATTCTTCAGTAGATGTTTGTACTGATTTGATTTCCTCAATTGTGATCTCTTTCGGAGGGAGTGAAGGTAATGGATCTTCATTTAACAATTGCTCAAGATAAAGGATATCCCCCTCCGAATCATAAACACCATCAATTCCCGTCGGAATTGATTCATCACTAGCAAGAAACTCATCGATCTCTTCCAGAAAGAAGTCACCTCCCTCAAACGGAGTGAGAGAGGGGGAAGAGTCGGCAATGATTGGTTTAGAAGATGTGGTGGAATCCCCACTCACAGAATTATGAAGATAACCAAGAAACTCTTGAGAGTACTCCTCTGAAGCAATATCAATTAAATCGACTCGATTAACTGATTTAGTATCATAATTTGAGGAGTACCTCGAAGTTTGATCAAGGTTAAAGGTAACAGCTTCATTACCCACACGTAACGTGATTTCTTGCTCAAATACATCAATAAGAGCACGGCCCGTTCTCAGGAATCCTCGTACAACAATGAGGAGAACCCGATGATCGGCATCGAAATCAACAACCACGAAGTCAGCTGGAAAATGGAACTTTCCTACTTTTACAAATACATCCTCGGCGATGCCAAGAGGACGCGATATAGAACGATCTACAAGCTCAAGAGTCATGCAGGTAGGAATAAGTTCTGGAAGAGAAAGTTTCTTCCATACTGAATAAGGCATCAGATTTATGCTTGCACCAAGATCGGCAAGGGCAAAGCATTCAATCATTCCTGGAAAAACACAAGGGAGAAGAAATTTTCCAGGATCTCCTAGCTTCTCGGGAAGCTTCTTTAACAAAACTGCTGAGCGGTTCTCGTTCAAAGGAGTCTTAGCCATTTCAAACAGTTTTTCCTTATTGCTCAACATGTGTTTGAGAGTTGATGCAAACTTGGGCATCAGCATGATGGCATCCGCAAAGCTTATGTCAAAATGTAGTTCTTGGAAAATTTGAAAGAATTTTTCCATTTGATGACTGGCTTTTAGCGAGCTTTTGCTCATTTAAACATGAGGGGTAAGGAATAGAAGTTTTGGATTTGGGGTTTTCAACTGGAGGTTCAAAAACAACTCCAGGTTTGGTTTTTGGTTTTGGGACAACTTGAGGATGGACATTGCTGATACCTCCGTTATTAGCAGGAAGTTCCTTGTCCTTTGTCGCCTCAGGTTCACTTTCCACTACCTTCGGGAGAGAAGAAGAAGAGGTAGTAGGAATAGCGGGTCCATCATACGAAGCACCACTTCTGGTTGTGATCGCCTTTGCATCGCCCCTCGGATTAGCGATCGTGTTGCTAGGTAAAGTACCTGAGCCCGAGGGTCGATCATTTAAAGACTTCTTGATGTCAGAAATCTGGCTAACCAACAACCTATTCATTTCCTCTTGGGATTTCATGAATTGTTTCAACAGCTCATCAGATGATGGTCCAGTTGGAACAATAGCTTGATTTTGTGTAGGAAAATTCTGGCCTCTATTGTTTGGATTAGGGCCTTGATTTTGGAAATTTCCTTGATTATTGCCATGAAAGTACCCTGGGTTGAAATTCCCCTGACCTTGGCTTCTATTGAAATTTCCTTGGTTTTGGAAATTTTGACTTTGATTTTGAAAACCGTAATTTTGACTAAAATTACCTTGGTTTTGAAAACCTTGGTTCATTCTATTCTGATTTTGATTACGGTTTTGGTTTTGGTTGAAACCGGGTGGTCCAGGGTAGTGGTTAGGACGGTGGTTCGGGTCTATAGGAGTACGGTATTGGTTGCCTCTTGAATTAGAAATCCCGCCCACAGCGTTTGCTTCAAAAGGGTTACCATCGGTGGCCATACAGTTGTAATAGGCATGGGGCCACCGCAAGTAACACAGACTTCCACTTTCTTAACTTCAGCAGGAGGTGAAGTTTTTGGAAAAGAAACTTTCTTTTGGTTGGAGAGAACCAAAGCTTGAATTGCTTCCGTGAGTTTGTCAATCTTAGCATCGGTGCTAGATTGACTCACGGGCGATGAAGAAGAAGGACCAACACTGACTTGGGAAACAACCAGTTTGCTTCGTGCAGTGCGGACTTTAGACTTGTTTTCAATGATCGCTAAACCTTCTTTTACAGTTTTGCTCAAGAAATTTCCTCCAACGGAGGAATTGAGAGAATCTTGATCAGATTGACTCACTCCATTATAGAAAGTATCGAGTTGCATCAACTCGGAGAAACCGTGGTGAGGACATTTGCGGAGCAATTCCTTAAAACGATCCCACGATTCACTGAAGGGTTCATCAAACTTTTGTGTGAACTTGATGATTTCGTTTTTAAGACTCGTGGTCTTGGAAGGTGGATAGAACTCGTTCACAAATTTCTTTACCAGGTCTTCCCATGTTTCGATTGATTTAGGGGGTTGTTTTTCAAGCCAAATCCGGGCTTGCCCCTCAAGGGAAAATGGGAAGAGAAGAAGTTTGACAGCATCGGTAGGGACATTCTTGTATTTGATGGTAGATGCAATCTTGTTAAACCATCGAATATGAGCATGAGGATCATCCCGCTCAAAACCGTAGAATTGACTTGAGGTTACAAGATTCAGTAACCCGGTTTTGAGTTCAAAATTTTCAGCCACAATGGCTGGGATAACAATAGCATCTCCATACCCGTCGATGGGTGCCTGGAGAAGCTCACACATAGGGCGTTCTTCCGCCATGATAGCGGAAGTAGTGTGAGCAGTCCGGATCTCAGATCCGACTGATGGGGCAGAAAGTCTACGGACACGCCTTCTTGGAATCTTGACAAGCTCACGAAATGGGCTTACAGACCTAGAAGAGCGAGTGCGCATACACTAGAGTTAACTCTAAGAGATCTCAGAGTTAAGGAAGGGAATTATGAAAATGGGGTAAGAAGAATCTTTTTGGGTTTTCTGGTTTTGAAAAGTAGATATAACAACAAATCCAATTAAAACGATATCGAGGCAAAACAACAGTGAACTTAACCAATAATCACAAGATGAATGGCTTCTTTGAAAAAGGTACACCAATCACAAGGACACAAAGGCAAGTTTTAATCTTTGGTTCGGGAACTTATTATGGTCGTACCCCCAGTTAGGTAGTACACTGCCTTGGTTTGCGGTGGTAATTTTTTATGTTGTTATTATTAAACAAAGAAAACGACAAATCTTTTTGTATTTTTATCTTTGATATATATATAGAAACAAAAGAAAAATATTTTTGTGTTTTATACGTTTTTGGGTTTTTTTTGGATTTTTATAAGAAAATATATATAGATATAGATGGATGGTATGAACAAAGAGTGAATATTCAAATCACTAATCTGCTAAGCGTAAGATAATTAGCACAGCTCCCCGGCAGCGGCGCCAAAATTTGATCGCTCCCGAACCGTCAAGTTTTATCACACAAGCTGACCACTTGTGAATGGTCAACCGTAAGAAACTTCAAACAGCTCAGGAACAATACAATGAAGATCAGGAGAGTATAGTGTTTCCCCAGGTCGTTAAGTCCCAACGAGCTGTGCGAGAATAATCAAACGAATAGTGATCGAGAGAATTTGAATGGGAAAAGGATTGTGATTGATTATGAACAAAAGGAAAAGTATATAAACTACAAGGGCTTAAATGCAAATTAAAGAAAATTAAAAAGATAAATTATATTAAATAAACGCTATCACTATTTGCAAAATGATGTTTTTGATTTTTCTTTTATAAAACTTAATTTAAAACTACGTGACGTGCAAAAGAAAATGTGAAACTGAAGCAATATAAATCCTAAAAATATGAAAATGACATTTTTACAATCCTAATGATAAGAGAAAATTTTTAGAAAAAGAAAATTATTTTTAAAACTATTTATCTAATTATTATTAATTAAAAACTATTTTTACTTATTAAATAATACCCTAAAATACAAGAAAATATGAAATAAAGCTAGAAAAATGAAATTATGACTTAGAAAAATCTAAAATAACTAAAGAGAATTTTCAAAACTAATTTTATATTTTTCTGATTATTTTTCTATTTTCTATGAATTAAAAACTATTTAAAACTAATTAAATTGCTAAAAATTACAAATTAAACTAAGAAAAATCTGGAAAAATATTTTTTTGACTTTTTATATTTATCTTAACCTAGGAAAAATGAAAACTTATTTTTTTGAAACTTTTCTGATTTAATTGTATAAAAAGCTAATTAAAAATGCCTAAAAACTGTTTTAAATGAAGAAAAATAGCAAACAGTGCTAGAAAAATATGAAAAATTCAGGAAAAGTCTAAATTAATATTCTGAATCTATGAAAAATATAAAAACATGGGCTTGTGTGTAGGATTATGAAACTGCAGTTACAAGTGCTTATAAATAAGCACTTGGAATAAGCAAATGAAAACTAGAAAGTACCAAATGAACACAGAAGCTATAATATGCTAAAACTACTCAAAATCAACTTATTACAACTATCCTAAACCTCTAAAATGCAAACTACTATGATTATGATGATTTGAGTTAAGTGCTAAAAACAGTTTTTACCACTACTTTTAAGCTAAAGAATAAGCTACCCAATAAGCTGAGACTTAAAACCAAAAGTTGGAACCTAAACTAGACCTGGCCAAGAACTTGTAAACCAAAAATGAGCCTTGGACAAGCTCTTATGAGCTTGTGCCAAGCTTTGCACAAAGCCTGTGCACACTCAGTTTTCACTGAGTGTGTGCACAGGGGAGATAAGACCAAAATCACAAGCCATTTTGGAGCTTATAAAAAATTTACAAAAATCTACAAAAATGATATTAAGAAAATAGACCAGTTGAAGTTTTTAAACCCCAAGTTTCACTTGATTTGGCCCAAAACTGAACCCATGAAAAATCATCCCAGTTGGGTGAAAACTGGATTTTTCAGTTTTTGACTTTTGAAACAGTTTTAAGAAGTTTGACTTTAATGAACTTTGGTTCAATCTTATGAACTGAATTTGATGTTTTGTGATGAAATGAGACTACTGCAAGCTATCTCTATGTAATGCAAACACAAAACAAGCTTTTGCTTTTACAAAATCCTAACAGTTAAGCCATTAAGACAGATCTTAGGTGATTTTGACCAAGGGAGTTTGCAGACACAATGTTATGACTAGAATGGTTTTCAAATGACTAAAGAAATGAAAAACAACTGATCTTAGCTACTGCACAGCCCTCTAACACATATTGGTCATAAAATCCAAACACCACTTTTTACAACTGATTTGAACTATAAGCTAAGCTAAACACTGAACTAGTTTGTATTATGGATTAAACTGAGTCTACTTATCCTAGTTACCACTAATTAAACAGTTCTGAACTATTTATGACCACAGATACACATACAAGCACAATATGCAAACTGGATTGAAAATGGAAATTGAAATACAAACTCACAGATGTCCAGCTTATTTTGCAGCTTAAACCAAACCCAAACTATACTATTCTATACCAAACCATCCCATTCCAGCTCTGCAACAACCCATCATCATTTCCATTTCCATTTGAGCCCAGTTTGACTTTCGTTGACCAGATATCAAAGTTGCTTGAAACTTAATTTTAAGCTAACCAAAAGCTATAAGGAGCTTTAATAAGCTTATTTGAACTTAAAAAGAAGCTTTCTGAAGCTTGAACATAAGAATTTGAAATTGAATTTTTTAATAGTTAACAGTAAAACATGAAATGGTAATGCAACTTGAATTGATACTTGAAAATGGTTCTAATACACTGAAATAACTGAGTTTGATACAACTACACTTGAAATTACAACTGAGAAGCTATTTAAAACATAGGAATTTAAAAACGACATACATTTTGAAAATAAAACTAAGTACTCTTTCTTCTCTCTATCTCTTGCTTCTTTTATACACTAAACATGCTTCTCTCACCTCTCTGATCAATTCCCACTTGATATCTTGGCCATTGGATTACTTGAGCCATTTTTGGCCGTTTGATCAATTTTTGGCGCCAAAAGTGTATTTGCCAGTTGGGGTTGAGTGAAATGGAGGAGGGGGCATTAAATGCATCTTGGAAGGTTGTTGAGATGGGGGAACAAGGAGGGGTGAGGATGAGCTGGGGGGATGGGAGTATGAGTGTTGCAGAGATGTTTGGTGGGGAAGAAAGAAAAAAGGCGGGTAGGGGTGTTTGACTTGGGATTTGACCAGGGGAAGTATTATTGGAAGGGGTTCAAAGGCGGGGGTTTCAAGTGGCTATGGCGGGGTCACAGCAAAGGGTCAAGGTCTAATAAGGCTTGGTTATTAATTCAAGGACTTGTTTTGCAATTTCTGAAAGACAAGGGACCAAAGCTGCCAATTCTGCAAAGTTGTTCCAAGGGACCAAAAGTGACAAGTTTCAATAGTACAAGGACCAAAATAGACATTTTCAAATTTCCAAGGACCATTTTTTGCCAATTTTGAAACTTGAAGGACCAAACTTGTAATTTCTCAAAACTTTTGACATTTTTCACCAAAGGACTAATTATGACAAGTTATGATTTTAAAAGGACCTTTGGTGATTTTTCTTTTGAAATAAGTGCTCAGGGACTATTTCTGACAACTTTTGAAACTTGGGGGACTGAAACTGCCAATTATGCAAACTTAGCTCATTTTTCATCTGATTTTAAACATTTTGCATCTGAAACATATAAAATGCAATTTTGAGATATTTTCAGTATTTTGATGCATTTCTGAGCATTTTTAAGTGTTTTGCAGTTCATATTTGACCAAAAAAGATGAGTATTTACACACTCATCAAATAACAACATCAACATCTTTGTTAGCTAAATGAAATTAAATCTTGAGTTACCTAACATAAATTTTTACAAATATTTTATCAAATTCTAATGGATATTAATGGATATTAATGCATAATGAAAAACTTGTGCATAAATATTAGTTGTACTTATATCACAATTTTCATAGGCAAAAATCTATATGTGTATAGACTGAACTAAAATATTAAAATAAATTTGATTTATGTGTAAACTTCGTGCGTGCACGAAACTTATAACTATATAATTATATGCAATTACCTTTAAAGACACAATATTCAGTATTAATATAAAATAATTTTTTTTGTCAAAACCCCGTACGTGCACGGATATTATAACTAGTTGTATAATGAATGAAGCTAATATTTTTATATCTAATAGTTTTCAAAAAATTATTTTAATTTCTACCATATAAACACTATAGATTCTTCTTTCTTTTGTGGTAATTAATAGTTAAGTTGATATAAATGAATTTTAAAATACCTTTGATAAAAAATGTTAAAACATCCCTCGCGAAATCAATAGTTTAAACATTGTTTAATCCTCAAACTAATATCATTTTTTGTTTATAACTCATATATTTTTTTTCACAATGACTACAAATTCAACTCGTAAGTGTTACATTAAGGGTTATACCAAAACACAATCATCTTTCGCTATAAACCATCGCTTTGCGCGAACATTCGTCTGTTGTTTAAGATTCACTAAAAGGGTACCCGCGAAATGCGGCGACAGGTACCAAGTGACTATTTTTATGGCGAACAAATGTTTTTCATTTTAAACCTTCCTTATTTAGCATTTCCCAAATACTTTATAATGTAGTAGATATATGTTTTTCAAAAGTAGAACGTCTAAATTAATAGTGTAAACAGTTAACACTTTTATTTTTTAAATATTAGCATTAAATAATTGGTGGTTATAAGTTTAGTAAGCTTTTTCTATAAACAATTTTATTAAAATATGTCATTATGAGAAAGGGTTACTATATGGTTTAAATGAGACTTAAAGTTTTAAATTTTACATTAATTTTTTAATTTTTCTTTTATAGTAATGTTTTTTGTCTTAAAATTTTAAGGCTTCTTTTTATAAGAAGTTCTAAATACTATATAATGTAGTATAGATATATTGATATCATCACTAATATTAAGATACGTGGAATATTGTCATAATATGATCATCGTTATATTCATAATACGATCCTCATTGATTTCAATAGAAATAAAATTAAACGCATTATTAATGTAATATGAAGATCACATACATTTATGATATACAATTACATTAACATACAATAAATTAAAAATATTATGTCATAAACAAAAGGATTCCCATCTAATATATATAAGTGTACCTCATCTTGTATATCGTGCACCAAAATATGAAGAAACCAATTATGATAAAGTTTTTTATTTTTGCTGTACTACTAATCATTTCAAGTAAGTCATTTATCTTATTTTCTCTCTTTTCATTGTTTATGTATTACCACAATACGTATGATTTTTTATATCACCACTCAACATCAATAATAATAGTTGTGGATTCTTGATATCACCACTCAACATCATTTAAATTCATTTAGGGTATGTTTTGTGAAATGGGTTGGGGTCGGGGCTGGAACTTATGTTATAAGTCGAAATTGAAATTTATATTTTTATAAACTTGTTTGGTAAATGAGCTGGGGCTGGAGCTTATTATTGCAAAATTACTAAAAATGACATAACTAAATGAGTTATTGTATATGTTAGATATTTTTGTGGGTAAACAAGTAATTTATTCTTTAAAAGCCCGGAGCTAAAGTTTTAGCCTCTTTTTTGGGGCTGAGGCTTATAGAGACTTATTTTATAAGCTCTTTCATAAGCCCGCATGACAAACGATACTTATTTTATTACCCGATCTCTATTTAAACCCCACCAAACATAGCCTTAGATATTTGTAATATTTCTTATGATAGGGCTTACTTATAATTAACACAGTTTAGTTATATAATATTGTACTAAAACGTATTGTGTTTCCAGTGACAGGAATCAAAGGAGAAAACAATATGGTTTCTTCATTCAACACTCAATCTGAAGTACCGTGCCCGATAAAGTTTTGTGTTAATCATCTACCTTGTCCTTCACCATCATGTAAAAGCGATAGCGACTGCAAGGGATATTGTGGACGTGCTGCATTTGAACAATGCTGGGATGGAAATTGTTGCTGCCTTGTATAAGGAAAATTTATATCAAACACCTTACTATGATTTAATATTGTTCAATTATATACCAAAGTATGTAGTGTTTGATAAATCTCGTAAGCAAATTCAACTGATAGAAAATTATTTATTTCAAACACCTTACTAATTCAACAATAGTCACGGAAATGAGCTGAAACAGGTCTAACAAGAAAAAAATCAACCAACTAAGATTGTAGAAACTTACAGAACCATATTTATAAGTTACACCAGAGCACATGTATGGCCTCAAAAAAGTTAACCAATTGAGATTACGTTAAACCTTATTTTTATACATAGTGGTAGTCAACCCATTATCGATCTGTATATTAGACCCGTTTGTGCTTTTAGCTCGTCTGATTCTCATAACGACAAGTCAGAAAGCTCAAAATCTTTCATTTTGGCTAATAGCTCATCTTCATCTAGTACAAAACATGCTTTGATTTAAAAAAAAAACTGTGATATCACCTTGTCTTTATTCACTCTCATCTTGTCTTCCTGGTTTAATGTCATTAATAATAAGGTGTTATTATTGATTTCCACAATGAGGCCAAGTCAATCTATTCGCAAGCCTACCTGCTAGCCCATAGCAGCAAAACCATAGGAAGCAAGAGCTGCATATTAGCACCTTTGACCTTTTAGCCCCAATGCATAATCAGCCACACACCCATTTAGACCTTATATGCTAAGAGTTGCTTCTTACGTATTCATTTCATGATGATATGCAAGTTGTAATACATGCATAAATTCGCGCATTTGGGACACTGTTATTCGATAAAGCTGAAAAGTTTTTTAAATAGTCAATAGGAGTATAGGACATTAAATTTGGTTACCAAACATGATATTCCACGTATCTTAATGGAGGCATTTAAAGTAATTTTTTTTTACTATATATGTTCAATAAGGACTTATTTATTTCATTTTTAAAAGTTTAAACTATGTGGACACGAGTTTACATTTTAAATACGGCTAAATTACTGAAAACGAGAATATAATTACCAAATTGTAAGCACGGGTTACTTTAATATAAAAATAAGGGCATATACACGATTGTACTTATAATAATAACTCATGTAATTCTTATTTATTTATATAAGGATATCTAGAAAAACATTTTAAAAAACTTTAAGGAGTATACTTTAAATTTATCAACATTCATTATGTGGTATTAAACTTGCATCATGTGTACAACATAATATCAGTAGTGAAATTTAAATAACAACATCAACATCTTTGTTAGCTAAATGAAATTAAATCTTGAGTTACCTAACATAAATTTTTACAAATATTTTATCAAATTCTAATGGATATTAATGGATATTAATGCATAATGAAAAACTCGTGCATAAATATTAGTTGTACTTATATCACAATATTCATAGGCAAAAATCTATATGTGTATAGACTGAACTAAAATATTAAAATAAATTTGATTTATGTGTAAACTCCGTGCGTGCACGAAACTTATAACTATATAATTATATGCAATTACCTTTAAAGACACAATATTCAGTATTAATATAAAATAATTTTTTTGTCAAAACCCCGTGCGTGCACGGATATTATAACTAGTTGTATAATGAACGAAGCTAATATTTTTATATCTAATAGTTTTCAAAAAATTATTTTAATTTCTACCATATAAACACTATAGATTCTTCTTTCTTTTGTGGTAATTAATAGTTAAGTTGATATAAATGAATTTTAAAATACCTTTGATAAAAAATGTTAAAACATCCCTCGCGAAATCAATAGTTTAAACATTGTTTAATCCTCAAACTAATATCATTTTTTGTTTATAACTCATATATTTTTTTTCGCAATGACTACAAATTCAACTCGTAAGTGTTACATTAAGGGTTATACCAAAACACAATCATCTTTCGCTATAAACCATCGCTTTGGCCGAACATTCGTCTGTTGTTTAAGATTCACTAGAAGGGTACCCGCGCAATGCGGCGACAGGTACCAAGTGACTATTTTTGTGGCGAACAAATGTTTTTCATTTTAAACCTTCCTTATTTAGCATTTCCCAAATACTTTATAATGTAGTAGATATATGTTTTTCAAAAGTAGAACGTCTAAATTAATAGTGTAAACAGTTAACACTTTTATTTTTTAATTTTAGCATTAAATAATTGGTGGTTATAAGTTTAGTGAGCTTTTTCTATAAACAATTTTATTAAAATATGTCATTATGAGAAAGGGTTACTATATGGTTTAAATGAGACTTAAATTTTTAAATTTTACATTAATTTTTTAATTTTTCTTTTATAGTAATGTTTTTTGTCTTAAAATTTTAAGGCTTCTTTTTATAAGAAGTTCTAAATACTATATAATGTAGTATAGATATATTGATATCATCACTAATATTAAGATACGTGGAATATCATGTTTGGTAACTTTAATGGAGGCATTTAAAGTAATTTACAATTTCACGAATTGCCAAAATTGAGAGAATTAAAATGCCTTTAAAAAATGAGGAATTTTAATTTACTTGAAAAAAAATTTATAAACTTTTTTTCTTGTTTTTTTATAAACTTTTAAATAGAATATTTATGAAAAAAAATTTATAAAACTTTTTTATAAATTTTATTTATAAACTTTTTTTGTAAAGTTTTTATAAACTTTTTTTATAAATTTTTTATAAAATATTTTTATAACTTTTTTATAAACGTTTTTTTATAAATTTCTTATAAAATTATTTATAAACTTTTTTTATAAACTTTTTTTTATAAACTTTTTTTATAAATTTTTTATAATTTTTTATAAACTTTTTAAATAAAATATTTATGAAATTTATATTAAAAAAACAAAAAAAAATATTTATAAATTTCTGTCAACCAAACATGCGAAGGTATTTTAAATTCCGGAATTATAAATTCTCAAAAATTTAAAATTTCGGAATTTCAAATTACCCCAACCAAACGCCCCCTGTATATTTTGCGAAATGGGCTGAGACCGGGGCTGCGGCTGGGGTTGTGACTTATTATTGCAAAATTACTAAAAATGACATATCTAAATGAGTTATTGTATATGTTAGATATTTTTGTGGGTAAATAAGTAATTTATTCTTTAAAAGCCCGGGGCTAAAGTTTTTAGCCTCTTTTTGGGGCTGAGGCTTATGGAGACTTATTTTATAAGCTCTTTCATAAGCCAGCATGACAAACGAGACCTATTTTATTAGCCGATTTATTTAAAAAGCCCGATCCCCATTTAAAACCCACCAAACATAGCCTTAGATATTTGTAATATTTCTTATGATGGGGCTTACTTATAATAAACACACTTTAGATATATAATATTGTACTAAAACGTATTGTGTTTTCCAGTGACAGGAATCAAAGGAGAAAACAATATGGTTTCTTCATTCAACACTCAATCTGAAGTATCGTGCCCAATAAAGTTATGTGTTAATCATCTACCTTGTTCTTCACCATCATGTAAAAGCGATAGCGACTGCAAGGGATATTGTGGACGTGAACGTGATGCATTTGCCCAATGCTGGGATGGAAATTGTTGCTGCCTTGTATAAGGCAAATTTATATCAAACACCTTACTATGATTTAATATTGTTCAATTATATACCAAAGTATGTAGTGTTTGATAAATCTCGTAAGCAAATTCAACTGATAGAAAATTATTTATTTCAAACACCTTACTAATTCAACAATAGTCTCGGAAATGAGCTGAAACATGTCTAACAAGAAAAAAAATCAACCAATTAAGATTCAAGAAACTTACAGAACCATATTTATAAGTTACACCAGAGCACATGTATGGCCTCAAAAAAGTTAACCAATTGAGATTACGTTAAACCTTATTTTTATACATAGTGGTAGTCAACCCATTATCGATCTGTATATTAGACCCGTTTGTGCTTTTAGCTCGTCTGATTCACGTAACGACAAGTCAGAAAGGTCAAAATATTTCATTTTGGCTAATAGCTCATCTTCATCTAGTACAAAACATGCTTTGATTTAAAAAAAAAACAAGTTGTGATATCACCATGTCTTTATTCACTTTGATCTTGTCTTCCTGGTTTAGTGTCATTAATAATAAGGTGTTATTATTGATTTCCACAATGAGGCCAAGTCAATCTATTCGCAAGCCTACCTGCTAGCCCATAGCAGCAAAACCATAGGAAACAAGAGCAGCATATTAGAGCACTTGCAACGCCTAACGCCCCCACCGGCGTTATTGCGCGTTAACCGGCGTTAGCCGTTGCCTCACCGGCGTTATACCGGAGTTAACGTGGCAATGATACCCCCCCAACGGGCGTTAACCGGGTTTTAAAAATAAAAAAAAATTACCCCCCCCCCCAACGGCTAGTTACCGTTGGGGTTTAAAAAAAATTCATTTTTCCCCCTAACGGCTAGTTTTGTTATAAAAAAAAAATCAAAAACATTTTTTTACCACTGTAAATACCCAACTAAAACAACATTATTTTTCACACTTCCACTACTCAATCCTCTCAATCTTATACTTCCAATTACTAAGAAAAAAAATGTCGGGAGGCAACAACGATGATACATTCTTGAATCTTCTCGGTGGTGGGTGGAATACCTTAAACCCGGGTTCATCTTCAAACCCCAACGTCTCTTTTCCCAAGAAATGTACCTACAACATCAACAATATCTGTATTGGCAACAAAGTCAACAAAGCACCTTAAACACCATATTTCAAAATCTACAATTCTCACAACACTCACAACATTCACAAACTGAAACACATGATGTTCTTGAAACACCCACGTCTCCTCCAAAAAAATCCAAAGGTCGTGTTAAACGAAAGTCCAAAAAATCCAAAGACCCCGAGCCCGAACCAATCGATGATGATGAAGAAGAATTCGCTACTGGGCGTTGGCAACCAGCTGAGGAAGAATTACTTGCCAGGTGTTATGTAGCTGTTACGGAGGATCCGATAGTCGGGCGTGCACAACCCATAGATACATTTTGGTATCGGGTCACAAATGAGTTCAACAGACTCATTTTTCAACGACGCAACAAGGATATGATGTCAAGCAAGTGGAAAACGTTGAACCACAGTTGCATAAAGTTCAACGGTTTTTTCAAACGTGCGCAACGGGAACAGAGAAGCGGTGAAAGTGAGATGGATGTCATGAAACGGGCGAAGCAAATGTATCGTGAGGAGCACAAATCAGCACCGTTTGCTCTCGATGATGCTTGGGAGGTTTTGCGTAAGCATAAGAAATGGGACACACCGGATCCGGTTGATTTAACCGGCGATGTCCCAAGCCAAACAAACGAGGCTTTGTTTGGTCATGATGAACAACCACGCCCAATGGGAAAAAAACGTGCTTCCAAGAAAGCAAGATCCGAAAGCACGACAAGTACTGGGGGAGCGAGCACCGGAGGAACGAGCTCGTCAAGTTATTTCACCGAAACTATGGCAAACGAGTATCGTATCACACGTGAAACCGCCCAAGCGGCGTATCGGGCCCAACAAGTCAAAGATGAAACAATAACAAGGTTGGAAGAGATAAAGTTGTTGATGGTTGACACTGAAGGCAAAGATCCAAATGTCGTGGCTTGGATCAATGACGAAAAAGACCGAATCATCAAAAAATATAACTTGCAACCTCGTCAGTAGATTGTATTCTCACCATTTCCTTTATGTTATAATGTTTAATTTTCAGTGTCTTTTTTTATTTCGTTGTAACTTTTTTTTTTAATTTCGTATTGTAATATGTTTTCAAATTAATGATATGTTTTTAATAAATGAAGTGTTTGTTTTAGTTTAGGGTTGAAATTGAAAATATCAAATGTTAAACCTTAACTTGGGATGTTATGATTGTGGATGTTTTTTGGGTGAGTTAAGGAGAAATGTTAAAGCTGATGTAGCGCCGACGTGACACGGTATTAAAGTTTAACTTATGTTATGATTTCTAGTGCTCTTAGCACCTTTGACCTTTTAGCCCTAATGCATAATCAGCCACACACCCATTTAGACCTTATATGCTAAGAGGGAGCTTCTTACTATTCATTTCATGATGATATGCAAGTTGTACTACATGCATAAATTCACGCATTTGGGACACTGTTATTCGATAAAGTTGAAAAGTTGCTTAAATAGTCAATAGGACCTTAAATTTGGTTGCTTATAACAGTTTAGTCACACGAAGTAACTTATAAACATGTACCACAAGTACAATGCATAACTTGGTAGTTTGGTGCAATTGAAACCATTTAGACCACTATGTTAACCAAACTATCAGGACTTCACAATGCTCTGCCGTAATTATGCAAGTTTTAACCATTTACGTACAATCACAAACACATTATTAATATAAAAATTTTGTGTAATATCAATAGATTAACTATCGCATTGTTTATAGCTAATTCCTCAACAACTCTATATGATGATAGCTTTTTACAACTCTATATTTTGTTTCCGGTGACAGTCGAAGGAGGAAGTGATATGGTTTCTTCTATCAACACTCACTCTAATGCACCTGGGCACGATTGTTTGTTGAAATTTCTATATATGCGCGATGCGTGCCCTTCCCCATCTTGTAAAAGTGCTAAAGATATTAGGAATATTGTGGTCTACCGATAATTTCTAAATGTTTGGATAAAAAATGTTGTTGCCTTTTGTTTAAGAATTAATAAATTGGATTTGTCGACCCGTATTTTTATATGTAAATTCTGTTATAATAGAGTGTTGCCAGTAATCATATCAATCACAGAACCGTACCCGACAATATTAGATATAAGGATAAAAAAATGGATGATCTAATCTTGCACCCCCTTTTTTCCTTCCCATGCACCTCACTAGGCCAATCATTGGTTTGTCCTTTTTTTTTTTTTTTTTTTTTTCTTTTTGTTTGTTTGTTTGTTTTTTTTGTGTATAGTTTTTTGTTTTTTTGTTTTGTTTTGTTTATAAACTTTTTATAAACTTTTTTTATAAACTCTTTTTTATAAACTTTTTTTATAAACTTTTTTAATAAACTTTTTATAAACTTTTTTTATAAACTTTTTTAATAAACTTTTTATAAACTTTTTTTATAAACTTTTTTAATAAACTTTTTATAAACTTTTTTTATAAACTTTTTTAATAAACTTTTTATAAAAAATTTTTATAAACTTTTTATAAACTTTTTTTATAAACTTTTTTTATAAAAAAAGTTTATAAAAAATTTATAAAAAAAGTTTATAAAAAGTAACGTAAAATAAATACCATATAAAAACACTACACAAATAAATACACTATACATATAAAAACACTACACAAATTAAATATACCACACAAATAAACACTACACAATTAAATAAAATAAATACATTATACATATAAAAACACTATACAAATTAAATATACCACACAAATAAATACTACACAATTAAATAAAATAATAATAAAAAAAAAAAAAAAAAAAAAAAAGTGGCCGCCGCATAATAAAAAAACAATGGTAATACATTTAATAGAGCCACAGATATTGGGCCTCATTTCGCCTAATAAAACAAAAACTTTTCTTGGTCTATGTTCCACTTTAACACACCTGTGACCCAGCAGTCTTTAATGGAGGAGAGAGAAAACCATCACACCTCCTAAAATTTTTCTAAGGGGTGCAAGGGTACACACAACAACAACAACAACAGACCCAATCCCGCCTAGGCAGGGTATGGGGGAGGTAAAATGTACACAGATCCTACCCCTACCCCTGGGTAAACCCGTGTGTAGAGAGACTGCTTCCAACGAGACCTCCGGCAAGTGCATGTGTGCTAGTGCGAAAGGATAGAGATATCATACTACAAAAACAATATGCAAAAGCGTAGTAAAAGGGAAAGCAAACAAACAAGCAAACATGGCATACAGGAAAAGAACCACACACAAGCACACCGAAAAAAAGCCAAGCGCAACAGAAATAAAACCAAAAGCCCAGGCACACCAAAAGCAGACCAACAAAAGGGGGAGCACAGAGCAAAGCAGAGAAGCACACGAGGCATAAAGCTAATGCAAAAAACACGTAGCACCAAAAAAACCAAACACAGGGAGCAAGACAAAGCAGACAACCTAAGGGAACAACAACAGAGCAACGCAAACCACGCACGGGGCCTAAGACTACGGCAAAGCAAAAAAACAAAAAGATGCCACAAAACAAAACACGCAAGGGGGCAAAAGGGGACACCTAAAAGCCAAGAACCTAGCACCACTACCCGCAAATCCTAATTCTATCCCTCCACCCCTTCCTTTCTGAGATCATGTCCTCGGTCAAACTAAGCTCCATCATGTCAAGCTTAAGTCTATCCTCCCATTTGAGATCATGTCCTCGGTCAAACTAAGCTCCATCATGTCAAGCTTAAGTCTATCCTCCCACCTGATAAGGGGTGCAAGGGTAGTAGGACCCTAATAAAAACTACATGTTGTTTGAAAAGAATTCGCACAAGGAACATTTTCACAAAGATACCCAAAGTTTTTCATGCTTTTCAAAAATAATAACAAAAAAACTACATAAGGACCATTTTTGTAAAAAAAGATTGTGATATTAGAAATTTTGCAAATACTCCCTCCGTCCCATTTTTATTGTCCACTTTGACTTTGACCAGTCTTTCTTATTCAACTTTGACCATTAATATATTTATTTGTGTTATATAATACTTGATGAAAATTATACCAATTGAAAATACATTTAAAACCCAATACATTCATATATTTTTCATCAAGTATTATATAACACAAACAAAAATAATTATGGTCAAAGTTGAAGAAAAAGACTAAAAAAGTCAATAGTGGACAATAAATTTGGGACTGGGGGAGTAGGTTGCAAATCTTGCGAAATTCATAGGTATTTTAGTCTTTTTCTTAATTAAAAAATGGGCATTTTTGTTTTTCACTTTTAAACGTGAAGACCTAAGTGTTAAAATTATAGTTCAAGAACCAAATTTGTAAAAATAACTAGCATAGGAACCTGTTTTGTAAATTTTAAAAGGACTAGTTTTGTAAAATGAGTTTTACAGTAGGGGTAAAAATCGCATAAGGACCTATTTTAAAATTTTTTGCAAGGAACCTATTAAAAAAAGGGAAAAAATCGCAAGGGACCTAATTTGCAATTGAAAAAAATTGAAAGGGGTCTATTTTGCAGAAGAAACAAATCGCACGGAACCTTTTTTTCTCAAACAATCACTTTTTAATCGGTTTAGCTAGTTTACCGGTTATCCACATATAATAATGGTACAAAATGAATGTTGATGTATCACCAGTGACGGAGCCAGGATTGTCCACTCGAATAGGCCAAAACAATAAATATAAGAAATTCCAGAAAAACAAATTGAGAATTGAACTTCTGTCTTCTGTAAACCATATTTTTAGTTTTCATTTATTAATTTGGATGTCAAAATTTTTTAATAGACATTTAACTTTTCTTATTTTTGGGTGGGCTAATAGAAATATAGAAATTTTGTGTACAAAACATATAGACTAGTAGCACATTTATAAAAAATGGGGTTGAACATGGCCCATTCTAAGCCCAATGTAGCTCCGTCACAGCGTATCATATTAGTAATATTTTGAGTACACGTATAATAACGTACATTTTAAAAGTACACCTTCATTAAAAATCAAATGTGTAACGAATATGACAAAAATTTACTGTAGTTAGATTGATCTAAAAAGAGAGGAGACCGGTGTGCACAAAGCAAAGAAAAAAAGTTAAAATATACGGTGGCATAATAGAGCAAGACTTGGATTAAATGGTTACAAGGGTTCGATTCTTACATCTTGCAAGGTGTGATGTCTTATTCTACATTTGATAGAATCGGAAGCAGTCTCTCTACCTTAAGTAAGGGTTATGGTTGTCTACGTCTCAACCTCCCCCATACACACCTTAGGTAAGGGTAAAATTGTCTACGTATCAACCTCCGTCATACACTTTAAAAAATGATATTAGGACCCATAAACCGTAAAAAATAATATTAAAAGTTACTTTATTTTACTATACTTTTTACATGGTGGCATAAAGATCAAGGCTCACCAAAAATAACCAAATGAAATAAAAATTAAACGGGCCAAAACAACTCATCACGACGTACCACCCAAATATAAAAAACCAAACTAAAGCCACCAATTGTGTGAACCATCATCTTACATCTAAATTATAGCAAAAGGCTTTGCTAATATCCAATCCAACACATTTTAACACCATTTTCCGTTTTACTTTCCTGAAAGGCAAAATTTACAACAATCTTTTAAACGCGAACACAAATGACGCCGTTTTCGACAGAGCGACGTCGTTTTGATCATCCATCGTCAGGCTAACTTAGCCTATCGTTTGGACCTAAGATAGATACACATCAATCACATACCAATCACAATCACAATATCATCAATATCATATTCGACGTCATAGTGGGCCCCTAGCGACACTAGCCAGCACAGTCGTAGCAAAGTCTAGAACGATTGCTAACCCTGGACTAGGTCGAGGTAGAAGTCTGTACTTAGCTAGGCAAGTGCTATAGCAATTAGGATTGCTACCCTAGACTAAGGCAACAGCTACCACATATCTATCTAAACAGTCAAGCACATAAGCAAATTAAAATAGTTTAAAAGGTCCAAAAATAGTAGCATGACTTTCACCCAATTTAGTTAAAAACATAGATAAAAGTGGGGCTATGAAACTCACCTCAAGCAAACAACGCACAAATAAACACTAGCAGAAGATAACAGCTAATCACGGCTCAGCAACTATCGACTCGGCACAACCTATTAATGTAAACCAATTTTAATATATTTTTTCCAAAATCGACGTTATCTACCCCAATGTATTCCTTTTCTTTATCTAAAAAATGTCTTGTTTCACCGTTTAGTCCTAGCGTTTGGTATCATCGTGTGGGTGTATCGACTCAATATGATATCATGAATGCACTTAAATAACCACAATGTGAATCAATGCAACACAATGAGACATCTAAGCGATAAGCTCAATAGTCCAATAAGTTTCGGAATAAATAGTAGACCTTATCGAATTCGTCAACTCGATAAACTCAATTATATATTCGTGTCGCTTATTATCCCATAAACCGGTAGCATCCTAATGAGTCATAAGGATAATTCACCCATTAATAATGTTATCCTACGTACCTAGCGGGCTCTTATTATATTCGTCAACCTAATAAGTCCGCTACCCACGTGGATCAACGCTATTAATGTTAGGTCATCCGTAACCCATGCACACAACGTAAACAAATTAAATACTTGAATCTAGTATTAAATGCTCATAATTGGCACATTTCGATAAACGTGCACTCGAAACATTAAATACTTATTTATTAGAAAAACCTTCCATTTTTAGTCGTTAGTTTCCATTTAAAATAGTAAATAACAAGCGAAGTCTTGTTATCGATAGTTTTGGTATAAAAGCCTTTTTATTATTTATGTTTCACCATTTATTATTCATGTTTATATATATTTATTACGTCAAATTCAATATATGTCTCATATCGTTATTCGTTTCGAGTCCACAAGCACGAGTCATGACTTCTCGGCTTTTAATCAATCAATAGTCCAAAATAAACTAAAGTCCATGTTACGGCGTTGTCGGGGTCAACAATGACTAAAAAGTCAAAGTAACACCGACGTTTCTCAAAGTTGACAATTTATAATATAAGTCCAAGTAATTAATCGTAATAGCGCAACTTAATCTCAAATTAACCCAAATCAATCTCGCCAACCAATCAATCTACCAAATATACCCGAAACCAATGTTATGACCCTAATGGTCATGACACGGTCACGATTAAGACCACGTGAACCAAACAAGCTCTAGAAGCTTTTCGGCTCCACGCGTCTCATCCAAACACCAACAACATCAACCAACAAGCTACCACAACAACCGACCGGACCCGTGGTCCATATGGGTCACGTACGCCACCCCACCATGACCATCGTGGGTCTTGGTGGCTCGTACGCCTCAACACCACAACCAAACACTCCCCAAATGGCTTCTACTACAACCAAACACAATCAATCAACCTCCAATCATCATCCAAACATCAAACCTAACAACTAATCTAAACCCATTTCATGAAACTATTCCTAAAATGCAAAAACCCAACAATATGATACACCACATGATACCAAATCACTAGCTACGTGTTTTATTAAGTGTAAATTAGTTTTAATCCCATGTTTCACCCAAAAACCCATTATGGTCGAGCCATATACGAGCCCTAGGAGGGTTGTACGTGGCTTTTCATGATCAAAACAAGCTTGACCCATGTTCCATTTACCTTTTCTCAACCCCATCTATAAGATTTAATGAAAACCCTATAATCACGAATCGTTGTTGCAAGATTTGGAGGTGTTATTGAAGGCTTCTATGGGCGTGCCATATATGGATGGAAAGAGGAAAGAGAAATCTATCTAATGGTGGTGGAGGTGTATGTTCACTCGCTGGAAGTTGGCCGGAATGTGGCCGGAAAGTGGCGGTGGTGGTGGGTGGTATATTAGGGTTAGGGTTTGTAGAGAGAGAGAAGGGTGTGTGTGTGTTTTAGAGAGAGAAGTAAAAGACGGAAATGAGATAGGTGAGGGGTATATATAGTTGGGAAGGAGGGACTCAAAAATAAATAAAAATGGAGGAGGGGGCGCCGGCCTAGGGGAAAAAGGAGGGGCCGAAGCCGTAATTTTTCGTAAACTATCCCGTTTACCCATTCTCGAGCTCATATATTGTCCTACGAGTGTCCCACGATGTTCCTTCGACATTCTATTATGTTTATTTATGTTTTTCCATGAGTTTTGACTATTTATTTGCCAAGTTTCGAGTTACGGTTTAAAAGTTACGTTATTTCTTGTTTTAGGCTTTTATTGTGCTGAATCGAATAGTGTCTAACAAAAAGAGTTAAAACTCACACGATGACTCATAAAATAATAAAATGAAAAATAAAAATAAATAAACGATATCAAATCAAGTCATGGTCGACAAAAATAGTTATAAAGGCAAAAGCTCGGTTTAGTTTAACGTAATGCGGTTACCTAAAATAGACTCCCTAATTGCCAGTTGTCACATATCGGCTGTAAGAGATATATATATTTTTTTAAATTACAAAAATCAATATGAATATTTAAACCCTATATACATAATCAAGATAAAAATTACCACAAACATACCAGCAACATCTTGAACAACAAAACCCTAAAAATTAGTTTTATGTTATAGTGTCAGTAAACAACTGCTATCAAAATCATCATTTGACCTTTTATAGTAACTATGATGTCCCAAATTCGTTACCATATATAAATGTGTTAACTAAGTTTTTCTTCAATAGCAGGTTGCCATCACTTATCACACGATGATTTAATAAGTAGCGCGAATCCAATCAAAGGAGTGATGGTGGTTTTTGCCAAATTGATCTATGCTTAGTTGTACATATTCCATCGTCCTTGGTGTTGAGATTTTTTTCGTCATTACCATATAGAACAGATGGATCATTATCTTTAACAATGATTCTGGTCGTTCGAGGTATGATATTAGTCATTAAATTAAGGCAAGAGCAAAAGCAACAATGAGTGAAGAACTCCCCTTGGTATATGAGATTTATGGGTTTGTATGTCATAAATCAATACTCACTATTCACAACACACCTTACAAGAACTAAAATTACACTTTAAGCAATCGCATGATTTAGCGTTATTTAGTTTAGTTAACTGTGTCAAATTGCGGAGTAGGGTTTGAAGATTATTCTTTTAAAGATGGGGGCAGTATCCCATGAAGGAATCATGAGATCCTCACTAGTGCGCTTTCCGGTTGGTAGCTTGGGACTTATGCCCTGCACCTCTTACTGTGGTTAGTACCACCCCTTTATAGCCTACCACATGTCCTCCAACCTATCAAATTCACATTACTTGTTACTATCAACTTTGTTTATTACTCATGGCTTTAATGGTTTATATGCGTGTCTGTTATTTAATGTGGTTAAGGTTTGAAATGATGAATACATGTTTGTTACTGTACCACGGTCGCCAAGCAGTCTCCAATGGAAGCTTCATCTTGCTTACCAAATACCTTGTAGATGTCACTGAGATCACTGTATCAAGGTCGCCACTGGCAAATTGGTGAGAGATAAAATTTAAGTTACTTTTTCAAGTGCAGCATGTTGACTTACATTAAATCTCTATAAATTAATACTCGATAAAATAATAACCTCGATAAAATTAATAATTTGTTCAGTCATAACTTGGGATCAGTGTAAATTTGGACCCCATTCCATAAAATAATAAGATAATAAGTTTTTTGAAACCCTAATTTATATATATTGGTCCTAACGAAACTATAAATTAATAATTACTAAAATTTATATATATATATATATATATATATATATATATATATATATATATATATATATATATATATATATATATATATATATATATATATATATATATATATAGTAGGGATCCAGTGAGAAGTAAATTAAAATAAGAAGTGGTGAGAAGTGACCAAAACCACGTATTTGAGATGCAACGACTTGCATTAGAAGCATTTCTATTCATATAGATGCAACATCTTGAGTTTCGAAAGTTAATTTGATGTATAGATGGGGCAAATTGATTTTCATGATTTCGGCATGTGCAGAAGAACAAAAAACAAGAGAAATCATGAAATGCATCTAATATACGTATATGCATCTGATTAAAAGCTAGAAAACATAATATGGTGTGTTATAATGCATCTAAGATTATGGGGATGCATCTAATTTAGGTCGGTGCATCTCGGATTTGCGGTTATAGTTCTTCTTATTCCTTTTTATTTTAAGTAATCTTCTTATTTGATCCTATATATATATATATATATATATATATATATATATATATATATATATATATATATATATATATATATATATATATATATATATATATATATATATATATATATATATATATATATATATATATATATATATATATATATATATATAGAGAGAGAGAGAGAGAGAGAGAGAGACACTTTATTTTCAGAACCCACTTTAAGGGCGAGAACTGCGAGAACCTCCTTTTTACAACTTATAATACACAATGTATATCATTTAATGCTCTATAGCATTTTGTTATATTTATTTAATTCAAAATGGTATAATAGTAAAAGACATTTTCATATTATTTTTGTTTTTTTTTAATTCCCAATTTTAATAAATCTTAAAATTCGTTTTTTTTTAAATGCTAACATGTTTTCAAATTGTTATGGTGCATACATGTTTTTTATACCTAATCATTATTTTTTTGAAATCTCAAGGAGCATGCATGTTTTTATTATTATTATTATTATTTTCCAAATAGGCAAAGGTGCATACATGTTTTTTTTCTTAAATAGTCAAGGTGCATACATGTTTTCAATTAGTCAAAATGCATACATGTTTTTTTTGGCTAATGATTAGAGTAAATTACATAAATAGTCACTATGGTTTGTCCATTTTTTCACATATAGTCACTGAACTTTTTTTTTGACATACATGGTCACTGAAGTTTCAAATCGTTACATATTTAGTCCATTTCATTACATAAATGGTCACTGAAGTTTCAAACCACAATGACCATTTATGTAACTAAATTGAAACCTTAGCGACTGGATTTGTAACGATGTGAAACCTTAATGACTAACATTGTCAAAAAAAAAGTTCAGTGACTAAATGTGAAAAAATGGACAAACCACAGTGACCATTTATGTAATTTACTCTATTATTTTTATCAACCTACCAATATTTTTACATGACCATTATTTTTTTTGAAAGTTTGAAACACAAATTAAAGAACATAAATCATTATAAAAAGAAAAAACAAGATTGATATACTTAAATATTACATTTCACTTGATTACAAGTACAAAAACACATGCAATAATCATATAACTCCAAAAGTCGCAAATTATCTTCATGTATAATCGTGTTCATCCACTTCCCGATCTTAATTGATATCATCATCTTCATCGATCAATCTGAAACAAGCAGGCACGAAAGCAATTAAACCACAAACAAATAAGAAATGAAAATTAATCACAACAACTAGCATAACACATATGCACAATTTTGTGCACAATAAACTAATGATGTAAACCTGTTTTTTAATCATAAACACAGAACATATATGTTTTATAATCCAAAACACAAAACATATATGTTTTATACGTAAACATATATGTATCTTTCCAAAACGTATATGTTTTATAATCCAAACACAAAACATATATGTTTTTTTTAACCAAACCCACAACTACCAGTATAGATTAAACCCACAACTTATTGTAAGGTATAAAGATCCAATTTTAAACCAAACTCACAACCACCCGTATAGATTAAACCATAAAAAAACATAACTTAAAAAAACAAACCTCCAAAATTCGGTATTAGATCAAGCGTCAAAACACATGATCAAAATAGGCCTCATTCGATACCGTTTTTCGAATGTATAATCACGATCACCAAAACTATCCAAAATGACTCAATCGTTGCCTCTTGTCTACCGTTTATGTTTATCGCCATATACTTGCTGAATACGTTTTACAACATATTAAACGGGTGTAATCATCAATCAGTTAATAACTAATATAATAACTAACAATACTACTTACAATTTAAAAGGCAAAGCAATAAATGGATTACTAATTATGCAATTCGATCATATGCTATCCAACAAGAAATTAATCTTTTATTAGTTCACCTTACAGTAATTGTATTTGAATCAATTATGCTATTCAATCACTTCTATTGATATTACATGCAAACCTCTTTTTCTATCAATATAGCATAAGTACACCATTAACACATAATTGTATTTGAATCTACACAATCTTTTTACGCAAATAACAGATGTAGAGAAGAAAAGGGCCAATCAAAAAGAAAAAAAAAAGATAAAGGAATGAAACACATTTCATTAATTAATTCACAAAAACTCATTCGAACATGGCCATATCAATATATACCGAAACTGATTCGACCGTACAAATTAATACAGAAAAGATTTTTTTAACTTAATCTATATGATGTTGTAGGTAATAGATAATTAGATATTAAAAACTTAAAATCAAATACCGATTCTGCCGATTCTGTGATATCAATTCTCAAAAGAAAAAAGATTTTTGTAATTTAAAACTACTTTTTAGCAATTACAATTCTCATGTGGATAAACAAAAACAAAAACAAAAATAATTTTACCTTTGCCTTCACATAAATGAAACACACATCTAATGATAGATTGTAGATCGATTTTTTTTGCAGATCAGTTGATTGCAGATCATAAACGAAATAATTTTTTTTAGATCGAGAGGTGATAGATTTCAATTGATCGCAGATCGAATTTTTATGGCCGATCAATGAAACTTGGGAGAGAGGCGGCATAAAAGATTTTGGGGCGGTAGTTTTTTGGTGAGGAAGAAGAGTTAGGGTTGAAAAATAAACCGTGTATTTTTTTAACCTTAGTTATGAGTATTAATTTCCTAATTAATGGGTATATTTATTGACTATAAGATTACTACAGTACCCTTTTTGCTTTACAAATAATGACCACATCTTTTAACTAATTACATTAATGGCACAAGTCATTTCATCCATTAATAAAATGATCTAATGGTTAAAAAGTGGTTCTCGCAGTTCTCGCATTTAAAGTAGGTTCTGAAAATAGAGTTTCATATATATATATATATATATATATATATATATATATAAAGGCCATACGTAATTGGAGCTTGTACAAATTCAATTAAGGCTATACATAATTAGAACTTGTCCCAACGAAACTAACTTTTTACATATTAAAAAACAATGAACTTGACAAATTCAATTAATTTGTGAATGTGAATTCATAAAATGCTAATTGGAACTTGCTTTTCTAATTTATTTTCTATCTCTAACTAATTTATTTTAAATGTAATACGTAAAAATTCTTTAAATTAATAAATTATTAATTTATCGATTTAATAATATATCGTTAAATTAATAAAATATCGAACATTATTAAATTATAGAGATTTTACTGTATTTGGGATTGCTCATTCATATTTTTACCCATAAATTGAATGTTTTGGTTGCTTATTGAAAGTGTTACTGCTGGGATGTTTAGTATAACTAATTGTCTTATTGATTCACTTAATAAAATTGATACTAGACAAAACCGTGCATTAGTTTTAAAATACCTTTTGATAAGAAACATAAGAAAAACATATACGACAAAAAATTCGCCATGCCGCAATGCGGCCAGCCATCCTGGTTCTATTATATTTTGTAGTCATTATTTTTATTGGATTATTAGGATCTTACGTCTGGCGTGGGCTTGGCCCAATGTTTTGCCAAAGTATTCTATGTTCGGTTATTGTATAATGAATGAAGCTAATATTTTTATATCTAATAGTTTTCAAAAAAAATATTTTAATTTCTACTATATAAACACCATAGATTCTACTTTCTTTTGTTGTAATTCATAGTTAAGTTCATATAAATAAATTTTAAAATACCTTTGACAAAAAATGTTTAAAACATCCGTCGCTAAATCAATAGTTTAAACATTGTTTAATCCTCAAACTAATATCATTTTTTTGTTTATAACTCATATATTTTTTATCGCAATGACTACAAATTCAACTCGTAAGTGTTACATTAAGGGTTATACCAAAACACAATCATCTTTCGCTATAAACCATTGCTTTGCGCGAATATTTGTCTGTTGTTTAAGATTCACTAGAAGGGTACCCGACAATGCGGTGGCGGGTACCAAGTGACTATTTTTGTGGCGAGCAAATGTTTTTCATTTTAAACCTTCTTTATTTAGCATGTCTCAAATACTTTATAATGTAGTAGATATATGTTTTTCAAAAATAGAACGTCTAAATTAATAGTGTAATAAGTTAACACTTTAATTTTTTAAATTTTAACATTAAATAATTGGTGGTTATAAGTTTAGTGAGTTTTTTTTATAAACAATTTTATTAAAATATGCCATTATGAGAGAGAGTTACTTTATGGTTTAAATGAGATTTAAATTTTTAAATTTTATATTAATTTTATAATTTTCCTTTTATAGTATTGTTTTTTGTTTTAAAATTTTAAGACTTTCTTTTATAAGAAGTCCCAAATACTTTATAATGTAGTATAAATATATTGATATCATCACTAATATTAAGATACGTGGAATCTATAATACATAAAGCTTATCCCCCTTAATTTAATGTGCAAGGGGGGTTGTGCACAACCAAAAGTACGGTACATACATGTCTATGCATACCGAAATAACTACAACTCATCTCATTTTAGGAGGCCCTCATATTCAATGCATATTCAGTTTGGTTTATGAAGAGTCTCGAGTTGAATGAAAATATCCCTATCTTGAATGCTCGCAGGCTCACAATAAACACATATTCAATGCTGGAAACACAAAAGGGCTGCAAATTTGCACCCTCAAAGAATATGGATCAATCTACAATTAAAACACTACTAAATGAAGCCTGCATAAATAAGGCCTGCAACCCATTATCTGCCCAGACATTGTGGGTAGGCGTACAAGTAAAAAAGGACCGTTATTTCTAAAATTATGGATGTAGAAATCGGAGGCGCAAATGCTGTATTGTTCCTGGACGAATTGAAATTGGATGAGACCGGTACGATCGTAGTGATGCTCTGTAGGATGTGGGATATAAATGCTCCTTCGGGCCAATACTTGAGCACTGATTTCTTGATCTCTGATGCTAAAGTATGTTGACATCCATGTTTGAAAAACCTAAATAATGCCAATATGTAATGAAAAAGATATCAAATGTCTGTGTTGTTTATCAATTTTTTCTTATCTACTTTTGATGCAGGGAAATGTTATCCATTATACCGCCAAGGCAACGGTAGCTCACAATTTATTGAGGTTAAAAGAGGGTGCTATATATTCGGTTAAAAATTTTGGTAGTCATGCAAAACAAAGAAGATGTTCGTATCAGGAAGGACGATACGTTCATGCTTGAGTTTAATGGATCAACAAGCATAAGGAAATCTTTGGTTATATCTAAGGGATTTGTTAGGTATCCGTTACAATTGGTTGATTTTGATCATATCCTGCCCACAGAAAACAAATATCTCATTGGTAATGTGCTGTTTGTTTAGGTATCTTAAAATTCTTTGTTTTTAAATATTGTTGCTATAAAAGCTTTTACATTTCAGATGCTGTAGGTTATGTGACAAATGTTGGTAGGATGAACTATACCAAAACAGGATCCAAAAACCTTGATTTCTACCTGGCGAATCATAGGTTGAAATTTATATTTGTTGCAAAGGATGTTGTAAAAATTAAAATATTTTTGCCGATGTGTATTAGGAAACTTACTTTTCTCTTTATTTCGATTCCCTTTGTAATCAGGGGCCAGTCCATACGGGTGACCCTGTGGGGAGGGCTTGCTTATGTGTTGATTGAGAAGAAGGCGACGCATGTAGGCATGTGTGCTGTTGTGGTGACTTCCACCTCTGCAAAACAATATAACAGTAAGTGGCGTATGGACTATTTACCTTTTGCATGTTCAACACTTTTCTTTTACAAATTTAACCTTTAATATTACCTGCCAGATAAGCTCTATCTATCCAGCAGTTCATCCACCCAGCTCCTAGATTCCGTTGACATTCCTGCAATTAAAGAATTGAATTCAGACATTTGGTAATAAACTAATTTTTATTATTGAATACATCCTAAAACCAACAAATTTTAACAAATCATTCAACTGTTTGTTAGCATCACTGATGCTTCAAAAGGAGCTTCGCGTGTAGACAGCTCTGAACCAAGAGAAGGATCTATCGAGAATCTGCTCATGTGGGCCCGAAATAAAAGGAATGATGTATGTATTATTTTGCACCCGACATCTCTATATTATCTTTATAGTGCATAACATTTATAAATCTTATTTATAAACAGACTGCCGTTTTCATAATTAAGGCCAAGATTGATAGTGTGCGTACTAGAAAGGGATGGAATTTCCCATCATGTGGGGGAGACAACTGCAGGAAAGGGGCTACTAGAAAGAATGGGAGATTTTGGTGCGAGTCATGCAGCGGACCAGTTGAATACCCGGTAATAAGGTAATGACATATTTGTAGCTTATAGTTTGATTGTTTGAATGTGTTAAATAAAATTGCTCACCTTGGCATTTACCATCTGCTGAATGCTTTCTTCAGATATCGTCTTGAACTTGGTATATCTAATGATACCGACCAGACTGTGGTGGTCCTTTTTGATGATGCATCCGTTGAATTGATCGGGTTCCTAGCTTCGGCGTTAGTGTCGGATGAGGATGAGGTACATTTATAAATCCCCGAGTACTTACACCTTATTATATCATTTCCATTGCTCACGGCTTACTCTACAGGGTTTAGACGATCATGCAAACTTGCCATCACCTATAGCTGACCTCATTGGGACAAAACACGTGTTTGAAATCAAATCTCACACATATTATGAATATGGAACATTCGAGAGTTTTACGTGTTGGAAAGTTGACCCGCATAATCCATCAGCTGAACCCACAAGCGCAAGCACCGTTGATAATGAAACCGCTGTTACATGCTCATCATCCAAGTCACCCGGCCAGTCGCCAACCCTCACTACACCGTCCAAGCCTATAGAGGATAGGATAAGGAAAAGGTAGTCGAAACAGACAAAAAAAAACATCAATACAGCATGTATTTGTATAAATGCACGTACTGATGGAATTCCATTGTTTGTAGGGTGGTTATTGATGATTCAGCGACAGAAAATGAACTGCTGCCGGATAATGAAGTACAGGGTGATGAGTCTAATATTGCAAGTAATAATACATCTTCAACATCCAGCCCATCATTCAAACGATTGATAAAGACCAACCCTGCAAATGATAATAAAAATAAGAGGTTAGCAACGTTAAAACATTTGGGTGACAACAAAATATCTTTTACCCTATCTATCTTGCTACTGCAATACATTTAACGTAATAATCATGTTCCGTTGTATGCAGTGTTGCTATTGAGAATTCGGTCGCGGATATTGAAGTGGTAACTGTAGACGTTGAGCAGAATGGTGATGATAGCACCCTAACCGTTAAGAAGAAACAAAGACGGTGAGCCCATATTGATTGTCACTTTTTGTCGTTAACCCTTTTACGTTTGCCCGCATAATAACACGTTTCTCCCTATATATTTTGTAAACAGGTTTGTGGTTGAAGAATCGGAATGACCCCAACCAAAGAGCGCCCTATTAAGACTTTATAAAACAAATGCTTATGACAATAATAATACATTTGATAAAAACTGCTTTTGGGATTTTGTTTTAATTTTGTTTTAGTTGTTCTTTGGAAGACACAATACTCAACCGTTCCGTTACATTTGGTTTTATTTTTGTTTGACAATATATTTTGGTTTGCCATCAGACGAAATATTTTTACTTTTTGTGCTAAACTCCATTTGATATACCTCCAAGATGAACATACTGTGGCTTTGGACACTTGCTACATGAGATCAAATAGATATGTGTGTTAGTAATGCGAGATGACCATGAAAGCAATGATGGTTCTTTTGATTTCTCCATCAGACATTGTTACCAAATGTAATGTCTAATGTACAAGATAGTTCTATTAATGAACCAAACGTTCATATGTATATACTATTTCATGTAATAGTTGGCAAGGATAGTTTTTTTTTCCGATTTCTCCATCAGACATGGTTACCAGATGTAATGTCTCATGAACAAAATAAATATGTGAATGAACCAAATGTTAATATATGTATACTGTTTCATGTGATAACCGTGTAACCAAACATCTAATTAATGAAACTCATTTTTATGTAATTTACTAATTTTCCTGTTGTATCCCCTTTTTTCATTCACTCATATAACCCTTTCATGTGATAAACGTGTAACCAAACATCTAATTAATGAAGCGTACTTCTGTATAATTCTCTAATTCTCCTGTAGTATCCCCTATTTTCATTCACTCATATAACCCTTTAAATAATTGATCGACTTAAAGTACGTAAAGGGTCATCTAAATTCATGAACACGTGTGATTGATTCATTGTGAATACCTAATAAAAGTATTTAAAAACTTGCGGAAATTACCCAAAGGTTAAGACGGTGTTGTTTTAAATCTATATACAGAAAACAAATTGTTTGCATTTGTTGTCAACAAATCCGCTGGCACAACATGTGTATTCAAAGTTGCATAATCCATCGCATAACAATAGCTCAAATGATAAAGATATTGAAGATGGTTATGCTGCTTAATGCAATCACCAAGATTGGCTAAAATTGACTTTATTATATACCTAATGAATTAAATAATGACTGTTAAATTATGTTTGTTATGAATTATATGAGTTTGAAACCCTCCTTCTATTTATATGTATTTATACCATCCACTACATATGTTTAATTTACACATACATTATTATTTTATACATAACAAGTATGATATAAACTTATCTTATAAGGCAATTTATAAAACACGTTAATCCCTACTTTACTTTATAACAATTAAGAGTTTTTTACTTTCTCCATATGTTATATAGATGAACCATAATGAATTTGTCTGTTATTATTGGAAAAAAATCAGTCTCATTATTAAATCAATAATAAGAATCATAAAAACCTGGAGATACTTACCATACAAGTCTGTTCATTGTTCACTACACTTATTGCATCAGTTCAACACTAGAATCCCAAGAGATGCTTTAATATACATCTTGCTTCTATATCTTTCCAAACCTGCAAGGTTATGTGTTGCAAAATTGATACATATCCTCCAAATAATAAATGAATACAGGTACATCTCAATTTAACAAGATAGTATACCTTCCAATTATGTATATGGTTAAATCCATCTTTGTTTTTCGTTCAGGTCACAAAATGATCATGCTCAGGTTCCATCCCTGTCAGACATGTTGCACAAATATTTCGTTATTGATTCGAAAACAATTATCAGTCAAAGTGGAATAACACAAAGCTATTTTGGTTTACGGCTAAATGAAATTGTCAAATCATTTACAGGTATACACCAGTTCCAAACATTGACTTGCGTTATTATAGTACAAAATTGTTGCAACAATTGATACCTGATTCGCATGTTCACCGTAATTTGTTAGGACAAACATCACGCTCAAGTGGCGATTTACCGATATGATGGCGAATCAAATGGCTTCGCTTCAAAACAATCCTTTATGTATAAAAAAGAAGATCGCAGGTGTTTAACTAACCAAATTATATTTGTCAGACAATTGTTTCCGTAATAATGAATAATACCTTAATGTTATTCATACAGGACACTCTCACGTGCAGACTAAAAAATCCCACACGAGCCACATGCATCTGCAGGTAGTTTCATATTTTATAATTGATGCCTTATGTTATTTGATGGATAAAAATGTTGTTATTCCCAATTAAATTTACCTTTTTTGGCAAGGTGTTCCCGTTGTTTACCATAATATTGGCCATCCATCATTTGAGTGTCAAAATTGCAAAGCGATTATGTGGTATCAGGAGAGAAGTGATAAATCAAAGAGCGCTACCAACCCAACTTTTTCCATTTCTGTCAAGAGGAAAACTTCTTTTCCAAGATTTAATGAAACGCCTTCACCTCTTAAAGAGTTTATGGACTATAATAATCCTGCAAGTTTAAGATTCAAAGACCAGATCAGGGTATATAATGGCATGTTTTGTTACACATCTTTTGGAGCAAGAATAGACCATTCAATTAACACGGGCAGGGGTCCATATACCTTTAGAGTAAATGGCCAAAGCTATCATCGAATAGGTTCTCTTCTTCCAAAACAGGGCATTCAACCTAAATACGCACAGCTATACTTTTTTGACACTGGAAATGAAGTGAAAAACCGAATGAGAGCTTTTATAGACAAAGATGGGGGATGTGTGTTGGATCCAAGTATAGTAGCGAGATTGATTAAAATGTTTGATCAAACAAATTCAATCACTAAGGCATTTCGAATGGCTCGGGATTGGTGCGAGAACCATAATTCAGCCACCTTTGAACTACGGCTGATAAGTGGACATAGTACATCTCGGCAATACAATGCACCAACCGTGGCCGAAATAGCAGCTCTAATTACTACTGACTTTGGTAATGGTATTCCTACAAGAGATATTATTGTAAGTAACAAGGATGAAGGTTTGAAACGTATTTCTGAGTTGCATTCAGAATACATGGCACTCCAATATCCATTGTTATTCCCATATGGGGAGGAAGGATTTCATGAAAAGATACCATATTACAACAACATGGATGTACGCAAGACCAAAAGGGCTTTTGTCACAATGAAAGAATACTATTCATATATCATACAACAAATATAACCAAGGTACTACACTGCTTAGAGGTGGGCGATTATTCCAACAACACTTGGTGGATTCATATGCGGCTGTTGAAGAACAGAGGCTAAAATGGACCAGGAAAAATCAAGATACGTTACGCGTTGATCTATATCATAATGTTTGTGACGCTGTAACAAGGGGGATACAAGTGCAGCAGGACTGGGAAAACGAATCGTTCTGCCAAGAAGTTTTATAGGCGGTCTAAGGTATATGATGCAAAACTACCAGGATGCAATGGCTATATGCCGGGCGTATGGGAATCCAAACCTGTTCATCATGTTCACTGCTAATCCAAAATGGCCCGAGATTGCAGAAATGCTAAAGCACGTCCCGGGCCAAAAAGTCTATGACCGTCCCGTATGGCAACACGTGTGTTCAAGATTAAACTTATGAATCGTTAAATGACCTTACAAAAATTCATATTTTTGGCAAGTCACGAGGAGGTAAAAAAAATTAACCCATAATTTTAATCTGTTAACTCTTTTATATATACATTATGTATTATCTTATGTTTTTTTTCCAATTATATTTCAGTTGTGTATGTCATAGAATTTCAAAAACGTGGACTGCCACATGCTCATATCCTACTGTGGCTAGAAGAAGATATGAATGCAAAACCCCATCCCAGATAAATGATATAATTACAGCTGAGATACCATGTCGAATCAATGATCCGGATGGGTATAAAGTAGTAACTGAGTTTATGTTACATGGACCTTGCGGTAAAGATGATAAAAACGCCCCATGTACAATTGAGGGTAAGTGCTCAAAACATTTTCCAAAACCTTTTGTGGTTGAAACAATTGTTGATAATGATGGTTATGCTATTTATTGCCGGAGGAATAGTAACGCTCACCATATAAAAGGGAAATTCAAGTACGATAACAGATATGTGGTGCCTCACAACCGTTATCTCCTCATGAAATACCAGGCCCACATTAATGTGGAATGGTGCAACAGATCGAAAGCAATTAAGTACTTATTCAAGTACTTAAATAAAGGTCCCGATAGAGCCACAATTGTTATACAAGAGAATGTTAAAAATGATGGTGATTTAGCAAATGTACAAGTTTTGGAGGTGGACGAAATAAAGAACTATTTGAATTGTCGTTTCTTAGCTCCATGTTAGGCGGTGTGGCGTTTGTTTTCATACGACATACATTACTCATATCCGTCTGTTATGAAGCTGAATTACCACTTGCCGAATCAGCACGCAATCACAATACGTGACTCAGAAAGCTTACCCGCCCTAATTCAAAGGGAAGGTATCGACATGACCATGTTCACTGATTGGTTTGAATTAAACAAGCGTGATACAGAAGCGAATCAATATACGATATCTGAGATACCTACACATTACGTGTGGCATGAGAAAGACAAACTGTGGAAAAACCGCAAATTGCAAAAATGCATCGGGCGGATTGTTTACTCGCACCCGGCGTCTGGAGACCGATATTATCTTAGAATGTTGTTGAACATTGCTAGAGCTCCTGATTCTTGGGAAAAACTCATGACTGTTCACGACAAACTATGTTCCACTTTCAAGGAAGCATGTTTTGAATATGGCCTTTTAAATGATGACACGGAATGGACAGATGCTATATCAGAAGCAAGTGTATGGATGTTTGGACTACAGTTACGTGACATATTTGTAACAATTTTAATCTTTTGCGATGTTAGCAGACCTTTAAAATTTTGGGAAGAAAATTGGAAGTTTCTATCAGAAGATCTTCTACACAAGAAAAGGAAAATGTTTAATTATCCTGACTTGGAGTTGACGGACGAGCAACTAAAGAACTATTGTTTGATAGAGATCCAAGAGTTGTTAAATAGAAATGGGAGATCTTTATCTGATTTCCAAGACCTACCGTGCGACCCAAAGTTACTAACCAACATGGACAATCGTCTCATACGAGAAGTGTTGAATTATGATATGAAACAAAGTAAGATTGAACATCAGCAACTTCATTCATTGTTAAATCCCGAACAACGTTTAATCTATGAAGAGGTGATTGAATCTGTCCATGGGAAAAAAGGAAACTTTTACTTCGTCTACGGTCCAGGCCGAACTGGAAAGACGTTTTTATACAAGAGTATCATCTCAAGATTAAGAGCAGAACGCATGATAGTGCTCGTTGCTGCATCTTCAGGTATAAATTTATACTAAATTTTAAACAGTCAACTATTTTAAAATGGATAAAAATTTGTGACTGATTAACACTTTCAATTTGGGTAGGAATAGCTTCATTGTTACTACCAGGTGGGAGAACCGCACATAGCCGTTTTGTTATACCCCTTGAATTATTAGAGAACAGTACATGCGGCATAAAACAAAATACACATATGGCTGAACTCATACAGGAAGTTAAACTTATTATATGGGATGAAGCTCCGATGACTCAAAAATATGATTTTGAAGCATTGGATAAGACGCTCAAGGATATTTTAGGATATCATGATCCTGACAGTAGGAATCGAATATTTGGAGGAGTGACGGTCTTGCTTGGAGGTGACTTTCGACAAGTACTGCCAGTTATACCAAAAGGAAGCAGGGCAGACATTGTTCAATCGTGCATAAACCAATCTGAACTATGGAAGCATTGCAATGTATTTAGACTTACACGTAGCATGCGTGTCAACGAGTATACTGAGAATGGGGAGGTTGATACTTGAAAACAAGATTTCAATAGATGGGTTTTGGCTGTGGGGGATGGAAACGTGCCGGAAAAATGCAAAGAAGGGGAGGACGACCCAAGTTGGATTGACATTCCTGAAATATTCCTAATTAAATCGTGGGATTGTCCAATAAAACAGATTGTCACAGACACATACCCTGATTTTACAACGAGGCAAACCGACGATGTGTACCTCAAAGAAAGGGCAATACTAACTCCTCGGAATGATGACGTTGATGACATCAATGAGTACATGTTTAAACAGTTATCGTGGGAATCATGTTACATAAAACAGCGCAGATGAGATTTGCAAGGCATCTACAGACATCCTATAACAGCACGAACACTATCCGATTGAATTTCTTAATTCCTTAAATTTCCCCGGGATTCCCCCACATGCTCTTCACTTAAAAAAGGAATTACCAATTATGCTATTGCGGAACATCAATCCACGCAAAGGGCTGTGTAATTGAACAAGGTTGCTCATCACAGATCTAGGCCAGTTTTTTATTCACGCTAAGGTGCTGACAGGTTCAAATATAGGGGATAACGTTATTATACACAGGATTATACTGACATCAACGCAATCCAAGTGGCCATTTATTCTAAAACGGCGACAATTCCCTGTAAGACCGTGTTATGCAATGACAATTAACAAAAGTCAGGGTCAATCACTTAATTACGTTGGCCTCTATTTGCCTTCTCCCGTATTCAGCCATGGTCAGCTTTATGTCGCGCTATCTAGAGTTACCAGTCCTGACGGCCTTAAGATACTAATGGTTGAAGACAAGGACCCAGAGCTTAAGAATTGCACGCGTAACATTGTTTTCAAAGAAACATTCAGCAACCTAACGTAGGACATATATGTGATGTTCAAGCAACAGTTATTTATTATTACTTGGTTATTTGCCACAAACACTCATAATGTGCATGATATTTTTCCGACTCTTAACATGTATTCATAGTGCACCACTGTTACTCTATAATCAAATAACCACAAACTATAGTACGACTTAACTATAAACCTTAAAACAATTTTTTTTTTACTATGATACACTCAGACTCAGAAGTCAAAGACACCAAACTATAGACAGAAAGCCAACCACCTTCAAACACAAATAACCACCAATAATCAAAAACCAACTTCTCGATCCCTTAACCTACTCATCGCCAGAAACTAAGACGATAGCTAAACAACAACAATTAAGGGATTAAACAGAACACACACCCAAGATTAACAAGACTCAGCCGAGAGAATTGGGTGTGACCAGAGCAGGTATTCACACCTCTCAAGGAGGCAGATCAAGAAGTTAGTCACACCGTTTGCACCCTCTTGACCAAAGAAAAGTTAGTCTTAAAGGAAAGAACATAATAAACTTGCAGTGCTATAAAGATGACTGCGGAAACGAGTCACAACACTCTTAATTAAGAGATGTTGGTTAAAGAAAGTCCCAAAATGAACAGCCTCCGGTCTGAACAGGGTCTCAACACAATCCCCCTTAATCACAACAACAATCCAAAGTATGCCTTACCCCATAACAGCCCATCTCAGCGTACAATCCACACTTTCTTCTACCAATAATCAACAATGCCAACAAAATCCCAAAATCAACAATCCAAAGCCACGAACACTCATAATGTGCATGATATTGTTCCAACTCTTAACATGTATTCATAGTGCACCACGGTTACTCTATAATCAAATAACCACAAACTGTAGTAGCCACGACTTAACTATAAACCTTAAAACAAAAAAAATTGACTATGATACACTCAGACTCAGAAGTCAAAGACACCAAACTATAGACAGAAAACCAACCACCTTCAAACACAAATAACCACCAAAAATCCAACACCAACTTCTCAATCCCTTAACCTACTCATCGCCAGAAACTAAGACAATAGCTAAACAAAAACAATTAAGGGATTAAACAGAACACACACCCAAGATTAACAAGACTCGGCCGAGAGAATTGGGTGTGACCAGAGCAGGTATTCACACCTCTCAAGGAGGCAAATCAAGAAGTTAGTCACACCGTTTGCACCCTCTCAACCAAAGAAAAGTTAATCTTAAAGGAAATAACATAAACTTACAGTGCTATAAAGATGACTGCAGAAACGAGTCACAACACTCTTAATTAAGAGATATTGATTAAAGAAGGTCCCAAAATGAATAGCCTCCGATCTGAACAGGGTCACAACACAAGTACCCTTAACCACCAATAACCCATCTAACCTGCATAACGATGCCACCAATAACTAAAATCTTTAACCATGTGCGTATAGTATTGAAATTAAGTAGAATAATGTAAAAAAGAAACACACGATATGCACTCGGTCACATATAAATGGATTACATATATCGCATTTAACAACATAACCAGACAAGTAAACTTGCCATTCAATATGACTGAAACATATACCCAAATTACCATTAACTATAAACCTTAAAACAACCAAAATTTAGCCTGAGAAAGTCATACTCATTCTTAACACATAATTGGACTTTCAAAATATCAATTGTAAATGGTTTTGAACATTATTAGATTCATTAAAAACAACAATCCAAAGTATGCCTTACCCCATAACAGCCCATCTCAGCGTACAATCCTCACTTTCTTCTACCAATAATCAACAATGCCAACAAAATCCCAAAATCAACAATAAACTAAGTTTAGCTCAAAATTATTTAACCTGCACGGAGTGTAATTATTAATTAGATATAAGCATAAAAAAATTCCTGTTTTTGTTTCAAGACGCCATCATCATCCTAAACACTATCTATAAAAAAACTTCAAACTCTTACAAATTTAGACCGCTAAGTAAAACATATGCTTATTTGTACAATTGAATCGAAACACAAATAATCCCATATCATTTCTAAATCAATAAACATCATAAAGCAAGTAACACTCAATAAATTAGAACATTTAAATATGAACGCTTTAATTTGACCATAATGAAATCGAATACCTGAAATATTGGAATCACTCGACAGATAATCAGATCCTTTATCATAACCCTCAAAAAAATTATATTATTTACTATTTATCTTGATCAGTTTTGCCTTCGATTAAAAACCCTAAATATGTTATTTAGGTATTACTGCGTCTTTTTACCAAGTGTGAAAGAGAGGTGTGAGAGAAAAAGTCAAACGGGTGATACTTTACCCTTTTTAATATAAAAAAAAATTTAAAAGTAAAAAAAATAATAATGTATATACTTAAACATAATCGATGATTAAAACATAAACATCACTGATCATTGATCAGTTTCTTCCATTGATAAAGTTAGAAAACCAGTTACATATCCACTATTCATACAAACCATACATGAAACCAACTACATACATCAAAACACAAAAGAAAATCACCAACAGCTCCTAATCTTCATCTTAAGACCTTTCAGCTTCATCCAACCTCTCCAAAAGCTCCTCCTTCTCCTCCAAGCTTTGACGACACAGCACAAGCAGTTGAGCCAACAGATCAAGCTTCCTGCGATCCTTCAATTGTATTTCAAGGATAGCATCATGACCAGTTGCTGCCACAACATTAAAACGAGAATAGTTGGTAGATGCCTCATTGATTGTTTGCTCCTTTTTGTTAATCACTGCCCTTAACTGACTGCTCTCCTCCCCGATACGAGCAATGAAACTGATTGAGTCCAAACTGTCAAGTTTATCACACAAGTCAACCACTTGTGAATGGTCAACCGTAATAAAATTCAAACAGTCTAAAACCAATGCAATTTCCCTTGGAATATAGTGGATTCCCGGGTCGTTAAGTCCCACGGAGGATTAATGGTGCTTTAAAAACATTCAGATGTCGAATGATCACTAAGGATAATGATCAGTAAGGATTTTGATTGATAACTACACTACTGATTGATTGGAATGGTATTTGGATACAGAATTATAAAGCACAACAATCAGATTAAACAAATGTAAACACGTACGTTTACTAAATTTTACGTAAACGTACAAATTAAAACGTGAATTTAAAGAAATAAAAGACCTACAAATATGAAAATGATATTTTTACAATCCTAATAATAAAAGAAAATTATTTGAAAATTAAAATTATTTTTATAACTATTTATTTAATTATTATTAATTAAAAACTATTTTTAACTATTTAATAATACTCTAAAATATAAGAAAATATGAAATAAAGCTAGAAAATTGAAATTATGGTTTAGAAAAATCTAAAATATTATAAAACTTATTTTAAAACTGAAAATATATTTATTACACTTTTTATCTATTTATTATTAATTAATTATTATTTAAAATACACTTAAATACAAGAAAATATAAAATTAACCTGGAAAAATGAAATTTTAACTTAGAAAAATCTAAAATACTATAAAACTAATTTTAAAATTGAAAAGATATTTTTTATGTTTTTTATTTATTTATTATTAATTATTTAATACTTATTAACTATTTTAAATTCTAATAAATACTAAACAAACTAAGAAAATTATGAAATTTTTTCTATAAATATCCTATGATGACAGAAAGCTAAGAAAATTATAAAAACAGAATTTGCTTAATAATAAGCTGAGAAGAAAATTTAAAAAGCTAATTTCAATTAAATAAACGCTATCACTATTTTAAAAATGATGTTTTTGTGATTTTTCTTTTTCAAAACTATTATACTACTGATAATATGCAACTTTAATGAAAACAAAAATTTTACAACTTAAAAATAAGCTATTTGAAGGCTTATTGGTTTAACAGTGAACTTATGAGCTTATTTTGATGATTTAAGCTCAAACAAGCTTCAAAGAAAGAAACAAAAGATGAAATAAGATGTGAATAAGCTAAGAAAACTCAGATTAAGCTAAAAAGCACAAAGGAATACACTGATAAGATGAGGATAAGCAAATAAGCACTTCACCTAAATCTATCTGCCAAACAGGCCTGCAGCCATTTTCCCAAGCAAATTCAGCTTATGTAATAAGCTTAAAAGCTCAAAACAAAAACTGAGGTAGCAAGATGGGCTGGTGGGCTTTCCAAAAAGCCCAAGCTCACACACTATGGCTCACTAATAAGCTTATGACAAGCTTGTGAAAAAGCTTGTAAACCACTGATTGCTTAGTGTACACAGAAATGGGACAAGTTAAAAGCTTGTTGCAGCCCTACCAAATAAGCTGCAAAATGGAAAATAAGCACTGGACCTGTGAAATGGCTAGATTGGCTTTCCAAAAATCCCAAGCTCATAAGCTGAGGTTCACTAATAAGCTCTTGATGAGCTTGTGAAAAAGCTTCACTCAACTGTGCACAGGGCACTATTTTAGAAAAGTGGTCAAAATAAGCTAAGAAATAAGCAGTTAAACTAGCTAACTAAAAATTATAAAAATTACTATGATAAATATGAGCAACTATATTTTAATATCCCAAAAGCTCAAATCTTGAAACTCAAAATTAAGTCCTATATAAAATTATCTATTTTATTCAAAAACCACTAAACTGAAATTTTGACTTTTTATATTACACTAATAAGTTGACTTAAGTGAACTTTAAATCAATCCTACTTATTAATTATGTTATATTAACCTAATTTATGATGAAATTAAGCTAGGTGACCAAGTTATAAACAACTATGATGAGTTTTACAAGCTAAATCCTAACAGTGGCCAACTTAAGTGAGGTTAAAGGAGAATTTGACTTTTGATCAAACAAGGACAGTATTTTATGATTGCACTAAGTTGTATTGACCTATTATGACTTACATCAAGCAAGAACAAAGTCTTTAACACCCTCTAACTCAGTTTACAAAGTGAAACCAAACACCCCTTTTCAAGGCTGTTTTGAAGCTTTTCAAAGCTTAATACTGATTCAGACCATGCACTTGATTCATAACCTTATTTTATCATATTTTGAGACTTAAGAAACTTTAAACAACAGTAATAACAACATAAAACTTAGGTATAATAATTATGCTATTATAACTGTGAAAATGAGATTTTTAGTAACTACAAATTGTAAAGAACAAGCTAACTGTTTTATTATAGAAATCTACTTAACTACAGCTTAGAAACATAATAACACAAAGCTTTAAGCTAAAAGCTACCTATGTAATGAAATGCAAAAATGCTAAGAAAGAGCTTACAACTGCCTTCCAGCCAAATACCATGAACCAATGATCAAGACCACACCTAATAGCTTTCCACAAAGCTTCTAACCCAAGGGAAATCTAGAGATTACCCTGCTTCAGCCTTTTTCATCATCTTCAATGATTTTTGATTTTTAACTAATTTTTCTTGATTTTTATGAATTTTTAAGTTTTATAACTACAACTGACTTTTTTGGTTCTAATAGCTCTCAGAAGCTATATAATGAACTTATATGAGCTTATGAGTTCATAATATCAACCACAAACAACTTTAAGCTAAAATTGAGATTTTGCTCAAGAATTGCATAAACTGAGTACGAACTTAAAACTGGAAATTGATTACTTAAAAAGGTTTACAATGCACTGAAATAACTTAACAAATCACTTGAAAGCTTTAAGATAAACTGGAAATTGAAATTTAATTAAAACGACATAAGCTAATAAATTTTTACACTAGATATGCTTCACATTGCTTCATCTCTTCTTTATATTGATCTTTTAGGCTCTTGTCGACATCTCTGAATCTTTCCCACCTCATTTGAACCATTGGATCTTTCAAAATCATCATAACTGTCCATGTGGAATTTTGGCGCCAAAAGTCACTTAAGCAGGTATTTGCAATTAAAGAAGTTTGGGAGGATGTGGAGGTGGAGGGGAGTGGTTAAACAGCTGGATAACAGGTGTAAAGGTGGAAAAACCACTCTGGTTTTGGTTTGCAGGATTGGGTGAGGAAGAAGCACAGTGTATCTAGTTTTGGCGCGTTTGACTTTTTTTTGACCGAGTTGATATTAATAACGGGAGGGGTCAAAATGGTATATTGGACTGGTCAAAATGATTTTGGACTAGCTCAAGGTTCAGGGGTCATGGTCCAAGGATCAAGTGGTGTGGGTTGGGCTTGTGACTTGGGCCAGCTGGGTTTGTGTTTGGGATTGGATTAATATTACAAGGGGTCCGTTTGGTTTAGTAGTAGTATCACAAGGACCATATATGCAATTTGCTGATTTTTGAGGGACTAAACCTGCACTTTTTCCAAAGTTAACACAAGGACCAAACTTGCCATATATGAATAGTACAAGGACCATATTTGATTATTTTTCACTTTTTAAATATCCGAGGACCTTTTATGACAATTTTCAAACTTTAGGGATTAAAGTTGTCATTTTGTAATTTTTAAACTTTGAAGGGTTTGTTTTGACAACTCATGAATCCCTAGGACCTTAAATGATATTTTTGCTTTATTTTGATTTACCATGGACTATATTTGACAACTTTTGAAACTTGGGGGACTAAAACTGCTAATTATGCAAACTTGATACGTTTTTCACCTAATTTTGGTATTTTTGTATTTAAAACACATAAAACACTTATTTGTGATATTTTCACCATTTTGATGCATTTCTGAGTGTTTTCAGATGTTTTTGCAGTTTAAATGGTACAAAAATGATGAGTATTTAGACACTCATCAGAAACCTTCCTCCTCTGCTTTGTCGTGAGTTATCAGCAGCCTGAAAGCATCAGCAAGCTTTCCAGTTTCAGTAAGAGATTTCAGTTCATCGAGGTTTGGTGTGGCTGACATTTTGATATTAGGGTTAAGGTGGATAGAGTTGTGTGTTAAAATTAGGGTTAGATGTAATTGCTCTTGGATTGACAATATATATACACGAAATTGTGTGGTCATAATAATTAAGGTTCAGAATAAGAATTTGCAAAGAAAACAACACAAAAACAATACTTAAGGTTCGTAAATAAGAATTTGCAAAGAAAACAACACAAAGACACTGAAGAGGCATTGGAACATTTAATTTGGGTGTTACTGGAGACTTTGAAGTTTCCATGCATAAATGGGGAATACAGTATTTAGGAAGATGTCCAACATTGCAATATAACACCCTCAATTATAAATTTGATATAAAACAAACCCTACATGCACAATGCATTACAATTAACATCCTAAGCTTAAAAGACATGCTTATAATTTATAAAGCTTCGTTTATTAAAAATTTCATAATCATAAAAACAAGCAAAACACTTAAAATTTAAATACCATCAAAGATATTTAAATCAAAGTTACTAATTAAACTCATTCATTTTTTTAGCATTTGACTCTTCCTCACGAACACCGTCTTTAGCTTGCTTAAACAAATTAACTAACTTTTCAAGCAATACACGATGCCTCTCTTGAGTCTTTCTCAAAGCATCAATCGAATCTAAAGCTACGCCACGATGACCTAACGCTTCCATGTTCAAAATCATCGTGTTGTTTTTTGCCATTACACGCCTCAAATGATGACAACAATCAAAAATCAACTTTGATAATGCATCATCTTCACATGCTTGTTGCACAAACCACAAACGCATACAATCATGCAATTTAGACGATCCTGAAATATTCATCAAATTCTCTAACAACTCAAAATTTGCCATTGAAGAGTACAAATATTTATATAATTCCAAATAACAAAAGTCACAAATAAATAAGCAACAAAACACTTATGTAACTTACTCAAATTAAAATACTACATATGAAAAGACTATGTTATTAAAAACTTTTAATGAAAATAAAATAATATAAATACAAAAGTAATTATAACATTATTAGGCATCTAAATATAGATTCCACTAAAATAATATAAACTAAAGTAACAATAACATTATTAGCCATCTAAATAATAAATACAATCCAACTTCATCATATACAACATTACGGATAAAAACATCACCCCTCAACCACTAGACCGTGCATCGCACGGGTTGAGGGAACACTACAAAAAAAAGGGGCTATAGTGACGAGAATTTAATGACGACTTATATTTGTCGTCACTAATTAATGACGATATAGAATTGTCGTCACTATATATCGTCACTTGCATATATTAGTCACGAAATTTTTGTCACTCATCTTTGGATTAGTAGTCACGAAAAAGTTTGTGACTAAGTTGACTAGTATAATTTTCAATAATCTTCTTTAGTGTAATCTTATTAATTAATATATTTATCAAAATCAAATCAATAATAATATATTTATCAAGTTTTAAATGAAAAAAATGCATCCTCATTTTTTAAACATTAAAGTATCTGATAAACAAAAAAAAGTCAAGTTTTAAAAAAGGTTAAAGTCTAAGTATCTGATAAACAAAAAAATACAAATTTCGGTCAATATACAACCCGACCCGAAATAATTAATTAATATAATTTAAAATTTGGGGCACATTCACTTTCCCTGTGGCTTCACTTTCCCTCATTTCACACACTAAATCCTTCTTCACACATTACGATCATTCCGCCATGGCTAGCATCTACCGAATCTCATCACTATTTTGTTAACTGCAGTTTCACACATTAAATCCTTCTTCACTATTTTGCCCTAATTTGCTCAGAGGTTTGTTTTAAATCCTAATTATTACGAGTTAATTTCATCTAATTTCGATAATATTATGTTACTTGTATGAATTTGTTGTATAATTCGTATCTATTTGTGTTTCATCAAGTTTAGTTGAGTTTAATTGATTCTGACCTAATGCCGATAAAATTGTGGTTATTTGATTGCTGGTTTGAGTTTAGAATGTGTAGGTTTAGCAGATTAGAATTTAAACATTGCATGCCAAGTGTTCGATAAAATGTCTAGCAAATTGCAAAGTCATAGTAGCAGTAGTAATGGTGCCACTAGTTCATCGAAATGATAGTTTAGTTGTGGATGATGAGGATTGTGGTAAGTCACGGTAGGTTTGCGCTAAACGGCATCTTAATGAGGTGATTATTGTTTCTGTTTAAGGCCGGTTTTATCGGATTGTTTTAATACGCTTAAGTTAGCAATTTGGCCATTTTTAATCTGGCATGTGTTGATTTGTATTAGATGAGTAACAAGGATTCGGATTAAATTTTAAGGACTTGTTTTGATTGGCCGGCTGATCAATCAAGCTAGGCAAAGGAAAACTCGCTTGTTTGAGTCGTATCCAGTTGTATGTCTTTGAGTCTAGACCTTGCAATGAGCTTTCTTACAATACTCCGAGTATGAATGCTGCTGAATCGCCTACAAGGATAATGAAATAGGATCAAAGCGAATAGTGTACGTCCGAAAGTGGAGTGTATATAGACTTTTTATGCTTTAAGATAAAGTTAAGGACCCTAACAAAAAGGATAAATCAAGAATTTGCTTAGCACTTTAAAGGCAAACTCTAGAGCAGCTGCAGACTCAAAAGGAAATTTTTATCTGTAGAAAGCAATACGCGTTCCATTCCATATAAGTTGCATCTTTAGACACAAAAGATCCACTTAAGAGGTTCTGGGATTGCTTATTTTTTTCTGCTAATCCGCTTATTCCTAAGTAGAAGCAGTTCTGTGTCATCAAACCCTTCGCCGAATGCTTAGTTTGTGGTAAAATAAGCGTTTCGATACTTAGGTACAGCGGCTAATCAATGTGCTTTTCTGACATGAAATAAAATTATTTTTTTACCATCATATTTAACCTAAAACCTTATACAAATGGATTTGATGAAACTTTCTAGCAAGCATTTTTTTAACCAAACTATTTACTGAAGTAATCAATATTGAAGCAGCTTATATATAAAGAGAACATAAGCATAAGCAATCCGAAACACCAACTTAATGAATATGTTTCGGCTATTTGCGTAAAGGCCTAACATTGAAACAAATGTCTGAAATATAAAATACCTTTTAAACTACAAGTCCAAGTCATTAGGTTAATTTCGCCAAGTTATGATACAATGGTCAAATAGTTTACAATTGCTATTATCTTAATGTTCGAAAAGAGCAAAAAGAAAGCACCCTTTAAAGATAACAAGTTAAAGCAATGCAGACTATCATCTTGAATGTATGTAAGAATAAAAAAGAAACAAACGATGCTGCAATAATATCTTTGACAGATCAAGATGCAAATTGATTTCCAACGACCAGAAAAAATGAAAAAAAGAAATACACAAGTGAAATAAAAACCTTAAATATAGAGGATCTAGGATTAGAGTTAAATCTAGTGACTTGTTGCTGGTAGTTGAAGTTGCTTCTTTCTTCTGTGTCGGAAGTGAACATCAATCTGAATAAAGACGACCGAAATGTGTTTCATTTACAAAAAAATGCATTACTCCGTTTCCTAAATACTTCACTGATAAATGAATCTCACACATTAGAAAAAAAAAACTACTTGTAGATCAGAATGAACAAGAAACCCAATAAAAGTTTATCAACCTCTCCAAGATATAACATTAACTAATTAGTCTTAAGTCTTAACTACTCTATAAGCACGACAATACATAACCTAGTAAAAAGATCCAAAAATTCCGAAACAAGATTCCATGATTGCAACAAATATTGTTCAACTTGACATCATTGAAACTATGTAAGATTGTTTGACCTTAATTATGCAATAGACATCATGCTTTCATCAGTGTCACCAGGAGTTGTTTTTTGCTTCATTTCGGGTCAGGCGATCTACTTTAGTTGGAACTGTAGGCATAATACAAGGGATATTTGGGCATTTAGCTGATGGTTAAGTAGTTTTGATGATTTTCAAATACAGTTGAAAATTGCAGTCCTTGAGAAACATGTACTTTATTTAGAACGAGCTTGAGGCAAATGATATTTAACTGTTTTCATATAGTTAGGTTGTGATGGTATGATAAGCTGAATAAATTGGATTTTTGAATGTAGGGTATACGTTGGAATTCATAGTTCTGGATTTAGAGACTTTCTTTTGAAGCCGGAGCTGCTTCGTGCTATTGTGGATTCTGGGTTTGAACATCCTTATGAAGGCAAGTTATTTTACATTTACACAAGTAATAGATTATAAATATTTCATATCTATTGTTTGAATACATGTGTAAATATGGTTGGACTGTTCTGACTTCTGACTACTGTCATGACTGTTAGTCATCAGTCTTGAGTTATGTTTTGAAACTGTTTCTCGGTTTGTAAAACTAGTTGATATGTATGGCAGTTAGTACATTTGTGGATGAGTTTGTTTTTTGTTTTGACATTGAATAAGGTGTATAAAGGATTTAGTTTTCTTATTTGCATTGGCCCATCCAGTTATGATTGGGGAAAAAAATACCAGAACCTTGATGTCAGGTATAGGCTCTAGTGATCTGTTATTTCATGCAAATTCTTCACATTATTCTGTTCAAGTCTTGAATATTGTGTATGACATGAGAGATTCTATTTTGCGGACAATAAATTACTCATAGTGATTTGTATATATTGCCATATACAAGCGAAAAGAGAGGGAAAAGCGTGCGAATACGTATTCTGCTAAGGATCTTGCAGGAATCCTTGTACGTTTTCTTGATCTTTAGCTAGCTGCTCACATTCATCTATATAATTAATACTGTGCTTTAAATGCTATTATGTTGTGTTTCATGTTGCACAATGCTTAAATGTCTAAGTCTGATAATATTGATAACTGTTGTAGTAAAAAATGAGTCTGTTAGATATAAGTTGTGATTGAACTATGAGTCTGTTAGATATAAGTAGTTTTTAACTATAATGTCAACATTTAAAAGCTAAAGATACGAGTCTGCTAGATATAAGTTGTGATTGAACTGAGATCGTGTCCGAGATTATGATTGTAACAATAACATGAGACAATTTAAAAGCTAAAAGTGAATTTTGAAAAATGAGTTGTTTATTTTTTCTCCGGTTTATTGATTTTACCATTAAAAAAATGGATAAGTCTTGGATGAACATACATGATAGGATAAATGATCCAAGATATGAGTCTGGTGTGATAAAGTTTCTAGATTTTGCATACCGTGACATAGATGAGTCAACGGCTATTCCATGCCCCTGCAAAAGCTGTAACAATTTTCGTGACAAAAATAAAGAAATTGTGCATAAACATTTGATGCAAAATGGAATTTCTAGAGGTTACAAAACGTGGAATTATCATGGGGAGGACTCAGATGATGACGGTGGTGGTGATGATGTGTCATTTGATGAAAGTAATGGAGCTACCGATTATATGAGCGATGATGACCTTGGTGAGATGTTTGATAACATAGGACAAAGTACTTGGGGTGATGATTGGCAGACTAGAAGCAACTCTTCATGTCCCGTTAACAAAAATTTAAACACTCTTAGGAAATTATTAGATGAATCACATGAGGAACTTTATGAAGGATGTGAAAATTTTTCAAAGTTTTCTTTTGTTGTTACCATTTTACATTTGAAGACAACTAGTGGTTGGTCAGTGAAATCATTTGATGCGGTGCTCGAGTTATATAGAAAAGCTTTGCCAACTCCATCCTCAGTTCCAAAGAACTTTTATGAAGCAAAAAAATATGTGCGTGATTTAGGGTTCGGAGGAGAGAAAATACATGCGTGCATTAATGATTGCATTCTTTATAGAAATAAGTATGCATATCACACCCACTGTCCAAACAACAAGTGTAAGGCACCTCGATTTAAGAAAAAGGTACCACAAAAGGTTGTTAGATATTTTCCACTCATACCTAGTCTTCAAAGGTTTTTTATTGATAAGCAAGTTGCATCTGATATGAGGTGGCATAAGGAGAAACAAGTTCATGATGATAACATAGTTAGACATCCTGCAGACACCGAGGCTTGGAAACACCTTGACAAAATTGATCCTCCATTCGCTAGTGATCCCCGAAATATACGCTTAGGTTTAGCAACAGATGGATTCAATCCTTTTGGTAACCTAAGTAGTTCACATAGCATATGGCCTGTCCTTATTGTCCCATATAACTTGCCTCCGTGGAAATGTATGAAAGACCCCTACATGTTAATGTCAATGTTGATTGATTTATTAGTATTAAAAACTATTTAAAAAGACTTAAAAACTATTTTAAATAAAGAAAAATAGCAAACAGTGTAGGAAAAATATGAAAAATTCAGGAAAATACTAAAATATTATTCTAAGTTTATAAAAAATATAAAAACATATGTTTATGTGGATGAAAATGCAACTGTAGTGTGACTGCTTATAAATAAGCAATTCAAAATAAGCCAAAAGCCACAAATGACCACCAAATAAACACAGAAGCTAGGTTATGCTATAATAACTAAATACTAACCTATTCCAACCATCATAAACTTCTGAAAAGCAGATTAAGCCAAAAATTAAGCAAAACAAAAACTAGTTTTATTCAGAAATGGGACAACATTGGGGCTGATCTAAGAGTGGGGTCCACAGAGCTTAAGCTCAAAAGCTTGGCTGAAATTGATAGTCACCGGGTGATGAGTGCTAAGGAACCAAGAACCACTAGTGGGGTCCACTGGTGTGGCCTGTGGGACCCACCAAAGTGGTGGTGAAGGCCACTGTTGTGGTGGATATCAGCTGCACAGGGCATGTTCAGAAATGGGGTATTCAAAACAAGCTAATAATTAAGCACTATATAAGCTGATAAAAAGCAAACTAATATTTTTCTAATTTTCTTGAGCAACTAAAGTTTTATATCCCAGGAGATTATTAACTAAATCTTAATATTAAACTCACAGTAAAATTCTAATTTTTATTCAAAAACGGGCATTTAGAAATTTTGACTTTTTTATAACACATGCAGTTTGACTAATATGAACTTGTAATTGATTTTTATGAATGATTATGTTATAATAAGCTATGCTAAGGTGAGTTTAAGCTATTTTAACAAGTTATAAGCTAATTTGATGAGTTAAGCAGTCTAAAATCCTAACAGTTATGATCTAGGACAGAATTAAGTTGATTTTGACTTTTTAATGAACAAGGACTGAATTTTATGACTGAATTGAACTAATAGGTACTAAAGAGACTTGAAACAATGACAAACAATGACACTACAGATCCCTATCTCAGATAACAAAGTAATTCCAAACACCTCTTTATGATATTGTTATGAAGCTTTTTACACTAAAACAAGTATTCAAACCAAATTATCTATTAATTAACTTGTATTAGCTATAATGGAACAGTATTAGATTAAAATTAACATATCTTAAGCACATAAATTATGAAATGCAATTTTTTAGAAAATGACTTACAATTGGAGTTCATGCACAGGACTGAGAATTTATGACTAATAACAAATCCTATGGCTTCCCAAGAAGCTCTCTAACCCACAGCAATCCAGATTACACCTTGCTTCAGTCTTGAACATCATTACCCATGATTTTTTATTTTCAAGCTATTTTTGAGTCTTTTTGTGAATTTTTCTGTTTTGAATTCAAACTGAGTTTTAAGGGTTCTACTAGCTTAGAAAAGCTTCTATAAGAGCTTATAGAAGCTTATAAGTACAAAACAACAGTTACAAACATCATTCGACTTAACATTAGATTTTCTTGAAATTTAAATTTTACATAAACTGTGAATGAAAATAAAACTTGAAATTTATTGTTGATAACAGTTCAAATACATTCAAAAATACTTAAACAAGAGCTTGAAAATTTAAATTTACACTAGAAAGCTTGAAAATTTTAAAACGACATACATAAGATAAAATTACACTACTTGGCTATCCACACTGCTTCTCTCTTGATATTTATTGACCTCTTTCACTCTTTGTCGACCTCTGATCAATTCCCACTTGACTTCTACTCTTGAAATCATCTTAACCATCCATATGTCAATTTGGCGGGAAAAAGGATTTTAGCAGGTTATTGCATTTAATGGGTTTTTGGAAGGTTATGGAGGTGTAGGGGGTTGTTATACAGGTGGGAGACAAGTTAGAAAGGTGTAAGTGAGCAGTAAACAGTGGGGGTGTAGGAGTGGACACAGGTGTTGGTGAGAAGGACGATGAACAAGGTACGCTGGTTTTATTTTAAAACATTGGGTCGGGTTTGGTTTTGGGCCTGAGGAGATTGGGCCACAGCTGGGTTTAGTGGATTTGGATTTGGTTTAATAATAACAAAGTAAGGTCCGTTTGGTTAAGTTAATTCACAAGGACCATTTATGCAATTTGGTAAACTTGAAGGACTGATCTTGAACATTTTCCAAAGTTATCACAAGGGTTAAACTTGTAACATGTGAATAGTACAAGGACTAATGTTGCATAAAATTCCATTTTTATAAGTCCAAGGACTAAAACTGCCAATTTTGTAACTCTAGGGACCAAACATGTAATTTTCCAAAAGTTCACCATAAGGACCAATTTTGTCATTTATGAATAGTACAAGGTTAATATTTGATAATTTTCACTTTTTAAATTAACCAAGGACTATATTTGACATTTTCCAAACTTGAGGGACTAAAGTTGTCATTTTGTAAATTTTAAACTTTAAAAGGTTTATTTTGACAACTTTTGAATCCTATGGACCTTAAATGACATTTTACAAGTTTTTTAATTACCAGGGACTAATTTTGACAACTTTTGTAACTTGGGGGACTAAAACTGCCAATTATGCAAACTTGATACGTTTTTCATCTGATTTTGGTATTTTTGCATTTAAAACATATAAAACACTTGTTTATGATATTTTCATCATTTTGATGCATTTCTGAGTGTTTTCAGATGTTTTTGCAGTCTAGATAGTACAAAAATGATGAGTATTTAGACACTCATCAATCCCCCACACTAAGATATTGCTAGTCCCTAGCAATGATTTATGAAAATTTAATGGATTTTATCTCTTTACCAAAAGCCATTACTTCTGGAGTAGCCAATTGTTTTAGTTCAAGTAAGAACTTTGGTACAATGATAACCAAATGATTTTGAGCAAATCACCAGCTTTCAACGGTTTTGATTTGTCTTTACCAGAAGCCGTTTGCTTCTGGACTAGCCAACTCTTAGATAAATTATCAATATTATCTTTGGTGAGCCGATTACCAATTATGGATTTCCAACTGCCTTTACCACAAGCCATAAACTTGCGGGCTAGCCAACTTTTCACTAGTTTAAAGATATGGTGAGTTGAACACCATACAATTTTGGGCAAATTGCAAGCCATTAACGGATTTGATAAATCTTTACCAAGAGCCGTTTGCTCCTGGATTAGCCAGTCCTTATGTGGGTTAGACATGGTGGACTGATTACCATTTGTTGTGTTTAGTACATAGTACTTCCACTAAATTTTTTTTTTAAAATTTGGCCATTTTGGGGGAAAAAGGGACTAAAAGGGTACATTTATGATCAAATTCGCCATAATTTCCCCCCCACACTTAGAAATGAATATTGTCCTCAATATTCAAAGTACCGGCTGTTATGCCGAAACTTAGAACGTAAAAAGATAACATTACTAGCCAAGTGTAGAAACACAACAATTATTCTCTTTTTTTTTTTTTTTTTTAATATTTACAATTTTTATTCATTTTTAAGGTCTATATACAACATGTGGGGCATCTCCCCCACACTAAGGTGGTACACACGGGTGAAAACCCATGTTTAACTACTGTTTTTGATTACCGAGTCGCTAGCTTGACTCGACCCCGAATTCATTTGTTCATGGGGAAGTAAGTGGAAGAGACAATCTCCATCGGACTTTCATTCAAGATGTTTGTATAAACATTGAAGTACGTGAAAGTTCCACACCGACGAGATATACATAGAACCGGCTCACAAATGATCAATGAAAATGCCGGGGTCAAAATAATGTCTTCATTACCGAAGGAGTGAAGAACAGGAGAAGCCACGGGATAGGTGAAGAAGAGAAAGAAAATCATGATACAAATCATGACTAACTCTTCATCCTCAATAGGAGAATTCATAGTTTCATGAATCTCCTCGTTAAGTTCACTTGATTTAGACATATTATGGGTGTGTCTAGATCAAAGTAGAAATTATCATACTCCGGCGAAGATATGATATGAGTAAGTTCACAGGAGAACTCCTCGAAGGTGAATGAATCATATTCAGAATTGGTATCAGTGGGTTCACCGGTGAACTCCTCCAATGTAAATGATTCATAATCGGGGAGAGAATTATGAGAATGAAAAGTGGTACAGCCACTAATCTTCTCTCCCATATTATCAAAACAGAAGGCTTCCATTTCCGGAATAGAATCATCGAAAAAAAATGTCACTATCCTTTATGGGGATAGGAGATGAAATGGTTTTTCTTTGAAAGCCTCGATTTTAGAAATGAGAAGACTGACATTCAATAATGTTGCTCGAAGAGCTTCATCTTTGATTTCAGTGTCAGTAACTTCATCATTCTCTTCTTCTAAGCTAACAAGCTCAGAAGGTAATTCTTCCATATAACTGATGTCTCCACAAGATAACGAATCGTCATCATTAGAATCGGAGCACATCTCAACATGATCTTTTGGGAAGACAAGAGGGGTAGGGATATCACACAAATGCTCGAGAATTCCCTGTGACTCTCTCGGGGTTGGGACAAGGTCCTCAACACTAGACTTTATGAATTCGTCCGATTCCTTTTCAGGAACAGTGTCAAGATGCTCGTCCCCCATGTTCAGAGAGTGAGTGGGAGCTTCGGGTGTGATAGCAGTTGTTTGAGAATGAATCTCAACTGCTGGGGTATCAACTGATGAACTTGATGAATCAAGTGTATCATCATCATCACTATCATCAGGAATAAAATGAAATTGAGAGCTAGATCTGGCTGCTTTTTCATTTGCAATTGATTCCCTAATAGATTTTTCAAAAGCAATTTGGGAATTTATTTTAGCAGCCTGCTCTTCAGCTAGCAATTCTTCCATGGATTTCTCATGTGAATTTTGAATGACGGGACATTGTGGGAGTGGAGATTTGTCAAAACCGGAAGGTTGACATTGATAATCATCATGAAGACCCCCACAATATACACAAGAAAAACTGGGAACATTATGAAATGCTGTCTTACTCAACTCCTCAGTTCTTTTCACTGACTCCAAAAGCTCTAGATAAGTGTCTTGTTGGGCTTGCTGAGGAGTTTGAGTAATTTGGCAATGTGGAGGTTGGTCGTGATATGGATACTCGTAATTGTTACAAGGAAATGGATTCCCTGTTTGACAATCGAAATGAAATGGGAACCTCCACAGTTCTCACAACAAAATGATTGTTGTGGTTGGTCATGTGAATAATATGGAATTTGGTCATTTCCAAAGTCCTGAGTGTTACCAGAAAACTGTTCGTAGACAAACGTGTTTCCGGATTGACACTCAAATCCTTGGTGAGGACCTTCACAAAATTCACAGCAGTGATGTTGATTATATGAAGATAAGTCGGGATGTGGTGGGTAATTGGAAAAGTTTGAAGGGTCGTTAAATGAGTTCGGATTAGGATCATAATCAAATGAATTCCTCGAACCACAAAACAAACAACTCCCGTTCCGAATATCATTACCACACTGTACACATGTACACCAAATGCAGGGTGAACCAAAAAGAGGCTCACCACAACCGACACAATGAATAAACGATTCAATTTGAGAGTTATGAGAAGGAATCAGTTCATTCAAAGAATCAACAAAACCAACATGGTGATCCGAATGACTATAAAGACTCGAAGAACATTTTGAAAAATCCGGAGGTGGGACAAATGGTGTGCTCTGAGAGCTAGCAATTTCCATCACTTCCGTTATGGTCTCCGGTTCTGGTTCTTGAGAAACGTGAAGATTAGGCAAGTCATTCTTGCTAGTCACCGGTCTAAATTCTGCATGTTTGCTTTTAACCGTAAATCGTGAAAGTGTAGGATCAATTTTAGACGGCTTAGGAGCAATCGAGGGGTTAGATCTTTGGATAACCGTAGGTTGGACGTATTTAGCACCTCCATTATCAAAGGGAAGTACCTGGTCCTTTGTCACCCCGGTTTCTCGTTCCATTTCCTATGCGAATTAATGGATCATCACGAACAACACGAATTCTTGACATTTGTGATAAAGTAGGAAGTTTTTCAACTTTGTTCCAGAATTCGTCGTAGTCGAGAGATTCCATGAGAATAGAAGAAGTTAGAATCAAATGGATAGAGGGTAAAGGGATAAAGAATCAAAAAGGGTAAGAGGATAAAGATGAATATTTTTGGACTTTTGGATAAATATTTTGTAAAAATAAGAAAGAAAATCTTTTTGGTGTTGTTAACACTTTAGAAAAAGTGTTAATGAACTTTTTGATTTTGATTAACTTTACAAAAAATTGTTTACAAAAAGGTGGTATATGTGCAAGAATGGATCTGGAAATGCTTAAAACACGCTTACAGCCTCCCCGGCAGCGGCGCCAAAAGTTGATCGGTCTTTGAACCGTCAAGTTATCTAACACAAGCTAGCCACTTGTGAATGGCCAACCGTAAGAAACTCAAAACAGGTCAGAAACCAAATGCAAATTAAGATCAGAGGAATATAGTGTATTCCCGGGTCGTTAAGTCCCACGGAGGATGAATTGGTGTTAAACAACTTCAGATGTCGAATAATCACTAAGGATAGTGATCAGTAAAGGTTTTGATGGATAATTACACTACTGAAAAAGTTAATAAATTACAGCGACTTAAATGCAAATTAAAAGAAATTAAAAAAGTTAAAATATATTAAATAAACGCTATCACTATTTTTAAAATGATGAACGTTTAAAACCTAAAACGTACGTTTAAATAAAATTACGTAAACGTACAAAATAAAACGTGAGTTTAAAGAAATAAAAGGCCTATAAATATGAAAATGATATTTTTACAATCCTAATAATAAAAGAAAATTATTAGAAAAAGAAAATTATTTTTACAACTATTTATTTAATTATTATTAATTAAAAACTATTTATTAAGTATTTAAAATGCACTAAAATATAAGAAAATACAAAATTAACCTAGAAAAATGAAATTATAACTTATAAAAATCTAAAATATGATAAAACTTATTTTAAAACTGAAAATATATTTTTTAGACTTTTTATGTATTTATTATTAATTTAATACTATTTAAAACTAATTAAAATGCTAAAAAAATACTATTTAAACCAAGAAAATTATGGAAAAATACTTTTTATGACTTTTATATTTATCTTAATCTAGGAAAATTGAAAACATATTTTTTTAAGCTTTTTCTGATTTATTAGTATTAAAAACTATTTAAAAAGACTTAAAAACTATTTTAAATAAAGAAAAATAGCAAACAGTGTAGGAAAAATATGAAAAATTCAGGAAAATACTAAAATATTATTCTAAGTTTATAAAAAATATAAAAACATATGTTTATGTGGATGAAAATGCAACTGTAGTGTGACTGCTTATAAATAAGCAATTCAAAATAAGCCAAAAGCCACAAATGACCACCAAATAAACACAGAAGCTAGGTTATGCTATAATAACTAAATACTAACCTATTCCAACCATCATAAACTTCTGAAAAGCAGATTAAGCCAAAAATTAAGCAAAACAAAAACTAGTTTTATTCAGAAATGGGACAACATTGGGGCTGATCTAAGAGTGGGGTCCACAGAGCTTAAGCTCAAAAGCTTGGCTGAAATTGATAGTCAGCTGGGTGGTGAGTGCTAAGGAACCAAGAACCACCAGTGGGGTCCACTGGTGTGGCTTGTGGGACCCACCAAAGTGGTGGTGAAGGCCACTTTGTGGTGGATATCACCGCAGGGCATGTTCAGAAATGGGGTATTCAAAACAAGCTAATAATTAAGCACTATATAAGCTGATAAAAAGCAAACTAATATTTTTCTAATTTTCTTGAGCAACTAAAGTTTTATATCCCAGAAGATTATTAACTAAATCTTAATATTAAACTCACAGTAAAATTCTAATTTTTATTCAAAAACGGGCATTTAGAAATTTTGACTTTTTTATAACACATGCAGTTTGACTAATATGAACTTGTAATTGATTTTTATGAATGATTATGTTATAATAAGCTATGCTAAGGTGAGTTTAAGCTATTTTAACAAGTTATAAGCTAATTTGATGAGTTAAGCAGTCTAAAATCCTAACAGTTATGATCTAGGACAGAATTAAGTTGATTTTGACTTTTTAATGAACAAGGACTGAATTTTATGACTGAATTGAACTATTAGGTACTAAAGAGACTTGAAACAATGACAAACAATGACACTACAGATCCCTATCTCAGATAACAAAGTAATTCCAAACACCTCTTTATGATATTGTTATGAAGCTTTTTACACTAAAACAAGTATTCAAACCAAATTATCTATTAATTAACTTGTATTAGCTATAATGGAACAGTATTAGATTAAAATTAACATATCTTAAGCACATAAATTATGAAATGCAATTTTTTAGAAAATGACTTACAATTGGAGTTCATGCACAGATGAGAATTTATGACTAATAACAAATCCTATGGCTTCCCAAGAAGCTCTCTAACCCACAGCAATCCAGATTACACCTTGCTTCAGTCTTGAACATCATTACCCATGATTTTTTATTTTCAAGCTATTTTTGAGTCTTTTTGTGAATTTTTCTGTTTTGAATTCAAACTGAGTTTTAAGGGTTCTACTAGCTTAGAAAAGCTTCTATAAGAGCTTATAGAAGCTTATAAGTACAAAACAACAGTTACAAACATCATTCGACTTAACATTAGATTTTCTTGAAATTTAAATTTTACATAAACTGTGAATGAAAATAAAACTTGAAATTTATTGTTGATAACAGTTCAAATACATTCAAAAATACTTAAACAAGAGCTTGAAAATTTAAATTTACACTAGAAAGCTTGAAAATTTTAAAACGACATACATAAGATAAAATTACACTACTTGACTATCCACACTGCTTCTCTCTTGATATTTATTGACCTCATTCACTCTTTGTCGACCTCTGATCAATTCCCACTTGACTTCTACTCTTGAAATCATCTTAACCATCCATATGTCAATTTGGCGGGAAAAAGGATTTTAGCAGGTTATTGCATTTAATGGGTTTTTGGAAGGTTATGGAGGTGTAGGGGGGTTGTTATACAGCTGGGAGACAAGTTGGAAAGGTGTAAGTGAGCAGGTAAACAGGTGGGGGTGTAGGAGTGGACACAGGTGTTGGTGAGAAGGACGATGAACAGTGGTACGCGGGTTTTATTTTAAAAACACTGGGTCGGGTTTGGTTTTGGGCCTAAGGAGATTGGGCCACAGCTGGGTTTAGTGGATTTGGATTTGGTTTAATAATAACAAAGTAAGGTCCGTTTGGTTAAGTTAATTCACAAGGACCATTTATGCAATTTGGTAAACTTGAAGGACTGATCTTGAACATTTTCCAAAGTTATCACAAGGGTTAAACTTGTAACATGTGAATAGTACAAGGACTAATGTTGCATAAAATTCCATTTTTATAAGTCCAAGGACTAAAACTGCCAATTTTGTAACTCTAGGGACCAAACATGTAATTTTCCAAAAGTTCACCATAAGGACCAATTTTGTCATTTATGAATAGTACAAGGTTAATATTTGATAATTTTCACTTTTTAAATTAACCAAGGACTATATTTGACATTTTCCAAACTTGAGGGACTAAAGTTGTCATTTTGTAAATTTTAAACTTTAAAAGGTTTATTTTGACAACTTTTGAATCCTATGGACCTTAAATGACATTTTACAAGTTTTTTAATTACCAGGGACTAATTTTGACAACTTTTGTAACTTGGGGGACTAAAACTGCCAATTATGCAAACTTGATACGTTTTTCATCTGATTTTGGTATTTTTGCATTTAAAACATATAAAACACTTGTTTATGATATTTTCATCATTTTGATGCATTTCTGAGTGTTTTCAGATGTTTTTGCAGTCTAGATAGTACAAAAATGATGAGTATTTAGACACTCATCATTGATTCCTGGTCCTCAATCTCCTGGACTTAATATTGATGTTTACTTGGAACCTCTAATCGATGAACTTAAGGAGTTGTGGGCCGGTGTCAACGCTTATGACGCACTAAGAAAAGAGTATTTTACATTACGTGCGGCCCTGTTGTGGACTATAAATGATTTTCCAGTATGGCATGCTTTCTGGTTGGACTGTTAAGGGTTACAAAGGTTGTCCAACGTGTATGGATGAAACTTCTTCTCAATATTTGAAATGCGGTAGAAAAGTATGTTACATGGGACATCGAAGATTTTTACCACTGTCACATAGATGGCGAAAGGATAAAAAGAATTTTGACGGGTCAGTGGATGATCGGGAACCGATTGCACCTAAATCTGGAGATGAAGTTTTGCATGATATTGATTGTTCCATTGGTGGCACGCATTCCTTTGTTAACAAAAAGAAGAGTAAGTATTCAGAAGAACAAGGAGGGTGGAAAAAGAAAAGTATGTTCTTTAATCTTCCTTATTGGGCTAAACTAAAAGTGAGACACAACCTCGATATCATGCATGTCATTAAGAATGTGACGGAAAGTCTAACGGGAACATTATTTAACATAAAGGGTAAGACTAAAGACACGTGGAAATCTCGTCAAGATCTAATGGACCTAGGGTTGAAGAAAAGCTTACATCTACAACAAAGAGGTGAATCATTCATGATTCCTATGGCTTTCTACCATTTGACAAAGGATGAGAAACACAAGATACTAAACTTGCTCATGTCACTCAAATTCCCGGATGGACTTGCCTCAAATATATCTAGGTGCGTAAAAGAGGGAGAACTTCAAATGTCTCGCATGAAAAGTCATGACTTTTATGTTTTCATTCAACGAGTTTTACCTTTATCAATTAGGGGTTGCTTAACAAAGGAGGTTCGTCTCGTGCTATGAGCTAAGCGAATTTATCCGGATAATATGCTCACGCACTATGCACCTAGATATTCTTGAGAAACTAGAAGAGAAATTTTTTGTCATTTTGTGTAGGCTGGAACGAATATTTCCTCCTTCGTTCTTTGACATTATGACTCATCTTTTGGTCCATTTACCCTATGAAGCAAAGATGGCAGGTCCGGCCCAATATCGATGGATGTTCCCATTTGAGAGGTAATCATATTTATCAAATGTCTTAAAACTTCCTAACTGTCTTGATACCAATTACTTTTTGTTTCATTAGGAAAATGCGTATTTTAAAGGGATATGTTACAAACAAAGCTCGTCCAGTAGCATGCATAGCTGAAAGATATATAGAAAATGAATGTGTGACATTTTGTTCTATGTATCTCAATGATGTTGACACTGTGTTCAACAAGATTGAACGCAACAATGAAATGTTACATCCTGGTGGTGAAATTTCTGTTTTCTCAAGCAAAGGGCGTCCAATTGGTGGTTACAGAACATGTGATTTAAGTGAAGCTAAATTAATGAAGATTCATACATACATATTAAATAATTGCCCTGAAATGAGAGAACTTATAAAGTAAGTACACTTTCTATATTAAGAAGTTTATAGTTTGTTTTTTTGGTTATAACTTACTAAATTTTTAATATCTTCAGTGAACACAAAGTTGAACTAGAAGAAGAAAGTTTTAACGATGTAAATGAACGTCATGACAAACAATTTGCCTCATGGCTTCAACAACGTGTAAGAACTACTTTTGAGATTTAAATTTTCTCAAATTTAACAATGAAAATAATAAACCTTGGTTAACCAATAAGTTATATGTTGTATTTGCATTTGCATAATTTGTGCATCATATTTCTTTTCATGATGCTTAACAAATTATAAAGTTGTTAACTACTCACCAGAATAATAATTGGAACCCATTAGAAGCAGTTTTAGCAAGTATGGTGCTTGTGCAGGCGGTTAGGGGTGTAACCGAGCCGAGACAACTCGCGAGTAACTCGAGATCGACTCGAAAAATATTCGATTCGACTCGATTTAGAACGAGTCGAGCTCGAGCTCGAGCTACTCGTATAAGATGTCGAGTCGAGTTCGAGTTCTAAGTTACTCGGCTCGTGAAGCTCGCGAGCCTTAAACGAGCTTTTCTAAAATTACATATATACCCTTTATTTACACATATATTACTAGTTAGTCCATTTCAGATTTTCAGCCCGATCCAATGTGAAAAGTGTATAACCGGTTATCACCTAATATCATTTTCACATTACCCTAACCCTACACACACATCCTTAAACTTAACTTCTCTCTTCCTTATCTTTCCCATCAAAAGATGCAGTCAAACACAAGAACAACAAATCCATCTTCTTCCTTATTCTTCTAAGGCTGCTACTAACCCACAATAAATCAAAACCGTACCCTCAACCTTGTTATCAGTTCTTCTTGGTTCGAATCATTGCTCACTGAGTTCGGCATCTAGATCCTTTGGAGGGTCTCGGGTAGGTTCTTCTTATGTGTTTTTCGCGTTTCGTTTTAACCGAAAAAAAGAAGAACGAAACGGATTTAGTTTTGTTCTATCTTTAAATTTTTCAGAGAGTTAAAAAGAAGTTGAGACTTCTTATAGATCGATGATGTTTGCTTCACGAAAATCTTAAAGATTTGTACAAATAGTGAATAAAAACTGAGATCTTGTTCTTTTCATTTTATTTTGTTGTCGAATCTGGTAGGAGTTGGGTTTGTATTGACGTGAGGTTTGGAAGGAGATGGGTTATTGGTTATATTCGGTTTGTTGTTGTTGTTGATGATTGTTTTGGTATAACTTTTGGAAGGAGATGGGTTATTGGTTATATTCAATTTTGAATCAGGAAGCAACAATCCTATTAGTATGTATGTTAGATGTTAGTCTGTTTGGTTACATAACTTTTGGTTACATAACACCAACTCAAAACAGAAGTCATTTTACAAATAGACACATTCAAGAAACAGATCTTAATGCCTTAATAAAAGAATCAGTCCCGTTGGTTTGCTAGTTTTGTGTTTTTGATAGAGATTTTTCATAAGCTTGATTTTATTTAATATATACGAGCCGAGTCAAGTCGAGTTTCGAGCTCGAGTTTTAGTGATCGAGTCGAGCTCGAGCTTGAATTTTGAGGCTCGGTCGAGCTCGAGCTTGAATTTTGAGGCTCGGTCGAGCTCGAGTCGAGTTTCGAGCTCGAGTATTATATGTCGAGCCGAGCTCGAGCTTGTCAATACTCGACTCGACTCAGCTCGATTACACCCCTATAGGCGGTGTGATTGATACAACTACCCTTGATTTATATGGATATAAATTTTGATAGGTGTGTCGTGATAGTAGGATACTAGTATGAAACAGTTAAGGAACAAGCAAACAGGATATAAACATTGCCATTACAGACCATGTGTAAACAGGATAGTAGTATAAATTTCGATCCATATAAATCAAGGGTAGAGTACATGGATATAGTAGTATAAAACAGTTAGAGTACATGGATATAGTAGGATATAAACATTGCCTCATCTTTTTAGTATACTAGTATGAAACAGTTAGAGTACATGGATATAGTAGTATAAATTTTGATAGGTGTGTCGTGATTTATATGGATATAAACATCTGATGTTGTCTGTTGCCTCATATTTTTATGCAGGGGATCGAGGAGACCGAGGATTTTGATGAGCCTGAAGATTATGGCGATTATGTTGACGCATGAGATGATGTGTAATTGAAGCATAGATGGAAGATATATAATACTAGTATATTTGGAAGATAGGATGTATTGATTCTCTTACAGGAACAATATACTCTTTCTTTTCTTTTGTACTTTTATTGTTGGAAACAAATGGGATAATTGGTTGAAACAATTGTGATGTTTCCGCTCTAAGTATGGATATATTATTTGCTTAGTATTGAGTATCGATTAAAGAAATGTTTCGCATTTCCTCTTCGGTTGGTATGATGTAATTATTGACTAATAGGATGTAGCCTTTTAAAGGTGATGGAAACAATAGTTAGAGACGAGGTATTTCGTCACTATTGAACGTTAAGGTTCTGTTTGGTTCAACCAAAATGACGCCTTTCTTTCGTCACTAATCGCATCAAATAGTGACGACTTTAGCCACTTCAGTGACGAAAATTAAGTGACGAAATGTGTTGTCACACACCCATAAGTGACGACTTTAGCTTGTCACTAAATTTGGTGTCAAATTCCAGTTTCGTCACTATTAACTTAGTGACGGAGCTATAGTGACGACAAGTGACGACCTTGATTTTCGTGACTAAACCGGTTTAGTGACGACTTTTCCACCTTTAGTGATGATTTTCCTGTCGTCACTATAGTCCTTTTTTCTTGTAGTGGAAGCCTCGTATTGTCATAATATGATCATCGTTATATTCATAATACGATCCTCATTGATTTCAATAGAAATAAAATTAAACGCATTATTAATGTAATATGAAGATCACATACATTTATGATATACAATTACATTAACATACAATAAATTAAAAATATTATGTCATAAACAAAAGGATTCCCATCTAATATATATAAGTGTACCTCATCTTGTATATCGTGCACCAAAATATGAAGAAACCAATTATGATCAAGTTTTTTATTTTTGCTGTACTACTAATCATCTCAAGTAAGTCATTTATCTTATTTTCTCTCTTTTCATTGTTTATGTATTACCACAATACGTATGATTTTTTATATCACCACTCAACATCAATAATAATAGTTGTGGATTCTTGATATCACCACTCAACATCATTTAAATTCATTTAGGGTATGTTTTGTGAAATGGGTTGGGGCAGTGGAACTTATGTTATAAGTCGAAATTGAAATTTATATTTTTATAAACTTGTTTGGTAAATGAGTCATTTGGAGCTTATTATTGCAAAATTACTAAAAATGACATAACTAAATGAGTTATTGTATATGTTAGATATTTTTGTGGGTAAACAAGTAATTTATTCTTTAAAAGCCCGAAGCTAAAGTTTTAGCCTCTTTTTTGGGGCTGAGGCTTATAGAGACTTATTTTATAAGCTCTTTCATAAGCCCGCATGACAAACGATACTTATTTTATTACCCGATCTCTATTTAAACCCCACCAAACATAGCCTTAGATATTTGTAATATTTCTTATGATGGGGCTTACTTATAATTAACACAGTTTAGTTATATAATATTGTACTAAAACGTATTGTGTTTCCAAAGTGAGGAATCAAAGGAGAAAACAATATGGTTTCTTCATTCAACACTCAATCTGAAGTACCGTGCCCGATAAAGTTTTGTGTTAATCATCTACCTTGTCCTTCACCATCATGTAAAAGCGATAGCGACTGCAAGGGATATTGTAGACGTGCTGCATTTGAACAATGCTGGGATGGAAATTGTTGCTGCCTTGTATAAGGCAAATTTATATCAAACACCTTACTATGATTTAATATTGTTCAATTATATACCAAAGTATGTAGTGTTTGATAAATCTCGTAAGCAAATTCAACTGATAGAAAATTATTTATTTCAAACACCTTACTAATTCAACAATAGTCTCGGAAATGAGCTGAAACAGGTCTAACAAGAAAAAAATCAACCAACTAAGATTGTAGAAACTTACAGAACCATATTTATAAGTTACACCAGAGCACATGTATGGCCTCAAAAAAGTTAACCAATTGAGATTACGTTAAACCTTATTTTTATACATAGTGGTAGTCAACCCATTATCGATCTGTATATTAGACCCGTTTGTGCTTTTAGCTCGTCTGATTCTCATAACGACAAGTCAGAAAGCTCAAAATCTTTCATTTTGGCTAATAGCTCATCTTCATCTAGTACAAAACATGCTTTGATTTAAAAAAAACAAACTGTGATATCACCATGTCTTTATTCACTCTCATCTTGTCTTCCTGGTTTAATGTCATTAATAATAAGGTGTTATTATTGATTTCCACAATGAGGCCAAGTCAATCTATTCGCAAGCCTACCTGCTAGCCCATAGCAGCAAAACCATAGGAAGCAAGAGCTGCATATTAGCACCTTTGACCTTTTAGCCCCAATGCATAATCAGCCACACACCCATTTAGACCTTATATGCTAAGAGTTGCTTCTTACGTATTCATTTCATGATGATATGCAAGTTGTAATACATGCATAAATTCGCGCATTTGGGACACTGTTATTCGATAAAGCTGAAAAGTTTTTTAAATAGTCAATAGGAGTATAGGACATTAAATTTGGTTGCTTATAATAGTTTAGTCACATGAAGTAACTTATAAACATGTACCACAAGTACAATGCATAACTTGGTAGTTTGGTGCCATTGAAACCATTTAGACCACTATGTTAACCAAACTATCAGGACTTCACAATGCTCAGCCGTAATTATGCAAGTTGTAACCATTTACGTACAATCACAAACACATTATTAATATAAAAATTTTGTGTAATATCAACAGATTAACTATCGCATTGTTTATAGCTAATTCCTCAACAAGTCTATATGATGATAGCTTTTTACAACTCTATATTTTGTTTCCAGTGACAGTCGAAGGAGGAAGTGATATGGTTTCTTCTATCAGAACTCACTCTAATGCACCTGGGCACGATTGGTCGTTGAAATTTTGCTATATGCGCGATACCTGTCCTTCCCCATCTTGTAAAAGTGCTGAAGATTGTTAGGAATATTGTGGTCTACCATAATTTCTAAGTGTTTGAATAAAAAATGTTGTTGCCTTTTGTTTAAAAATAGATAAACTGGATTTGTCGACCCATATTTTTATATGTAAATTCTGTTATAATAGAGTGTTGCAGTAATCATATCAATCACAGAACCGTACCCGACAATATTAGATATAAGGATAAAAAAACTACATGCTATTTGAAAAGAATTCGCACAAGGAACATTTTCACAAAGATACCTAAAGTTTTTCATGCTTTTCAAAAATAATAACAAAAAAATTACATAAGGACCATTTTTGTAAAGAAAGATTGTGATATTACAAATTTTGCAAATAGTTTGCAAATCTTGCGGAATTCATATGGGTATTTTAGTCTTTTTCTTAATTAAAAAATGGGCATTATTGTTTTTCACTTTTAAACGTGAAGACCTAAGTGTTAAAATTATAGTTCAAGAACCAAATATGTAAAAATAACTAGCATAGGAACCGGTTTTGTAAATTTAAAAAGGACTAGTTTTGTAAAATGAGTTTTACAGTAGGGGGTAAAAATCGCATAAGGACCTATTTTAAATTTTTTTGCAAGGAACCTATTAAAAAAAGGAAAAACATAATAAATAAGTAAATCGCAAGGGACCAATTTTGCAAATGAAAAAAATTGAAAGGGGTCTATTTTGCAGAAGAAACAAATCGCACGGAACCCTTTTTTTCTAAAAAAATCACTTTTTAATCTGTTTAGCTAGTTTACCGGTTACCCACGTATAATAATGGTACAAAATGAATGTTGACGTATCACCAGTGACGGAGCCAGGATTGTCCACTCTGGTAGGCCAAAACAATAAATATAAGAAATTCCAGAAAAACAAATTGAGAATTGAACCTCTGTCTTCTGTAAACCATATTTTCAGTTTTCATTTATTAAATTGGATTTCAAAATTTTCTAATAGACATTTAACTTTTCTTATTTTTTGGGTGGGCTGATAGAAATATAGAAATTTTGTGTACAAAACATATAGACTAGTAGTACATTTATAAAAAATGGGGTTGGCCATGGCCCATCCTAAGCCCAATGTGGCTCCGTCACTGCGTATTACATTAGTAATATTTTGAGTACACGTATAATAACATGTAGGTTTTACTAATCATAACAATTACATAAACAAGTAAACATCATCAAAGCATGCAGCGGAAGTAATAGAAATAATATATGTAAATTAATTAACCGAATAAGAATGTGCGTACCTTTTAGCAAATCAAGAAACACACGTTAATGTGAATGAGGAATAAAAACCCAAACCCTAACTTAGGGTTTATAACTATTCGACCCAAAGAAGTCGACCACCAAGAAATCCCACAAAGACAATTGTATTTGTCCTTCGTTCTTGTACACACGTACTAATATCGAATTGAAGTGAAAGACTAGGTTCTTGATCACAAACAAACCAAACACTTATTCTTGAGTTGGAAAAATCGAAACCCTTGGGGAGGCTTGTAACCGATCGGCCAAACAAGAGAAGAAGGAGATGAGAGGAAATTAGGTTTTCAAAGTGATCCAAGGTTAGGAGAATTATGAATACAAGGGATTGTATATATAGTTTCTCAAAACTTGGTGACCAAGAAAACTCACCCTTTGGGCTTGTGTGATCCACGACCGGCCAAGGACCCAAGGAGGGGATCTAAAATTTTCTTGTCCACTAATTTCATCTCTAGTCCTCGTAGTTTACATTTAACGACCGTTAGTCAAACCTCGTTAAATATTAACTATCGTTAAGTTTTATTTTGTGACAAATAATTAATAATAATAACATTTATATATATTAATTATTTAACATCAACTCTCATTCGTAATGTGTGCAATCCCGAAGTCTCGAGTTCGAACCCGGTCATACATATATATTAAAATATCCATAAAACCTTTCATAACGTACATTTTAAAAGTACACCTTAATTAAAAATCAAATGTGTAACAAATATAACAAAAATTTACTGTAGTTAGATTGGTCTAAAAAGAGAGGAGACCGGTGTACACAAAGCAAAGAAAAAAAGTTAAAATATACGGTGGCATAAAGAATAGAGCAAGACTTGGATTAAATGGTTGCAAGGGTTCGATCCTTACATCTTGTAAGGCGGGATGTCCTATTCTATATTTGGTAGAATCGAAAACAGTCTCTCTACCTTAGGTAAGGGGTAAGGCTGTCTACGTCTCAACCTTCCCCATACACTCCTTAGGTAAGGGTAAAGTTGTCTACGTATCAACCTCCCTCATACACTTTAAAAAATGGTATTAGGACCCATAACCCGTATAAAATAATATTAAGAGTTACTTTATTTTTCTATACTTTTTACATGGTGGCATAAAGATCAAGGCTCAACAAAAATAACCAAATGAAATAAAAATTAAACGGGGCCAAAAACAACTCATCACGACATACCACCCAAATATAAAAAACCAAACTAAACCACCAATTGTGTGGACCATCATCTTACGTCTAAATTATAGCAAAAGGCTTGCTAATATCCAATCCAACACATTTTAACACCATTTTCCGTTTTACTTTCATGAAAGGCAAAATTTACAACAATCTTTTAAACGCGAACACAAACAATGCCGTTTTCGGCAGAGCGACATCGTTTTGATCATCCATCACCAGGCTAACTTAGCCCATCGTTTGGGCTCGCGCCTCATTAACCATTTTCAACCCGTTTCAACCTAACATGTACCAATCCTTACCATCTACGCTTATTGTTTTTAACCCGTCTCCACCTACCACCTACCAATCCTTACTATCTATGTTTATTTTGAGGGTTTGTTTTGAGGTTAGTTCCTGAATCATACCAACAACTTGAAACGATCCATTGATTCTCTGGTACCATTCTTACGATCGGTTGATTCTTCGGTAGTATCCTTTATATAAATACAGATTGGCGAGTATTGTACTAATAATGAGTTTTTCTTACAGGTTATATTATTATTAATACATATTGTAACCGTATTTTCTTTTTGCTTATTATAGTATGGTAAATGAAGCTGTTGCCGTTCCGATTTGTGTCTATGTGCTATTTTGTGCTGCAATATCAGTTGCATGGGTTTTAATAGTCCAAACGGCATGGCTGCCACATGAGCTAAAATCATATTGTTTTAAAACGCGTTAATTTTGTTGGACTATTAAAGTCCTTTTGACTGTAAAGGCAGATTTTCAATATTAGACCCTTACAAGATCAACTACGTATGTTCTCTTTAGTATCGGTTATAGGTTACATTCTTCTCTTACTCAAAGTAAGACATATTTTCAATTTTAATGCTATTGAGATGTTCAGAGGTAAAAGATAAATTGTTATGGATTATAGATATTAACAGTTTGCTTTACTAAGTTTCGGGTATTAATTCCATTTATCTATCAAAGTTAAAAATATACAATAGGGTTGCTGACAGTTTTGTGCTGCCTTGATTAAAGCACCTTTTTCGCAATAGCAATATGTAGCTCATTATAAAATTGTCGCACTATTGATTGTCCAGGTTTTATAATGGCTGCCTATTGCTATTGGGAATTTGGTGGATAATCATTTGGCATATGGTCGTTGCGTACTTTGTATAAAATATTATTAGCTGTCGTTAAACATTATAGAGGTTGCCTTTCTTTGTGTTTGTCATGCCTGCAGATTCCACCCTAATAGTCTTTAGAATTCATTTATGTTTACTGAAATGAAAAAGAAAAACATGTTGTTACATCATTTATCTGAAACACATGACTTCCAAAAGTACAATGATTATTGCATTTTAGTTTTGTTATTGTTTTCAAAACACTAAGGATGATGCCAATCTTAGGTTTTTAGTGCACAATTGCGAATGCAGATAATGAAAACGATATACAATATGTTTCGATTTGTGTCTACCTGCTATTTAGTGTTGCAGTATTAGTTATATGGCCTTTAATATCCCAGCGGCATGGCTGATACGCGGTTTGAAATCATACTGTTATAAACAAACGTTAACGCCATTGCACTGTTAATGTCCATTTTGACTGTAAAAGCAGACCACCGGTACTAGAGCCTTTCAATGGAACGTTAGGTTGGTGTAAAACTAAAGGCAAACATTGCTACTTACACATGGTATGTTTATTATCGGTTACAGGTTACTTTCTTATCTCACTAAAAGTAAAACGTCTTTTTTTTGTATCTGTTTTAGATGCTCAGTGCTGAGTTACAGATTCCATCCTAATGGTATTTACAAATCATATATATTTATTGAAAATTAGAATCCCGACGTCACATCATTTATCTGAAAATAGTCACCTTTTGAAAGTACAATCTTTGCTTCCAAATAGGAAGGATGATGCCGCTTTTAGGTATTAAGCAAGGTTGTAAAAATTGCTAGGCGCTAGTGAGGCGGTCGGGTAGGGCCTAGCGATTAATCGGTTAGGCAGGGATTAATCAGAGATTAATTGGATTAGAATTTTTATGAACAAAATTGTATTATACTATTATAGGGGGATTTACATACATCCCCATATCCCAACCAATATTTACATATTTCCCCAAACACAAGTTTTTAATGCATGATGTACAATGCTCTTAAAGCAAGGTTTGGGGAAATATGTAAATATTGGTTGGAATATGGGGATGTATGTAAATGCCCCTATATTATATGTATGAGATAAGTATAGTGCATCAAAGTTCAAATATTTCAAGTGTTCAAGTATAAACATAATACATAATTATTCAAAGTTCAAAGTCAAACATAGATATTACTCGGTTTGTTGACCATTTTTAAGTGAGCTTTGACTGATTTTGTTCGATTAATCGGTTTGTTGACCGATTTTTAAGCGGTTTTGTCTGATTTTTAAGCGATATTGTTGACCGATTTTTAAGCGATTTTGTCTGATTAGACCGATCTTGTTCGATTTTGTCCGATTAATCGGTTTGTTGACCGGTTTTTAAGCGATTTTTGACCAAACCGATTAAATAGGCCGATGATAATAAATCAAGGCACTTGCTGAGCGATCAGCGATTATGCGGGGATTAATCGGCCGCCTAGGCCGATTTTTACAACAGAGGTCTTAAGTACATAACCGAAAGAAGGGGTAATGGCCTTTACGAATCAGCCAGGCTCACTGAAACATAAAAGCACGATGTCACATGATTTAGCTGAAAACAGTTGCATTCCTAAAGTACAATATATGCTTCTAAAAAGGAAGGATAATGGCAGTTTTGGTTCTTCAGTGCATAACCACAAACAGGTTGCACCAAAGATATAGTGTACGGTATTGATTTCTGCCTATTTGTTTCTATACGACTGCTGCCTGATTACACCTTACTCACATTTTGGAAATTAGGAATCAAGTAAAATACAATATTGATTTACTATGTTTCAGCTAATCATCTGGAATTATTGAAAGTTTGCCAAAGTATCGGTGAAAACAAAAAACACAGGGTTTGTGAGATAAGAACATTAGCCAGTTATTTTTTTCCCGGGTTGTTCACGGTTTAATGTATTGTAAGCTCATGTGTTAGAATACAACCTTTTTTTTTTTTTTTTTTTTTGAGATACTTTGTAGTGCCTGCATATTGTTATAATGGTGGCCTGATATTGGGATAATAATAGACTTTAACCATTAACAATGATATACAGAATATGTGCGCACAAATATGGTACGACATGGAACAGCCAAATACCCATTGTAACAGCAAAAGTTGTAACATGCCACCATTGTAGCCACTGCATACTGTTATAATGATGTACATAATATGTACGCGCAAATATGTTACGACATGGAACAGGAAAAGTTAAGGGAGAGATTCACACCGAACGATCATGCACGTGTAGGGCGCCGCAATCGAACGGTATGATTTTTTCCTTGTCCGAAAAGTATACAAAAGTGTCATTTAACTTGGCAAGATGTAGGGTTTACAGCCATCGTCCCTGTTACAGACATTATCGGCAGAAGGGCATGTTCTTTTTTCATTTGGAGATAATGGAGGCACAAAATCTATGCTGATAGTCCAGGTACGTCTTTTTCTGTATAAAAGAAATTAGGAATCAAGTAAAATACAATATTGATTTACTATGTTTCAGCTAATCATCTAGAATTATTGACAGTTTGCGAAAAAAAAGGTTAAAAAAAAACGCAGGCTCTGTAAGAGATAAAAACATTAGCCAATGTATTGTAACTTGATGTGCTAGAATACATTTTTTTTGGGATACTTTGTAGTCACTGCAGATTGTTACAATGGTGGCTTGATATTGGCCTAATAATAGACTCGAAGCACTAACAATGGTATACAGAATATGTACGTGCAAATATGGTATGACATGTAACAGGGAAATAACCATTGTAACAGGCCACCATCATAGCCTTGAACTGTTAACTTTGTACTCACTGCATACTGTTACAATGATATACAGAATATGTACGTGCAAATATGGTACGCCATGGAATAGGAAATGTTGAGGGGGAGATTCACACCGAACGACCACCTACGTGTAGGACGCCGCAATTGAACGGTAACATTTTTGGCTTATCCGAAAAGTATAACCATGGAAGATATACTAAACTGCCATTTAACTTGGAAAACTGTAGGTTTTACAGCCATCGTCACTGTTACAGAGATTCTAGGCAGAAGGGCATGTTCTTTTTAGATTTGCAGACAATGGAGGCAGAAAATCTATGACGATAGTACACGTGCGTCTTCTTCTAAAAAAGGCCATAATATGAACATACACTTATGCTAATAAATACCAAATGTCTACAGATTCTTATTCGATCTTTTTTTGTGTCCAGATTTTTTAGTTACGACTCTTAAGATATCTATCACCAACAAAACCAGAATGCTGATACTAGTGCTTCTGACAAAGAGGAGTGACAGATCCATATACACTGCCTACGTTCTTGATTTCGTTGGAAGGAAATACCCATCTATTTCACCATCATTTTGCCTCAGAATCCACAAAACGAAGGTCACTATACATACTCAATGCTCTAATGGAAATCCGAATACAGTTTGTGATAGCACATCACCAAAATCCAACCGCCAATCGCGCGTACGTCGACCTGTCTGATGAAACACTTCTTCTAACCCGGACTTACAACAGTGCAGAAAAAAGTACATCAATTACCAACCACAACGGACAGTCTACCAATCACGATTCTGGAATGCAAGGAGATACCGTCAAGGCATACAACCCAAAAGTATCTCCGGTCAAAAAATTGCTAAAAGACGTCTCACTTGGGCAACTACAGAAAAATGCGAAAAAGAACCACGGAAGAATAATAGCATACCCATATCAGTAACTGTAATAGATCATCTGTAATTGTACCAGTTTTGCTACAGAAAATGGTTACGTACAGGACAACACAATGTAGCAATAGAAGTGATCCTTAGTTTAAGCTGTAGGAAACAACATCTGCAACATTACTCCGATACGAATTTTCAATAATTTATGCTATAGGTTAATACATATGCATTATTGCTATGCACTGTAACTTAACAATGATATTGATATCTTATATGCTGCACTTGTCAGAAAAAAGTCATGTACAAAAAGGCTGTTGGGTGCAATTACATTAACCAAAATCCGATTCACTGTGATTTGTACATATAGAATATTCGACAAGAGGATTGGAAGTGTTATTATACTATGTATACAATTGACATGCCTAAATACATGACCATAGCAAACGACGGATCTGCCGATTCCCAGCAGTGACGTACACAAAACATCACAAAAAACTCCGACCCAAAAAAAATGCATAATCAAAGATGCTCCTACAGACGAATAAAGCATCCCCAGACAGCCTTACAGTTACAATGAAAGCAGCAAAGAATTATCAGACAACACCATTTCCAAATCCACAAAAAGTTTGCTTCCATGCTCATGTCAAAACTTTATAACCAGTGATATCAAAACTATTTACAGCTTCACAAAACATTCCGCACCTAGAACATACAAATTTTACGTATATTTTTGGCCTATATGCAACCTTAACAAGAAATAGCCGGGCACTAACAATATACATCAAACAAAAAACAGAGGCAATAAAAAAACCAACAACACTTAGAAATGACATATTATATTAATGTTGATGCATAATCTGGCGCGGGCTGGATTTGACGACTCTCCATTGGCCGTTCGTCGTCTTCTCGAGCCCTAAGTAGATCTGTCAACAAAGAGAACCCGTTAGGAGTGGACCCGAGGCCGTAGCCCCGGGGTCCACCTCCGACGGTCAAGTTAGTATTGATGCGATGTGATGAGTTAGGGTTAGGGTAACCTGTATCATGTTATGAAGAAGGAGATCCAGCCATGTATTTATAGGGCATGGATTAGGGTTTAGGCGTAGAGTGGGCCGCTGTCTGACCCATTCCTGGCCCAGTCCGGACTATACGTCCACAAGCCCCCCAAGTCTAGTATGAGATAGTGCATGGCTATGTTATGCTAGACTTAAGTTCTGTTCATGGCCGCGTAGGCCTAATCAATCATGACGGCATATCCCATGTGTGCGCAACTCAAGTGTGCACATGGGACGGACCATACTGCGCAACCCAAATGCGACAGTGCGCACTTGGCCCATGGCGTTGTCCTGTTTAGCGCATATGCTAGGTTTCCCGCCACAGTGTGACAGTAAAGACCCCGTAAGAAGAACACGTAGTTCTATAGTTAGTGACATTGCGATTGTGAGAGTCTCACAATGGTGAAAGTGGAACCCGTATGCTGCATCCTGGGTAAGGGCGTACCTTTTGTCCCAGCAGCGACGCAGCATGGTGCGACAGAAGACGTGCTTCTGTAGCAGAAGTGAGCGCTGTGCGCGACAAAGAGGTGCGACAGAAGACGTGCTTCTGTAGCAGAAGTGCGCGCTGTGCGTGACAAAGAGGTGCGACAGAAGACGTGCTTCTGCGCGCATTACATCCGTCTTTACAACCGACAGAGGACGTCTCCCCTGCGGCAAGATGGTGCGAATATTTAAATCCGTCTTTGTACCGGGCTTGCAATACCTCTTACATACGATCTGCTTCCAAATATACCTGCGTGACGCGTACGGAAACAGTGGTATATATACCCTGGTAGCCCCCCAAGTTTGATGGTGCTACTCGTGTAGGAGCATTAAACTTATTTATGCCTGCGTAAAACACTTAATGCAAATATTAAAAGTATATGCCGCGAATCGCAGCATATAAAACCTAATGAAGTGAAGCAATATATAGCACATAGCATATGAATTACCCCTATCGCGAAGTTTTACACAAAATTAATTGTTTTTTATTTTTTATTTTTTTTAATTAAAAAAAAACCCGGATGGACGTACCGTGACCGCGACTAATAGACGCAGATGGATTTATCGTAACCGCATAGACTCGAACGTTTGTGGATGATTGCAGATGTTTATACCACGACCTTTGTCCAGTGCGCTCATGGCGTTTGACTAGCGTCGTGGTGTTCGCGCGTACGCGTTCTCTGCGAAGATGTCTGAACGCACGGCCTAATGCGGGTAGATTTATCATGACTGCGTTGTTCGAGCGCGAACAGGCCTACCAACCGTAAAAACAATATGTGCGCGAATTAATTCGCGGCTAAAAAAAAATAGCTCCGATCGTGCGGATATTTTCTTAGGTCCGATCGTGCGGACTAAAATATAAAATAGGTCCGATCGTGCGGACTTTTCTTTTCTTATATCTTATTGTAAAGAAATATCATGATCCTTATATTTGTATGATCATGAGAATATAATGCATGTACAGTTAGATTATATAATGAATACATGCATGCATGTATCTTCACTATATCTGAAGTATTAATTGCGAATGGTATTTTAAAGCATTAATTGCGAATGACACTTTAAAGCATGCATGTAAGACTATACGTCAGGATTTATATAAGAATATATGGTTTAAAGCATGCATGTAAGACTATACTTTAAAGGTGCGAATATTCTATATCATAATATACGGTCAATCGATTATAGGGATTTAGAGTTACCGACTTTAGAAATTGTTTTCTGCTTTCGGTAATATGAGAACACGAAGTAAAATTTATTCGTGGTCCCACGGATGGCGCCAACTTGTTGATGCATAATCTGGCGCGGGCTGGATTCGACGACTCTCCCTTGGCCGTTCGTCGTCTTCTCGAGCCCTAAGTAGATCTGTCAACAAAGAGAACCCGTTAGGAGTGGACCCGAGGCCGTAGCCCCGGGGTCCACCTCCGACGGTCAAGTTAGTATTGATGCGATGTGATGAGTTAGGGTTAGGGTAACCTGTATCATGTTATGAAGAAGGAGATCCAACCATGTATTTATAGGGCATGAATTAGAGTTTAAGAGTAGAGTGGGCCGCTGTCTGCCAGGCCTGACCCATTCCTGACCCGGACTATACGTCCACAATTAACATACACAAGTCCGATTACACCTTAACAACATCCAACCCACATGAACTTGCAACAAAAGACCCTCTACCTACCAACATGCACAAGCTTCATACACATAACCATTATTCTAAGGAAACACCCTACCCAGATACCTTCGCAACTATCCCTACCCAGACCAAAACACAAAACACTGAAACACCACACAAAGCTAATCACTGAAATCCATCACAGTGATATGCCTCTGCTTCTCCTCCAGCCCTTCTCTTACCTCAGCAAGCATACCCACCAGATTCGCGAGCCTGTCACGCTCCCTTTGCAAAGTTTCATTGATGCATTCAATGATATCAGCAGCAACTTCATGTTTTACTGTAAAACATGCCATTATATTCTCATCTTGGTTTGTGGTATTATTAATCATATTCCAGACTATGACTTTATTGTTTTTCCTAGACTTTTATGGGTTTCTATGCTATTATTGGCTTCTTTTCAGAAATTTAGTTATGCTTTCCAGTGGTTGCATTTAGGCCATACACCACTGTTTATTTTTTCTATATCTTAAGCTTGTTGTTACTCAATAGACTCTAAAATATATACCACTGTACACAGAGCATATACTAGTTTCATTCAGAAATGATAGTATGTTTCTTTTACTATATTGATAGAGTATAATTGTAATGTGATATTGCAGCTTGTGTGCATTTGCTAGTGCAAAGAGAAATGGCTGAGGCATCTAAGGCTTTATCTGAAAAGGAAGTAAGATCATTGATCTGTGCGCATATGTTATACCCCTTGTAATCCTACCATCCCCTTTATTGTAGTGTCAGATAAACAGATTATAATACTGGTTTTATTATATTTGTCTTCTTAGGAGGAAGTCATCAAGAAAAAGTAAGGACATCAATTCCGTTCTGTTAATACCTGTAAACTATTGGCTTTATTATAATTTTAGGTTTTGTTGTCTTATATTTGAAACCAACTTGATGGCAGGATCATGAAGCGCTTATTTTGATTCAGCTGACTGGGCTCTGGGAAAGGTACATCCCTTCTGCCTCAATTATATCTTTGCCCTCACCATGAGAATTGGCAATTAAAAAGAGATAGAATTAGCAAAATGCTTGCCGTAGTACAACACAAACTTTGCAAAACCTTTTTACTGACTGCTTGTCCTCTGTTGAGGTATTTTATTAATAATATTTTGGAGAACAAAGACATGTTTGTAACACTCTTATACCTGGTTACATGTTGTTGCTGACAGCAAGGTGCAGATAAGCCCAAAGCACCTCTCGAGGCACTTCGGCCTAAACTACAGGTATGCAGTTCGTGCTGCCTTTTTGTAAACTGCTTGATGCTCCTTGAACTGCTATATTTCTGTGCTGAATGATATCTTTTACTATTCTTGACTGTTACTATTTTTGTATTCCCTTCAAATTGCTGTTTTTCATCTTTTTTCTTTTTCTTTATAAAACTTATAGTAAACATGTCCCATCTTTTGATGGTGTAATTTCTATCCGCTCTGCAAAATCTCTATTATTGTATCTGGAACAAGCAAGAAACATTCTGGTATCTTATTCCAATTGAATGGATCATCTTGCTTTCTACTCCCATTGTTGCTCTCAGTCATGATGGTTTTGGGTGCCTACGCCATTGCTAATTTGCCACTATACATTTGCAAAATGGTGTTCTCTATGCCATGGGCCTTGCATTCGGCTTGTTTATATAACATGTCTGACGTATCTCAGTGAGCTTGACTGTGGATCAAGTACCTGTATACACTGTTCCACTAGAGGTGGCAAAATGGTGAGTCGAGCCCGGATTGGCAACTGGCCAAAACCTGTAGTTTACTGTACGGATTGGGCTCGTTTGACTCATTCGTAAGTTAACGGGGTTGAAGTTATCACTTCTATTTATCTCCTTTAAACTGCCGAATGGTATTATTTTATCCTATCAGTTTCTTGATTATGACATACTCTTTATTTGTCTTGCTATGTTACCATCCAGCCGACTCAACAGCAAACACGATATCAGAAATCTCCTTGTGCACCGACAGATGGAGAAGGTAAATGTGTTAACTTTATTCAAAATTATTAACCAAATTCCTATATTTACGAGTGAAGTACAATATTGTTATCTTCTCCCGAATAAACTTGAAACATATTACTGTTCACACTCTACCTTTATTTGTGTAAATAAAGAGCAAGTAGAGAACAACTTGAATTTCAATCAATACCATCAAGTTATGTCCCAATGACGATAGTCAGAACCTATAAGGAAAATCGAATATAGGAATAGGAGTTGAGCAAGTAATTATATATGCTTACCAAATCGATTCATGATATCTTTGTTGACTTGACATAGGATGCAAACTTTTGTATCCTATAAATTTTAGTTATTTTTCAGGTCGGAGGGATCAAATTTATTAATTAGCCATAAAACGAAACGGGTCAAATGTATGAGTGAAAAGGCGCCTAATGTGTTTTTGCTTACTTCATTTTAAATCGTTTTATTTAAAGTAAGTTATGTTATCATTATAACAATCTAGCTTCTGAAATCATATTTATTATTTAAAGTATTTGCAAAATAGAAACGTTACTGGCCCAGTGGCCCGACCCGACCCGATTTGACTCTCACAAAGTTACCCAGACACCCGAACCCATAGTTACAATTACATGACCTGCTTCTTTTGTGGCCTCATGTAAAAAGTTCCTTTAGCTTCTTGTTTAAGCATCTAGTTATGTCTAGGGGTGTTCCTTGGGACGAAACTGGACCGGACCGGACCGAAGTCCCAAACGGAGAACAAACTGGAGTCGGAAAATAAGAAATAAATGGAACAAAGAAACGGACCTATCTAAACCAGTTTTGCTACCAAACCGCAGTGTTAACCGACATACTAGTGGTTCCTTAGTTTAAAAGAATAAATGTAAACTTACATTATGCTAAGTTTGAAAATACTAGAAGTACTATAGAATGGGTTGGGTTTCAGTTTCCGTTTCGGTTTCGATTTCGGACCTCACTAAGAATAAATTTTAAAAATAATAATAGTAATACTCTGATTTGATAACCATATTTGAAAAACTTTAGAACCAAGAAACAAACTGAATTTATTCCCTACCAATTTGGTGTGGTCCAGTTCTCCGGCTGTGTCAGCCCGGATTGACTTGTACACACCTCTTATGCCTTGTGAGATAAATTATCTGTTCTTTTGCTATTTGCTGCTTAAGTTTGGCTTTCTGATATGTGATTGTGTCGGTTTTTTGAATAGATGGAAATAGAACGCCAGCAGCAAAGGACACAGCCTTGAATGAGTGAGAAAGTGATCCTCAATGATGGTCTCATGAAGATTTTTGTTAATTGTCTCCTTTATGTTTCATTAAACAATAGCTGCAACATATTATGATACAAGTATGCTGGCATTCTCATTTTTAAGTGTTTTTGTTTCTCTTTCCTATTGAACACTTGTCATTTAACTAGCTTTGCATCGGAATGAATCGTTCTGCTGCTTTCTAATGCTCTAAAGTGGCCGACTTTGACTTTTGGGCGATCGAAATTCCCTGACTGTCTAGTCTTGTGTTTCTTTCATTGGTTTATGCTGGTGGTGCTTAACTTGATCTGATGCTATTAGCACTTTTCCGGCCAACCCTTTGGATGTGAACCTAATACACATTGAGTTTGTCATGTCATATCAAGAAAGTTTTTGCATTAATCTCATGAACTAGTTGAGATTAGAGGGGGGGCATATTGGTACAAACAATACTTGCGTGATGTTGTTGAATCAACGATCTGTATATTAGACCCGTTTGTGCTTTTAGCTCGTCTGATTCCCATAACGACAAGTCAGAAAGCTCAAAATCTTTCATTTTGGCTAATAGCTCATCTTCATCTAGTACAGAACATGCTTTGATTTAAAAAAAACAAGCTGTGATATCACCATGTCTTTATTCACTCTCATCTTGTCTTCCTGGTTTAATGTCATTAATAATAAGGTGTTATTATTGATTTCCACAATGAGGCCAAGTCAATCTATTCGCAAGCCTACCTGCTAGCCCATAGCAGCAAAACCATAGGAAGCAAGAGCTGCATATTAGCACCTTTGACCTTTTAGCCCCAATGCATAATCAGCCACACACCCATTTAGACCTTATATGCTAAGAGTGGCTTCTTACTATTCATTTCATGATGATATGCAAATTGTACTACATGCATAAATTCGCGCATTTGGGACACTGTTATTCGATAAAGCTGAAAAGTGCTTAAATAGTCAATAGGACCTTAAATTTGGTTGCTTATATGTGTTTGTGACTGTACGTAAATGGTTAAAATTTGCATAATTACGGCTGAGCATTGTGAAGTCCTGATAGTTTGGTTAACATAGTGGTCTAAATGGTTTCAATGGCACCAAACTACCAAGTTATGCATTGTACTTGTGGTACATGTTTATAAGTTACTTCGTGTGACTAGACTATATTGGGACGGAGGTAGTAATAGACACTAGGGAAGTTTAGGCTTTGCATACGCACAGCCCCGGGGTCCTTAAGTTTCATATGTTATGTTATTATACAATCGGTGAGGCATTTTAATTAATGGCTTATTGAGAACTTGTTTAGAGCCTTCAATCATAAAAAAGACCTAAAAGTATAGCAGCTTGTTACTGAAAGTCATTGTCATTTAAACATATAATGAGTTTACATATGGTTATCAGTAGTACTAATATTACACCAGTGGCGATATTAACATAAGATGGAGCGTTCGTGATTGCTTGGAGTTGACGGGTTGACATGCTCGACTCCTGTACATATGGCTGGACCAGGAGACCACACACATGATTCCTAAGCTTTCACGACATTTACTTTTGTTTGGCTTTCGTCCAGAAATAACACTTCACGCGAGGTACGGCTTCTTGGGCATGACTACCCTGTATATGTGTACCAGTCAATGATTTTATACGATTGGATAAAGGTTAGAAGAATGTGTGAAAGAAGGACCTGTACCTGTGTACGAGTTGTTCAATGTCAGCTTCAAATAAGGTGTAAAGGTTGCTGGCATTTCTAGCAATTGTTTCAGTTAGTAAATATGATGCAAGTTGTTCCGATGAATTTTGAAGAAGTAAACAGAAACTATTACAGACATTAGCCGGGTGCAGACAGTCTCCACCTTCTGTTTGGGATTGGTTTTGTAACTTTTTAAAGGGGAATAAGACTTGCATATGGAAACATCAGCGGATATTGTAAGGAGTCTTAGCAACCGTAGTAAGAGTCTATTTTTCTAGACTGATAGCCTCCTATGAGTTTTGACTTCGATGTCCCTTCGGCCAAATTCTCCATTGTTGACACCCTCAACCCAAAGTGCTGAAAACTGTGGTTTATTATACACCCTTTGGTCGTGCGAAGGAACAGTCTTAAGAATAATTTTATAGCTTTCTAACTGAGGAGCATCTTTGAGGTTGCTGAAGAAACATGTATAAGGATTTAATTTTGCTCAAGGGCTTTAATACATTTTGGCTAGTAGCTCATCTTAATCTAGTACAAAACATGCTTCGAGTAATAAAAACATGTTGTGATATAACCATTTCTTAATTCACTCTCATCATTTCTTCCTTGTTTAACGTCATTAATAATAAGGTGCTCTTTTGAATTGATTTCGACAATGAGGCCAAGTCAATTAGCAGCAAAACCAACAAGAGCTGCATATTAGCACCTTTTGACCAAGCCAACAGAAACCTTTTGACCTTTTAGCCCCAATGCATAATCAGCCACACACCCATTTAGACCTTATATGTTAAAAGTTGCTTATTACTATATATTCATTTCATGATTAATATGCAAGTTGTACTACATTCATAAGTTCGCGCATCTGGGACAATTTTATTCGCTAAAGCTGAAAAGTTGCTTCAATAGTCAATAGGACCTTAGATTTGGTTGCTTATATGTGTTTGTGACTGTACGTAAATGGTTAGAACTTGCATAATTACGGCTGAGCATTGTGAAGTCCGGACAGTTTGGTTAGGATGGGATTGTGTGACTCAAAAATAGTGGTCTAAATGGTTTCAATGGCACCAAACTACTAAGTTATGCATTGTACTTGTGGTACATGTTTATTATAAGTTACTTCGTGTGACTAGACTATATTGCTAGTGTAAATTTTATGCAATAGAAATCTCACTGTTTTCATTAATATACGAATTCAACGTTTTTTTTTTTTTTTGTTGAAAACCAGGTGAACATATATTAATCATCAAAATGAGTACATCAATAAAGAAGCTGCAGTATAGACAGACCTATACCATGTTGGAAAATTTAGTGCACTTGTGGGAATAGTTCACACCTTGTAATGGGTTAGGAGGTACGGAGTGTACACCCATAAGGTCCATGAACACCCTGACTCTTGTAGTGGTTTGTATTGGTAGTGCTTGGTGAAAGTACTGTTGTGGTTACCACTGATTATCAGTGTTTCCACGGAAGCAGTACTTCCACTAGATCGTGTTTCCACTGAAGTGGTGTTTCACGAAGTAGTGTTTACACGAAGCGGTGGTGTTCCACTGAAGCAGTGTAACCACGATAGCACTATGAAAATCTTGATGAAAGTACTGAAGCTTGTAACGGCTTTGACCTATTCAAGTGGCGGTTTCAACTGCTTAATGACCACGTTTAATTGGTCATGTAACCACTAACGGCTATAATGGGGATAATTATGAGGCTATTAATGGGCCGATTAATACTCATAATTCCATTGGACTAGCTAAGAGTAACCTCCTATAAATAGGAGATGTGAATGAAAGATATACAGAAAAAGCACTAAACACTTATAAGCGAAAGGGTTATAGAATTGTGCCTAATTCTCTAACTGCATTTGGTCTTATCCCAAGTAGATATTCGTGATACCCAGGCATTAGGGTCGAATAGTTTACTTTGGAAAGTGATCACACGATTCCAAGTGATATCCGGTAACCACCAAGTGGTATTTGTTTCTGCTGAATTGTTGCTTGTTTCTGCTGAATTGATTATCTAACCCTGTTCTGGGAGATACACTCCAACAATCAAAGTAAACTATTTTGTGATAATCAATGGCAACTGCTGCAATGAAACACATGGCTTCAAACTTTGCCAAGCTTGACAAGTTTGAAGGGGTGGACTTTAGGAGGTGGCAGAAGAAGATGCACTTCTTGCTGTCAAGCATGAGTGTGGTGTATGTGCTAACCACACCTATTCCTGATGATGGTGATGATGCTACTGTGGAGCAAATCAGGAGGAGGAGCAAATGGGAGAATGATGACTACATATGCAGAGGTCTTATTCTGAATGGTATGTCTGATTCTTTGTTTGATATTTATCAGAACTTTGAATCTTCCAAAGAACTGTGGGATTCCTTGGATGCCAAATATATGGCTGAGGATGCATCAAGTAAGAAGTTCCTTGTTAGTAATTTCACAAATTACAAAATGACTGATTCAAGACCAGTTATGGAACAGTACAATGAACTTCTTGGAATACTTGGAAGGTTTACACAACACCAAATGAACATGGATGAGGCTATCAAAGTCTCGTGTGTCATTGACAAACTCCCTCCTTCATGGAAAGATTTCAAGCATACCTTGAAACATATGAAGGAGGAGTTAACTCTTGTTGAGTTGGCAGTCATCCGCACATTGAGGAATCTCGCAAGGTGCAGGATAATGACAAGCCAAAGAGTGGCAATGCTACTGGTGCATCTGTTGTCAATATGGTGGAGCATAACAACTCCACCAGGTACAATGACAACAAAGGCAAACGCAAATATCATGACAACACAAGGGCAGATCCAAACAAGAAGGCAACACCTACTTGTTGGAAATGTGGCAAAACATGTCACATTAAAAGGGACTGCAAGGGTGTTAAAATTGGTGGTAAAGCCAATGGATCAGGCACTAATGGTTCAGGGAGTGGTGGTTCAGCCAACTCACTGAAAGGTCAGAATATGTTTAATAAGTCTTTTGAGATTTATTATGTTACATATGTATCTGAATCTTTTATGTGCAGGATGATGATGTTGCGTGGTGGGTTGACTCTGGTGCAACAGTTCATGTGTGTAAAGATAGAAGCTGGTTCAAGACTTATGAGTCACTGAATGATGGTTCTATTCTTCACATGGGAAATGAGTCAACAGCCTTGGTGCATGGTCGTGGTTGTGTAGATCTTAGGTTTAGTTCTGGAAAGATTGTAACTTTGTTTAATGTTATTCATGTTCATGATATAAGGAAAAACTTGGTTTCAAGTAGTGTTTTGAATAATCATGGATATAAACAAGTTATTGAATCGGATAAATTTGTTCTTTCTAAATGTGGTGTTTTTATTGGTTTTGGTTATTTATGTAATCAAATGTTCAGGCTTAATATTACCACGACAATGTTATTTCAGCTTTTGTGACCACATATGATCAGACTGATTCTACCCTTCGGCATGCTAGACTTGGTCATGTTCACTATAAAAGAATGCAAGATATGTCTAGGGATGGTTTAATCCCTGCTTTTGACATGGACACTGAAAAGTGTAAAACTTGCATGTTGACCAAGATAACCAAGAAACCCTTTCGGGGTGTTAGTCGTGAGACTAAGATCTTGGAGCTTATTCACAGTGACCTGTGTGATTTGCATGCCACTCCTTATTTGGGGAATAAGAAGTACTTTGTGACATTTATTGATGATGCTTCTAGGTTTTGTTATGTTTATTTGTTACATACAAAGGATGAAGCATTAGATAAATTCAAAGTGTTTAAAACTGAAGTTGAATTACAACTTGGGTCTTTGATCAAAAGATTAAGGACTGATAGGGGAGGTGAGTACATGGATACTCAGTACTTTCATTCTGTTGGAATAATCCATGAAACGACTGCCCCTTATACTCCTCAAAAAATGGTATTTCGAAAGGAAAACAGGGTCTGAATGAGATGGTTAATTCCATGTTGTCCTATTCAGGATGAGTCAAGGGTTCTAAGGTGAAGCTATGTTAACAGCTTGCTATTTATTAAATAGGGTTCCCAACAAAAGGAACAAGATTACCCCTTATGAACTCTGGACTAAAAGGAAACCCAACCTGAACTATCTCGGGTCGGGGTTGTAGGGCTGCTGTAAGACTCCCTGATCCAAAGCAAAAGACTTTGGGTGAAAGAGGCATTGACTGCATCTTTGTTGGATATGCTAAGCATTCCAAGGCTTTTAGGTTCTATGTTATTGAACCTAATGAATATGTTTCAGTTAACTCTATAATTGAATCAAGGGATGCAGACTTTGATGAGAATAGATTCTCATCAGTCCCAAGACCAAGTCGGAGGATTCCTAATGGAACTCTTGACACTGGTGTATCAGAGGTCCCTGATGATGAACCATCAGTGGTCCCTGATGAGGTTGTGGTTCAACAACTTGAACCTGTGCTCAGGAAGAGCAAAAGGGTCAGGAATCCAAATTCATTTGGACCTGAGTTTCAACTATACTTAGTTGAAGGAACAAGGGATGAGGTCTCAGACCAATACTCCTATTGCTTCATTGTTGAGGATGATCCTAAGACATTTGAAGAAGCAATGAAGTCCCAGGATATTGCTTTCTGGAAAGAAGCAATCAATGATGAGATGGATTCCATCATGGGGAACAACACTTGGGTGTTGGTTGATCTACCTCCTGGTTGCAAACCTCTAGGTTGCAAATGGATTTTCAAGAAGAAAATGAAGGTAGATGGAACTATTGAAAAGTTCAAGGCTAGATTAGTTATTCGGGGCTTTAAACAAAAGTCAGGGATAGACTATTTTGATACTTATGCCCCTGTGGCTCGTATCATACCATAAGACTGGCGATTGCTATGGCATCTATTTACAATCTGATTATTCATCAGATGGATGTGAAGACAACTTTCTTGAATGGTGAATTGGAAGAGGAGGTTTATATGAACCAACCTCGGGCTTCATATTGCCTGGTAATGAAAACAAGGTGTGTAAACTGATTAAGTCTCTTTATGGACTTAAGCAGGCACCTAAGCAATGGCATCAAAAATTTGATGAAGTGGTTTTGTCTAGTGGTTATGTTCTTAACCAAGCTGACAAATGTGTATATAGCAAATTTGATGAATCTGGTAAAGGAGTCATCATTTTTCTATATGTTGATGACATGTTGATCTTTGGCACTGATCAAAATCAGGTTGACTTGACAAAGGAATTTTTGTCATCAAGGTTCTCCATGAAAGACATGGGGGAGGCTGATGTTATCTTTGGTATAAGGATTAAACATGAAAGTAAAAGAATTTCTATCTCTCAGTCTCATTATATTGAGAAGGTGCTGAGGAAATTCAATTACTTTGATTGTACTCCAGTGAGTCTGATGAGTGTGTAAATACTCATCATTTTTGGTCAAATCTGAACTGCAAAACGCTTTAAAATGCTCACAAATGCATCAAAATACTGAAAATATTCCAAAATTGCATTTTATATGTTTCAGATGCAAAATGTTTAAAATCAGATGAAAAATGAGCAAAGTTTGCATAATTGGCGGTTCAGTCCCCAAGTTTCTAAAACTGTTAAAAATAGTCCCTGAGTCAAAGTTTCAAAAGAAAAGTCACCAAAGGTCCTTTTTAAATCATAACTTGTCAAAATTAGTCCTTTGGTGAAAAATATCAAAAGTTTGAGAAAATTACAAGAATGGTCCTCCAACTTTGAAAATTGGCAAAATGGCTCTGGAAAATTGGAAAATGGCAAGTTTGGTCCTTGTGCTTTTTGAGATTGTCATTTTTAGTCCTTGGAACAACTTGGCAGAATTGGCAGATATGGTCCTTGCAATTTTCAGAAGTTACACATAGGCCCTTGTCATTTATAACCCTTTCAAAACCTTTTGGCCTGGTCAATACATTGTGAGCCCCTGTCACAATACATTTTGGACCCCTTCCAATTATTAACACCCGGTCAATCTTGGTCAAACACACCCCAACACCCGCCAAAAAGTCTCTCCTTCACCTGCTTCTCTGCAACTAAGCAATACCCCATCCCCCTCCTCACCTCCACTTTTCCATGTCCCCCCACCTACAACTAACATCCAAGATGCATTTAATGCACCTTCCCCCCCCCCTCACTCAACCTCACTGTCAAATACTTCATTTTGGCGCCAAAATCCTTTTCAATGGCCAGGATCAATTTTGGTCATCCAATGGTGGAGATTAGTGATGGGATACAATCAGAAGAGAGATAGAAAGACCTTGGATTATAAAAGGAAGCAAGGGAAGCAAGCAAAGTAGTAGAAGTTTTAGTTTTAAATTACTCTTATGTCGTTTTTCTTAGTTATGTCTTAATTTAACTCAAAAGTTGTAATAAATTGTTCCTAAGTCTTAAACTCAAGTTACATTTTCAGTTTGATCAAGTTTTAAACATTAATTCCAAGTTTCATTTAATTTCATCTTTATATGCTTACTGTTGAAAATAGACGTTTTCATTTCATAAATGCAAGCTTCATATAGCTTCTTGTCAAGTTTATATAAGCTTATTTAAGCTGGTTATAGCTTTTTATAAGCTTAAAGTCAAGTTTCAATTCATTTTGTATTCTGGTCAACAAAAGTCAACTGGGGCAAATATGATGCAGATTTGGTCAATGGGTGAAGCAGCCATGGAATTGGTTTGATATTGAGCTAGGGTAGGGGTTTGGATAGGTTAGTGGTACTGTGGTTCACTGTTTTCAAGCCATAGTGGCTAGGGACTCTTGTAAGTGATTTCTAAAGTTTTATTGCATTATCTGTTTTGCAGCTTTAAACTGGTTTAGATCTGTTGAAGTAGTTGTCTTTAAGTTATTTCAACTTAGTTTGATCATTAATTCTAGTTAGTGTAGTGTTTAGCTTAATCAAAATTACAAAACAGTCATTAAAGAGGTGTTTGGTATTGCTGATATAAATGTGTTAAAGGCTTATTCAGTGAGAAACTTTGGTTGTTTGGGGCTTGTTTAGTTCTAATAGACTCATTTTGGTCATAGTTTGGTGCTTGCACACTCTAAAAGTCAAAAATCATATCTATCTGTCTTATAGGTTTCACTGTTGAGTTTTTTGAGAATCAAAATCTTATTTTGTGTTCAAAGTTCTTAGATAAAGCTTGTTTTAACTTCATTTCATCATAAATAACCAATATCAGTCCTCACATTTGATTCAAAACTCAACAAAGTCAATATTTCAATTTTGGTTCAAAAGTCAAAATATGAAAAACTTGTTTTGAGCCAACTGAGAGTGATTTTTCATTGGTTCATTTTTAAGCCAAACTTAGTGAACCTTGTTGTTTTAAAATCTCCTCTTGGTCTATTTCATTATTAGCATTTTTGCATAATTTTGTGAAATTTTTATAAGGGTCAAAAATGCCTGTCAAGATAGGCCAAACTGCCCTGTACACAACTCAGTATTAACTGAGTGTGCACAGGTAGTTTGTGCAGTCTTGCAACAAGCTCAAAACTAGTTGTCTAAGTCTAATTTTTGGTTCACAAACTCTTGACCAGGTCTTGATTAAGTTCCAATTTCTGTTTTTCCATTTCAGCTTATCTAGAAGCTTGTGCTTAAGCCCAAAGTTGGTCCCTAAATCTGATTTAGCACATTTATTCAAAAACACCAAATCTGTTGTAGTTGTAATTCAGTGGTTAAAGGCAGTTGTAAATGGTTGCATTTGGTTACTTTTAGCAAATAAGAGCCTCTGTGATCAGTGGGTGGTCTTTGGTTGTCAACTGCTTATTATAAGTGCTTATTTATAAGCACTAGTGATAGCAGTTTCAAATTCATCCACATAAGCACCTGTTTTTCCATTTTTCCTAGCTTCCTAATATAATTTTAGAGTTTCCCTGAAATTTTCAGATTTTTCTAAGTTGATTTGCTATTTTTCTTAATTTAAAGTAGTTTTTAAGCATTTTTAATTAGCTTTTAATACAAGTAATTAAGAAAAGTTTCAAAAAAATAATTTTTCATTTTTCTTAGGTTTAGATAAATATAAAAAGTAAAAAAAGTAATTTTCCAGATTTTTCATAGTTTATTTTGTAATTTTTAGTAATTTAATTAGTTTTTAATAGTTTAAAATTCATAAAAAATAGAAAAATAATCAGAAAAATACAAAAATAGTTTTGAAAATTCTCTTTTGATATTTTAGATTTTTCTAAGTCAAAATTTTATTTTTCTAGCTTTGTTTCATATTATTTTGTATTTTAGATAATTACTTAATAGTTAAAAATAGTTTTTAATTAATAATAATTAATTAAATAGTTGTAAAATTAATTTTATTTTTCTAAAAATTTTCTTTTATCTTTAGGTTTGTAAAAATGTCATTTTCACATTTTAGGACTTTTATTTCTTAGATTTCACTTTTTATTTTGTACGTTTACGTAATTTTATTTTAAACGTAAGTTTTAAGTTTTAAACGTTCATCAATTTTAAAAATAGTGATAGCGTTTATTTAATATTTTTTATCTTTTTAACTTTCTTTAATTTGTATTTAAGCCGTTGTAATTTGTTGGCTTTTTCCTTAGTTATAATCAGATCAAATCCCTTTTTCGTTCAAATTCCTCGATCACTTTACGTTAGATAATCCATTGCATAGCTCGCTGGGACATAACGACCCGGGGAAACACTATACTCCCCAGATCTTCATTGCATTCGTGCTTAGGCAGTTTTAAGCTGGTTACGGTCTGCCATTCACAAGTGGCAGGCTTGAGTGATTTAGCTTGACTGTTTGGCACGCATCAAGTACACCTATGGATACTTGTGAGAAGCTGATGCCTAATCATGGCAAGGCTGTATCTCAACTTGAGTACTCTAGGGTAATTGGCTGCCTGATGTATGCCATGACTTGTACAAGACCTGATATTGGTTTTGCAGTGGGAAAATTGAGCAGGTATACTAGTAATCCTAGTGCTCATCACTGGCAAGCAGTTCAAAGGGTACTGAAGTATTTGAAGAGAACTATGGATTATAGTCTCTCATATACTGGTTACCCATCAGTGTTGGAAGGTTACACTGATGCAAGTTGGATCAGAACAATGAAGACAATTCGTCTACCAGTGCTGGGTATTCCTACTTGGTGGAGGTGCAATTTCTTGGGCATCCAAGAAACAAACTTGCATCACCAGTTCAACAATGGAATCTGAATTTGTGGCTCTAGCAGCTGCTGGTAAAGAAGCTGAATGGTTGAAAAACTTGCTCCTTGAGATTCCATTGTGGCCTAAACCTATAGCACCTATTTCTATCCGGTGTGATAGTGCTGCTACATTGGCTAAGGCTTATAGCCAGATGTACAATGGTAAGTCTAGACACTTAGGTGTCAAACATAGCATGATTCGTGAGCTTATCATGAATGGGGTGGTATCTATAGAGTTTGTGAGATCTCAACAGAACTTAGCTGATCACTTGACGAAGGGTCTGTCTAGAGACTTGGTTATAAAGTCTGCTAAAGGGATGGGTTTAAGTCCAACTTAGTCACTGAATGCTAGGACACCCAACTCCCTCCTGAGGAAACTTAGGAGCTGAGTTCAATGTGTAAAGCTAAACATTCAGTGGACTGGAGCACATGTTTTATTTACATCCCAAGGTTGTGCTCAGAACCTGCTGAAAGGAGGATGAAGTCTTTACTTCTTAATGGTTATTTTTCTTTGAAAAAGTGCTTGGCAGGAGCATGAATAAAGAGGAACCACCTATGTAAATGTTGAAGTTTTGCCGCTTCAGGAAGCTTTGGACTTTTAGCTTTTACAACATTTATGAATTTGGATATGGACACATGGCTTGTATAGTGTCAGGAGCTGATAAGTGTTTGAAAACTTGTGTGTATTTTATCTTCAGGTATTCAAATGGGTTGAAGGGTTCAATTCTTAGAACACCCTGATTCTCGAATATTTGAAACGTGTAATTTACTAAGATGGAAATTCAATCCTCGGGACATTTTCATTTATGCACATGTTTTGCTTGATGTTTATTTTTCATGCAAAGGAAGTGAACTAAATTTGGGGAGGATTGTTGGAAAATTTAGTGCACTTGTGGGAATAGTTCACACCTTGTAATGGGTTAGGAGGTACGGAGTGTACACCCATAAGGTCCATGAACACCCTGACTCTTGTAGTGGTTTGTATTGGTAGTGCTTGGTGAAAGTACTGTTGTGGTTACCACTGATTATCAGTGTTTCCACTGAAGCAGTACTTCCACTAGATCAGTGTTTCCACTGAAGTGGTGTTTCACTGAAGTAGTGTTTACACTGAAGCAGTGGTGTTCCACTGAAGCAGTGTAACCACTGATAGCACTATGAAAGTATTGATGAAAGTACTGAAACTTGTAACGGCTTTGACCTATTCAAGTGGCAGTTTCAACTGCTTAATGACCACGTTTAATTGGTCATGTAACCACTAACGGCTATAATGGGGATAATTATGAGGCTATTAATGGGCCGATTAATACTCATAATTCCATTGGACTAGCTAAGAGTAACCTCCTATAAATAGGAGATGTGAATGAAAGATATACAGAAAAAGCACTAAACACTTATAAGCGAAAGGGTTATAGAATTGTGCCTAATTCTCTAACTGCATTTGGTCTTATCCCAAGTAGATATTCGTGATACCCAGGCATTAGGGTCGAATAGTTTACTTTGGAAAGTGATCACACGATTCCAAGTGATATCCGGTAACCACCAAGTGGTATTTGTTTCTGCTGAATTGATTATCTAACCCTGTTCTGGGAGATACACTCCAACATACCAGCATACATGAACTAATACAACTGAAAATAAAAAAAAAACAACAGGAAACAACGAAGCTGCAATAAGAGAACAACAACCAGCAGATCACTTCTCTGATGCAGACCTTTGAATCACCATTATAACATTATAAGTACACAATTATAACGGTGGTTGGTTGCCGGAGATGGTGGCTGACCTTTGAATCACCATTTTTATTTTAGTTTTTCGAACAGACCTTTGAAGCACAATTTGGAACTCTCCCACGAATGAATGCAGTAATCATGACCATGGCTCTTTCGGGCTGGTCACTCGGGACGGCGTGTCCTGCTCCTCTCACTGTAACCATTACCACCCCTTTGTACACCACCACGTATCCTCCAACCTAATCAGATTTTCAATAATTAGTTGCCATTGATTTAATAGGTATACGCTACTCATATCTTTAATAGTTATACCTCTTTACTGCAGGACCATGGTCGCCAAGAACTCTCTAGTGGAAGCTTCATTTTGTTGACTATGTCTCTCGTGGATGTTACTGGGACAACTGAATCAACGTCACCACTGCATGGAGATATTAAAAACATGATTCTTCTTTAAGATAAAAGAAAAATATGGATATACTAATACGGAAGACATATGCTCACCTGTAAATCCACACTCTAATTCCAGCTTGACTTAGCTCCTTGACGATAGGCATAACTGTTGTCGGGCTGTCAGTCCATATTCTAATACCACTGTGCATAACATAAAGAAATAGTCAGTTAAAAAGTATTTTAAAATCTAATGTTCAAAGTGTCAGTAGGTAAATACCCGCAAGGTTTCCATGATGTCTTCTGGGCATGGAGTGCATGCTGAACTTCTGGTAGATTCAGGTAGGCAAGGACATACTCATCAGTGCAAGGATCGAAACTCTTGACCTACCATTCCAAGAATTCATATGTTAAGGATTATAACTTAAGTAGCTAGAATGATTTTTAGGTATGTGAGAGACTTACACATCCCAGTGATTCAGCAGGTTTTCCAATATCGTAAGGATGACACAGTGGACTGTATATGTTGTATATATCGAGGCCATCACCTAGTTCATCGCCTGATCTTCCTCGATATTCATTGCATTTTTTGCTAAAATTTTTCGGAGCCTTAAAGTCACAGTATTTTTTGATCCCTAGATGCGTCTCGTCTGAGTTTAGCGCATGTGTCCAGTAGAATTCATACATGCCTTTTAGCCATGTGGTTTCATCAATCAAAGCATTCCCAATCTGCATAAACGAATGTTTAGTAATTATGAAAATATTATCAAGACTAAATAAATATAATAATAATAATAATAATAATAGTAAATGTACTTACTGCAATTCCTTTGAGATTGATGAGTGTTTGGTTTGACTTTTTGTTTTGAGAGAGAATGAGGGAAGCAAGCTGAGGCACATAGTGACCAGCATAGCTTTCGCCCGTGATGAAAAAGTCTCGGCTTTTGTATTGAGGGTATCTTTCAAGCCAGTTGATTATGAAAGTGTACGAGTCTTTAGCCGTTTTCTTATCTCCTGATGCGTGATCAGATGATGTGTTTGAGTATGAAAATCCTACTCCAGCAGGTGACTCCAGAAATATTACATTTGCCACTGTCAAAATATAACAATTTAATTAGCCTTTTTCCATAGCTTTTTATAATCAAAACAAGTAATATGTGTCATCTCGATCAGTTATTACCATTATTCCATGCTTAGGGATTTCGGTAGAGTGTTTTTCCATCACTGTTCACCCGAAAGGGTCCAATTTCTTCCATGGCTCCATATCCGAATGAAGAGCATCCTGGACCTGCATTATTATTTAGATAAACAAATAGTTAGCTATCTGAAATCTTGTGTATATATGTTTATCGTAATTAAAGCTAGCTAGATGTGTTGATCACTTCTTACCTCCGTTCAGCCACAAGATGAGTGGTTTTGTTGAAGAGTTCTGAGGTGATTCGGCCAAGTAATAGAACAATGCTCTTCCGGCCTCTGAGTTGACTGTGACGTATCCAGAATAATGATCAAACTCAACTTCCGGTTGTCCCGGAAGCTTTTTGATCTTGTCTGCTTTGCTAGAGCCTTCTTGTGGCACAACATGAACCGGCGACAAGTCTGAGAGATGTTGTTGTGACCATGTTTCTGAGTTTGGTGGGTTAAATGATCTTCTTGAATCCAGAATGTTTTTAAGGTTGGTGATTTGGCTGTTTTGGCTAGTGACTGAAAGAAAGTAAAGTGTAAAGGAAAGTAGGAGTAGTGACATTTGTGTCATTTTGTTTGTTGTTTACTGAATTGGTTGTATGGTATGATTCTCTGCATATATGTGCCTGTGGGCATGTATATTTATACTGTCACACTTGGACAGCAGATCTATTGAGTGATGCTTGCACACTTTGCTTTCCTTGATGAGTGTTGATGATACTTCTCCATTTTAAAGCTACTAACTCATAATTTGGTGGTTGCTGGTTTCCAGAATTCATGCCACAATTTGTTTGATGGTGTATCTTTGGCAGCTTTTTATTTTGATATTGCAAGTCATCCTCATTTGATATATGAAGCTGAAATTCAGGCCAGCCTTGCCAACAAAGAGAAGCAAAGGTGACTCAGATATGTAACAGATTTTTGTTTTACACACTGGTTCTGATATTCATGCCATGTGGTTATTTATTTTGATCAGAGATATACTGATGTTTTGTGATGTAAAACTAATGGCAAAAGTTTTAAATTTGATCCGTTTTAGTTTGTTACTTTGTTGTGATGTATGACAGCTCATAAACTTTTTTAACCTGCACCTCCATATTAGAGTTGATCAATGTTAATTTTGATCCATTTTAGCTTGTTATACATATCTGTTTATTACGGAGTAACTTTTAACCTCACTTTACAGCCCTGTTATAATCCCAATTTATCTGCCTTTTTCATCTCCATTTTATAGCAGTGTTAAATACCAATTGGGACAAACACTGATTCAATCCCCAGACATACTAAGTTACACAAGAGCATATGTATAGCCTCAATAAAATTAACCAATTGAGATTACGTTAAACCTTATTTTCAAACATAGTGGTAAAAAAACCCTATTATCGATCTGTATATATAGTAGACTCGTTTGTGAATTCATTTTTGGCTAATAGCTCATCTTCATCTAGTACAAAACATGCTTCGATTTAAAAAACAAGTTGTGATATCACCATGTCTTAATTCACTCTCATCTTGTCTTCCTGGTATAATGTCATTTATAATAAGGTGCTCTTTTGAATTGATATCGACAATGAGGCCAAGTCAATCTAATAGCAAGTCTACCTGCTAGCCCATAGCAGCAAAACGACAGGAAAAAAGAGCTGCATATTAGCAACTTTGACCAAGCCAACAGAAACCTATTGACATTTTAGCCCCAATGCATAATCAGCGACACACCCATTTAGATCTTATAAGTTAAAAGTTGCTTCTTACTATTCATTTCATGATTAATATGCAAGTTGTACTACATGCATAAATTCGCGCACTTGGGACAATTTTATTCGCTAAAGCTGAAAAGATGCTTAAATAGTCAATAGGACCTTAAATTTGGTTGCTTATATGTGTTTATGACTGTACCTAAATGGTTAGAACTTACAGCTGAGCATTGTGAAGTCCGGACAGTTTGGTTAACATTGTGGTACATGTTTATAAGTTACTTCGTGTGACTAGACTATATTGCTAGCGTAAATTTCATGCAATAGAAATCTCACTGTTTTTATTAATAGACACTAGGGAAGTTTAGGCTGTGCATACGCACAGCCCCGGGGTCGTTAAGTTTCATCTGTCATGTTATTATACAATCGGTGAGGCATTCTAAAGGCTTGTTGAGAACTTGGTTAGAGCCTTCAATCATAAAAAGGACATAAAAGTATAGCAACTTAACTTGTTACTGAAAGTCATTGTGATTTAAACATATAATGAGTATACATATGGTTATCAGTAGTAGTAATTTTACACTAGTGGTGATATTAACATAAGATGGAGCGTTGTGGATGGGTTGACATGCTCGTCTCCTGTACATGTGACTGAACCAGGAGACCTCACACATGATTCCTAGGCTTTCACGACATTTACTTTTGTTTGGATTTCGTTCTGAAATAACACTTCAAGTGAGGTGACTACCCTGTATATACGATCTGATAAAGGTTAGGAGAACGTGAGAAAGAAGGACCTGTACCTATGTACGAGTTGTTCAATGCCAGATTTAAATAAGGTGTAAAGGTTGCTAGCACTTCCAACATAAATGACAATTGTTTCATTTAATAAATATGATGCAGGTTGTTCTGTTTGAAGAAGTAAACAGAAACTATTACAGACATTAGCCGAGTGTAGACAGTCTAACGTCATTAATATAAGGTGCTTGGTTGCCGGAGATCTCAACTGTTTTTATTAATACACGAATTCAACGTTCCAAATTGTATCATCAGAAGTACAAAATTATAACGGTGGTTGGTTGCAGGAGATGGTGGCTGACTTTTGAATCACCATTTTTATTTTTGTTTTTTTTAACAGACCTTTGAAACACAATTAGACTTGTAATGTTAGGTGTTTGTTATTTACAGCGTTATAGGTTATTTGGCTAGGCACACATATCTTGCCGAAAACCTCCCAGCGGTCCATCCGGTTAAAGCGGGAACTGGTTAATCGGCCAGATCGAAAAATGGTTCCTTTTGGTTTTGAAAACATTGCTACTTGCTGTTTTCTGGGGTGTTTGGATTAATATGTTAAGTTTGCATGTTTTGAGGGGTTTGGATTAATATGTTAAGTTTGCATGTTTTCTGGGGTGTTTTGAGGGGTGTTCGATGTTCATAAGTCCAAATGTAGAACTCACTCAAAAAGCTAGCTTGATGAGGAGGGGACACTTAGACATTATAAACCACCGCCCAATCTCATACTTGAGCGATGTGGGATCGTAACATATACTTGACAAACATTTAAGGATTGTTTGGATATTTAGTCAGGGCTTTTTTCAATTGGGTTTTTTTTATTGAAATTGAATTAGGGGTTCTGTTAATTGGGTGTTGAAGGATTGACTTCTCAATTGAATTTTATTATGGTTGCAAGTTAGTTGGTTACTTAGTGATTTTGACTTTTTAGGTGAAATTTTTTTAAATTGATGAGCTCTTTTATATGTTAAAATCTTTGTATGTGTGATTTAGATGATCGGTGCTTTTTGTTTATTGATGGTTATTTTATTTTTTAAAGTTTGATTTGGGTTGATGAAACGTAAAGGTTTTTATTATGGTTTTGATAATGTTGAAAATTGCTTTTGAGGTGGCCAGAAAAAATGGTGCCGGTTGTTGCTAGTAGTTGGAGGGTGGTGGTGGTGTATATGAATGAAGAAGAAATGATGAAGATGAGGGCATTTTTGTCTTTTTTGTCTTCAACCATGCATTTAACGGTCAAATTAACGGAATAAGTGGTCAAATGACCGAACCAGTGTCACGGGTCAAAACCATAAAAGTTTATAAACTAAATCCGTTATACCCGAAAAACCACAAAGAACATTAAATAATTAACTCTATATATAAGCATAATATGATTACTCTGATAACTCAAGATTCATATATATTATCACAATATGGCTATGTAGTTTCTTTTTATGTGATTTTTTTTTAGCATTTAACTAATATATATTTTGTTTCCAGTGATAGTGAAAGGAGGAAGTGATATGGTTCCTTCTATCAGCACTCACTCTAATATACATGGGCATGATTGTTCGTTGAAATTCTGCCATATAGGTGATACCTGCCCTTCCCCATCTTGTAACAGTGTTGTAGATTGTTAAGAAAATTGTGGTCTACCGGTACTTTGTATGTGTCTGGATGGAAAATGTTGTTGCCTTTTGTTTAAAAATAGATAAACTGGATTTGTCTACCCGTATTTTTATATGTAAGTTCTGTTATAAGAAGTAATCAGATCAATCAGAGAACACTTAGTACCCAACAATTTACCAGCCAAATGAAAATGTTATAAACTTTTACATGCAAAAGTCTTACCTCATGCTGGTACTTATATTCCTATACTTGCTATATTACAGTCTTGAATTGAGGACAAATTACCTTTGCACCATAATGAAATTAGAACTAATCTTGTACAAAATCCATGTAACTGAACAAAGGTTTACTTTACGGACACTAAAGAGCGATTCCACAAAGGAATGCAATAAGGATCCTGGTTTAGATAGTATCACAGCAGGCATTATTCTCAACTTTAAAGTAGATACCTTGGCAAGTGGCAACATAAACACCACGCATTTTTCATTGCGGGTCAAAATGGGTCGTCTTGACCCATATACACTTTTTTTGTCCTGAATAAGTATACATACGCTTAGTGTGTTAAATGTATTCATAAAACTATACTTTCACATTTATAATCTAAACTTTAAAACAAATCAAATTAGGAGGTTGTGTGCATATTAAATAAAGTTATACTATTTGTGCAGTGTATGATGGTTTTGAGAATGCTATAATGCTCTTAGGGATAACATTTTCCTGGTCTATATATACACACGACGAAAATTGTATCTCATGTTATATGTGTGTTGTATGACGTGGCTGTAAATTTTTTTAACCCTCCACATTAAAATTGGACAAGGCTCTGTCTGATCCATATAATGGATTTAACTCATTACTTTGTTAGTTATACTTTATGCTGCATCATTTAACTCGTTTTGGCAACTATCACCGAAACAGCTAGTGGTAAGGCACTTGACATCCTCACAAGTGGTCACGTGTGTAAACTTGACTAGGTACACATTTGGGTGTGGTCATGGAAGGGTCAGAAACGCTTAACACTGTTAAATACCAATTAGGACCAACACCACGATCCCCATTCCCCAGCAATACAACACTATTTTAACAATAGGAAATCACCATCCACGGAAGTCACCAAGAAAGAGATAATGAAATAAAAGTAATATCTCAAACATATAGTGTGGATTATAATGAAATGGAGCAAAAATGTAGTGACATACAACGGGTCAAACAAGTAAAAATTATTACAAGAAAATTGCAGATTCATATTAAGTTACACAAGAGTCCTTTTCCAAAAAAAACGTTACTTGAGAGTATATGCGAAGTTTCTGAAAATTAACCACTTAAGTTTATGTTATAACATAATCTCAAAGATAATGCTAGCCAAACCGTTTTCGATCTGAGTTTAATTAGACCCTTGTGCTTTTAGCTCATCCCTAACATCTCATAACGGCAAGTCACAAAGATCAGAATCTTCCAATTTGGCTACTAGTTTATTTTATCGCTAGTGCATAGCATGCTTCGCGTGAAAAATAAGTTGTGATATCGCCATAGCAAATAAGGCTGCATGGCTGCATATTAGCACCTTTCCACTGGTTACCAGCAAACCGACAGAAACCTATTGAACTTAGAACATTCAGATGTATATGTTCAAAGTTGTTTCTTACTATTCATTTCATGATCACATGCAACTTGTACTACACTACTACATGTTTAAATTCGTTCAGTTGGGACACAACCATTTATCATGGTTAAAAGGTTGCTTGTCTTGACTAAATGGTTGATAGGCCATTAAATTTGGTTCTCTTACTGACTGTATACAGCATTACAGCCTAACAAAAAATCTATATGTTCAAAAAGTAGTGAACAAAAACATTTTAATAATAACATAATTTTATAGTGGGACACACACATACGAGATACGACTAAGTGAGCCTTTATATTTTTTTGCAAATTAGTTTTTCAACTTATTTCGTCTAATTTAATTGGTTGAAAGGAACTTTCTAGTCGTGACTTTTAACACCTAACCCAATTAATCAATTTATTATATGAAAATTATTAGTAGAATACATAAAAGCACGTTGTTATAGTCTTTTTTTTCCAATCCATAACAAACACACAGTTAAAAAAAAAACATAATTATTACTATTTTATTTTTCTTGCTTTTTATAAAATAACAGTTTTATTTTAAACTAATTAATTAATATATTCTTTAAAGTTTGTAATATTAACTTCAACCAATGGTAATATAATAAGAGGTATGCTACATCCACATAAAATCCCCACAAAAAACTCCCATTCGCTGACGTGTCAGCGGATGATTGGTTTTTAGTGGGATGTGGATCCCACAAAAAACCAATCACCCGCTGACACATCAGCGAGTGGGAGTTTTTTGTGGGATTTTTATGTCGATCTAGCAAAATCCATATAATAAACCCGATCAAACTTCTTTATCTATTTTTAATAGTAAACAATAATCTTAAAAAAGAAATGTTAACTATTAATTTAAGACGGGAGGAATATCAAATATTTTATTTTCGTGAAAAGTTTTCAAATCTTACTTTTTGTTTTTGTTAATCATAATATTAGTCTATTAGCAAAAAAGTGCCATACGGACTTTAGGTATATTTATTCTTTTACATTTTCGCAGTGACGGTCTATTCTAAGATTATATAGTTAGCACTTTTTGTCTATTTACTTTAACGACCGAGTTAACTTCCATTGTAGACTAATGATTTACAATTTTCAAATACAATATTGCTGTAAAAATCAACTTTTTTTTTATCGGGTAGGACATATCATGTCTTTTGTTTTAACACGCTAAGCATATGGAGTTTTCGGAATATTGATTCATTCACTTGTTAGCTAATTAATTACAAGGCTAAAATACTCGCATATTGGTATGTGCTTAGTTTAAGATATTTGTAAACGAAAAGCTTAGTCTAAGCTATTTGTAAACCCAAAGCGGTTATCGTGTCGAAAAATATTAATCTTATAGATTAGTTATAATCGTGTATTAACCTTCTAGACCAAAACCAATATGTTATATATATCTCAATCCACACTTGTGATCAACGTAGGTGACTCCTACAAACTACAAAATTGCATAATGTAAAATATTTTATTATTTTATTGTCAACCACCGTCACTCGTTACTTTGATTATCATGTGAACTTTGTAATCTACTTCTCTATCTTCTCTTTTTAATTCAACAATCATTCAACTATCAACAAACGTGCCACTGTGATTCAATTTCGAGTTTACTTCTTATCTTCTTGAATTCCTAATTGTTTTGTGAATCAAATTTATTTTCTTAAGTGGTTTTTAGTTTTTTTTTTAAGTTTTTTTGACCCGATAAATTTTATTACTCAAAAAAATATTGAAGTATATAGAATACGTGAGTAAATCTCGCATTTCAGCCCATTACATAGACGGGAAAATAAATGCACCATTTGTACTTTAAACTGAAACTATTATAAGAATGACAAATCAAACTTATGAATAACTACTAATGTCTATGACCACGAAGCCTTATATCATGAGCGTCACAGAAAGCTAATTGCTCTTCAATCAAATCTTCACACTCATAATCATCGTATGGGTTATCATCATAATCATCATTCCAATGCTCGTATAGCATCTTAATCCCGATTCCACCTTCGCTCTTGAATGCCATGAAACCTGATGTTTCGTCAAAAATCTACTCCACTTCACCATCACTATCCACCTCAACCACATCAATAACCTTGTTCTTTCCTCTATTTTCGAACCAGCCACATTAGACATGGTAGGAGTTGGTTGTTCATTTGCCTGTTGTACCTCATTCACAAGTGTAACATCATTAGGCGTGCCCGTCAAGATCTGAATAGGCTCCAAATCAACCTTATGCCCCTCGTCCACAACAGTTTTGGCCCCCACGAAATTACCCCCATTTGCACCTAACACATCATCTTTTTCAACCAATCTAATGCATCAAAGGGGTTCGAATTATTTGCCTCTTGTCTAGGATTTTTGGGATTCTTCTTCGTACCGCTTGTAATAGCACCATTCTTCTTTGGAAACATGTTTATATACCTGTTCACTTGGCTTAAATTGAAATTTAGAACCCATATTAAAGCCAACAGCTGATTTCTTTCCACCAATTCCAGTATTACTTCGATTCATCTTCGTACTACCATTTTGCACCTCCCCACGATTCATGAGCTTAGTACGAACCATTTTAGGGCAATGTTCAGAGTTTTGTCCAAAATACTGCAATTGGCACATCATGGAGGAGCCTATTCATATTCAATAGTAATTTTTTCGTACGTGTATCCCTTATCATCCAAAATCAGGATAGCAATAACTACTGAGTCCTTCAAAGTGTTTTCAACACTTGTTATAATCAGTACTTTCGTAGCTATTCCGTCCCCATGATTCGTTGCACATCTTACAAGCATTAACAGTTTACCATTATTAGTTGCTATAGCACTAATTCCATCAGTAGTGAATGCCGTCATTAGAGCATCATGATGTTTAACCCAAACCGAAACACGAGTTAACTCCTCTTGTTTCAAACTAGTAGAACTAGTCCATTTTTTAAGAATTATCAATATGGTTCGGATCATCCAAGGACCATTATCAAGTACATCATCAACCCCTTTTTTGGAAGAAAAATTGAAAAATAAAAATCCATTAGCGTTCATCATAATCTTTTGTATGCCATATTTTACCTAGGCGTTAAAAACATAATTCTGCACAACAGGAAACGCCACGCGTTTACTGATGGAATAACTGTATAATGAATTAATCAATCTGCCATTTACATCCTCCACAGATGATATAGTTATCACTATTTCACATTCACTAGAAGCAGGCGTAGTAAGAACACGAAAATTAACTTAAGTTTTGTTTCTATCCACATCAAGCAAATCAGCAAATGAACTCAAGGTATTACCATTAATTTCCCCCTAGAATCATCCATTTATGTTCCTTGGTTAGCAGCATGCGAAGTACCCCCAACATCATCAGCCATGATACTTTCTGTTAACATCAAGATCTAACTTCGGGAGGTCGAGGAGACTCAAAATACATGAAATACATGTTAAGAGTTAGAGAGAGAAAGTAGTGAGAAAAAGGAAAAAGTGTGTGTTTTAAGGCTAAAAATATACCCATAATGTGATGACGTATATCTTTTATATAATAAAAAAATTACATCATTTCGAAGTGTTTATGCAAAACCCTTCTCATTGAAAAAAAATTAGACCAATAGGAGAGGTTGATTTTGCCACATAAGCGAAATCGGACGACGTGATTGGTTAATAAAAGTAAAAATTAAATTGATTTTGGTCAACCTTTAGTTTATTTGGTGTAGAAATTTGGTTGAAAAAAAAAACACATAAAAATATAGGTGTCAAATTTGTAAAAACAAAAACATTAAAAAATATGGGGTAATTAATAAAACTTTAGTGGTTAAATTTTTAAAAATTGTATAGAGTTAAGTGTAATATTATAAGTTTTCATGTTTTTTAATAACTTTAGAAATTAAACAAATACTCACTTATATTCTATACCCCCTATACTTTATAACTTAAAAATACAATATATATGTTGTTTTAAAACTCCAACATATAAATATACATAAGATTATAAATGTTATTTTTTTTACTATATATGTTTACTAAGGATTCATTTATTTCATATTAAAAGTATGACAAATATGGATACGAATTTTAATATTAAATATGGCTAAATTATTGAAAACGATGATATAATTATCAAATTGTAAGTACGAGCTAAATTATTGAAAACGAGGATATAATTATCAAATTGTAAGTACGAGCTACTGTAATATGAAAAAAACGTGATTGTACTTATAACAACTACTCATGTAACTTTTATTTATTTATATAAGGATATGTAGAAAAACATTTTCAAAAAACTTTAAGGAGTATATTTTAACTTCATCAACGTTTATTATGTGCAACTAAACTCGCATCTTGTGTACATCATAATATCAATAGTAAATTTAAATAGGAACATCAACATCTATATCAGCTAAATATAGTTGAATCTTGAGTTATCTAACAAATATTTTTTTACAAAATTTGATTATACAAAATTCTGATGGATATAATAATAATGAAAAAACCGTGCATAAGTATATAATTATATGTAATTACTTTTAAAGACATAATATTTAGCATTGATACAAAATATTTATTTTTGTCAAAACCCTGTGCGTGCACATGTATTATAACTAGTAAATTACTTACAATGAATCCTACAACGAAAATAAACATTAAATACAACAGCTTCAAGGATGACAAGACAAATGTTGATTTTCTGGAATCCTGAGCTTGCTTATTCTTCTTCATTACTTGAAATGAAACATTGTAAAAATATGAACTAGATTAACTTCCCAAAATTCATACACCATGTCTTTAGAATCTTCTTCATACTCTTTTTTTGGCGAAGTTTCTGAATCAGCTTCCCCACAAACTGACAACGGAACTTGTTGTGTACATATCATCTATCTTGACTTTGAATGCACAACTGAATTGTAAAAGATATCGCAACTTTAACTTTAATGTAGTAGTGGAAACTATTGCATATACTGTAATACACTTTAGCAAGCTTCTCTGTCTCCTTCATTGAAATAAACTTTCACGTATATAAATGAAGTCAAACAATAATACCAAGCACGAATCTATCCAACCAAAGTTCATTGACCCAATAAATCCCTTAAGAAGTACCCTACATAGTTGGTACAAATCCATATGACCAATGTCCAAAATACTAGATAAATCCTTCTAAGAGTACACTTTTTCTTAAATATAACTAAGTTCTCAACGAAATGCAGAATGTTCATTTGGGGTGACATGCAAGAAATCAACAAGATCTTTTCACGTATACAAGTACTTCACACTAACCAAATCACGAAGCCGAAATAATGATACCCGACACGAATCTACCAGAAAAATAAATCATATATATGTCTATAACCATTCTTCATTGACCTGATAAACTCAAAACACGTACACTACGTCACTACGTACACTACTTCTTCCCCATGATGGTTGCGATCTATCGTAATCATCATGAAAACGTATACGCCCAAATATTCAATCTTGTCTTAAGCATAATTTAAAACGTTTTGAACTTTGCTGAAAAACTTTAAACAGTTGTGCTAAAGGCTATAAACGGTCATAAGTAGACAAAAACGATCATGTGTGAAGCACCATAAACTTCAATGCTTAAAAATATCCTGTGAGAATCAAGTGTTGATTAGCATTGCATGACCTCTTTTCTAACCACTACACATTATATAAAGCTTGGATGGTACAAGAGAGGTGGCGGCGTGATGATGTTAAGAGGAGAGAAAGAGAGAAAATAAACTAAAACTTTATTATCCAAACACACACAATACACTCTCAAGCACCACCCTCAAAATCAAATGATATTATTTGAGGGTATTTATATTCTGAACATAGGTGCCACTTATGGGCCTTATCTTGGACTTTGGGCTTTTGTTTATGGATTTATATATTACATAAGGATTCTAACATAAAAGTGAATAGAAATATAAAGATACCACCATATAATAGTCAATATTTTTCAACAAGCCATATAACGGTAAATAACTTTTTAAAAACAATCAATTGGTAAAAAAAAATCGCATCTTTTTTGTAACCATCGATTTAAGCGATTTGCGATTCACAATACATTATCCAATTCTATTGAAAGCTATTACCAGGAATCATCTGAAAGGGCAGGGAGAGATCGATAGTGTTCCTTTGGAATGCCTTGCTTTATAACAGAAAAAGGATTTTAGCTGTATTGTCTGCATGTTACGAAGTGGACGCGGTCAAAAAGAAAGTTTTAAGTTAGCAATAGATCAAGCTCGCAAGATGAAAGAGTATTGTGAAAAGAAGGTAAACATAGTTATCTAATCCTTTTATCATCCGTAAACCGTGATTCCTTTTGGATGCTCATCTAAAATATGCTTATAAACACACCTATACAGTAGTATAAGTTCTATTTTATGCAACCATCTTTATTTTGCCGACAAAAAAAATTTACACTTGTTTGTGCAGATTACTTCAAATCCAAGTCCAGTAGTATATGATCTATGTTGTGGACTTGTTGTTACGCTCTTGTACTTTAATAACTGATTAGTCACACTAATACGAATGTGGTTACGTGCTTTTTAATCTGCAGGAAAAATGTCGTAGACAGATGCTACTTGAGCACTTTGGAGAATCGTTCAACCAAAGAGTGTGCAAAAATGGATCCAATCCTTGTGATAACTGTCGCAAGTAATCTTCATGATCAATCCTTACAGATTACTGGAATCGGGAATGAATTGTTTTCATTTTGTTTAGTTAACCTTGGTATATCCTCTCTTACTATTAACTTTCTTTTTATTTGAGAAGTTTGGTTCACTAGTTTTGATTCATGTGGTAGCATATATGACATGTTTTTTACATTCTGAAACTGAAAGTAATCATTGATTAAGCAAAAGCATTAACTTCTGATCTTTAGGAGGTTGTGTACTCTGACTTTCAATTTTGCTATTGTCATGTTGAGTTTCAAATAATGATTTATAAAACATCTTAACATTTCAATACTTCCTTTTATTTTACCAAAACAAAAAGCTTAAAAAATGTAAGTGAGGCATACATATATATAAGGGCAAATAACCTATTAAAACATCATACTTGTCACAAATGTTAGTTCGAAGTAGCGAATAAAAAAATACCCCCTTTGCCCCCTTAACTTGTAATTCTTGTCTCAAACCATACATTTTGCTACTTGTTTAACCGGTTTCCTGTTTTCTTTTCCACTTTTATCCTAATTGGATTCCACCGTGTAAACCTCATACAAACCAGACAACCTTAAACACACTTCATCTCATGGTCCCCCACATTTCCTGCTTATGCGGATTCAAGTACGAGGTTTACATTAAAAAAGTACAGTTATGTTCTTTATAACCACAAACGATTTCCCTTATCCATTCATACATCACTGTCTTGATCCCCAAAACGCTGAAACCCTAAATCTTTAATAATACCACTTGAGTGTCGGTTTCCTCAAATTGGCAAGACAAAAGGTATATTCCTTTTTTGTTTTTAATGTTTTATTACCCCAATTGTGTTAAATTATATTATAAATTCGTCTCTGAGTTAGGGTTTTTTTAAATTAGGGTTTTGATTATTTTTTTAATATCTCGATTAATACAGGTCTTATGGAAGTACCACTAGATGTGGTCTTAAAAATATACTACAATGGTGTATTTATGTTTGACCCCTTAAGGTATGATTATGGTAGGGAGATAATAATGGAGGCATCTTCATCAGATAGAATTATATGTAGCCCTCTTTTAGATATCTTAGTTGCCAAGATTAAGAATAATATATGGGCTTTATACATGTGCATTCCTACATTAGACATTGACAGTGGAGGTTTAAAGATAATTGAAAGGGATGAAGATGTAATGTACTTATATGATCTAGCTAAACAATATAAGACAGTGGAGTTGTTTGTTGCTCATCCCCCCCAAAACTTAGCACCATACTACCACAGGAACCTACGTTTAGATAGTTCTGACTCAGAAGTTACGTCCAGAAAAAAAAAACATACCAAGTTGAAAAAGGATGCTGGTAATATGTCTTGTGAGGAGTTGATAGCTTGGGCTGAGGAAGAATCACAGTCGCCTTATTTAAGGTCTCCTCCGCTAAAAGATAAACCACTAAGAAAGGACTTTGAGGGTAAGGTTACTTTTACTAGAGTTTGGAATGCAGACGACGATTTCACTTATGATTACCCTATGCTTACTGAAGATGAGGTGTTTAGGGAGTACAATGTTGTAGTTGATAAAGTAGTGGACAACGTTGTGGATGAATCTGGTAAGGGTAAGGACAATCTAGATGTTGGTAACGCTATGCTCACTGATAGGTATTTGTTAATACTGTTTATAATATTATGCTTTAAGACCATATTATATATGATATGCTTACTCATAAATCTTGTTGTTACACTTGCTTCAGGGTTGAGATGCATGATACGGTTGACGAACCTGATATGATTCTCGAGAAGGATAGGCTTGTGGAGACTGATTTGAATGTCACAAACAGAGTTGTGGATACTGATAGAGAGGTCGACAATGTTGATGATTTGCATTATGGTAGGCTAAGGGGAGAAGCTACTTTTCAGATAATATCTTTGAACGATAACCACACGTGTGTACGTAGTTTCCATTATGGTAGGCTAGTTAACTATAAATGGATTGGTAAGCAATTTGGAGATAAGATTAGGATGAATCCGGATATTACTATTAGCAATATACAGGAACTAGTCTTAAGGAAATACAAATGCAATGTTAGCCGTACACAATGTCGAAATGCTAGGTCATATGCCCTTAATGAAAGAGATGATACTATCCAGGATCATTATGGTTTACTAAGGTCATATGCTAAGGCATTAGTTGACTCAAATGAGGGTAGCACAGTTAAGGTAGGTGTCACGGTTAATCCTGATGAGAAGACATATTTTGACATATTTTACGTTTGTTTTAATGGGTTGAAAGAAGGTTGGAAAATAGGTTGTCGTAGAATATTAGCTTTGGATGGTTGTTTTTTAAAAAAACCAAACACTGGTGAGATACTAACTGCTGTTGGGAGAGACGGGAATAACCACATTTTCCCGTGGCATGGGCTGTGGTGACGGTAGAGAACAAAGACAACTGGAGTTGGTTTTTACAGTTGTTGGGTGACTATTTGGATATTCCAAGTGGACAAGGATTGACTCTAATGTCTGACCAACACAAGGTATCTTTGATTACTCTTTATAATAATCTGCTTCAAATGTTAAGATTTGTAATATGCAGACTCATAAATATTGTTGTTATACTTGGACCAGGGTTTGATAGAGGCTGTGAAAGAGGTGATGCCCTTGGCAGAGCATCGTCAATGTGCTCGTCACATTTATGAAGGCTTTCAGAAACAGTTCCCGAGTGTGGAGTTTAGGAAACTTTTCTGGGCTGCTTTAAAAGCATCTTATCCGCCTTTACATAACAAAGTTATGGAGAAAATCAAAAGGGCTAATCCAAGAGCACATGACTTCTTAATCAAGAAAGATCCTAAGAGTTGGTAAAGGGCTTTCTTCAAAGAAGGAGTCTGCTGTGAAGCTGTAGAAAATGGCTTTAGCGAATGCTTTAATGCTGTGTTGGTAAGTCTGAGGCACAAACCGATAATTACAATGCTAGAGTCAATGCGAGTTCTTGTTATGGAGAGGATGCATACAATGAGGCTCCTTATGGAAAAGTGGAAAGGTGATATATGCCCAAATATTCAGAACATCTTGGAACAATCAAAGGATCAACAAAGGTAAATTCCCTCATTATATTTTTTTTGTTGTGAATCATGTTAATTGCAATGTTTATGAAGTCACTTGAAATTAACAGGTTCTGGCATGTGGTCTCATGTGGGGGTAACAAGTTTGAAGTTAGGAAAGGATATGATGCTTTCAAGGTAGATGAGCCAAACCGAACATGCTCGTGCAGAATGTGGCAAATATCAGGTTTGCCTTGTTGCCATGCAATAGCATGCATTTTTAAGCTAAATAGGAAGGTTGAGGAATATGTGTCGGATTGTTTTAGGAAGGATAGGTACTTACTAATATATGGCCAGTATATGAAACCTGTAGATGGCATTGATTTTTGGTCAGACGTTAGTCATCTTTCTAGGATTTTAGGACCAATTCCTAAGTCAATGCCTGGTAGACCTAAGCGGAAGAGGGTTAGGGCATCCCATGAAAAGAAATCGACAACAAAGATCAGTAGGGCTGGGATTGTTATGACTTGCCAAAACTGTGGTGAAACTGGCCATAATAGGAAAGGATGTTCAAACCAGCCCAAACCCGCTCCGTCTAAGGAAAAAGGCAAAGCGGGAAGACCATTCAAGAAACAGAACATTGAAACTCAGTTGGTAGATGACCATGACATTCCTAGGTTTGTTAACAATGATATCAATGAGTTTGAAATGGGAGCTACAAATATGAGAGGTGTGTTAGGTGATGGTAGACTGTTTTACTTGGGAAAACAAAAGAACAAAAGGGGTGGCAGTTCCAATAGGGGTCACTTGAAAATGAAAGGAGGTAGAACCAAAAGTGGTAGACTTATTCCGGCTCAGAGGGTCGCAAGGATGGGAACATGGTTGGCTATGGATGATGCTAGTTCAGATACTATTGAGGATCAACAACGTATGAATTCTGGTATGCCAGGCAGAACTGGGAGAGCTAGTAATGATCCAAACATAGCAGGTACTTTTGACAAAACATAATTTTGTAAAGCCTTAAGTTAATTTGATGTAACAGATTATCCTGATATACAATTTTTTTGTAATCTATTAATGATTGCTACTCAAGAATCTCAAGTGGGTGGGTCAGTCAATTTGCCAAGTAAGGTTGTTACAAGATCAAGGAAAGCTGCAGCATCGGAGATTGTTGAAATCCGAAGAATACCGGGAGGAGCAAGGGGTGGAAGAGGAGCAAGAGGTGGAACAGGTGCAGCCTCAATGTCTAGTGGAAAGAAGACAAAAGCAGTTGTGGGTGCAACAAAAACATTGCTTGGAAGAAAAACAATGTCAGCTGATGCCCAACCATTGCAACAAACTAGAGAAAAAAGTGTAGCTCAAATGCTACCACCAAGGTTGCCTAGTCAAAGAATTATTAGTAAGAAGCTATCTGCACCAGCAAAAGGGCCTGGTTCTAGTGTGGATATGAAATTGTCCTAGACTAGATCCTTAAAAAGCACCAACTCTTAATTGTATGTATAATTAGCATGCCCTATTTTGTTCATGGAAGGGCCAAGTTTACTTAGTAACTGAAACTGTAATAGTGCAGCAATTATTGCCACTATTTGGATGTGTAACATAGTTGATGTAGTGCTGCTTTTGATGCCACTACATAGCCCTATTTTGTATCTAGAAGGGCTTTTTAACAAACAATATATGCCTGTGTTCTGGTTGTAACAGTCTATGGTGCTGAAGCACAAACATTATGTTATGAAAGAACACATTTGGTGTATGTTTATGCTATCTTATAACTGGTATAATATGAATTGGTTTGATAGGTAGATAATATATGTCTTGGTTCAAAAGGAAATTGGTGAATTGATAGGTTGGATGTAACTGTATATGTCTCAGTTACTATAAGGCTTTTAAAGCCAATGTGTTCTGCACATACACTTTACCTTATAAAGTGTCAGTTTGTGTGCTTATGATGCCAAATTGATGTAGTGTTTGTGCTGCAAACATCTTATTAAATGTGCCTATATCAGTATACAAATGAATCATATACTATACACATGAATCATATACTTATGAGCATCAATCCTATAAACATGAATCATATACTAGTATACAACAACACAGTTTGGACATTTGCTTCAAAAACATCCCATTGATCATAGAAAACAAGCAACATTTCTTGAATAGGTCCATAATACAAATACACTAAGCTACATAATTTACTACATAACAAGAACCACTAGTTTGTATCTAGTGTCTTACAGAAACAACCATCATAAACAGAATGAAAAACAAAACCACCACCATGAAGCATATGCAACCACCCAAGAACATATCGTACATTTTCCCCTTCATCTTCAGGTCATTCAAAAACATCCCATTGATCATAGAAAACAAGCAACATTTCTTGAATAGGTCCATAATACAAATACACTAAGCTACATAATTTACTACATAACAAGAACCACTAGTTTGTATCTAGTGTCTTACAGAAACAACCATCATAAACAGAATGAAAAACAAAACCACCACCATGAAGCATATGCAACCACCCAAGAACATATCGTACATTTTCCCCTTCATCTTCAGGTCATTCAATTCTTTGTAAATGAGTTCCACTGGAAGAGCATCATTCTGATTCTTTTCAACAACATGGTCACTATTTTGTGGATGATTTAAGCTTTCAAGGTTGCACTCCAAAACCTGGTTGTCCTTATGGAGCCTATACATGAGGTCTTTGTAGTACTGTGATGGTAACTCATCATCAAGGAATCCATACACCTCACATTTTGTATCTTTATTCTTTACAAACACATTAAACAATAATGATTAGCAGAAACAAAAAAACATAAAACAAGTAACATAAAGGTTTATGAGTATACTACTTACACGCGTTGGACAGGATTTGAATCTCCGACCATGATTCTCAAGCGTCCAAGACACCTGTTCATAGATTGGGTGCATACATTTACAATGATTCAAACGTGCAATTTCTTCTTTCGTGTATTTCCTTCGATTATAACGCGAAGATGCAGAAGACGAGGCCATTTAATTAAGAAATTGATTTTTAACGTGATGCAATAGGGAATCAGTTTTCAATTTAGAGTGAATTGCAAAAGATGAATTTTAGGGTTTATGTTGGGGATGAATTTGGTAAAGTGAAAGAGGGTAAGAGGGTAAAGTGAAAGAGAGAGAGAAAAAGAAATAAAACGTGATATATGTTGAGGTGGAAAAGTGATGTGGACAATTTACTGCTTAGGTGGACATAACCGGGACTTGTAGGTGGTCAATGTGTGATTTAAGCAAAGTTGGACGAGAAAGGTGGTCAAAGGGGGTATTTTTTTTATTCGCTACGTCGAACTAAAATTTGTGACAAGTATGATGCTTTAATAGGTTATTAGCCCTATATATAAAGATTATTAATCTCAACCTTTATGATCTTGTACTATAACTAAATTTCTTAGGCCTGTTTGGCAGGGGCTTTTTGGAAGAGCTATTAATTTTTTGTTACAAAATAATCTCCTATAAACTATGTAGTTTCGTTTGGATGCAATTACCTACAAGCTTTTATTTCAAACAAATAGCTCCAAAATGAAAAGCTGATTCATGAAGCTTTTTAAATGTCTATGAGCTGTTAAGACTTTAAATTACCAATATACCCTCCAAACATTTATTTACAATTATAAATTTGTCCTTTTATATCATTTTACATCTTATAATTACATTTAACAGCTAATTTACAAAACACTGTTATTAAAAAAAAGATACAGCTTATAGCTCATGTTAACAGCTTTGCAGTTTACAACTTACAGCTTACAGCTTACAGTTTACAGTTTATAGCATACAGCTTACAGCTAGTTTTACCAAACATACCCTCTAGTATCCATAAGATCTCCCAAAAGCTGAGAATAATAAAAAATCGAATCAAAATCTTGTCTCGAGATTTAACAGTAAAAAAAGTATTGACATCCAATCATCTTCACTGAAGTAAACTGCTTAGTTAGTCTTATTCATCATAAAAATTATATTTTACACTACAAAAGATACAAAATATGAGCAGTAACTAGAAATGAGGAGTTGTCATGACAAGTAAAGGAGACTCCTTATGAACAGTTAGTCCAAAAATCTCACGCATGTCCAGATCTTCAGGTTTTCCTTCATTTGGCAATGCCAAATCAAATTTATACACTATATTTGCAAAAGCAAGTTCGCTAATAGCTGCTGCAAACTGAATACCAGGACACCCTCTTCGACCAGCACCAAATGGCAATAATTCAAAGTCAAACCCTTTATAGTCGATAGAACTATTGAGAAACCTCTCTGGCTTAAAGTTGTCTGGTTCTTCCCATAGCAAAGGATCTCTTGCTATAGCCCAAACATTGACCATCAATTGGGTACCTTGTGCGATATCATACCCCATTAACTTGACATATTGTCTTGACTCTCGAGGAATAAGTAGTGGGAGTGGAGGGTGTAATTTCAAGGTCTCTTTCAGTACAGCTTTCAAGTAATGCATATTATGCATATCAAGTAATGGATCTTCCTTCTGCTATTTTTGTTACCTCAGTTTGCAACTCTTTAAATATATGCGGGTGTCTTACTAGCTCGCTAAGTGCCCATTCTAGAAGTGTGGAGGTTGTATCTGTTCCGCCAGTAAACACATCATGCAAGAAACAGAAATACTTGAAAATGCATGTTGTATATGGTTGTTGCCTACTGTTGGAAATGTATATATTTACAAACATTTGAATGTCCGGATTCGAACTCGTGACCACGGGATTGCACACATTAGCGAATGAGAATTAAAGTTAATAATTAATGTTTATGTTTACGATTAATTATTGCACATTAAGTCCGGTTAACGATCATTAAGTATTTAACGGAAAAATGACTAACGACCGTTAAATGAAAAGAGAAAGAACTAGAAATGGAAAACTTGGAAAAGTTATGGATTCCCTTTGGGCTTTGCATAGTGGCCGGCCATAGGGGCCTTTCCAAGGCCTAATTCATAAACTTGTTCCCAAAGTTTCCCTACTAGTATATAAAGAGGGTTAGGTTCTAGGGTTTCATACACTTGTGCATTGAATTAACCCTAGATCTCTCCTCTCCTCTCTTGTCCCATTTTCGGCCGAACACCCCATTTGTAAGGGAGTTTGGTTTCGTTTTTCTTAAAACGAGGACTTGTGTTAGATCTAGCAATCGCTTGATTCGTTGGTTAATTCGTGTGTACAAGAACGTGGTTGTAAGATATTATTCTTACACCAATTAGTACTTCTTTGTTTTGCTCAAGGGATCTGACATTCGCAAGAGGTATGTTACGCATACTTTCAGTTAATTAATTTATTTGTTATGATCTTTAGTCTTCCGCGGTGTACTCTTGATGTCTTTATGTTTTATTGTATTTTATATATCATAAACTCAACAGTGGCATCACGAGCCTTGTATAACAAGTAATTAATTACTGAAACACATAATTAAAATAAACATGAATGTGTTATTATTTGTATGCTTAGATCTAGGGTTTGCAAAACCTAAACCCTAATTTTTAGGGGGGGCGTTTATTTTGGTGCCCTAATTAGGGTTTTGTAAACTATTGTTTTAATTGGATTAGAAACCCTAAGATGCATGCAACTTTATGTGTATATGCGTAACTTTGATTTAATTGCATTAATTGTTAAGTGTAATTTTATGTCCATGATAATTATCTGCATGTTTTATCATGGATCTGCTTTTATTATATGTCTTTCTTGTTTAAGTGATATACACTAAATTTTGATAGATCTAAAATTAGGGAAGACCTCAATAATTATTAATTTAATCAATTATGTGCTATGTGGTATGTATTTAATTTTGACTTACGCAATCGATGAATCGATGCATGTGGTTCACCTTGTACATAGATGAAAACGGGTGAAAGTCTTAATTAAATATATGCATATTGACAAATCTAGAATTGGTTATTAATAGGATTTATCAAAAACGTTTGCATGTGGCTATTTGATATGCATGACTTTTATTTGTTATGCATTCATTGTTTATTTGTTTATTTTTATAAATATTTGCTTGTTTGTTATGTGTAACAAGGGTATTTTTACAAGAAAAATAAACTGACCTAAACAATGGTGAAACATGTATTTTATAAGCATAGTAATCATAATCGTTTAATTGATTGATGACTTTGGTATAAATGGTCTGAACGGCTCACCCATGAGAATGAACTATAAAGGGGTTAATAAAGAAGTGCGCACAGTCACACTGAAAGGATGTCTAAGGTTGTGCTTTAGCGCGTACCTGGTCCTCTGCCCTCTGTAAGTTCGAATAGAGCTACTTAGTAAGCCATTAAATGTGCAAGCTCATCTTAAGGGCGAATTAGTTTTAATTCCATGCGCCACTTTGGTGGTAATTATCCGAAACACTAAGTGTTTACACTTATGCAAAAGTACGGTATAATGGATGATAATTAACACTAAATTCCTTAATTGGTGAACCCAATACCTCAATTAAAGTTTGATGATGAAAAGCTTATACATTAAAACAAGATATAAATGTTTTAATAAAACCTATGTTACGAAGATGAATGCATGACATATTTGTACATATTTGATTTGACATCAAAATTATTACCCTTTAATTTAAGTTATATGCCATCCAACCAAACGGAAACACCTAAGATTACTTTTTATTTGCGTGAGATCGTGACTTAGATCGTAATCAAAGGGTAAAATGTCCACGTGTCGTGAGAGCGGGCATGGACGATTTTGCAGTTTCTTAAGTTGGACAACTTAATTGAGTTTTGTAGTGAGAGCTGGCAACTCAAGGCATAAGATGGGATAAAACATGTTTACATGGTGATTGATATTGGCTATATGTAAATCCCATAAATCTAGGAATTGCAATTGAAATTGGCAATTGAGCAATAGCTCTACCATTTTGTATAAGGTTCATTACTAGCAGATCAACTGACGTGATGAAATTATGACAATTTGGATCCTAGTTTTCAATAATAATTAATTGGTTATATGAATATGAACCTTGGGTATTTAATTGTTTATTGAAAAGGTTAATTATCGAAAATACTAAAATTGAATTTTGTAATTCTTTTGAATGTATAAATGCAACATTTAACCGTAAATGTGGTTTAGTCTTTGATTAGTAAATTGATCCATTCTAGCATTCAAACAAATGTTTGATCGAGAATAATTTACTGATAAGACAAACGAAGTCTCTTTTCCATGAGAGAAGCATGAGACTCAATAATATTCCTTTTCATGAATGAGAAAGGTATAATAGGAACATTTGAATTGTCTAAATTCTAATGTAACTCTTAGCAATGAATTGCACATCTTATTTTCCATAAAGATTTCATTACCCTCATTTGGTGAATGAATCCTTTGTAACAACATGAATGTTGGTTAATTGGAAAACATGTATATGAGTTACTAGATTAGAAGCTAGACTAATTACCGCAAAAATTGGTAAAAGGCAAACTAGCATATTTTTATCTAGTTGTTTTGCTTTAGCCTTTAAAGGTACTACATACCGGTATGGGGATGGTAGGCCTGTTGAGGAAGAAATTGCATACCCAATTTTTCGAGTTAATAACATTGATGGATAACCTATCATTCATATAGTAGAATACACCTTTTAGTACCTTAGTAATGATTACGTATGGTTCTTCAAAGGTGTAGGAAAGTAAAAAGCAAGCAAGTTGTTTTCATTGGTTATGCAACACTTACAATGTTGTCAGATTAAGTGCGAGCATTTGTGTTGCATTACTGAATAAGAAGTTGTTTTATTGATTTCTAATTCAGTGGGACCTACTAGCCTTATTTCCTGTGTAGTAACCCAAATTATCTTCAAAGATAATTACTTTCCAATTGTAGACACTTATGTTTTAAGGATAGTCGTGTACGTTTCCTTACTAAACAATATAGTTCTACATCTACTTGTTATATCTATGACACAAATCATATTAATCAAATAAACGAACGTGTATCGTGTTGTTTATATGCTACATGATGTTGTTCCATGCACAAGTGGGAGAAATCTTATTGTGTGCAAGGTACAACACATATTAATATGATTTAAAAGAATTCTCTTGACTGTAAAGTAAGAGAATAACGTTCTAATAGGAAGTATACATTTATATATGTATGATTGCCCTATTAAGAACATGTGTCAAGATGATAACAAAGACTACTTTATTTTAAATATTTATGTCATTCAATATTTAAGAAACACTTGTAGTTACAATTTATGTTATGTGAGAACGTGAACTAGATTGTAGCCCAAGGTAAAATATCCACGTGTCGTGAGAACGAGCATGGATGATTCTGTAGTTTCTTACATGGAACATTTCATGGAATGACATAATTAAATGAAGTAATCTAATACTACCTTGAATTTGAGTATTCGTTGAATGACTTAAATATATGTAGTAAATATTAACTTGAAATATGAATTGAAACCCGAGGTGGTGTTCATAATTACTTTAATTATAAATGTTTATGATTTTGTAAAGTCACAAACATGAAGTCTTTTTATACAAGACTTACAATATAAAGTAAGACGCTAACTTGCAATGTTTTAAGACATATGCATGAAGTCAATGAGTTGATCAATGACTTATAACGTATAGTGGGATTATAACTAATATGTCTTTTGAAGGTTGGATGTACCTGTATATGTCTCAGTTACTATAAGGCTTTTAAAGCCAATGTGTTCTGCACATACACTTTACCTTATAAAGTGTCAGTTTGTGTGCTTATGATGCCAAATTGATGTAGTGTTTGTGCTGCAAACATCTTATTGAATGTGCCTATATCAGTATACAAATGAATCATATACTATACACATGAATCATATACTTATGAGCATCAATCCTATAAACATGAATCATATACTAGTATACAACAACATAGTTTGGACATTTGCTTCAAAAACATCCCATTGATCATAGAAAACAAGCAACATTTCTTGAATAGGTCCATAATACAAATACACTAAGCTACATAATTTACTACATAACAAGAACCACTAGTTTGTATCTAGTGTCTTACAGAAACAACCATCATAAACAGAATGAAAAACAAAACCACCACCATGAAGCATATGCAACCACCCAAGAACATATCGTACATTTTCCCCTTCATCTTCAGGTCATTCAATTCTTTGTAAATGAGTTCCACTGGAAGAGCATCATTCTAATTCTTTTCAACAACATGGTCACTATTTTGTGGATGATTTAAGCTTTCAAGGTTGCACTCCAAAACCTGGTTGTCCTTATGGAGCCTATACATGAGGTCTTTGTAGTACTGTGATGGTAACTCATCATCAAGGAATCCATACACCTCACATTTTGTATCTTTATTCTTTACAAACACATTAAACAATAATGATTAGCAGAAACAAAAAAACATAAAACAAGTAACATAAAGGTTTATGAGTATACTACTTACATGCGTTGGACAGGATTTGAATCTCCGACCAGGATTCTCAGGCGTCCAAGACACCTGTTCATATATTGGGTGCATACATTTACAATGATTCAAACGTGCAATTTCTTCTTTCGTGTATTTCCTTCGATTATAACGCGAAGATGCAGAAGACGAGGCCATTTAATTAAGAAAATGATTTTTAACGTGATGCAATAGGGAATCAGTTTTCAATTTAGAGTGAATTGCAAAAGATGAATTTTAGGGTTTATGTTGGGGATGAATTTGGTAAAGTGAAAGAGGGTAAGAGGGTAAAGTGAAAGAGAAAGAGAAAAAGAAATAAAACGTGATATATGTTGAGGTGGAAAAGTGATGTGGACAATTTACTGCTTAGGTGGACATAACCGGGACTTGTAGGTGGTCAATGTGTGATTTAAGCAAAGTTGGACGAGAAAGGTGGTCAAAGGGGGTATTTTTTTATTCGCTACGTCGAACTAACATTTGTGACAAGTATGATGCTTTAATAGGTTATTAGCCCTATATATAAAGATTATTAATCTCAACCTTTATGATCTTGTACTATAACTAAATTTCTTAGGCCTGTTTGGCAGGGGCTTTTTGGAAGAGCTATTAATTTTTTGTTACAAAATAATCTCCTATAAACTATGTAGTTTCGTTTGGATGCAATTACCTACAAGCTTTTATTTCAAACAAATAGCTCCAAAATGAAAAGCTGATTCATGAAGCTTTTTAAATGTCTATGAGCTGTTAAGACTTTAAATTACCAATATACCCTCCAAACATTTATTTACAATTATAAATTTGTCCTTTTATGTCATTTTACATCTTATAATTACATTTAACAGCTAATTTACAATACACTGTTATTAAAAAAAAGATACAGCTTATAGCTCATGTTAACAGCCTTGCAGTTTACAACTTACAGTTTACAGTTTATAGCATACAGCTTACAGCTAGTTTTACCAAACATATTCTCTAGTATCCATAAGATCTCCCAAAAGCTGAGAATAATAAAAAGTCGAATCAAAATCTTGTCTCGAGATTTAACAGTAAAAAAAGTATTGACATCCAATCATCTTCACTGAAGTAAACTGCTTAGCTAGTCTTATTCATCATAAAAAATACATTTTGCACTACAAAAGTTTCAAATATGAGCTGTAACTAAGAAGGAGGAGTTGTCATGACAAGTAAAGGAGACTCCTTATGAACAGTTAGTCCAAAAATCTCATGTGTGTCCAGTTCTTCAGGTTTTCCTTCATTTGGCAATGCCAAATCAAATTTATACACTATATTTGCAAAAGCAAGTTCGCTAATAGCTGCTGCAAACTGAATACCAGGACACCCTCTTCGACCAGCACCAAATGGCAATAATTCAAAGTCAAACCCTTTATAGTCAATAGAACTGTTGAGAAACCTTTCTGGCTTAAACTTGTCTGGTTCTTGTAGAATATTAGAATATTATGTGATTGATATTGTCTGATTGTCATTTATTGAATGAGTACCAAGTCTTCACAAGAGACATATAAATATACAGAAACATATAAGAAACCCTATGTAGTCATGGGCTTGAGCCCAAAAGTCCTAACAATAATACGACTAACACTCCCCCGCAGTTTGAGCGGGAGGACGCTGAACACTCAAAATGTCACGAAATTCTTCAAAAAGAGCGGAGGGAAGACCCTTAGTGAAGATATCCGCAAACTGAAAACGAGAAGGCACATGAAGGACTCTAACTTGACCTGCAGCAACCAAATCTCGAACAAAATAAATGTCAATCTCAATGTGTTTTGTCCGTTGATGCTGAACCGGATTCGAGGACATGTAAACGGCACTAACATTATCACAGTACACAAGAGTCGCAGAAGAAACTGGAGTATGAAGTTCTCGAAGAAGGTTTCGCAACCAACATGTTTCAGCAACCGCATTGGCAACCCCTCGATATTCTGCCTCAGCACTAGAACGAGAGTTGTGGGATATCTTCACTAAGGGTCTTCCCTCCGATATAATGTGGGATCGGATATCAAACTGCCATCATCGCCCAGTTTAGACTCAGTGTCAACCGGAGTCCGACTGGAATTACAAGCAGTCATGTGAGCACGCTCAAGAATCTCTGTAGCATACTGGCGCTGAGAAAAAAACATACCAGAAGTGTCACGTGTAACAGATATGCCCAAAAAATAATTTAGTGATCCCAAATATGACATAGAGAACTCCTTATGAAGAGCTGCAATAATACGCTGAAGTAATCCATCAGAAGAAGCTGTCAGTACAATATCATCAACATATAATAAAAGATAAGCGATGTCGGTCCCGATGATAGATAAACAAGGAGGTGTCACAGCGACTATGTGTAAAACCAATCCCAAGGACATATGTAGCAAAACGCTGAAACCAAGCCCGAGGAGCTTGTTTCAACCCATAGAGAGATCTGCATAACAAACATACATAACTGGGTGCTCAGATCGCGGAAACCGGTGGGGTGCATGTAAACAGTCTCAGATAAATCCCCATGCAGAAATGCATTCTTGACATCAAGCTGATGAACCGGCCAATGTCGAGAAGCAGCCAAACTGAGAACAGTGCGTATAGTGCCAGGTTTAACAACCGGGCTAAAGGTCTCATCAACATCAACCCCCTCTATCTGAGTGCTACCATTCGCAACAAGGCGTGCCTTGTAGCGACTGAGAGTACCGTCAGCCAAGTACTTGTGGCGAAATAACCACATACAGCGAACAATATTGGTGGCCGTAGGACGAGGTACAAGAATCCAAGTTTTGCTTTTAATAAGAGCATTAAATTCATCATTCATAGCATTTAACCAATTTGGATCATGAAAGGCGGCGGTATAGGAACGAGGCAAAGGGGAAATGGTGGACACATGACAAGCGTAATGGGGATTGGGACGGGTAGTCCCGACACGTGAACGTGTAACCATGGGATGAACTGACTGTATGGTCAGGTTAGGGTCAGTAACATGGGGGGGGTCTTGGGAAATGGAAATGGGGGTCGTTGGCGGTGTGAGTGGTGTTGGTGAGGGAGGTACGACAGGTGATGCCACAATGGGGGAATGAGGAGGGTCTGGTGTAGTGTCAGAGGATGTGGGTTGTGTTGGTGGAGGAGAGGTTGGTTGTGGAGTTTCAGGTGAGGAGTGTGGTGTTGGTGGAGTTGGGGTTAGTTTGATAAGGTTGGAAATGATGTTAGGTGAGTCATCTAAGAAGTCGTAGGATGGTTTCACGGTGGGTGTGGTGGTGCCAAAAGGGAAGACGGTTTCGTCAAAGGTGACATGGCGAGATATAATGATTGTATTGGTGTTTAGGTCTAAGCAACGATAGCCACGATGATTGGTGGCATGGCCCAAAAATATGCATGGTGTGGCTCGTGGGCCAAGTTTGTGGTTAGTGTCTATATGAGGGTAACAAAGACATCCGAAGACACGTAAAATACGGTAGTCAGGTGAGGTGCCAAACAGGCGGGTAAGGGGAATGGCGTTATCAATGGCACGGGAGGGTAAAATATTTAAGAGGTAAACGGCCATGTTGAGGGCTTCAACCCAGTAGTTTGGGGGTAGGTGGGCTTGAAAAAGTAGGGTGCGAATGAGGTTGTTAATGGTGCGGATCATGCGTTCAGATTTACCATTTTGTTGAGAGGTGCGGGGACAGGAGAATCTAAAGTGGATCCCATTGTCGTTAAATAATTTATGAAATGCATGGTTATCAAATTCACCACCATGGTCACACTGAAAAGATTTTATTTCTCGGTTGAATTGGGTTTTGATAAAGTTGCGAAATAGTATAAATTTGGACAAAACATCAGATTTATGAACTAACGGATAAACCCATACAAATTGAGAATAATGATCCAAAAAGAGAACATAATATTTAAAACCAGATAGGCTCGGTATAGGTGAGGTCCATAAATCCGAGTGAATAATATCAAAACAAGCTTGAACTAAAGTAGAAGAACTGACAAATGGAAGTCGCACGTGTTTGCCAAGCTGACAAGCATGACAAAGCACGGGAGATTTCTCTTTATTACAAGAAATTGAATTATTAGAAATAACATGACGTAACACTTCACTTCCTGGATGTCCAAGACGTTGATGCCACGTATATTGACTTGTGAGGTAGGCTTGAGGAATAGGAGATGGCTTGGTGACAGGGTAGAGGTCGCCAGTGCTATCACAGCGGAGCAGCACCTGACGGGTTTGAAAATCCTTAACAGAAAAGCCAAAGGGATCAAATTCAACAGTGCAATAATTTTCACATACAAACTGACGAACATAAATCAAGTTTTTAACAATATTAGGAGTGATTAGAACATTATTTAGGTGTAGGGGTCGATAAGGAGTTGGTAATGATAGATATTGGATTTCACAAACACTCTAAACCATGATCAAAGTAGGCGTATAAGAATGTTAGAGAGAGAGAGTTCTAGTGAGAGAAAGGAAGAGAGTTGGGAACTATAGTGAGAGAAAGAAAATATTATTATGAGCTCCAACTCTCTACTTTGGAAGGTAGAGAGTATTTATAGTCTTACAATAAAACGCCACACAACGGGCTGTGGATCAGGCATACAGTGGGTAAAGACCCGTCCGTCCTCCACGGTGTTACTAAACTAAATACTACTTAACATAAAATTACTATGACTACGAGCTTTCTAACGATTACATATACTTGAGGTGACCGACTCTTTAATACCTGGAATTTCTAATTCCTAACAATCTCCCCCTAAGGGAGGTCACCTCAAACATATACTAAAATGACATTGAATACAATCAGATATTACATTAACAATTGATCTTGCATTCTTGATGTAGTACTTTGCTCCGAAGCTCGTAGTCATTTATTCCACTCATTGCATGTTTGGTTAATCCAAGTGGAGGTCTTTTATTGATCCACGTGATAATAATGTTGAGCCACTTTTGAGACCATCACTAATAGAAAATCTCTAATAAATCCATTGTGGTGTTGGTATTATGTGATGTTGTGACTTTCGGACCGACATGCTCACATTCGGGATCATGATATCTTCTCATCAGAGTAGCGGAAGCATTCGTTGATTCATGATATTGGCGGCAGTAGCGAAGCATGGAGTTAGAATATCAAGTCATTGATGCACCAATCATGATATCTTTTGATATGAATGTGTTGTGTGAGCATGCGGCTATGGATTGACTCCATTCGATCATTTGCAAGCGTCGGGGTGTACCTGCATAAGATAGTTAGCAATAAAGTGCACGAAAGTGTCTTTGATCACTTTCGTCGAATTGAGGTACACGGCCCACGGTTCCCGTTGATCAAGATACAAGTACTGCCGTGATCGGTATAATTCGAAGAATTTCCTTGACAGGGTTTCGCAGTTCTAGCTGTTTTCAAACCGAACGTCTCAAAGAAGACAACACGGAGTGAGTGAACCAATAATTTACGTCCAGCGATTGATGAAAAGATAATTGAAAAACAATCGTGTATTGCTCAATAGAAATTGTTTTTGCAATATAACGAAGGTTTTAATGAAAATCAATTATCAATCATAAAACACCTTTTGATTTGAAAAATTAGTACACGGTCGACGTGCTAATGAAAAGAGTTTTAAAGCACAAAGACCGGTTTTCAAAGGTATCCGTCAATCCATAACCTGAACCGGGATTGATTCAAAAGATTGAATCGCCCCATTGTTTCTTCAGGTTGTCACATGGTTGATCAATATAATAGATCTCACATGCCACCTACCAGGAGCTTGTTAGATGTTGGCTCGAGAAGGCTTTCCATCTTCACAGTGAATATGTAAACACATCACTCAGATGTTATGGCAATACCACAAGGATAATGCGTAGGACTCAAGATATAATCTCTCTTTCCACATTGTGTGAAACAGAGAGTCTTCATTGAAAGTGTCCTAATGAGATTTATTGATGATCTCGTGGCACTAGACTCAATTTGTGCATATTTGGATCCTATATCGGAGACTAGGGAGAGGGTCTCCTCCTTCAATATCAACAATCTCTAAGAGAAAGTCGATAGATAATGTCGGTTCCCCGTGAGAATGAAACAAGTCCTTTTAAGAGGAACTTGAGTGGTTTGGAAAGTTGAAGTGCGCGTCCTTTGGGTCCATGACGTCTAGTCTTCAATACCGATGTTACCATCAGTAGCATATGAATTGAACCCGGTTTCTGCCCTAAGGTTGAATAAATGGAGGGCTATTTGTTTTCACCCTTTTCTCATTCAATTCCTTTTAATTCTTCAACCCCTTCAGTGCTTACCGAGACTTCATAGCTAGAACCTTGTTGTAGTCTCAGTCCGCACTCTTCCCATATCTCATTTTTCTCCTTTTATCATCATACCTAAGAACTCTACACTAACTAGTGGATAGTCTCTGGGTAGATCCCTCCGGTTCTGGCGGATCATGGGAACACATACCTAACCTTATCGTCCTTATATCACCATACATAATGTAAAGTTGGTCGGTCTTTTTGGTATTGTTCATCTGCCATAGGAACCAATTGAAAATCATTTGAAAATCAATCCGGATACTTATGATATTTTATCAAAGCATTTTGTACCTGAATTGTTTTGATATTTTTAGAATAAGTGCTCCCCTCAACATGTGCATCAAATGTTTGAAATCGTTTTGCACACGGAGGCAAGAGGAAGAAATTACTTCTTTGATTACCATTTTTCTAAAATATATCAACATCACTTCCCTAACCAAGACAAGTAGATAAAGCATTTTTGGGAAGGATGAGGTTTTCATAAGTTTTGCTCCCCTTCAATATGTGCCTCAAGATTTGAAAAGAGTTTTGCACATACTAGAGGGAACATGCACATTGAGATAAGTGATCACGTTTCAAATCATAGGTTTAAGATAGATGCTCCCCTCAACATGTGCATGGAAAATTTGAAATCGTTTGTCACATGTGGGAAGAAGAGCATGTACATCCTTATAAAACCATTTACCGAATTATCAATTTAAATCCAATTTAAATCACACATTCTCCCCGATCACAACTTATTAAATCATTTGAGATTTGTGATCTCTTATAGATTTAAATTGATTTTGAAAGCTTTTAGGAAGAATTGTGACTTGATTATGAAAGCGTTTTAACCGATAAGGATCGGATGTTAAGACTTTAAACTCCATTGATAAAACATGCATGTATATCTTTTGAAAACAATTGAATGCCAAATAACTTTTTAATTTAATTGAAATCATTCTCCCCTCAATCAATGACATAGGTTGTTGATTGAGAGATTGATCTTTTGACAAATAAGTCCAGATGATTATCAAAAATAGAGACTGAGTTATTTTTCAAAGCGGTTAGTTTTCAGCAGATAAATGTTTATAGAATCAGAGCATGGAATTTGGTTGATAAGAAGGCTTTTGATGAACGTTCAAACAAATTCTCAAATCTTGAAAAACATGAAAAAGCATGGCTCTGTTCTTTCTTTGAAAAGCGGGTTACTGCCTGAACTGACAATAAGCCATTATTTTCTTTCTCTCACTATTTTTTTTTTTTTTTTTTTTTAAGAGTTCGAACAGCATCTAAAGTCCCGTGTCATTCTTTGAATGACAGCACAAAGACCGTAGATATTATCGAACCGGGAAAAAAAACAATATTTTTTTTTTCAAGTTTTTCAAATTTTTATGGATTTTTGAAAATATTATATTTTTCTATTTGATTTTCGAATAGATATATACAGGAAATAGATGAAGATAGACCTTTACTCCTCGTCTTCCTCCTGAAGACGTTTGAGTGTTTCGGGTTGAAGGCTTTTCATGCCCAGTCGTGGAAGAATAAACTCAAAGCGTTCTCTTGGAAGAGCTTTGGTGAAGATGTCGCTAACCGATATTCAGACCTCACAAAATAGAGTTCCACCACACCTTTTTCCACTTGTTCCCCGATGAAATGATGTCGAATGTCGATATGCTTTGCTCTTGAGTGTTGAACGTTGTTGCATGATAGAGCAATAGCACTTTTATTATCACAGATCAGAGGGATTTTGTTGAATTCAAAGCCATAGTAGATAATTGAGATCTCATCCATAAGATTTGAGCACAACATGATGACATGGCTATGTATTCAGCTTCTGTAGAGGAAATAGAAGTACTCATTTGCTTCTTTGACGACCACTCACTAAGCTTATCACCCAAAAAGAGCACCTCCGTGCTTCGACGTGTATCTTAACAACCTGCATGATCAGCATCTGCATAGGCCGTTAGTGACATACCGGTGTCCTTCGGGTACCATAGTCCCATATTGATGGTTCCTTGGAGATACCGAAAGACCCGTTTAACCGCTTCAAGGTGCTTTTTAGTAGGCTTATCACGGTATCTAGCACACATGCAAACAGAGAACAAGATGTCCGGTCTACTAGTGAGGTACATCGGGGATCCAATCATACTTCGATATTTTGTTTGGTCTACCATGATTCCCGAGTGGTCCTCATCTAGTTTGGTTCGATCAATCATGGGGGTGTCAACAGGGTCACTTGAATCAAATCTAAATTTCTTTAAGATTTCATTTGCATATTTAGATTGATTTATGAAAATGCCTCCGGGACATTGTGAAATTTGTAATCCCAAGAAAAATGACATTTGTCCCATCATTGACATTTGAAATTTTGAACTCATTTCATTAGAAAACGATCACATTCCATTGGATCAATCGAGGCAAAAATAATATCATCAACATAAATTTGAACATGAATTAAATGTTTGCACGACTTCCGGTGAACAATGTTGGATCGACTGCTCCTTTGCTAAATCCGGTTGATAGAAGAAACTTTGACAGTGTATCATACCATGCCCTTGGAGCTTGCTTTAAACCGTAGAGGGCCTTCTTCAAACGATAAACGTGAGTAGGATGCTCTTGATTTACAAATCCTTCAGGTTGGCCGACGTAGACGACTTCTTTAAGGTCTCCGTTCAGAAATGCCGTCTTCACATCCATCGATAGACTACCATGTTCTTACTAGCAGGCATTAGCCAAAAGATTCGATTGCCTCGATTCGAGCAACCGGAGCAAAAGATTCTTCAAAGTCAATACCCTCCTCTTGACGGTATCCTTTAGCAACTAATCGAGCCTTGTTCTTCAACACATCACCATGCTCATCAAGTTTCACTTTGAAGATCCATTTTAGAGCAATAATCATAGCACAATCTGGAGCGGTACTAATTCCCATACATCTAGTCGATCGAACTCATGAATTTCATCTTGCATAGCATTGAACCACCTATCTTCATTCATGGCGGTTTTAACATCTTTTGGTTCGATCTTAGAGAGTACGGAGTTGAAGAAGCACCATAAGGCATCGGTTGCAAGTTGTTTCCGTGTGGATACTGGGCGAGAGGGATTTCCAATGATGTTGTCTAATGGATGATCATGAGTCCATTTTCTCGGCGAAGATGGTTCGATGAAGATTCAGAGCAAATATGTTTTCAAATGGAGCATCTTCAAGAGTAGCAAAGGGATTAACTTCATCATTGAAGCCAGAAACAGTTCCATGATGTACATTTGAAGAATGATGATTTGTTGATGAGATCAAGGATCGAGGAGCGGTGCTTCTTGACTTAAAGATATTGAGGCTGAGGGATTGACTTCATTCACGGAATATGAGCACCTCTTTGTAGGGATCAACACCTCATTAGTACATGGATCATAAAGTTCATCAAACATAGGATCAAACAATTTCTTTAAATCATCTTCGGATGGAGGTACATATGGAGTTTCTTGAGAAGAGTTTGGAACAAGGGATGAACCAATTGGACTATTTTGAAGTGCGGGTCCTGAATTGTTCAGGAGCCGTTTGACCGGTCGACTCATCAAACGTAGCGTGAATTGTTTCCATGATGTTTCGGGTTCTTTTGTTGTATATTCGGTATCCCTTTTTGTTTGGTGCATACCCTACAAATACTCCAATGTCCGCTTTAGCTCTAAGTTTGCCTAAGTCTTGACCCTCATTAGTTTGATAGCACAATGCTCCAAACACACGAAGGAAAGAGAGATTAGGTTTTCTTTTGTGGACAAGTTCATATGGTGTCTTTCCATGAACAAGTGTGAATCGTGGAACGATTTTGTGTGTAGCATGCAGGGCAATAGCTTCACCAGAGAAACATTGGAACTTTTGAGTAAATCAGCATTGTTCTAGCGGCTTCTACAAGTGTTCGATTTAGCGCTTTCAACTACACCGTTCAGTTGAGGAGTTCGTGGAACACTTCTTTGATGGCTGATTCCAATGCTTTCATAAAATTCACTAAGTTGTTTGTTAACAAACTCGGTTCCCATTGTCGTCCAGATAATTCGACGGTTTTGTTAAGTCGAACCTGCACTGCTTGATGAGTTTGATGATGATATCGGGAGTTTCATCCTTTGTCCTTAAGAACTTGACCTAGGTGAATCTAGAGTAATCATCAACTACAACTAACACATATTTCTTCCCAAAGATATTCTCCACTCTCATTGGTCCACATAAATCCATATGAATTGTATGAAGAACTTCGTGAGAGTTAGTAGGTTTGTGTTTATGGGCATACTTCTTGCTTTTTCCCAATTGACATGCTGAACAAAGATGATCCTTTTCATACTTTAGTCGAGGTAAACCTACAACTAAGTCCTTTCTGGAGAGATCATTGATGGTGTCGAAGTTCAAGTGATTGAGACGTCGATGCCATAACCACGAGTTCCTCTTAAAAGTTCCTTACCATCAAGTTCTCTAACAAAACAAGTATGTAGTCTGAAGGCTACTTCTAGATCGAGTCACGAATTGACCAAGAGAAGCAGATTATGACCAAGAACTTCCACATAGTATACTCTAGAGATAACACTATCACCAACAACATAATCACCATAACCCATAATTGCACCGAAATGATCATTACCGAATCTAAGTGTCCCGATGAATTTTCTCACGAAGTTCATGAGCCGACCGGTCTCGGTCATATGCTTGGAGCGACTGAGTCCGGTACCACGTAACGATTTGAACGATCTGTAGTTGAACACAGACAAGAATGGATAACCGGATAATTGGGATCCCCATGCAAGAATGGGTTCCACTTGGTTAGTAACAGATTGGAACACCCACATCGAAATAGAAACATCCATATCGAAGTAGAAGCAATGGAATTATTGGGAATAGATGGAATCTCGGTGTCGTATTTGACCTATTCAAAGTATGTTCACTTCTTAAGGGAATAGTTCTACCAAGAGGCATCCATTTTCTAGTGGGAATAATCTTAGCAGTTTGAGAACAAAACTAATTATTCTTATGGCCAAACGGTATCCAATAATAACCTATCTTTATAAAAGTTCTTCTGTGGGTTTCCATTTTCGAACAATCTTTCGTTTTTACCTTTTTGCCTTATTTGCACGATTATTAGCATTAACAATTTTAAGCGGGCATTTGACAAAGCATTAGACAAAGCATTCACACCACATTCATGATTAGCAAAAATTCAAGCGCACATCATTACAAGGTTTGCAAATAGTATCGAATTGAATTAATTACAGATGCGCTAAGGCTAATACTATAATCAACACGATTCGTTTTATTCAACACAAGCTTAAAGATCCTAGGTTGGTCTTCTACTTTCTTCCAATGCACATTTTAGCTTGCGAGGTCCTATCATTCCTTGTATTGTCTTGAGACTTTGACCGCTTTCGCTTTAATGTCATTGATTACTCTGTAGAGGAATTATGGAAACATTAGTTGGTTGATCTACTTTTTGCATTCTGAACTAGGCGTGCAAGGATCACGTATTACTAGACGACACATTGATGTATACTTTCTTAAAACTACGCCTAGAATGGTTTGAAGGCTCAAAGACTAGGCATAGAACAAAGCATCACAGCTTTGCCTTTTGCACCTAAGGTTAAGGATTTGGGACATGTTGCAATTACACATTCTAGCAACTCTTGAGATCGTTTGGCATGGAGGCAAGCAAACCTAATTTCACTATCAAGAGGTTTGTTAATGAAATCTTCTTCGACAATCTCACGGAGACATTCTAGACTATCCTTAAGGTGAGCACAGATTCATGAAAAGCATGTTCATTATTCCTAAGATGAGGAGGAATATATTTAATCATCACAAGATGTATTTGCGTCTAAGGGTGACTTTAAGACAACATTCTTATTGAAAACAAGTGGCAGTTTCCCATTTCCCTGACTTCTCAGATTCTCAATTTCCTTTTGTAAAGACGTTATTTTTTCGTTGTTTTGGTCACGGGTGATGAGTGTCTAAATACTCATCATTTTTGTACTGTTTTGAATGCCAAAAACATCTGAAAACACTCAGAAATGCATCAAAATGATAGAAATATCACAAATAAGTGTCTTATGTGTTTTAAATGCAAAAATATCAAAATCAGATGAAAAACGTATCAAGTTTGCATAATTGGCGCTTTTAGTCCCCAAGTTTCAAAAGTTATCAAAATTAGTCCCTGGTAAATCAAAATAAAGCAAAATGTCATTTAAGGTCCATGAGATTCAAAAGTTGTCAAAATAAACCCTTCAAAGTTTAAAATTTATAAAATGACAACTTTAGTCCCTCAACTTTGGAAAAATGTCAAATATAGTCCTTGGTGAATTTAAAATGGAAATTTATCAAAAATAAACCTTGTACTATTCATAAATGACAAAATTGGTCCTTATAGTGAACTTTTGGAAAATTACATATTTGGTCCCTCAAGTTTCAAACTTGACAGTTTTGGTCCTTGAAAGTTTAAAATGGAAATAAATACATGTATTGTCCTTGGTTTATTAAAGTTTGACAGAATTGGTCCTTATTATATCTTTGGAAACTTGTCAAGATCAATCCCTAAATTTGGCAGAATTACAAGTTTAGTCCTTGTGCTAATAATAAACCAAACGAACCTTTGTTATTACAAAACCAAAACAAACCCAACCCTTTTATTTAACTCAAGCCCAAATCCAATACAAGCTCATACCAACCTCTCACCATCACCCTTTCCACCTTGCAAACAACCACAGTGCATTAAATGCAAAAACCAACTCAAAGACTTTTTCCCGCCAAAATACCACATGTATGGTTTTGATGATTTCTAATGATCCAAGGGATGAGAAGAGGTGGGAAAGATTCAGAGGTCGACATAGATCAATATAAATAGAGATAGAAGCTGAGAGAAAGAGGAGAGTAGATTAGCTTAATATAAATTAATTTACTTATGTCGTTTTTAATAATTTAAGTTTTCTAGTTTATGTTTAAACTTTCAAGTGTTATGTAATCTTATCTTAGTGTAATAAAAACTTGTTTTTCAGTTTCAATTTCAGTTCTTGCACACGAATTCAGTTTAAGCTTATTTCCTTGTTTAAATTTTCAAAATACTCAAGTGTTGTTTATAGTTGTTGTTCTTGGACTCAAAAGCTCATATAAGTCTCTATATAGCATCTGAGAGCTTTTAGAACCATTGAAATCATTTATAGTTTTAAAACTCAAAAATTCACAAAAATCAAGAAAAATAGTGAGAAAATAAAAATCCAGTGAAAATGAAGATTAAAGACTGAAGCAAGGTTGAATTTGGATTTCTTTTGGGTATAGAGCTTTGTGGAAAGCTATAGGGTGTGATCTCAGTCATTGGTTCCCTGTTTATGCTTGAATCTCATCTTGTAAGCTATTTTCTTGATTTTTACATTTTCTAGTATAAGTCCTTAACACCTGTTAATTTTGGTTTAAACCTGTTTAAATATAGTTATTACAAGTTAATTAGTAGATTTATCAGTTTAAAAACTTGTTTTAGTTCTTAATGCTTCACAACTGCTTCTAAAAGGGGTGTTTGGATTTGGTTGATAATCTGTGTTAAAGGTTGGTTTATCAGTTTAAAATACTTGGTATAGGTTTGTTTAGGTATAACTTACTCATATTAGTCAACAGTTTGTATCTACATACCATTAAAGTCAAAATCATCTTAAAACTGTCTTAAGTTCATAATCTGTTAAGATCTTAGAATACAAATTACATCAAAGTTGTTTATAACTAGGTACTATAGCTTAATCTCACCTTAGTATAGCTTAATATAACTAATTCAGTCCATAAGATCAATTACAAGTTCATAAAAGTCAAAGTTTTAGTGTAAACTGAAAAGTCAAAATTTCCTAAATGCAGTTTTTGAATAAAATTTAGAATTTTATATAGGATTCAATATTAAGATTTAGCTTAAATCCTTTTGGGATATTAAAATTTTGTTGCTTATCTAACTTAGAAAAATAGTAGTTCATTCCCACTTAGCTTATAAAGTGCTTGTTATTAAGCTTGTTTTGAGCACCCCTTTCTAAAACATGCCCTGTGCATTGAAGAACCAGGGATGACAGGAACTTGCAGAGTTCTCCATAAGCTCATAAGAACTTGTGAGTAGCTAATTTTTGGCTTACAAGCCCTTTTCTAGGTCAACTTAAGATTGTAATATCTGGCTTTAGATTTCTTGTTTATTCAGTGGCTTAATTTTAAGCTGCAAGTTGGTGGGTAAAAACTGTTTTGGTAGATAGTGTATTTGGCATCATATACTTGTATCCTGCTTCCCAGAGGTATAGAGTAGTTGGATTAGGTTGCTTACTAGAAGTTTTAGTATAATTTAGGTCCCTGTGATAAGTCGGTACTCTGTGGTGGCTTTTGGCTTATTTTGAAGTGCTTATTTATAAGCCAATCCACTGCAGTTGCATTTTCCTCCTCATAAGCATATGTTTTTATATTTTTCATAGATTAAGAATAATATTTTAGTATTTTCCTGAATTTTTCAGATTTTTCCATCACTGTTTAGTATTTTTCCTTATTTAAAACAGTTTTTAATCCTTTTTAAATAACTTTTAATACAAATAAATCAGAAAAAAGCTTAAAAAAATATGTTTTCAATTTTCCTAGATTAAGATAAATATAAAAAGCCAAAAAAAAAATATTTTTCCATAATTTTCTTAGTTTAAATAATATTTTCTAGCATTTTAATTAGTTTTAAATAGTATTAAATTAATAATAAATACATAAAAAGTCTAAAAAATATATTTTCAGTTTTAAAATATGTTTTATCATATTTTAGATTTTTCTAAGTTATAATTTCATTTTTCTAGGTTAATTTTGTATTTTCTTATATTTTAGTACATTTTAAATACTTAATAAATAGTTTTTAATTAATAATAATTAAATAAATAGTTTTAAAAATAATTTTCTTTTTCTAATAATTTTATTTTATTATTAGGATTGTAAAAATGTCATTTTTATATTTGTAGGCCTTTTATTTCTTAAAACTCACGTTTTATTTTGTACGTTTACGTAATTTTATTTAAACGTACGTTTTAGGTTTTAAACGTTCATCATTTTAAAAATAGTGATAGCGTTTATTTAATATATTTTAACTTTTTAATTTCCTTTAATTTTCATTTAAGTCGCTGTAATTTACTAAACTTTTCTTTAGGTATAAATATATCAAAATCCTTTCTGATCACTATCCTTAGTGATTATTCGACATCTGAAGTTGTTTAACACCAATTCATCCTCCGTGGGACTTAACGACCCAGGAATCCCCTATATTCCTCTAATCTTAATTGCATTTGTTTCTGAGCTGTTTTAAGTTTCTTACGGTTAGCCATTCACAAGTGGCTAGCTTGTGTGAGATAGCTTGACGGTTCGGGACCAATCAAATTTTGGCGCCATTGCGGGAGGCGTGTTCTAAGCATTTTTTCAGACCCGTACTTGCACATATACCACCGTTTGTAAACAGTTTTTTTTGTAAAGTTAATCAAAATCAAAAAGTTCAATAACACTTTTCCTAAAGTGTTAACAACACCAAAAATATTTTCATTCTTTGTTTTTACAAAATGTTTATCCAAAAAATCCAAAAATATTCATCTTTACCCTCTTACCTTTTTGATTCTTTATTCCTTTACCCTCTATCCATTTGATTCTAACTTCTTCTATTCTCATGGAATCTCTCGACTACAACGAATTCTGGAACGAAGATGAAAAACTTCCTACTTTATCACAAATGTCAAGAATTCGTGTTGTTCGTAATGATCCATTAATTCTGCGTAGGGAAATGGAACGAGAAACCGGGGTGACAAAGGACCAGGTACTTCCCTCTGATAATGGAGGTGCTAAATACGTCCAACCTACGGTTATCCAAAGATCTAATCCCTCAATTGCTCTTAAGCCGTCTAAAATTGATCCTAAACTTTCACAATTTACGGTTAGAAGAAATCATGCAGAATTTAGACCGATGACTAGCAAGAATGACTTGCCTAATCTTCACGTTTCTCAAGAACCAGAACCAGAGACCATAACGGAAGTGGTGGAAATTGCTAGCTCTCGGAGCACACCACTTGTCCCACCTCCGGATTTTTCAAAATGTTCTTCGAGAATTAATAGTCATTCAGATCACCATGTTGGTTTTGTTGATTCTTTGAATGAACCGATTCCTTCTCATAACTCTAAAATAGAATCGTTTATTCCTTGTGTCAGTTGTGGTGAGCCTCTTTTTGGTTCACCATGTCGTTGGTGTACGTGTGTACAGTGTGGTAATGATATTCGTAACGGGAGTTGTTTGTTTTGTGGTTCGAGGAATTCATTTGATTATGATCCTAATCCGAACTCATTTAACGACCCTTCAAACTTTTCCAATTACCCACCACAGCCAGACTTATCTTCATATAATCAACATCACTGCTGTGAATTTTGTGGAGGTCCTCACCAAGGATTTGAGTGTCAATCCGGAAACACGTTTGTTTACGAGCAGTTTTACGGTAACACTCGAGGACTTTGGAAATGACCAAATTCCATATTACTCACATGACCAGCCACAACAATCATTTTGTTGTGAGAACTGTGGAGGTCCCCATTTCAGCTCGGATTGTCAAACAGGGAATCCATTTCCTTGTAACAATTACGACTATCCATATCACGACCAACCTCCACGGTGCCAAATGACTCAAACTCCTCAGCAAACCCAACAAGACACTTATCTAGAGCTTCGGGAGTCAGTGAAAAGAACTGAGGAGTTGAGTAAAACAACATTTCATAATGTTCCCAGTTTTTCTTGTGTATATTGTGAGGGTCCTCATGATGATTATCAATGTCAACCTTCGGTTTTGACAAATCTCCACTCCCACAATGTCCCGTCATTCAAAATTCACATGAGAAATCCATGGAAGAATTGCTAGCTGAAGAGCGGTTGCTAAAATAAATTCCCAAATTGCTTTTGAAAAATCTATTAAGGAATTAATTGCAAAAGAAAAAGCAGCCAGATCTAGCTCTCAATTTCGTTTTATTCACGATGACATGATGATGAGGATGCAATTGGTATCCTACAATTTTATAAAGATTCATCAAGTTCATCAGTTGATATCCCAGCAGTTGAGATTCATTCTCAAACAAGTGCTATCACACCCGAAGCTCCCACTCACTCTCGAACATGGGGGCGAGCATCTTGACACTTGTTCACGAAAAGGAATCGGACGAATTCATAAAGTCTAGTGTTGAGGACCTTGTCCCAATCGAGAGAGTCACAGGGAACTTCTGATCATATGTGTGATTCTCCTTCCCCTCTTGAGTGTTCAAAAGATCATTTTGAGACTTTCTCCGATTTTAGCGATGATTGTAAATCTTATGGAGATATTGAGAATGTTGAGGCATCACTTTCACATTTTGATGTTGATCCTCTTCTTGAGGAGTTCACCGATGAACTCACTCACATCATTCCACTTCCATCGGAAAGTGATGATGATCTCTTTGATTTCAAAGCTAACCTAGGAGAAATTGAAAGTCTCCTTTGTAATGATCGTTCACTCACTTCTCACCCTAACAGTCCAATAGAGAATGTTAATCACTTTGTTCCTGAAGCGTTCAAAACAACTCTCACTAATCCTCTATTTGAATTCGACTCTGAATTCACTTTAATTCTGAGAATCCACTCTTTGATACTCGGGTGAGGATAGTGATGAGTCTACAGTGGAACAAGAGTTCACAGACTTACATCACGTGAATGATTCTCTTTACGAGGAGTTCTCCTTTGAACTCACTCATATCATATCTCCACCGGAGTATGATAATTTCTACTCTAATCTAGACACACCTGGGATATGTCTAGACCAATTGAGCTTAAATGATGAGATTCATGATCCAGAAATTATGAATTCTCCTTCTGAGGATGAAGAGTTAGTCATGATTTTTATCATGATTTTCTTTCTCTTCTTCACTTATCCCGTGTCTTCTCCTGTTCTTCACTCCTTCGGGAATGAAGACATTATCTTTGACCCCGGCATTTTCATTTATCATTTGTAAGCCGGTTCTATGTATATCTCATCGGTGTGGAACTTTCATGTATTTCAATGTTTATACAAACATCTTGAATGAAAGTCCGATGGAGATTGTCTCTTCCACTTACTTCCCCATGAACCAATTAATTCGGGGTCGAGTCAAGCTAGCGACTCGGTAATCAAAAACAATAGTTAAACATGGGTTTTCACCCGTGTGTACCACCCTAGTATGGGGGAGATGCCCCACATGTTGTATATAGATATAAAAAATGAATGAAAACCTGTCATATTAAAAATATATATATATATATATATATATATATATATATATATATATATATATATAGAATAATTGTTGTGTTTCTACACTTGGCTAATAATGTTATCTTTTTACGTTCTAAGTTTCGACATAACAGCCGGTACTTTGAATATTGAGGACAATATTCATTTCTAAGTGTGGGGGGGAAATTCTGGCGAATTTGATCATAAATATACCCTTTTAGTCCCTTTTTCCCCAAAAATGGCCAAATTTTAAAAAAAAAATTATTTAGTGGAAGTACTATGTACTAAACACAACAAATGGTAATCAGTCCACCATGTCTAACCCACATAAGGATTGGCTAATCCAGGAGCAAACGGCTCTTGGTAAAGATATCTCAAATCCGTTGATGGCTTGCAATTTTCCCAAAATTGTATGGTGTTCAGCTCACCATATCTTTAAACTAGTGAAGAGTTGGCTAGCCCGCAAGTTTATGGCTTGTGGTAAAGGCAGTTGAAAAACCATAATTGGTAATCGACTCACCAAAGATAATATTGATAATTTATCTAAGAGTTGGCTAGTCGAGCAAACGGCTACGGTAAAGACAAATCAAATTCGTTTATAGCTTATGATTTGCTCAAAATCATTTGGTTATCATTGTACCAAGGTTCTTACTTGAACTGAAACAATTGGCTACTCCAGAAGTAATGGCTTTTGGTAAAGAGATAAAATCCATTAACTTTTCATAAAACATTGCTAGGGACTAGCAATATCTTAGTGTGGGGGATTGATGAGTGTCTAAATACTCATCATTTTTGTACTGTTTTGAATGCCAAAAACATCGAAAACACTCGAAATGCATCAAAATGATAGAAATATCACAAATAAGTGTCTTATGTGTTTTAAATGCAAAAATATCAAAATCAGATGAAAAACGTATCAAGTTTGCATAATTGGCAGTTTAGTCCCCCAAGTTTCAAAAGTTGTCAAAATTAGTCCCTGGTAAATCAAAATAAAGCAAAATGTCATTTAAGGTCCATGAGATTCAAAAGTTGTCAAAATAAACCCTTCAAAGTTTAAAAATTATAAAATAACAACTTTGGTCCCTCAACTTTGAAAAATGTCAAAAATAGTCCTTGGTGAATTTAAAATGGAAATTTATCAAAAATAAACCTTGTACTATTCATAAATGACAAAATTGGTCCTTATAGTGAACTTTTGGAAAATTACATATTTGGTCCCTCAAGTTTCAAACTTGACAGTTTTGGTCCTTGAAAGTTTAAAATGGAAATAAATACATGTATTGTCCTTGGTTTATTAAAGTTTGACAGAATTGGTCCTTATTATATCTTTGGAAACTTGTCAAGATCAATCCTAAATTTGGCGAATTACAAGTTTAGTCCTTGTGCTAATAATAAACCAAACGAACCTTTGTTATTACAAAACCAAAACAAACCCAACCCTTTTATTTAACTCAAGCCCAAATCCAATACAAGCCCAATCCCACCCCTGTATTATTAATACCAAGTCAAATGGTCAGCGCTCAAAACCGAACCTTGTTCACCATCTCCTACAACTCCACATTACCACTCCTTCTCCTCCATCTGTGCTACCACCTCACCACCTTGTCTCTCCAGCTCATACCAACCTCTCACCATCACCCTTTCCACCTTGCAAACAACCACAATGCATTAAATGCAAAAACCAACTCAAAGACTTTTTCCCGCCAAAATACCACATGTATGGTTTTGATGATTTCTAATGATCCAAGGGATGAGAAGAGGTGGGAAAGATTCAGAGGTCGACATAGATCAATATAAATAGAGATAGAAGCTGAGAGAAAGAGGAGAGTAGATTAGCTTAATATAAATTAATTTACTTATGTCGTTTTTAATAATTTAAGTTTTCTAGTTTATGTTTAAACTTTCAAGTGTTATGTAATCTTATCTTAGTGTAATAAAAACTTGTTTTTCAGTTTCAATTTCAGTTCTTGCACACGAATTCAGTTTAAGCTTATTTCCTTGTTTAAATTTTCAAAATACTCAAGTGTTGTTTATAGTTGTTGTTCTTGGACTCAAAAGCTCATATAAGTCTCTATATAGCATCTGAGAGCTTTTAGAACCATTGAAATCATTTATAGTTTTAAAACTCAAAAATTCACAAAAATCAAGAAAAAAATAGTGAGAAAATAAAAATCCAGTGAAAATGAAGATTAAAGACTGAAGCAAGGTTGAATTTGGATTTCTTTTGGGTATAGAGCTTTGTGGAAAGCTATAGGGTGTGATCTCAGTCATTGGTTCCCTGTTTATGCTTGAATCTCATCTTGTAAGCTATTTTCTTGATTTTTACATTTTCTAGTATAAGTCCTTAACACCTGTTAATTTTGGTTTAAACCTGTTTAAATATAGTTATTACAAGTTAATTAGTAGATTTATCAGTTTAAAAACTTGTTTTAGTTCTTAATGCTTCACAACTGCTTCTAAAAGGGGTGTTTGGATTTGGTTGATAATCTGTGTTAAAGGTTGGTTTATCAGTTTAAAATACTTGGTATAGGTTTGTTTAGGTATAACTTACTCATATTAGTCAATAGTTTGTATCTACATACCATTAAAGTCAAAATCATCTTAAAACTGTCTTAAGTTCATAATCTGTTAAGATCTTAGAATACAAATTACATCAAAGTTGTTTATAACTAGGTACTATAGCTTAATCTCACCTTAGTATAGCTTAATATAACTAATTCAGTCCATAAGATCAATTACAAGTTCATAAAAGTCAAAGTTTTAGTGTAAACTGAAAAGTCAAAATTTCCTAAATGCAGTTTTTGAATAAAATTTAGAATTTTATATAGGATTCAATATTAAGATTTAGCTTAAATCCTTTTGGGATATTAAAATTTTGTTGCTTATCTAAATTAGAAAAATAGTAGTTCATTCCCACTTAGCTTATAAAGTGCTTGTTATTAAGCTTGTTTTGAGCACCCCTTTCTAAAACATGCCCTGTGCATTGAAGAACCAGGGGATGAGGAACTTGCAGAGTTCTCCATAAGCTCATAAGAACTTGTGAGTAGCTAATTTTTGGCTTACAAGCCCTTTGCTAGGTCAACTTAAGATTGTAATATCTGGCTTTAGATTTCTTGTTTATTCAGTGGCTTAATTTTAAGCTACAAGTTGGTGGGTAAAAACTGTTTTGGTAGATAGTGTATTTGGCATCATATACTTGTATCCTGCTTCCCAGAGGTATAGAGTAGTTGGATTAGGTTGCTTACTAGAATTTTTAGTATAATTTAGGTCTGTGATAAGTGGTACTCTGTGGTGGCTTTTAGCTTATTTTGAAGTGCTTATTTATAAGCCAATCCACTGCAGATTGCATTTTCCTCCAGATAAGCATATGTTTTTATATTTTTCATAGATTAAGAATAATATTTTAGTATTTTCCTGAATTTTTCAGATTTTTCCATCACTTTTTAGTATTTTTCCTTATTTAAAACAGTTTTTAATCCTTTTTAAATAACTTTTAATACAAATAAATCAGAAAAAGCTTAAAAAAATATGTTTTCAATTTTCCTAGATTAAGATAAATATAAAAAGCCAAAAAAAAAATATTTTTCCATAATTTTCTTAGTTTAAATAATATTTTCTAGCATTTTAATTAGTTTTAAATAGTATTAAATTAATAATAAATACATAAAAAGTCTAAAAAATATATTTTCAGTTTTAAAATAATTTTTATCATATTTTAGATTTTTTTAAGTTATAATTTCATTTTTCTAGGTTAATTTTGTATTTTCTTATATTTTAGTGCATTTTAAATACTTAATAAATAGTTTTTAATTAATAATAATTAAATAAATAGTTTTAAAAATAATTTTCTTTTTCTAATAATTTTATTTTATTATTAGTATTGTAAAAATGTCATTTTTATATTTGTAGGCCTTTTATTTCTTAAAACTCATGTTTTATTTTGTACGTTTACGTAATTTTATTTAAACGTACGTTTTAGGTTTTAAGCGTTCATCATTTTAAAAATAGTGATAGCGTTTATTTAATATATTTTAACTTTTTAATTTCCTTTAATTTGCATTTAAGTCACTGTAATTTACTAAACTTTTCTTTAGGTATAAATATATCAAAATCCTTTCTGATCACTATCCTTAGTGATTATTCGACATCTGAAGTTGTTTAACACCAATTCATCCTCCGTGGGACTTAATGACCCAGGAATCCCCTATATTCCTCTGATCTTAATTGCATTTGTTTCTGAGCTGTTTTAAGTTTCTTACGGTTAGCCATTCACAAGTGGCTAGCTTGTGTGAGATAGCTTGACGGTTCGGGACCAATCAACGGGTGACTTTTATTGAATCATATAACTCTTTAAAATGTCGTTTAACTTTTTCATTTTCTTCTATAAAACTCTCGTTTTCCTTTTGTAAGGCTTCAACTAAGTTTTGAAGATGAAAAGTTTGAGAATTCTGAGAATCTAAAGGAGGAGGCATTTGGGAGCCTGTCATATTGTTCGTTTGACCCTTTAATTGAGAGATTTGGGCTTTCAACTTTCGGATCGTGTTGCACTGAGCTTGAATCTGTTCATCACGTTTGTTAATTTGAAAAGCTGCATCAAACTCTGGAGCATCTGAGGATGTCTTGATATTTGAAGTTTTGACATTTTCTTTAAGATGTTGATATTTTAGTTGTAAATTAAAATGCTCAACTTCCAGTTTAGAAAAATGTTTAACCAAATTGTCGTGATCATCCAGTTCAATTTTCTCGTTTAGTTCGAATTAGTTTTTCAAGCTCAATGACACGATCATGGGAGACTTTCGGTGCAACCGATAATTCATGAAATTTGGAAGCATTAATGGAACAATTTGTAGCGATGAAAAACACATCTTGAGTAATACATTCAAATCGAGGTTCTCATTTAGTGTATACAAGTTCTTCCTCTCAATCTCATTATATTTTAGTGCTCGCTCATAGTCACTAACTTCAACTATCATTGCATCAAATTCCTTTTCCATTCCCTTAATATCAGTTTCAATCCCTTTTTTAAGACTCTCAAAGTGATCTTTTAGAAGTTTAAAGAAAGGCATGACCTCAGTTAAATAACATTCTTTCATTTTTTCAAAACCCCTTTCTCCTTCCGTAATACCAGTGGGTGTGATCCTTTTCTTGCAAGTTTTCTCAAAATCAACAAATAGTTGAAGTATAACATATTGGCTAACTAAGGTCTTGCTTTTAGTGGCAATTGTTCTAGGAACAAGATGCATTGGTGTATTAGGAGGATACACAGTCGCTCTAGGCATTTTCCAAAGAGGAGGGTTTGTTTCAACAATATTTTCACTTTACGCTTATCTAAATCCATTTTCGAGAAAACTTGTTCGAGTCAACAATGTCTTAGGTTTAAACATGTTCAAGGAAATCCAGTTTTCCTTCTTGTAATCATGGGGTGTGATCTTTATTTTCTTCTCTCTACATTTAGGATCATCTAATTTCTTGTTCATCTTTTCGCTAGTGACTTCATCTGATTTCTTATCTTCCTCAGTGCACTCAACGCAACTAGGTTTCTGTCTAGGTTTAAGGATTTCATTGCCATCATAAAGAACCTTATGAGCATTTCTAGCCCTTTTAATGACCTCTGGATTTGGTTCCTTAACAAGGGGAATGCTATGCTTATCGCTTAGGACCTTATGCTTAGTGATCATGTGAGCAGTCTGAATGGTGTTCCCTTGTATGTACAACTTGTTTTCAAGTTTGTTTTTCAAAGTTTTGAGATTAGAAAAATCTTTCAAGAGTTTTGATTCCTTTGCATTAAATTCTTGCTTAAGCATTTTCACATTTTCTTGAAGTTCTTGTTTTTGCTTAGCAGTTTTAGAAAGCTTTTCTTGCAAGGAATTTAACTCTTGTTTTAATACTTCTTCTCGAAAATTACTTTTTCTAATAATTATACGCATTTGGTCATCCATTTCCTGCTCACGAGTGGTCAACTCAAATTTAGCACGTTGTTCATAAATAGCAACACGTTCTTTATAGGCATTTAATTCAGATATTACGAGACTCATCAGGGGCAGGTGTATTCATAAAAATATAGTCATTGTTGACTGCAGGAGATGCATCACTTGGTACAACTTCACTTTCAATTTGTTTCACATATTGATCATATGGGACAACATTGATATTACCCATATTTTCAATATTTGATACAAAAGTTTCAGTTGATAGTACTTTGTCATGCATCTTTTGCACATCAGCATCATCATATAGTTTTAGTACCTCCGAGATGAGTCGTCTTTGGATGGGCCAACTTGTGGTGAAGAGGAGACCTTGGGAGAAACCATTGGAGAAATGCTAGCCATAAAGATTGTGTGTGCGGTAGGTCCATCATCCACATCAGAGTCGTATGCATCACAATCAGCGACTTGAAAGGCATTCGGATGATTGTGACCTATCTCACGAATAGGCGCTCATCCACATCGCATCATAGGTCTTGGCATTGCCCTCAGCTAGAAACAACAATTCCTCTTCATCCAAAGCGCACCATTATCACGAGCTTGCACAAGCGGCATCTTATCTCTGAAGTAATCGGCATTCTGTGGGCGCTTTGGAGATGTGCGATTCCTTGCAATGTGTCCCCCACCACCACAATTATAACATTTGATCGGCTTAGCTTGACCTTGATTACCATTCCTTCCTCGATTCTGATTACCAACATAACTTCTACCAGCTCCACCTCTTCCACGATCATACTGTCTTTCTGAACTAGTTGCACCACGATCCTCCCATCTTTAACAGAGCTTGATTGTGTGGGTTAGATGTCTTTGATGCGAGGTTGTTATTGGTGTGTGGGAGAGAATTCATGTTTTGACTAATCAGAAGAGCTAGTTGATTAATGAAATTACCCACGTGTGCATCGGCATCAGCTTGTTTGAACATAGGATCGGGAATTAGTTTGTGATTACCATTTCCCATGGGTATGACTTGTGAGGCTTTGGTTGTGATTCGGATGTTTGAGTAGAAGGCAGTTGAGTCATTAGGCGAGCTTGTCTCTCCCTGGTTGGTTTTGAACTGATTAAGAACCAATTTTTCAAACATAGCATGTCTCTCATTCGGAAGGAGGAAGGCATAGAGTTGCTCATAGTTTGTATTCTTCAATCCTTTAGTGAGCTTCACAGAGGTGACAAACTTGTGCCATTCGGGATTCATGTTGTTCACAAATTTTGAGTTCAATTGAATGTTAGGCATAGTCATTCTGATGTTCCTCATGTCATTCACCAACTTATGAAATCTCACATAGTACTCATAGACACTCTCATCTGGTTTCATCTTGAAGTGTTCAAATTCATCATAGAGTTGTGATTCTCTGTCTTCCATAGTTAATTCAGAACCTGAGAGAAGCATCTTGACATTATCCCATACTGCCTTTGCTTAGGTGTTGTGATTGATCAGCTTGTAGATGTCTTTAGGAAGACCTTGAAGAACAATGTTTGAAGCCACGATATCGACATCGAATCTCTTTTTCTCCTTATCATCAAGCTCATCATACATCTTTGGTCGTCCATTCCGTAAATCGAGTTCCATCTTCAGCAGTATCAAGTACATCTCTAGTCGTCTCAACTCGACACGGTCCTTCATCAATGGATTTGAGAATGTTGACACCATTTTCCTTTCCAAGGCATACAATCGATTCGTTGAGCCCAAGAATCGTAGTCGTTCTGTCAAGCATGGGTGGACGAGTATCGAACCCGCTTGAACATCCTCGGCAACTGTGGAGATGATAGTAGGAACGTTTGTAGACATGTTTCAAGCTCTACGGGATTTTGCAATTCTTTGATTAAACCGGAAATTGATTCTTTCACGGGATTTTACTAAACCAAAAGAACAACCGTAAGAACGTAACACGAAGAAGAAAAAGGTCTAAATGAACAAGTCGCTAAACACACAACTTCGCATAAGCGGTCAACTCGCAACACACTCAACTCGCTTAATTAATCAAGTCGCTAAATATCCAACTCGCTTTAGTCTCAACTCGCAACACAATCAACTCGCTTGAACACTAAGTCGCTTAAGTTAACTTGCTAACGTTACAACTCGCTAAGTAGCAAGTCGCTTTAGATCTCAAGTCGCTTAAAGAAACAACTCGCTTAGAACCCAAGTAGCATAAATATCAACTCGCTAAACAGCTAAGTCGCATGTACCAACTCGCTTTAAATAACAAAGCAACTCGCTTTGAAGAAACACAAGTCCGAGACACAACTCGCTTAGTCCTTTTTTCAAAAATAACCACTTTATCTATCCAAAACAACCAAACCACAATGATTTAAGGCTTCCAATTCAAAACATAAACACATATGATGATCCTAAACACAAAAGTACAAGCAAAATTCAAACTTTAACACAAGAATTTGTCCAAATGAATCAAACTCTCCTAAACCCTTAATACTCCAAAAACCTTATGAAATCCACCAAAACAAAGAGCATGAAAGATGAGTGATCAAACCATGGCTCTTGATACCAATTGATAGATATTGGATTTCACAAACACTCTAAACCATGATCAAAGTAGGCGTATAAGAATGTTAGAGAGAGAGAGTTCTAGTGAGAGAAAGGAAGAGAGTTGGGAACTATAGTGAGAGAAAGAAAATATTATTATGAGCTCCAACTCTCTACCTTGAAAGGTAGAGAGTATTTATAGTCTTACAATAAAACGCCACACAACGGCGTGGATCGGGCATCAGGTGGGTAAAGACCGTCCGTCCTCCACGGTGTTACTAAACTAAATACTACTTAACATAAAAGTACTATGACTACGAGCTTTCTAACGATTACATATACTTGAGGTGACCGACTCTTTAATACCTGGAATTTCTAATTCCTAACAGGTAAAATGCTATGGCCAGAGTCGGTGACAGGAATAGTGTGACCGTCACCAACTGCAACAGATGAATAAATACTAGAATTATAAACAGCACTAAGATTATTGACCGAGTCATTAAGGTGAGACGACGCACCTGTGTCCATGTTCTAATTACCGGGAGCGGGTTCATGAAGAGTGGTAGTGGCAAAAGCATGAGGTAAAACAGTTTCTTGACCCAAAATAGCTCCTAGCGAACCTCCTGTGTGATTGGACTGGGCTGCGTGGACTGGGGCAGGTCCAAGAATGCCTGAGTTGTGAACTGGCGGACCAAAACCTGGTGGATGAACCTGCTGGCCAAAATGGACCCCTGCTGGATGACCCTGTTGCTGTTGAACCGGATGATGGACTGGCTGAACCCCCTGCTGAACCCCTGCTGCATGACCCGGCTGATGAACCTGAGCAACCGGTTGGTGAACCTGGGAAACTGGTTGGTGAACCGGGTATGTTGTTGAACCCGTGGGATATGAGGGGGCCTGTTGGTGAACCGGTTGGTAAAACAATGTTGGACTGGACATGGTTTGGATCTGGGGGTTCACGGAGGGGGCAAATGAGGGTGAACCGGTTAGGAGGGCAATAGGGGGGTGCGTAGGGGTTGTATTGAGGCCACTGGTTGTTCCAGTGAGGCCAAGTTTGCTTAAAAGGTGTTGTAAAGTTGTGAGATCATTGGAGGATAATGAATTAGTAGGTGTTGGAGTTTGGGGAGCAATATTGGCATGCAAACCATGCGTGCCATTGTGAAGAAACCTGCAGGATGCCCCAAAGCGACAAGAGCCTTTGCTCCAATTAATACATGGCTTGTGGACTTTGTCCGTGGATGTGGACGACCGGCGAGGGTTGTGACCGGTGTTTGCGAGGAGTACCATGGGTGAAGAGGACGTTGGATCGGACAAGGTGTCGTTGGTACGGGCCTTCAATCGCATCTCTTCCGTGGTGAGCATGGAGCGAACGGTCTTGAGGTCGGGAAAGGGATCCCTATGAGCAATAATCGTCGCCACATTATCGAACCGAGCGGGTAACCCTTCCAAGGCAAAGGTCGCAACGTCGTCGTCATCTAAACTCGAACCAAGACTATTCAAGATTGTGGCAATGGATTCAATCTTGCAAAAATAGGCATCGATACCCATATCACCAAGTTTTAAAGAACGTAGCTCTGCTTTCAAGGCTATGGAGCGAGTCCTTTTGTTGTCGGAAAATATGGCGGCTAGGGTTTCCCAAGCTTCATATGCGGTTTTTGGGTTTGCAACAACTAATCGTTGTTGAAGGGTTTTGGATATAGTAACAAAGATCCAAGAGAGTAGGATGGAATCGATTTTTAACCATTCCGCATCGGGCGTCGATGAGGTGGTTGCAACATCTTGACCACTCTTGATTTCAAGGTGATCCATTAGAAGGTTCCCGCGACAAAAATGGGTAAAGAAGTATACCCATGATGAGTAGTTCATTTCATCGACATCGAGTTTGACCGGGATTATGTTATTTAAGTTGGTAATTGCCATGAGTTTATCGGAGAGGAGAATGGTAGGTAGAGGAGGAGGATCGATTACAGTCATGATGGGATAGTGGTGGGATAGATAGAGTTGATTTGAGGGAGGAGATGGAGATGAGGTAGACGGCAGAAGAGATGAAAGGGAGAGGTAGCAGCGGAAGTTGAGTTTTAAGGAAATGATTGGCTTTGATACCATGTAGAATATTAGAATATTATGTGATTGATATTGTCTGATTGTCATTTATTGAATGAGTACCAAGTCTTCACAAGAGACATATAAATATACAGAAAGATATAAGAAACCCTATGTAGTCATGGGCTTGAGCCCAAAAGTCCAAACAATAATACGACTAACAGTTCTTCCCATAGCAAAGGATCTCTTGCTATAGCCCAAACATTGACCATCACTTGGGTACCTTGTGTGATATCATATCCCATTAACTTGACATCTTGCCTTGACTCTCGAGGAACAAGTAGTGGGACTAGAGGATGTAATCGCAACGTCTCTTTGAGTACAGCTTTCAAGTAATGCATATTTTGTGTATCATCTTCTGTAATCATGGATCTTCCTTTGGCTATTTTTCTTACCTCAGTTTGCAACTCTATCATTATATGCGGGTGTCTTACTAGCTCGCTAAATGCCCATTCTAGAACTGTGGACGTTGTATCAGTTCCAGCAGAAAACACATCCTGCAAGAAATAGAAATACTTGAAAATGCATGTTGTATATGGTTGTTGCCTACAACGTAACAAGCTAGAATGCTAATTATTAATACTGAGATGATTTTTTTTTTTTTTTTTTTACCAAGATGACAGCTTTAATTGTGTCTCTATCAAATTTAAAGTTGGCTGTATCTTCTCTTTGAACATCTAGTAAGATATCAACTAAATCTTGGTTTTGATCATCTCCGCCGTCAACGGTACCATCTATCATTTTGTTCTTATTCACATGATCTTCAATAACACCATCAAGAAACTCGTCAATTTCTTTAGCAACTTTATTTGTTCTTTCCTCTAGGCCACGTAACCAATCCACCCACGATAGCCATGGAATACAAGTGCCAACACTCACAACACCAAGTAGGATCTGAAATCTTCCCAGCAAGTCCTTAAAGTTTAAGCTACTAAATGTCCTTCCTAGAGCAACCTGACAAATTATGTTGTTAGTAAGCAAGATAAGCATGTCACTCAAATCAATCACGGCACCACAACTTTTGTCAATCATGTCAATCATACGAGTCATTTCTCTTTCTCGAATATGTCAAAATGATTGAACTCGTTTATGACTTAGAAGGTGGAGCACCGTAATGCTTTTGACTTGCCTCCAGTACTCTCCATATGGAGCAAATCCAACGTCCTTAGACCCAAAAGTAAGTTTATCGGGAATACTTAATTTAGGTCTACTCGCGAATATTAAATCATGGGTTTTCATGATTTCTTGAGCTCCTTCAGCGGAGGATACTACAAGCAAAGGTGCACTACCTAGGTGAAGCAAAATTATTGGTCCATGCTTCTGGCTTATGGCTTGGAAAGAGTGATGGAGGCTCGAGCCTAGTTGGTGGAGGTTTCCAATAATCGGAAGCTTTCTAGGGGATGGTGGTAGGTTTTTTCGTGTTTGAGAAATAGATGAAAGCCATTTAAGTGGAATCAAGAGCAATAATAAAATGAAGAATGCTGTAATAGGAAAAAGTAACAATTGAAATGAGAGAAACATTGTTATCTGTGATGGTTTTCTCTATTACGTGCGTGTGTATATATGCATGCGGGTGGACACAAAAGAGGACGTAACCTCATATACCATATCATTCGTAGTAAAAAACCAATATTTTTCTAGCAAGAATGAATAACCAAATTACCAAATTTTAACAAGCTACTAAAATAGTACTTATCACAACTTTACACATGGGATCACGTGTTTTCTAGACATACGATAATTTGTACGTGTACATATCCCAACAGCTCTCACTTAGACATGTTACAAATAACGTAATAATATCGGTGAGCATCTAGCAACAGGTCAATGCTCCCAGAAACACATGAGTGTGGTTTCGTAAATGCACAGTAAAATGATTCATCATTTAATATCCATTTGATTCAGATTCCATGTTAAATATGCATATATATAAAGTCATTCCATAATTTAACGATTATGTTTCTCGTTTCATCGATTGATCATGATAACAAATTCATCGGGACATATCCAAACATCTATCAACCCCACAAGCGGCCCAGTAGTATCATACTTCAAATTTAATTGAAGGAACAAATTATGTCTTGACAACAAACGTAGCCCGCATGTTTCACGACACTTCTGAAAATAACCCTTATAACTACGAGGATAGTGGTAGACTATAATAAAGAAATTCGATCCATACACGCCATTCCAGCTTGTGCCTCAAGTCTAAGGATAAACAAATGGCTCATTTACAAGATTCACTTAATGAAGACGATCCATAAAGTGATGATCTTGTTAATTGGGGAAGTCTAGTATGCAACTTTTGAATACCATGTGAGTTTGGTGGGACTCCTCTTTAATATTCATAAGAATACTATCAATCTCCCATATTTATCTTAATTCAACAATATTCTCATATAATTGATTGACAATGGACAGTTTATAATGATATACATTATTCATGGATTTAAACATGAAAATATAGAATACAACTTATTATGAATGAAAACAAACATATCAAATACTTTAATTCATTAAAATATAATAACCGTTTAACATTCCATATCCAAATAATAATTAAAAAAATTAATGAAACTATTAGCTAAACGAAATCCTATGCTCTCAGTATGTTGAGTAAGCTTTCCTTTAGGTAAAGCCTTTGTAAAAGAATTAGCTAAATTGTCATTTGTATGAACTTTGAGTAGATTGATTTCACCAATTTTGATTTGTTCTCGAACATAGTGATATCGTCTAGGATAGTGCTTGGCGCCTTTCATAACACCAGGTTCATTGGCGATGATGATTACTACAGAATTGTCGCAATACATCTCCATGGGTTGTTCGCTTTTGGGAACAACGCCCAACCCGGAAATAAATTTCCTAATCCAGACAACTTCCATCGCAGATTCTAAAGCAGCTATGTACTCAGCTTCTTTTGCAGATGTTGCAGTAGTGGTCTGCTTGGTACTCTTTCAATCCACTACGCCTCCATTAATAATGAAGAAGTATCCTGTCTGAGACTTTGTATCGTCTTCATCGGTTTGATATCCAGCATCGCAATAACCTTTGACTTTGAGCTCCGGTTTAGGATTTCCACCATAAACAACGAACATATCTCTAGTAGCTCTAAGATACTTGAGAATATTTTTCACATCAGTCTAGTGACTTTCACCAGGATTTTGTTGAAACCGGCTTGTTATGTTTTAGGCAAATGTCACATCAGGTCTAGTGCATCTTACCGCATACATAATCGATCTTACAACCGAAGCATAAGGAACATTATGCATACGCTCTTCCTCAGCAGGTGTAGAAGCACCTTGTGTACTACTTAAGCCTAGTCTTTCTTGCGTTGGGATAAATACTTTCTTAGAATTTTCCATCCTAAATCTCTTTAGGATTTTATCAATGTAAGCACTTTGATTTAATTCAATCAACCGCCTTGATCTACCTCTGTAGATCTTGATTCCAAGAATATAAGCTGCTTCTCCCATATCTTTCATAGCAAAGCACTTTCCAAGATAGGATTCTACTCCTTGAAAACTTGGAATGTGATTTCTCATAATGAGTATGTCATCAACATATAAGATAAGGAAAACAACATTACTCCCACCAGTTTTCTTGTATACGCATGGCTCATCAATATTTTGTGAAAAGCCAAATATCTTGATTTTTTTTAATCAAATCTTTTATTCCATTTCCTTGATACTTGCTTTAATCCATAAATGAATCGTTGAAGCTTGCATACACGTTTTGGATATTTTGAATTGACAAATCCTTCAGGTTGTACCATAAAGACATCTTCTTCAAGGCGACCATTCAAGAAGGCAGTTTTGATATCCATTTGCCAAAATATCATAGTCATAGTACGCCGCTATGGCTATAAGAATCCTTAATAGCTCTAATGTCCGCTACAAGAGAAAAAGTTTTCTCATATTCAACCCCAAAGGTTTGATTATAGCCTTTTGCTACAAGACGAGATTTATAGGTGTGTACTTGCCATCCATGTCAGTCTTTTCCTTGAAAATCCACTTGCTACCAACGACTTTAGCGTTAGGAGGAAGGTACCATACTTCATTATCATGCATGGATTGCATCTCCGCGTTCATCGCAACTTGCCATTTATCCTTTTCAAGATCTGACATGGTAGCCTTATAGCTAGTGGGTTCATTAAGATCCCCTAGGCTATGCTCCTCAACTTCTACATTTAGACATAATCGTTCAGGAGCGTGAATAGTCCTTTCAAACCTACGAACATGAGTTACTTCAGGTCGAGGTGCGAGGCTTTCTGGCTCCACTTAAGGTAAGCCATTATTTCAAAAGGTAATGTATCTTCTTGATAATCTTCAAGTTCTACAATCCTCCCACTAGATTCCCGAGTTATGAGATTCTTTTCAAAGAAATCAGCATATCTCGCAACAACAATTTTTTTTCTGGTGGAAAGTATAAGTAGTAACCCATAGTTTCCTTTGGGTATCCTACAAAGATACACTTAACAGATCTTTGTTGGAGTTTGTCAGGCGTGTCTCACTTTACAAATTTCTCACATCCCCAGACCTTTAAGTAAGACAGATTTGGGACTTCCCATGCCATAGTTCATATGGAGTCTTATCAACCTTCTTGGTTGGAACCATATTTGAATGCGAACAGCTATTTCAAGAGCATAATCCTAAAAGGAAAGAGGTAGAGTTGTAAGATTAAACATAGATCAAACCATGCGTAACAAGGTATGATTCCTCCTCTCAGACACACCATTGTGTTGTGGTGTATATAGAGGAGTACGTGAGTTGTTGGACAATTCCACACTCCTTAAGATAATCTTTAAACTCTTGGCTTATGTATTCACCACCTCTATCTGATCGAAGTACTTTAATCTTCTTTCCGAGTTGTAACTATACTTCATTCTTAAGAACCTTAAATGTTTCAAAAAACTGCATGTGTATGTTAAGTAAATAAATATAACCATAACGGCTGACATCATCTGTAAAGGTTATGAGGTAGCTAGAACCTTATCTTGACACATGTATAAGTGGACCACATACATCAATATGGATTAATCCAAGTAGAGCAGAAGCCCTTTGCGTTTTATGTGAAAAATGTTTCCTTGCCATCTTCCCAGATACACAAGATTTGCATTTATCAAATGATTCATCATTGATAGATTGCAAAAGCCCATCATGTTGCAGCTTTTCCATACGTTTCTGACCTATATGATTTTGTTACCAGTCGAACAAAGTTAACCATTGGTACCAGTCCCTAAAGTCGACCGTTTGTACAGTTTTGTTACCAGTTGACTTTGCCGACCGTTGGTACCAGTCGACTAAAGTCGACCGTTGGTTCAGTTTTCTTACGAGTCGACTAAAGTCATGCTTTTATCACCAAAGTCCAAAAACTAAGAGATTAGATATTCGTAACAGGTGTTTGTTTAGCTAACTCTATAATAAATTCGTAAAGTTAGTTTTCTTTATTTCATATATGTTCGCACATCTCATCTTTAAATACATGTTATGTAATCTTATTATTTTACGACAAAATATTCAACTTATATTCTAGAATTTCTTAATTTAGATTTTGGATGTTCAAAAAAAATCCGTATTCGGATATTCGAAAAATTGATCAAAATTTATGAAAAGGTTTGGTTTTATTCAATGTCAATTTTGAAACTCATATAAACTTTTTCTGAAAATTATGGATATTTGGATATTCGAATATATAAAAATGTTATCCGAAATTTCGGATATCTAGATTTAAAGAACTTAGCTAAAATAATAGGTCTAACATAAAACCATCAACTAAAATTTTAGATATCCGAAAACCAAACCGTAAAACCAAAAACCAAATCGAACTTTTGGTGCCCTCCTCTCCGCACATTGATTTCCCCGCATGAACCAATACTAACTATCAAGGAATAGCGGGTATACATGCCAATCCCTTCGCCTATAAACTTTCTTCGCCTATCGGACCTGCCACCTTCTTCATCACTATCGCACGAAGGAATCCTTCGTAAAGTTAGCCGCTTCTTGGATTTGGTTTTAGAAAACTTAAAATCGAATGTTTGGTTCGGGGTTTGATTTTAACCAAAAACCGCCCCAAACTGCCCATGCTCACCCCTATACAAAAGAGAGTAAAGTCACATAAATATATGATAACATATTTTCTTATTTATAATGACTACATTTAGAGAAATGTCAACATGACATGTGCTAGAACAATTTGACGATCCAACATATTTTCCACTTTATAATAACCTTACACAACGTACGCTACTTCTCTTACATAACTAAAACATGAGACATACAAACATAACTGATCAAGCTCAGAAGGAATGCAGTAATCATCACCATGGCCATTTCGGGCTGGTTACTTGGGACTGCGTGTCCCACTCCTCTAATTGTAACCATCACCACCTATTTGTATACCACCACGTATCCTCCAACCTAATCAGATTCACAATTAGTACATGCCATTGATTTAGTAATTATATATAAGTTGGTTGCTACTCGTATGTTTACTAGTTATACCTCTTTACTGCAGTACCATGGTCGCCAAGAACTCTCTAGTGGAAGATTCATTCTTTATACTAAGTCTCTCATGGATGTTACTGGGACAACTCTGTCAACGTCACCACTGCATGGAGATATTAAAAAAATGATTCTTCTTTAAGATAAAAGAAAATAATGAATATACGGATAACATATATAGACATATGATCACCTGTACACCCACACTCTAATTCCAGCTTGACTTAGCTCCTTTACGATAGGCATAATTGTTGTCGGACTGTCTGTCTATCTTCTATGACCACTGTGCATAACATAAAAAATAGTCAGCATCTTAAAAAATATTTTTAAGTCTAATGTTTATAGTATCAGTATCTAGGTAAATACCTGCAAGGTTTCCATGATGTCTTCCGGGCATGGAGTGCATGCTAAACTTGTGGTAGATTCAGGTAAGCAAAGACATAGTCATAAGTGCAAGGAACAAAACTCTTGACCTACCATTCCAAAAATTCATATGTTGAGGATTATAACTTAAGTAGCTAGAATGATTTTTTGGTATAAGAAAGACTTACAGTTCCTAATGATTCAACATGTTTTCCAATATCGTAAGGATGACACATTGGACTGTATATGTGGTATAAGAGAGACTTACAGATCCTAATGAAACAAAATGTAGTGAAATGAGCTGAAACGGGTCTAACAAGAAAAAAAATCAACCAATTAAGATTACAAGAAACTTACAAAACCATACTAAGTTACACAACATCATAGGTATAGCCTAAAAAATATTAACCAATTGAGATTACATTAAACCTTATTTTCAAACATAGTGGTAGTCAACCCATTATCGATCTGTATATTAGACCCGTTTGTGCTTTTAGCTTGTCTGATTTCCATAACGACAAGTCAGAAAGGTCAAAAACTTTCATTTTGGCTAATAGCTCATGATCTTCATCTAGTACAAAACATGCTTCAAGTAATTGAAACAAGTTGTGATATCACCATGTCTATAATCTCATCTTGTCTTCCTGCTTTAACGTCATTAATAATAAGGTGCTCTTTTGAATTGATTTCGACAATGAGGCCAAGTCAATTAGCAGCAAAATGATAGGAAAAAAGAGCTGCATATTAACGCCTTTGACAAAGCCAACAGAAACATTTCGACCTTTTATCCCTAATGCATAATCATCCACACACCAATTTAGACCTTATATGCTAAAAGTTGCTTATTACTATTCATTTCATGATGACATGCAAGTTGTACTACATGTATAAATTCGCGCATTTGGGACAATTTTACTCGCTAAAGCTGAAAATGCTTAAAAGCTCAATATGACCTTAAATTTGGTTGCTTATATGTGTTTATGACTATACGTAAATGGTTAGAACTTGCATAATTATGGCTAAGCATTGTGAAGTCTGGACGGTTTGGTTAAGATGGGATTGTGTGACTCGAGAATAGTGGTCGTAATGGTTTCAATGGCACTAAACTACCATGTTATGCATTGTTCTTGTGGTACATTATTATAAGCTATTTGGTGTGATTAGAACTATACTGATAGTGTATTTTTTATGTAATAGAAATCTCAATTGTTTTTATTAATATACGAATTCAACATTCCGAATTGTAACATTAAAAGTACAAAATTATAACGGCGGTTGATTGCCGGAGATGGTGGCTAACCTTTGGATCATCATTTTTATTTTATTGAACAAACTAAAGTAATCTTATACTTGACAAACATTTAACAGTTGTTAGGTTTGGACCACATACTCACACAAACACACGCCCAGATTTAAGCCATTTTAAAAGTTCATAACTGAAATCATTTGGAAGTTTGACATCAGCGGTCGTGATTCGTGATGGTGTGATTTAACCGGAGATGTTGGTGGGTTCGTGTCGGTTATTCGTTATTTAGTTAGGGCTTATGTTAGTTGGGTGTTGAAGGATTGACATCTCAATTGAATTTGATTATGGTTGCAAGTTGGTTGGTTACTTAGTGATTTTGACTTTTTAGGGTTAGAGTTTGAATTTTTAAGTGATTTTTTTTTTAAATTAAACTCTTTTATATGTTAAAATCTGTGTATGTGTGATTTAGATGGTTGGTGCTTTTTGTTTATTGATGGTTATTTTATTTTTTAAAGTTTGATTTGGTTGTTGAAACGTAAAGGTTTTTATTATGGTTTTGATAATGTTGAAAATTGCTTTTGAGGTGGCCGAAAAAAATGGTGGCGGTGGTTACTAGTAGCTGGAGGGTGGGGGTGGTGTATATGAATGAAGAAGAAATGATGAAGATGAGGACATTTTTGTCTTTTTTGTCTTCAACCTTGCATTTAACGGTCAAATTAACAGAATAAGTGGTCAAAGGACCAAACCACTATTACATGTCAAAACCATAATAGTTTATAGAATAGTTTATAGACTAAATCCGTCATACTCGAAAAACCACAAAGACCGTTTAAATAATTAACTATATATATAAGCGTAATATGATTACTCAGATAAATCAAGATTCATATATATTATCGGAATAAGAGTGATTGACATGCTTAATTGGCATGCTTAATTTCATGCCAAACAATTAGATCACTACACTTGAAGTAATCAAATATTATCATGAGGAGAGAGAAACACTATCCTCCACTTGTCATATGTTGATTAAATTAGTAAAATTAGCAATTTAGGCATATACGCGTCATTTTCCTATCGAGAATATGACTATGTAGTTTCCTTGACTAAAGTAAGATATACAAGGTTTATATTTATATAATAAAGTATAGATTTTCCTAATATTGAGAATCTTAAAAAACAAGATTCATATGTATTACTAAATTTATGAAATAAGGTTCATATGTTATTAGAAATTTAGAATGTACTACTAAAGTATATCTAAAACATCATGTTATGAATATATAAGCAGAAGAGTAAATTTCATATATGGTCTATGTGGTCTGTCAGGTTTAAAGGAAATAATCCTTAACTTTTTTTAACGGATCTTCTCTCTGTTGTTGTGACCGGTAACAGGTTTAGTCCCTTGACCAATATTTTTGTTAGATTGACTGTAAAAGTAAAGGCATAATTGTCTTTTCAATTGTTTAATATTAAAAACTCATATAAACTATTTCCCCAATACCAAAAACACACGCATTTCACACGTCACTCACCCTTTCCCTTTCTTTACAGATCTTATCCTCACGTTTTCTCTAGAACAACCCTAACGCTCAGTTCTCGAGTTGAAAAGGAAGAGGAAATTAAAGGAAACGGAAAATTTTTTGTGTTCTTGAGTCCTTTTTAAAGGAGGAAAGGGAAACGGAAAGGAAATAGAGAGGAAGATTTGATAAGTAAATCTTCCTCCCACTTTTGGGAGGAAAGGGAAAGGAAACGGAACCATATGTTGTGTAAAGACTAATATACCCTTTTTAAAACATTTGACATTAATAATTAAAGGGCATATATGTAATTTGATCAAGTTATTTTCCTTTTCCTCTCACTTAAGAACATGAGTATGATTACTTTCCTTTTCCTTTCCTCTATCTCAAGAACATAACAACTAACACTTACTTTCCTCTTCCATTTCTTTTCCCTTTTCTATTCTTTTCCATTTCCCTTCCTTAAAAACTCGAGCGTAAATTACCACCATCCCCACCTACCTCATACCATATTAAAACAAACACAACATAAAAAGGACAAATCACCACATAACATCTAGAAATACATTTGTCTTCCATTTCACAGCCAAATAGGTGGCTATCATTCAAATCTATACCCAACCAACGAATCACTGCCAGTTTCACCTCCGTCGCCGCAAACCCACGGAAGTCACCACCATGATGCTGGCCACCCATCACGTGCCTATCAGGTTGTGGCGCAGCCACCCACCGGCCACCTTACATGTTGCTTTGAATAGATATGTTAAGGTCAAGGGACAAAAACGGCGGCAGCAGTGGTGGCTGGTGGTGGTGTACTGAGGCTGTCAGTGGTGGTGGGTCACCAGAGTAAGTGGTATCGAAGAGGAGCTCAAAAAATTCAACCTAGATCTGAACCAAAATTGCATGTGTATGTATATGTATATCAATAGGAAAAAAATGATTGATAGGTAGGTATTTTTTTTTTGGAAAGGCAAGAAGAATAAGATGAGTTATATTAAAGATTAAAAATGGTGAATATTGTTGTTGATGATCATTTTGTTGTGATGTTTATTTTGGATCTTGTAACATACGGTTGACGATGATGGATTTTGGGTTTATATTTTGTTATTGTTGCATATGGTATTATAGGGTTTGGTTTTGTTTGTGCTTTTCAAGAATCTGGGTAAATGAATTTGGATTTTGAAAAATCTAGGTAAATATGGTTATGTTTGTGCTTTTGCTGAAAAGCACGGTGTTTGGTATTTTGGATCCTGTAACATGCTTTTATTTTTATTTTCTTAAAAAAGAATATGTCGTAATAATTGGGGGTATTTACGTCATTTCGACCATTTAAACACTCAATTCACGGTCAATCTAATAGAAACATTGGTCAAGAGACTAAACCCTTTACGGTCGCAACCACAGAGAGAGGATCTGTAAAAATAAAAAGTTTAAGGACTATTTTCGTTAAACCCAACAAATCATATGGACCATTTATGTAATTAACTCTAAGCAGAATGTTGTGTTAGATATTGATAAGTGTAAAGGGTTGTGTTTTGTGAACTAACACATGAAAAAGTTATTACATCCAAGCCTCTTACTTTCGCTATATTACTAATCGTTGCAAGTGAGTCATTTCTATCAACTTCTCTCTTTTTATCTATCGTTCATGTCTTTAAACCACAATTATCAATATCAAAGAAAACGCGTAATTTCAACAGATTAACAATTTCATTGTTTATAGCTAATTCCTCTACAACTATATATGATGATACACTTCGTTTTGAGTTTTCTTTCTTTATACTGATCTTATTAAAATGCATAAATAATTTTTTCGCTAAACATTTAACTAATATATATTTTGTTTCCGGTGACAGTGGAAGGAGGAAGTGATATGGTTCCTTCTATAAGCACTCACTCTAATGTACATGGGCACAATTGTTCGTTGAAATTTTGCCATATAGGTGATACCTGCCCTCCCCATCTTGTAAAAGTGCTGTAGATTGTTACGAATATTGTAGTCTAGATTTTCTATGTGGAAAATGTTGTTGCCTGGTGTTTAAAAATAAATAAACTGGATTTGTTTACCCGTATTTTTATATGTAAGTTCTGTTATAAGCAGTAATCAGATCAATCAGAGAACACTTTGTACCCGACAATTTACCAGCCAAATGACAATGTTATAAGCTTTTACATGCAAAAGTCTTACCTCATGCTGGTACTTATATTCGTATACCTGCGATATTACTGTCTTGAACTGAGGACAAATAACCTTTGCTCCATAGTGAAATTAGAACTAATCTTGTACAAAATCCATGTAACTAAACAAAGGTTTATTTTAGGGACACTAAAGAGCGATTCCACAAGGGAATGCAATAAGGATCCTGGTTTTGATAGTATCACAACAGACATTATTCTCAACTTTAAAGCAGATACCTTGACAAGTGGCAACATAAACACCATGCATTTTTCATTGCGGGTCAAAATGGGTCGTCTTGACCCATATACAGTTTTTTGTCCTGAATAAGTATACATACACTTAGTGTGTTACATGTATTCATAAAACTATACTTTTATATTTATAATCTAAATTTTAAAACAAATCAAATCAGGAGGTTGTGTGCATAAAAAATAAAGTTATACTATTTGTGTATGATGGTTTTGAGAATGCTATAATGCTCTTAGGGATAACATTTTCCTGGTCTGTATATATACGCGACGAAAATTGTATCTCATATTATAACGTGTGTTGTATGACGTGGCTGTAATTTTTTTTAACCCACATCTCCATATTATAATTGGACAAGGTTTACATTTACCGGGGAAACCATTTACCCAAAAAAATTGAAAAAGGTTCTGTCTTATCCATATAATGGATTTAACTCATTACTTTTTTGGTTATACTTTATGTTGCATCATTTAACTCGTTTTGGCAACTATCACCAAAACAGCTAGTGGTAAGGCGCTTGATATCCTCACAAGAGGTCACATGTTCAAACTTGACTAGGTACACATTTGGGTGTGGTCATGAAAGTAAATGCTTAACACTTTTAAATACCAATTAGGAATACAACACTATTTTAACAATAGGAAATCACCATCCACGGAATTCACCAAGAAAGAGATAATGAAATAAAAGTAATATCTCAAACATATAGTGTGAATTATAATGTAACGGAGCAAAAATGTAGTGACATGCAACGGGTCAAACAAGTAAAAATTATTACAAGAAAATTGCATATTCATATTAAGTTACACAAGAGTCCTTTTCCAAAAAAAACGTTACATGAGAGTATATGCGTAGTTTCGGGAAATTAACCACTTAAGTTTATGATATAAGTGTAAGTGGTCTTCCAAGTTAACACTAACATAATCTCAAAGATAATGCTAGCCAAACCGTTTTCGATCTGAGTATTAGTTAGACACTTGTGCTTTTAGCTCATCCCTAACATCTCATAACGACGAGTCACAAAGATCAAAATCTTCCAATTTGGCTAATAGCTTATTTTATCGCTAGTGCATAACATGCTTCGCGTGAAAAATAGAGCAAATTCTCAAAACAGTACAAAAAGTTGTGTAGTGGTCATCAAAAGGTACAAAAATAACACCTCTTCCTTAAATGGTCGTGTGCGAATGTGCGACTCCACTGAATGTGCGACAAATGTTTATTTTTTTAATAATAAAATACAGTGTTAGGTGAGACTTTGATTTTGAATTTTTGTTTAAATGACAAATATACCCTCTTTCAAATATAAATACATTTTTTCCCTTAAATCACTCATACACTTCATCTCTTTCTCAAAAATTCCGCCGCCATCTCTCTCAAAAATTCCGACCTTCAACACCACACACCACCACCACCACAGATCTACCATCAACACCACCATCACCACCACAGATCTGCAATCACCACCACAGATCCGCCAGCACCGCCACCATCACTGTCACAGATCAACACCACTACAGATCCGCCATCACCACCACAGATCAACGCCACCATCACCACCACAGATCCGACATCACCACCACAGATCCGCCATCACCACCACAAATCAACACTGACATCACCACCACCACCTCAAATATATCCTCAAACCCATATTAGATGGAGATTTGAAGAAGTAAAAGAAGAAGATGAAGATAAAGTATGATGGTGCATGAAAAAATTGTGAAAAACGTTTTTCTAAAAGTGAATATTTTTTCCCAAAAAAAATTATGAAAAAATACGTTTGCGCATTAAATCGTTTTTTTGTGCATCAAAATTGGTTTTGCACCCAACTTCTTTGACTTTTTCATCAAAATAACATTCAAGCATCTAACTAAAACAAGTTGAAAATTTTGTGCATCAAAATTTTTTTGCGCATCAAAATTAGTTTTTTGTGCATTAAAAAAAACGTATCAAAACTCAAAATTATAAAAAATGTTTTCACAAAAGTTTTATTCACCAACATACCCGATCTTGTGGATTTTTTTTGGAATTTTTGGAGAATTTTTTTTAAAAAATAAATATTTTTATTCTTTTTACGGATATTTGTGATTTTATTTTAACTTTACCTTATATATATATATATATATATATATATATATAATCTAGATCAAATAAGATCAAACTTAAAGTTGTTAAAATGAGATCCAACTAAAATTTGACAAGCGACACTCTCCTTACAACAAAAATAAAAATTTTATTAACTACAACTAAAATTGTTAAAGTTTCGATACATTTCTTTTTAAAATTTACGAAACCTAGGTGATACACTTTAAATAGAAGTGTAATGTGTATCAGGATTTTGAATGTGTATCTGATTTTAGAATATTTATTAGTGTAATGTGTATCAGGTGTATCACTAATCCAAACTCATGTATCATTTGATTATTAGTTGCTAAAATGTTAATTTGTATTAAAATATTATTTTTATGTGTATTATTGCAAAAATTGTTATTTGTAAATGTTTTAGTGATTTTTTAGACTTGATCTTATTTTTATAATTTTAAGTTTGATCTCACGTTAACTCTCCCATATATATATATATATATATATATATATATATATATATATATATATATATATATATATATATATATATATATATATATATATATAGGAAAACACTCACATCTGCGTACTTTATTATTAAAAAATGGACACTTGCACATGTCGCATTCATAGAGTTCTACATTCACATGACCATTTAAAGAAAAGATATTATTCTTGTACTTTTGGATGACCACTACACAATTTTTTTTTTACTGTTTTGAGAATTTGCTCTAAAAAATAAGTTGTGATATCACCATAGCGAACAATGGTGCATGGTTGCATATTAGCACCTTTCCACTGGTTACCAGCAAGCCAACAAAAACCTATAGAACTTAGAACTTTCAGATGTATATGTTCAAAGTTGCTTCTTACTATCCATTTCATGATGATCACATGCAACTGGTACTACACTACCCATGTTTAAATTCGTTCATTTGGAACACAACCATTACCGTAGTTAAAAGGTTGCTTGTCTTGACTAAATGGTTGATAGGACATTAAATTTGGTTCTCTTCATGACTTTATACAGCCTAACAAAAAATAATCTATATGTTCAAAAAGTAGTGAACAAAAAACGTTTTAAAAATAACATAAGTTTATAGTGGGACACACACATACGAGATACGACTAAGTGAGCCTTTAAATCTTTTCGGAAATTAGTTTTTCAACTTATTTCGTCTAATTTATTCGGTTGAAAGGAACTTTCTAGCAATGACTTTTAACACCTAACCCAATTAATCAAATTATTCTATAAAAAATATTAGTATAATACATAAATAACAGCACGTTGTTTTTATAGTCTTTTTTTTTAACAAAATATTAATTATATATCTGATTTTCGTGAAAAGTTTCAAATCTTACTTTTTGTTTTTGTTAATCATAATGTTAGTCTGAGATTATAGTTAGCACTTTTTGTCTATTAACTTTAATGACCGAGTTAACTTCCATTGTAGACCATTGATAGTGTCTTACAATTTTCTATGCTGTAAAAATCAACTTTGTTTTATCGGGTCATGTCTTTCGTTTTAACACGCTAACCATTTGGAGTGTTTGGAATCTTTTTCATTTACTTATTAGCTAACTAATTATAAAGCTAAATATACATATTTTTAAGCATATTGGTATGTGCTTAGTTTAAGATATTTGGAAACCCAAAGTGGTTACCTTGTTGAAAAATATAAACTTATGGATTATATAATCGTGTATTAACGTTCTAGACCAAAACCAATATATTATATATATCTCAATCAACTTGTCATCAGCGTGACTCATACAAACTACAAAACTGCATAATGTTGGCATGCACAATTATAATATAGCACATATTTGACAACCGTATTATATTTTAATATTGTAATTTTTATTGTCCGTAAATGAGTTACTAATAAGAGTTTAAAGGTTCAAAACTCATCATATACACATTTGAGGTAGTCAAGGAAAAGTCATTAACGGCCGGAAGGATAAGCTGGTTAGTCCACGTACATCAATGTTAAAGACTTACCCTTCCCAAATTATTTGAACCGGAAAATCCTCATTGGTTTACTATTTTAATTTTGGGATTGTCTAGTCTTGCAAGAGGCGTTGGTTAAAAAAGCATGAGCAGCTGTAAAATGACAGGGGCCATGCAGAGTATCTTTTAAATTAAATAGCATTTTTAGTCCTTTTTATGGGTTCATACAGCCTTGCTAACAAATCTTAGGCATTGGTTAGACAATCCCTTTAATTTTTTATTTATCCGGTAACACTTTGATATACAATTGAGAAAACAACTCAAAAGCAGCCACCCCAACGATACAAACGTTAAGCAACCAATCTTCCCCTCTTGAACTAAATCAGTAAATTTATAAGACATATATCGAACACGAAGAATATAAGAAGTGAGAACTGACGAGACAATACTATACCAAAATGTTGGCATGGACGACTCTCAAATGGATAACCTATACTCCAAACGACACCTGTGAGACTAAGACTACAAGTCCAAACACTGAAAAAATCATACAATGTGTGTTAGGATCATAAACAGGAGCTAGACGCCTAGACAACATCAAATTATACAGCAGCCCCCACCAGTTGTACTTGTATATATACCTACTACACTTGGCTGCTTCTAGTATTAAATTTAAGAACATTTGAACCACAACAATACATAAAGCTCATTTACATATCTATTAAAAAAAACGATAGTTGACACTAACTTAAAATTGTTATACCAAATCAATCATGCATCTTAAGAGTTGGTAGAAGAAATGACAAAGCCATCGTGTAGCTAGTAGTATATATATACTAGTCATGACCGTAGATGGCCGGCTTCTTTCATATAAATTGTCCAATATTATTAATTTATTTGTAGTTTCGGTATAATAAATTTTATATAAATGTTTCAATGGGTTCGTATAAATATCTTTTCTTAAACGATAAACGTGAATGGTTTTAATGGATTGATGATATTTTAGTATCTTATGCTGAAATATTAATGTATATACTGTAACATACATATTACATATGTAAACATTTTGAAGAAACATAAGGGCATCTATTTCTATAATCTTATCAATCTTACATATGTAAACATTTTGAAGAAACATAAGACGGCATCTAAAAAAATGCATGAAATTAGTTTTTTTTTTGGTCGATATTAACATTCAAAGAAATCCTACACGTATAAAGTCTATTTGCATCACACAATTTGTAACAATTCTTTTCTCATTATCTATTTAATACAAGTGATATCATAGATAAAATTAACTTTGCCTCAAAGGTGAAATTTGTATATATAAACATTATGGTAGAAAGTCTCATACAAATACATAGACAAGCCCATGTATTTTATACTCAGACCCCATCAAAAACTTTACATAAAAGCTATACTACACTAGAGTTGAGATCAATATAGAACTCATATTTGTCATAGAAACAAATGAACCGTCATAACTCCATTTTTTATCTAAATTAATACAAAATCATTTTCCACATTTTTTTTAAAATAACATATCTTACAAACGGTAAATCTTCAAAATATAAAAAATACACCATCGTGGCGAGAATTAAATTATCTTTCTATAGGCATGCACTTTACATATTTTTAAAAACATTTTTTTTCAAAAATTCCGTCCGAAAAATCATATATGATTTTTACGAATCATATATGATTTTAAAAATCATGTATGATTCGATTTTTACGAATCATATATGATTTTTACAATCATATATGATTCTCAAAATTCATATGTGATTCGTAAAAATCGAATCATATATGATTTTCACAAATCATATATGATTTTTGTTGACGAAATTTTGAAAAAAAGTTGTTAAAATATATAGTAGTGCATATCATAGAAAGATAATTTAATTAAATCGTCAGCGATATAATTTTTATCGCGTAACGATTAACGGTTTGCGAGATATTTAAATTTTTTAAAAAGGGTGAAAGTTTATCATAATAAAAAATGAATGGTTTATTATTGGTTGATTGGATCTATGGTAAATTTTGGTTACATATTGAGCTTTCTTTACTACACTATTGTAGCATTTTACAATGTCATAGTTAGAATTTATTGAATGTTTAAAACAAAAAATTTCTACTTGAGTAATGCTCATTTGTCATTATATGACAATCATGTCGATCTCTTAGCTAACAATCTTCTTATTGTTAAAAATCTTAAAATAAAATCTAGGAACAAAAAAATAATAAAAATCTACCACTTAACAGTTATCAACGACTAACACAACATGCATATACGACATATGACAAACATTGTTCTAGAAGTATAATACTAATAAAAGGTTATTAAACCATAAGACGGCATATTAGACTTATCATTCGAGTCAATTTTATCTACCTTCCAACCACCTTCCCCTTCATTTTATATAACCCCTTAGCCATAAACTCCAAGTGTTCTCAAGTCATCAAAGCAAAAGAATCATAGCCATGGAGGTTATCCTACCCGTAAACACTCCTGATTTCGACTTCAATTCATCGCTATACGCTAGCGCACCATCGACACCTAAACTTTTAGGCGAGTGTTACTTTAGTGCACCCACAAGTCCCACAAGAATCCCCGAGTTAGACCTTGAGTTTGATGATCAGTTGATGGAGGATGACACTAGCCGTAACAACTTAGCATCCGTTCCGTTTGCATGGGAAGAAAAGCCCGGTGTCCCTAAATCGGTCTATAACTCATTCAATGACGAATTTGCTTTTGATGTAAGTGGTCGTAATGATGAACATGTCGAAAATGAACGTGCCATGCAAGAAAGGGGACGTGATCGTACTTCTTATAATTCATCTTCATCAAGAAGTAGAAGAACACGTTCCTTACCACCCGTTAGAATGTTAGAACAGCCACAAGGGCCTGCAAACCCGAACACGGCATCTTCAATGGCTCTTACGGCTTCTGGGTCAGGAAAGGGGTCGAAGAAGTGGAGTTTTATGGATTTCTTTTTGTTTAGAAGTGCTTCGGACGGACGAGCTATGGAGAACGACCCTTTAAAGAAATATTCGGAGATATTTAGAAAACATGATGAGGATATAAGGAATTCGAGCTTTAGAGACCCGAACGGGTCGGGGTCATCTAAGAGACGGGGTAAGGTTTCGGCTCATGAGTTGCACTATACGGTGAATCGAGCTGTTTCTAATGACATGAAGAAGAAAACGTTTCTGCCGTATAAGCAAGGTATTTTGGGAAGATTGGCGTTTAATCCAACGGTTCATGCACTTTCTAATGGATTCGGGTTTTCTCATCATCAAAATAATAATTAAGTGCTAGTAAAATCTTAGATTCGATATGAAATTATGTATCAATCCAATGATATTCAACTATTAATCAATGGGTTTGTTTGTTGTTTCTTTTGTTATTGTAATTGTAAAGAGAACTTTTTTGTTCATAGATGTTTTAAACATCATGTAATGATCATGAAACATATGTTCATATCAAAGTAGTCATGACTTATACTTTCTTTTTACGGTTATGTTCTAAAGCTCAAGTAGTCACCATGGAAGTCTCATGTTACATGGCCAGAGTTTGGGATCGGTACTAGCTCAGAATCTGGCCTGAACGTGACTTCGTTCTTGTTCCCTCTCTTCGTCAATTAAGATAGGCTAGGATATTGAGGACTTTATTTTTTATACCAATCATAGAAGCATGAATCACGTTTAAAGGCAAAACTTCAACTTCATGAAGCATGGATGATAGATTAGCAATTTAGTAGCAATCAATCAGTGGAATACGGATAATCCAAGAATATAAAATATCTTGATGATCTAACAAATTAATAATCCAAAAATAGTCAAAAACATGATGCATCATCATACTCGTCACGTTGCAAATAACAACAATAAATTAATTATACTCATTCGTGATAAGGATGAAATTCTGAAAATAACGTGACAATATAAAACTTTATTATTTGGAGTGTTCTAAGGCAAACCCTTGTACAGAACACGTCTGTTGATGGAGGGAAAAATTATTTCTTTAAACAAATAAATTAAAATAAAGGTAATTATAATCGCACAATCAATATTCAATAGTACCAAGTCCATCATCTTGTTTTTCAAGGAACTATTAAATGTTTAATCAAGATATGAAGTAAATTAGATAAAAGTCATAAAACGAATATCTGCAATTCTGTAAGTACTGAATCGATTTCTTTCCGTTAGCAATATAAGACATATGGGTAACGTCCAATTAGCTATAGTGTGAGCTAGCATGCACATTTCCACCCCGTTTCACGACTTCGGGTTTCTGGAACACAACATAAGATCAAAGGTTTCTGTTGGCAGAAATCAATTTTGTTTAAACAAAACTTTGGCAATCGGTATCTCATATTTACAAAAGCGGTTTTTTCAATAGTTGAAAAATGGATGAACCGGTTTCTTGGTTTGAAAAGTCAACAGTCTTCATCCTAATACAATTCGACATTTGTAACACCTTATAGGCCGCCATGAGACTACTGAAATTTCATCTAAGAAAAAAAAATAATGGAATAATGCTTATATTATTGTTAGAGAAATGAATTACTACGTATATAATTGTCGTGATCCTTGATGGAATAAATAACCGGGGGCCTAGCTAACATATAAGACAACCAATTGATTATTTTAAGACTTAAATAAACATCAAGTTGTTACATGAAAGTGAAGGGTTTGGTCAACTTAATACTGCCATGTTAGATGGTCCTACGACTACGTTTAATATAGATCCTATTGTAATGTGTTACATTGACAAAATGTGCATGAAGTATTTACATGCATGTATTGTTCCAATTCAATGTTTATTACAGTATATGTTAAAATGTTGAAGTAATATGTTGACAAAAAAACTAGTAATTTCATCGTTGACATTAGAACTCGACCCATTGAAAACCTGTTTAACATCCTGAGTAAACACAAAAATTACAAAACTTTTAAACTTGGGATATTTCAGTAAGTTGTTTATGTGAGTAATGAAAACTTATGTACTGTAATATATATATCGACAAAAACAAGCTAAAAAGTTATTACTGGGCCAAAAAGCCCAAAACAATTATTTCAATTTTTAAGGATGACGCCGAAGCGATAAAACCCAAAACAAATACTCCGTATATAGTTGGTTGCTAGCTTGTTACTCGGATGACTAAACTTGTTGATTATGTCTGATGACGTATAGTATGTATTACAGGCGGCCCACCGATACTAATACATATTATACATATAGGCTCAAGCCTAATAATTACAAATCTTAGGCCTACTGAGGCCCAATGGCTAAATTGGCTATGGTCCAGGCTTTGAGGTGCACGCAAGGCACATAACGGGTTGAACCCTCAACCGCACCCTTACGTCCACATCCGCGATTAACACGGAGCTCTTGTCAAACAAAAGGAAAGAGAAACCACAGAAGAATTCGTGAAAAGATTCAAGGTGGAAAGTAGGGATGTCAAAGGAGCTCCTGGAGTCATGAAGGTTTCCGGCTTCATGCATGGAATCACTAATCCCGAGTTAATTAAGAGATCGCATGATAATATACCCAAATCGTGGATCGAGATGATGAGGGTAACGCATCTTTCCTCCGGGGGAAGTACGCAACCAACGAAAAGAGGAAGACGCTACCCCAAGTGCAATGGAAGCATGAGTCTAGACAAAGAGCAAGGCTTCAAGAGAGGATACAGAATCCGCGGATGGATCGAAGCAAGATAGGTTCACCCTCCTTTCCAAAACACCCAAAGAAATATTGGCGTTGGAAAAAGCGAAATTCAAGACTCCTCCTCCAATGCTTACGCCGATTGAGAAAAGAAACGGCAACAAGTATTGCGAGTTCCATGGAGAAGTAGGGCACAACACAGGCGAATGCATGCACTTAAAAAGACAGATAGAAGAATTGCTGAGAACTGGAAAGCTGTCAAACGTAATAAAGGAACTTAAGCAAAATAGTGGCAAAGATCAGTCCAAAGCACCTAAGAAAGGAGAAACGTCAGGAAAAGATAAGCCTCTAGCAATCTTGATTGTGCAATCTCAGCAACGGGTGATCAGACAAAAAGTTACACAAAGCTTTTCTCCAAACCAGAACATTTCGTTCCCACCACTCACGGGAGAAGAAGGGAATGACGGACCAATGGTCATCGGCAGATAAAGGGACACTTTATACACCGAATGTATGTCGATGGAGGCTCCGCATAAGAAGTCCTATATGAACATTGTTTCGAAGGCTCTCGCCGAAATAAGAAAGCAAATGGTACCGCTACAACCCCCCGGGATTTAGGAGAAATAATATGGCCAATCAAGTGATATCACTATTAACTAAAATCGGAGACTAAAGCATTCGGCGTCGGCATTGATGAACTTCGTGGTAGTTAGGTCCCAATCGCCATATAATGGGATCATAGGAAGGCCGGAGTGAAAACAGGTGTCGTGCCTTCACCAGATGATGAAAATCCTGAAAAGCGAGTGCTCACGATCGCGCGCGTGAAAGCGTATGGTCTCGTTAATGTACTATGGTTTCGAACCAACCCCCGCACGTGACAAAAGCAAAATGAAAACGAATACATGTGGCAATACATCCGAGCATCCGAAACAAACAATAGCCATGGGTCAACCCTATCACCAAGGGGAAAAAAGTTATGTGATCTACTAAAGCGTAACTTGGATATATTCGCCGGTGTCCAACCGACATGACGGGCGTTCAAGACACATAGCGAACATAGCCTAAACATACGGGAAGGATATACTCCAATAAGGCAAAGAAAAGAGGCCAAGCACCCGAAAGGAGCAAGGCGCACGAGGAAGTGGGAAACTCGTGACGCAGGAATCATGAAGGAAGTACATTATCACGTTGGTCCAACCCTAATGGTAGAAATGCGACGGAGTCAGAATGTGTGTTCGACTCTCGAGGACCTTAATAAAGCATGTCCAAGATGGTTACCCTTTACAGGTAGATAGATTAGAATCACTGCGGATATCCCTTCAAATGTTTCTTAGATGCGCATACAAAGGCTATCACCAAATCCATGGCAAAGAGAAGACGAGGAAAAAATGGCCTTCATCACAAATCATGGAATATTTTGCTATACTAAGATGCCATTCTGACTAAAAACCAGAGCAACATACCAAATGCTAGTGGAAAAAGCTTTCCATAAACAAATTGGCAAAACTTAGAAGTGTATGTTGATGATCCGGTGATCAAAAGCTTCTGGAGGGAGAAATAATAAGAGACATAGCGGAAACTTTCAAAACATTAAGGGAAATAAGCATGAAGCTAAATCCCAAAAAGTGTACTTTCGGAATGGAAGAAGGGATGTTTTAGGATACACAAGAACACTAAAGGAATTAAATTATGCCTAGACAAAGCAGAGGCCGTACTAAACCTCCCATCTCCGAAATGCCTCAAGGATGTTCAAAGAGATGGAATGGCTAGCAAGTTTGAAGCAGATTCTTGGCTAAATCCGTCGAAAAGTTACTACCATTCTTTTAAACACTTAAAAAGTGTTAAAAAGCGACTTTCAATGGACAAGAAGCGGAGGAAGCTTTTAAGCGATGAAGAAGATGATAGCAAACCTCCCACCCTAACCGCACCTCGTGAGAAAGAAGAGTTAATAATATACTTAGCAGCCTGAAAGCGGTCGGTGCGGTTCGATGACATAAAGGGAAGGCAAACGGGCCAAGATATTTTGTGAGCCGAGCCCATGAGGACCGGAAATAAATTACACACCAATGGAGAAACTAGTTTTATCCTTGGTACACACTACAAAGCGATCAAGAGGTATTTCCAAGTGCATACGGTAGTAGTCATCACGGACCAGCCAATCAAGCAAATACTATCAAGGCCGAAGTCGCGTAGATTACAAAAGTGGAGCATTGAATTAGGAGAGTATGACATACAATACGACCAGAACGTCCATTAAAGGACGCTTCTAGCGACTTCATAGTAGAGCATCCAAAGATGAAGAAGAACCAAGTGGAGGAACTTCCGCAACCATGGGTCCTGTTCACGGACGGCTCATCTTGCATAAACGGTTGAGGAGCGGCCCTATACCCACGAACCTCGGGGACGAGTTTACTTATGCTTTAAGGTTTGGTTTCAACACAACAAACAACGAAGCCGAATATGAAGCCTTGATAGCAGGATTACGGATAGCGAAAAAAATGGGAGTCAAGAACGTAAGCAAATGTAGACTCAAAACGGTGGCAAATCAAGTCAATGGAACATACATTGCGAAAGAACCGAATGATTCAATATCTAGAAAAGGTAAAAGAACTTCCGAATGTTCTCAATCAAACAAGTGCCCGAAGTTTAAAACAAAAAGGCATCGCCTCTAAGCAAAATGGATTCTACTAGCTTTGCACATCTAAAAAAGCAAGTACTAGTGGAAGAACTAGGTCAAAAGTCAATAGAAGAAACACCACTCGTAGCAACCACGAAAAAAGAGGGTATACGTAGATGACACCAATATATGAATATCTCGACAAAGAAGCACTCCCAAAAAAAGAGAGAAGGGAAGTTAAAAAAAAATCACAAAGATTTGCAGAGTCAATGGGATACTTTATAAGAAATCTTAGACCATGGTTACGTTGGGCCCCTTCAAGCTAACTACGTGTTACGAAATTCATGATGGATCTTCATGCTGCCAGGACAAGGTCCGTAGGCAGGCCCCTCGCACCGGATACCTCGGCCTATGCACGGCGATGCTCGAAAACTAATCCAATCATGCAAAAGTTGTCGTGCATAGGCCGCCCAAAACATCCACAAGAAAAACTAACCCCTCACATGGCCGTTCCACAAGTGGGAATCGACATTGCGACCTCTATCTGGGGCACGGGAGAGTCGATTCTCATAGTAGCAATAGACTACTTCACAAAATGGATAGAAGCAAAGCCGGTAGCCACCATAACAGAAATCGATCAAGAAATTTGTGGGAAAACATTGTATGCAGGTTCTGGACTTCCGGAGAAATAATATCGACAACAGAAAAACAATTCGAGACAACCCATTTAAAGAATGGTGCAAAAATGGATATAAAGCAACACTTTGCTTCAGTAAAACACCCACAAGAAAACGGACAAGTGGAAAGAGACGGCTTAGGGGAAGGCATAAAGGCTAGGTTGGAAGAAAAAAGCAAGAACTAGTTAGATGAATTATCGCACGTCCTATGGGCACATCGCACGAATGATCAAATCTAGAAACGGACACTCCATTCTCAACATCATACGGAACTAAGCTTTCATACCACTGAGATAGGGATGCCCACATGGAGGACTGGAAGCAAAAATAGAAGAAAATGACGAGGCGCTTGAAATGAACTTGGACCTCCTTGAAGAAAGAAGAACAGAACACACGCGCAAGCAAAAGCAAGGCACAAATGGAGAAATATTACAACTCAAGAGTCCGAAATACAAGTTTCAAACCAGGAGACCTAGTATATCGGAACAATGAAGCAAGTCATGCCGAAGAAGGAGAAAAGCTAGGACCCAAATGGGAAGGACCCTACGTAGTCACCGAAGAAGACAGAAAGGCGATAAGCTAAAGGACCGGGGAATCTAATCCCACGGACATGGAATGTTTGCAATCTTAAGAGATGTTACATACATCAAGTGTAAGCAACCCATTCCTCGCGGATTCCGTGAAGGAGGGTTCATGTCAAACCTATCTTTTTATATTGTAATGTCTTGTTTTTATTATGAAAAAAGGTGAAGCTTAGCTACCTTCACCAATTTTACATTAGAAAATTATTCTTTTATTCATTAAAAAAAAAAAAAACCCTGCGTAAGAAGACGCATACACATGGACATGACCCATACAATGTTATTCAATAACAAAAGGTCGAGTAACCTCCAAATTACCTCAAGATACGCAGAGATATTGCAAATCCAAGATTCGCGAATAACCCACAAGTATTCAGAAAAGACTATAATAATAGACACACTTGTGAAGATTAAATAGCAAAAAGTTTTGAAACAAAAGAAATATGCATACAATAGGACTGCCTACAAAAGAAAACAAAGCGCCGCTTCGCAGCCAAACAACAAGAGAGCATAATCACAATAAAACACTACTAAATGGAAGGGTTCACAAACGGACCGGCCCCTACCAGGAACATGTATCCGCACAAGGCCGCTAACAATACCACCATGCTCGGAAGCGGACAAACGAATTGATTCCACTATAGGTTCTATACACGAAGGATCAGAAAAAGACAACCAAGTATCCGCGAGTGCCAACCAATCATGAAGGGAACCTTCCTCGCTTTAGCCTATCAAAATAACCTTGGATTGAAGCAGAGGGAAGACACTCAAGAGCCCCCAAAACAAGCAGAACGACCACCGCTCCAAGTAAAACCGCTCTCAACAGGGGATAAATCATCGGAGGATACCTGACGGCAAGTTTAATGATGTTTTCAACGAAGAATCCTTGAGAGCCTCTGAGGAAGAGAGTAAAGATGGAGACGCCGACCCCAAGAGCATTTTCATAGTTAGCCTTAGCGTAGGATTAAAAGCAAAGAACGGGAAAGATGCGTATATTTACCATGAACATGTCCGGCAACAAGCCCATCTTGCATCCCTTTGTCAGCGACAGCTAATAGCATTAGCCGCTAGGCCCTGTGTAGCCTGCCAACGCCAACATCCAGATACGGCAAGCTTGAAGCCTTCGAAAATAACCAACGAATTTAATGGACACGCGAAGTATGCAAGCTCGGATAAAGTTTTTCCTCTAAATACAAGGCGACCTTAAGAAAGAGCTCCTTCAAGCAAGCCAACTCAAGGCGTAGGATCTGAAGCTCAAACATTCTCTATCCAAAACTTGTACCTAACAAGAAAACCGGAGGTCAATCAAAAGAGGGAAAAACCTGCGAGTAAGTTCAAATACGATTTCAAGAGTAGAGGTAGCACCGTAAAAATGATCAAGCTCGACTTCCGACGTAAGAAGCTTCCAGCTCTTTGATCTTAGCACGTAACGCTTCGTTTTCTTTGACAACCGCCCCTAAAGATGATACTTCACGCAAGAGACAACATCTCGGAAGCATTTGATTCACTGAGCCAATTGGGACTCTAGTCCATGAATCAAGTTAGTTGAACATAACACCGGGCGGATAATTTCTCCTTTTCTGCAGATAATGTTCGCACGAGTCCGAACTCAACCAAAGCACAAATGGCGGTGACAAAGGTCAAAACACGAAAATAAGTCTTCATGGCTCATTTCACGGTAAAGAGGAAAACTTCGGAGGAGCAACAACCACAACAATCTCACAGCCGGAGGATTGTCAAGCGAGACCGCTCAATACTTTACACTTTGATGATGGCGCCCCGTGAGCACAGTCAAACTCAACAAGAGTCTCGAGCATTACTAGTCAAAGATTGGCCAACATAGGTCCAACAAGATCTTCGACTACGGTTAGCCCTCCATTGGAAGGCTAATTAAGGAAAGGGGAAACATTCTTCAATATAGGAATAGCAAATGAAACATTCGCAAAGGGTATAATAATACCAAGAGATTCTGACCGGTACAAGAAGTAACCTCACGCTCAGCAGTAGCATCTAGAATCAAGAAATAACCAACCTTTGAGAACCGATATCAAGTTGATGTCCAAGAAAACCAATAGAAAACCCAACCTCACGCTCAGGGGTGGCGGAAATAGAAGAAGTAATAAAAGGACTAGTGGGGAGCAGATAGCCTACCTCGGCCTCCAAAACGCTACTATTCAATAATTTCGAAGCCACCAACGAGAATGTTACCGATGGAGGGACTGGTTGATATCCAAAACGAGGCCTTCGCAGACTAGATGGTCCCGAACACTTGACAAAGGCCCCTCTTTTCTCTTCAAAGGACCGAAGAAGGGTTAGCACGTAACCTAAAGATGATCCACCACCAAGATCAACACTAGCACCTTCCCTAAAAAAGATTAACATCACCTCCAATTCAATATGTGCGAGCAGAGCAATAGGGATAAGTGGCACGGTGCGACGAACAAAAACTTCAATAATAGACGGTTCCCCTTCACGCCGCCGGGGGTGGTCATCGGGCCTTCGTGAGGCTTCGGGGACCGAATATACGGCCAACTCATCACCGCACAAAGCAAAGTATATTCGCTTAAAAAAACACCGCAAATAAAACTCACCGCTTTGATCTTCACGGAGATACTTGTGGTACACATCCTCACCCAAAGTATAATAATGACTCAAACCAACCCAACAAAGGAAGGGCTGTGGAACGCCCTAAGGGATAAGGATTAGCAAAGAAGAGCAAGCAAAATGATCGAGCATTATACTCGTCGTATGAGGAACAAGATCTTTAAAGATGTTCTTCCTAGAGTGCCATGGGAATGGGACAGGACATGCAAAGGCATCGACCTTAAAAATCGATCATTCCATTTTTGATGAATCAAGAGTTTTAGTGGAAGGACACCATCGCTTACTAAAGGAAACCCACCCTTTCAACTTTGAGTTAACATAAAAACAACGAAACAGAGTAATGGGGAATAATGTTATGAACACGACATAAGATCTCAAAGTGAGAAACTCTACATGCGCCAAGAACCGATAGTTGAGAAATATTAATGCGATAATACTCAAGTAAGTCAACAAGAAAAAACAGAGTGGCAAACAAAATTGGCAAGATAAAAAGCGGGTATATAAGCCAATCTTTCCAAGGACACTCATGCATTGTACACTTACGGCCGAAGCTCGGATGCACCTCTGGAATTAAAGTAAGTCGCGAAGAAGGAGCCAAACGCCCCTAGAGGAGTATTACATTTTATATCAACAATCAAAGCCATAGCAAGTGGATCAAGGGGCGGCGATGAGGTTTTTTTATCGCTTTTTAAAGGAAAGCAACAAATGGCGATGGTGAAAGATGGAGCAAGATTTTATAATAAAGAAAACCTAGAACCGATGATGACACGCAAAAGAAAGACGGAATGAACGGCCAAGATCAAAAATAAAAACGGACGCCGGTCAAAGAGGTCACGCAAAACAAAAACGAAGAGTCAACAAACGCCCACGCCGCACAAAACGCCTTCCCAAGTAAAGAAAAGGACAAAAGCACGGGATAACACCACGTCCGGTCAAATTTACGCCTAGTAAGTACTTACAAAGACGCGACAATATCCGCATGCGGTCAATACACTAGACTACGGGGACCGGTGACGCCAATTCTCATCAAAAAGAAAAGCGCTGGGACAGAAAAACGCTTAGTCAACTTGAGTCTAGTAACATCCACCAAAGCAACAATATCCGCGACGCCATAGACATACTAGACTTGGGGACTTGATGGACGTATAATATGTATTACAGGCCCACGAGGCCTAATGCACACTATACACATATGGGCTCAGCTCCAGAATTACAAATCCTAGGCCTAAGAAGCCCAATGGCTAAATTGGCTATGGTCCAGATTTGAGGTGCACGCAAGGCACATATGGGGTGAACCTCAACCGTTAGACTTTACGCCGCGATCCGGACAACACGGAGCTCTTGTCGCCAAGGATCTGGTTCCAAAGAACTAACCACTATACGGAATCTAGGAGCCCCAACGGCAAACCTCACCTATAAAAGGGCTCTAATCCCCATACAAAGGACAACTTTCTCTCTCATAATTACACATACTTCTACTTTCCTCTCAAGAATGTGTACTTATTTTCACGCCGAGTCTAATCGTGGTCCTTACCTGCAGTAAGACTAACAGCTTTTCTTGTGCGGGATCTCATTCAAACTACTTGAATTAGTACAAGACCAACCCATCGGACATTTATCGGCCAAATCAGGCAAGTTACATTCACATCCTGTTACCACCCATCGCATAAATTGTACTAACAATGTCCATCACCATTAGGCTACCCCCAATAAGGGTGATAACCGATTAGGTTCCCATGGTTGCAATGGGTTGTCTTTGTTGTAGGCATCTAGGTCGGTGGTGGTGAGAAGAAAGAGGGTCAAATATAAAACCCTCTGCTACTCGTCACATGTGAGAAACAAACAAAAAAATCCAACCTTTGTGTTATGTTGTGTGTGTATTAATTAATTAAAAAGTTATTTTTGTGAGGTATGGTTTTTGTAGTGTAGGTTGATTCATCGCTACTAAAGGCCTTATAAATCGCAATAGAAATAAAACATGTACAAAAATGAAGGTTGATGAAGGTTATTTTTGGAGGTAGCCTTACAATACACAACAGGTTAATTCCACAAACATTTAGGGTATGGTTAGTTGCAAGAAACGTCTTTGGATAAGGGTTTTATTTCCACATAAGAGCTCAAAATTATAAAAACGCGTTTTATGATCTTGCATTTTTAACTTTAAAAGTAGAAAAGTGAGATTTTAGGATACAAATGTAAGAGAACATCAAAAAGTGATTTTTCTTTAATAAAGTTAGGATATATAAACCATTGTGGAATTGTTCCACGTGTATTGATCTCTTAAATCGTCAGCTTATAAAAATTGGTTATGGGAAGGAAGAGACGATGAGAGGGTCAAACTACGCTAAAGAAAAAAATTTGTAATGTATTTTTTTTTATCATATTTAGATCTTTTCTGTAATTTGCCCTTCTAAGAACTAATTTGTTGTATAGTTTTCAAAAATCATTAAAATGTGACCCCAAGCAAAATTTTCTCGACCTCACCCCGATTGTTTATTCTCGATTTCTGGCTAAAAATCACTTAAACAAGTGTTACCTGAAACTTCCATGGCCAATTTAGACCTTTCGAAAAATCTACAATATATAAATTTAGTTTCTGAAAACCTCAAGGACTTAAAAAGCAAAAAGAAAAACAATTGTAACCTCTTAAATATGATATCATCATCTCCAACGGAAAAGCTTGAGCAACAATATAATGGCGTCTCTTCACATTTCAATTCCACTCACTTCACCTTCTACACGCATTCTTATTCCATCCTCACCTCGTCAAAATAAGGTGAGTTGCTACAATTCTTTAATTATGACCTACATTTGTTTATTAATTGGACTAATATAGTGTATTTAACTGAATTTGAAGCCTAAGGTTGTTTATTGCATAAGTTTACGCATAGCGTAAGGCGAATAGATAGTATCGAATTTTTCTAGTAAATGTGAATTACTTGGTAAAGTAAATAATGAATCAACACATTAAGGATCATTTTAGGATGTATATTTTACTTACGTTTAGATTTGTTGAGATAACTTAGATGGCGCAAAGAGTGGTGCTACATGTTAGTTCGTATTATTTGTTTGCGTCATGGGAATGGCTTTACGCTAAGGAAAGTTGTGTGAAAAGACTTCAAATTTCTTTTCCTAATGCTTGTGAATCCAGGAGCCTTAGTGCACTTAGATCACCTCTTTACCATAGATGTAAATTGTTTACCTAATTTCTTTGCCAAGCTGCTTAGTCATAAAACTGTGAAGCAGTTTTATAGAAGCATTGAAAGAAGGTATCTCTATACTTTCCAGTCTTGTGACTCTTGTCAAAAACCAACTCTGCCAATTCCTTTGAAAATCGCTTTCAGTTCCTTAGCATGTGTATTGCGTCTTATGGAAGCAATATTGTGACCAATTGATTCAATGAGAATGATTGCTATCCTGTGGGTAAACGGTACAAACCTTTTGAATTTACATGCTGAGTATATCTTCAGCGTTTGCTGTTGGACACTTGTCTAATAGGAGTGTGTACTATTCTCTGTTTGTAATTTCTCATGTTATAATAATACTTCAATTCACTGTATGTCTGGTGTTGTATGCATCTCACTTTGAAGCTGATGGTTTTATGTATAGAAAAATTCATGAATCATTACAAGTCCAGCATTAAACATTTGACAGTAAACTTCATCTGTGTGAAAGAAGATAATATGTTTCACCGACTGCTTAACTAAAATTTGACAGTCCCGTTCTGTACATTAGATTTGGATTATCACAATTTTCTTCATAATATTTGTCTCTATTATTATAGTACTGGGGCATCCGAAGTAATCAGAGTTTTGCTGGTAGAATTGTGTCTGAATCGAAAGAGCCATCAGCTGAGATAGGGCTCACACAAAGAGATTCTGATGGACTGCAGATAGGGTCACCAATCATCATAGTGGAAGCTCCTAAAATGCTGAAGACGGCAGCTTCTGTTCCTTGTCTCAGGGTTAATTCTGATTTAGTCAAAGCCGCATGTTGGCAGGTAAAGTTTCTCCCAAATTGTACACAGACACAGACACAGACACACACACTACACACACACTCTTAGACGATGCTTTAGTTAAAAATTTTTTATCCTTTTATAGGAATTATATGGTGTTACGTCACATTTCATAGTTGCATACATATGCATAATAAATTTGCAATCAGTCAACTAGGTGAAGCAAATTTATACTTTTAGATTGAATAGAAGTATCTTTTGTCACAAACAGCTCCTTTTTATAGCTTGTGAATCTAATAGTAATGAAACGCTAGGTATATAGACCAGATAAGCAATCTGTCATAAGTTTTATTGTACCTGTATATACTTGGTATATTGCTGGTAGCCTGGTATTACAGTATTAGTGGCTCACTAAATTAAGATTAAGTACACTTTTGAATTTATGCTGTTTTGAAGTTAAAAAACAGGAGTTGTAGTAAAGCATGATACTTGCCTAACAAAATTGAATTTAGGATTCACAAAGAGATGCAGTAAGGCCATGTATGATATTTCCTTGAATTTTAAGTGGTAGACACTAGTTAGATGCTAGTACTTCTCTTTTTTTTACTGATATAAGGTTAGCCTAAATAAAATTAGCCAAGATTTCAGTTTTGTGTTCAATTATAACTACAACTAATGTGTACATTATCAATATATTTTGACACTAATGCCTATATTATTTCTTAAAAATATTGAATTCGTAATTATTTCAACAATGCTAAAAGCCTCCATGACAAGCTTACAACATGTGCAGGATTATGTCAAGGAAGCCCAAGGATGTATGGGCCATTCGACTTGCCATTGGTACTTATCTCATAGATGGAAAGTACTTCAAGCCCCTACAATTGGATGAGGATAATTGATCAGTTTTTCTGTACAAATGCATAGTACCTCATGTAGTATATATTATATATATGACAATCATATATATAAGAGAAAAGGAGATAATCTTTTGGGGGTTCCTTGCAAATGTCTTTGTTATGGAATTATTAGATCAACAGCACTAGGCTAGTTTAAAGTATGTAACGTCTAATTCTAAAAAAGCAAGCACATGGATTTGGACCCATCCTAGATTATCTTGTCCTTCTAATCTTACAAGAGAAACAAAATACTTTCTTAGATTGTGCTTCTTTTTCTATTTACATACTGAGTAGGAACTTTGTATCTGCCCCAAATTTGAATTAGGGTCACTTTTTGTTTCAGTTCTTCCCAAGTAGATTGGGTATTTGTAGGTTAGTACACCTAATAGGCTGGCTTAAAGTTAAAGCGATACATTTGATGTCACCACGATGTAGAATTTGAGTTGTTATTTTGTGATAATATACTGAATGTACTCTGAAAGCCAAACTAACCTCGACATTTATTTATCATTTGGCATTTATCTTGAAATTCAGCTTGTAAGTTAAGAGCCCCACATACATAATGATTCATTTTTATGTCTTAAAAGTCATACAAGGGACCATCCTGCTATGTGATCGGGTTAGTCATCTCTGCTTTCTATCTTATAATTGAGGTGGCCCCCTATCTTTCCAAGGTTGTACTTGATTTATACCATGTTAATGCATCCACTCCTTTATAATATAACTTACCGAAACAAGGCCTGAAACTAGAGCTAGCCTTAACCACTTCCGTGACCCTAACTCTGATAATAAAGTGTGTGAACAAATTTTTTCTTGACTGGGACGAGAAACCCGCATGGCATCCGTTTACTGTAATTTATATCATATAGCTATTAGTTTGTAAAACCATAAGAATACTGTTACGATTATTGTATGCTAGTAATATAGTCTGGTTTGTTAGTTAATAGGTCATTTTCAAACAGTTCCTTGACTCCCTTAAGGGCCAAATACACGGCACATGCCCTTGGACATAGATGCCACTCATTTCAACGTGTTTGCTAAATGCTAAACAGTTTTGTTGAAGAGTGAATGGTTTCTTAATTCTTTATTGTAGAGACAGTGCCATAGTTTTTGTTTGGACATTCTTGGAAATCCTCTTTTTTTCAGGATATAGTTGCTTTGCTAGTATGTCTCATTTGAAGTACGGCATATTCGTATCTTTTAGGCTTTTAGGAAGTCCAAGAATAGTTGGTTTCTTTTGGCAGTTGTCTTCATGATATACTGCATAAAACATAAAAACGGGTCTAAATGTCTAATTTGCACAAGCAACTATAAAACTACGAACCTATTATAAAGCTTTTTGCCAGCTCCTTGTGTAATCCACAACTCAATTATATTCCTTATTCCAAAGGTTGGTTTTGATGTGTCTATTTATCTAACTGATGCAATCATGTTACCTGATATAGACTTGTACTCGGTGTGACCAAATCTATATTGTTCTTATGTTCTACATGCTCTGTCTGATTTCAAATGTTGGCATATCGAGATCATCTGTCTTAGTCTCTACAGCTATATTGTGTTAGAGACTTGGAGTCTATATTGTTTAAAACTGAAGTAATCGTAACAAAACTGATTTGGTTACAATTTGGTGTAGAGGGTTAAGGGGCAGGGCCATGGGCAAAAAGAAAGAAAAGCACAAAGCTAAACTGATGTTGATAAGACTCCCATGTTAAGTGTTCACCAAAACTTTTTATCATTTCTATTCAATTATTTGCTTATAGCAATCATGATAGTTTACCTTGTTTTTTTAAATCCAATAAAATTTCTAGTATCCATTACAAACTTTACCAAGTAATAATGACATCCACAGATTTAGTTTTTAAGATGTGTTTCTCATTTATCATTTTTTGCTTGTTTTGTATTTCATTATCAATGATCCATCATTTCTGTAGTTGTTAGTGTCATCAATAATTGTTCGATTACTTGTGTTTCACTTCTCATGTCCAACTATAAATGTGTAAATTCATCTGGTCATTTTCTTGCTTATGCAACGAACTAAGTGTATGCATGTATAATGATCTTGGATGTTATATTATCAATAAAAGCAAGCATAATAGTGTAATCAGATGTAAAGAATAGTTGAAACTAAACTAATGACTTTTAATTATTTGATAATGATAAAATAAAAAATTTGCTTAGCTTAAAGACAAGCCAGATTAAGAGCACTCTCAATGGTTAACACCGACCGGTTATTTCGGTGTTATCCGATGTTAACCCATGTTAACCATCGGAGGTCGGTATTTTTTATGTCAACCCCACCGTTATTTCAATTATTTTATTTTATTTTATTTTTATTTTTTTTCATTTCTGCCCCTAAATGAGGGGTTGTTTTTATAAATTGTTGGTGAGTTAAAGTTTAACTTGGGATGTTATGATTGTGGGTGTTTGGGTGGTTAAGGTAAAATGTTAAAGCGATGTTATGCCGACGCACACGGTGTTAAAGTTTAACCAAGTTATGAATGAGTGCTCTAAGGGGTGTTTTTTTTCCTTAGCTAGGGATCATGTGGGTCCTATATCTATATGACTAACTTAACGAAAGTGTTAATATTTTTGCCTTAGAGCAAAGGTATGGGGTGTATATGGTGTGCCAAATGCATGCCAGAATCAAGCCAACCATACCGGAGCATCGCGGCCATTCGTGAGCCAAACGTTTTGAGCCAATGCAATGGCCAGCCATTTGCATTCTTGTGTTTTTCTTTTGTTTTTGTGATTGAAGTGAGTGGGTATTTTTAGTGGGTATTTGGGACCAAATAACATGTAGTGGTGTGTTATGGGGAGGTGTGTTTAAGTGATTGGTGTGTTAAAGGTGTATGATGTGGCTGAGGTGGCATACCAATAACATGTTATTGGTATCTCCCCACCTTGTGCTCGACACCGGTATGGATGATATTTAACATGCCATTCAGATCATTTTCGTGTCATTGGTGAGCCAAATGGTACCGTCACTTTGTGCCATTGGTGAGCCAAACACATATGAGCTAGTGAAATGGCTCAAGCCATTTGTTTATGCCGGTTTTTGTTTTTTGATTGTGAGTGAAATGTGTTTAGTTGATTTTAGCGGTGAACCCAATAACATGGTGTGTTATGAAAGTGTTTTAGTTATTGGTGTGTTATTAGAATGTGAATGATGTGAATGAGGTGCTACCAATAACGTTATCCATCATCATGATACCTGTGCTCTAATAAGAGAAATAGTGGGTCCCATGAGTTTGTAACCCAATCCTTTAAAGCAAAAGAAAAAACACACCTTAACTAATGGACTTGGCCCTAATAAAACCATACCACTAATTCTTACATCCCTCTTAAGTTGGAGCATAGATATTGATCATGACAGCTTGTTACAAAGTATTAAGCAATAGTCTACCTTAAAGAAATAATCCAAATCTTCAACAAACACAAAGCTAATCGATCTCATTTGAGAATCAATTAAAATGGCAACCTGAAGAAAACATTCTTGATAGATCTCCTGGGATCTAATCAAAAGACGAAGCAAACGGAACAAAACATGTCTTAACTAATCCAAAAACCAAGCAGCCTGAACAAGACCATAAATCTTCTTAGGCACGAGATACAATCTTCTTCACTAATAAGTCATATTTTGTACTTATTTCTATACTTGTATTTTTGTGTTTAGACATTATTTAGTATAATTATTGTAGGCTTTTGTTACTTAATTGCTTGAAATGATAATCATAAGTCGATGATGAAAGGAGAACCGACAAAAGACGAAAAATACCAAAATACGTTACCAAATGTCAAAAAGAATGAAGTCCAAGGTCAAAAGTGTTAACGTAAAGAAAAGATGAAGAATACTGGGGAAGGAGGTTGTAACAATGAATTCATGCTCGGCCGCGACGTATGTCACATAGATTTTGAAAGTTGTCACGACCTAAACTTCACGCCACGGCGTTGCCGTGAAATGGTATAATGGTCGCTAAAGCGATCGGAGACTAGAAACCCTAACTCTTCATCTATAAATACAACGCAACCTCATAACCCTAAAAACAACTTACAACCACGAAATTCACAAAGAACATTGAGGTTCTTGGAGGATGTGAAGAGGGTAACAAAGAGCCATTCCACTATCTTACGTTGTGTTGCAATAATTTCTCACTCGTGTAACACGTTTTAATTTTCTTTGTTTAACCTTTCAATCAATTGTATTGAAACTATGAATTCTTTAATCAATGAAAGTATGAATGTTTATGTTACTATGATTGTTGGTAAAGCACCCAGTGCACTCAATTGATCATGTAAACTTGTTGTATACTTGGTTTATTGTTGTTAAAACTTGTCACGCCTTGTTTATTTCAAGATTCAATCGCATTTTCTCTTGTGTTCCTACTATTTAAAGGTTTACTAAAGTTGTTATTAGTTGCATGGCCCATATGCCTTATATATATAGATCTAAGTAAATGAAACGCTTTATAGCTAGTATAGTAATTGCTATTGAGTAAGTATCCGCCTCGTCGCCTAGATTAGGCACATGGTCCCAACTATCGATGTATAATTACTAGGTATTAGACGATGCCAGTTTCCACCAAGGTTTTATAAGACTTATTCTTTGACGTCTCTTATGGAAATAAATCTTACATGGGCATTACAACTATTATTAGGGATCTAAGCATAATGCACAGTTGTTCGAAAATATCATATTTGCTTTCCTAGAGATTGCACTATAAGGCCCGTTTGGTTCTACGGAACTGAACACGTGAAATGGAATTCAATTCCATCAGTTGGTTGTTTGAAAAATTTTAAGAATTTGGAATCAATTCCATTCCCATCGTGTTTGGTTGGCAACTAATTGAATGAAATTCCTTCAAAATCCTATATATATGGAATTCAACATTCCAGCAATATGAGTAAGGATTTTTACAATTACTAATTCATATTATCTTTATCATTATTATTATTATTATTATTATTACTATTTTTTATTTATTTTATTTATTTATTTTATTTTTATTTTTTATTTTAATTATTATTATTATTTTATTTTATTATTTTTATTTATTTTATTTTATTATTATTATTATTATTATTATTATTATTATAAACGATCATTTAATTATTATTGTTATTATTTTTTTATAAACAACCATGTTATTAAGATTTAAAAATTATTATTTATTTAAAATTTAATATAAATTATTATTTATTTAAAAAATTTTATTATTATTATATTAATTTTTTTAAATTAAATATAATTTATTTATAGCTTACTTTTTTAATTTATACTTTAAAAATACAATTGTATTTTATATAAAAATATATTTATTTAATATATTAGTTTATATAATATTATTTAAAAATTATTATTATAATTTGATAAGTAATTTATTTATTAAATAATATTTAGTTTATTAATCTTAAACTAAAATTAAATTTTAAATATTTTAATATAATTGTTTTTTTCATTTCATTCTTCCAACCAAACATGCGTTAGTATTTGCAGATTTCAATTCCGCCAGATTTTAAATCCTAAGGATTTCAATTTCTAACATTCCATTCCTTTACATTCCAATTCCTTGCATTCCAATTGGCCAAAACATTCTGCGAACCAAACGAGCCTAAGTGTAACACCCCAACCCGACGAGTAGGTAGAAGTGTCATATTCTGAGTCATATCGTAACATACAAATAAATTTTTTGCAAACGAAAGCCTTATAAAATAAAATACCAAGCCACATGAACGAATGACTTACAAAGGAAATACAAAATCCAATATATCCAAAACGAAATGAAATCTAAAAACAATAGCTCTTCAAATCACCACCAAATTAATAAGGTCTACTTCCACCAAATAATCCAACTCTCACCCATCAAAGCCCATCTTTCAACCTAAAACCGCCATACAGAAAGAAATGCGGCTGAGCTTTAAAAGCCCAGTGAACGATATAACTAAACGAAAGCTAAATCAAATCGAAATACAAAATGAAACAGTGGAAGCCGATAACAAGGTCACAATGAAATGGAAACAATGAGTCAATGAGGAACCCGAGAATACAATAGTAACATATATCCGTAAAGAACGATAACGGAGGAGAACAAGCAAGTAACGATCGATGACATATACATAAATCGTAATACATGTAAGCCAAATGGAAATCTAAAAGCTAGTAAGAAACTAATTAGAAAGTGAGCATGGCAATTACACAAGTCAAGTAACCCACATATAAAAACATAACAAGTATCATAACGGCAGTAAATACTATCGCTAGCCAAAACATGGTAGCCGCACGTATCAAGTAGGGTTACAGCATGAATGTTATAATTGAATGAATTAAGGACATAGCAGGGCAACTAAACAAGTTAACGAGCCAGACAACATAAGTTGAACCATTTACTCAATCAAACAAGAGTATAAAAGAAATGTAAACATGACAGTCAACAATAAGCGATAAGGATACTAATGAATAGTCATAGTCCACGAGATTAACGAACAAAGTTTACATGATAAACAATCAAAACAATCGACACACACTAGCATGGTCACCAGACAAAAGGGATCACATAACAAGTAAGATAACACATAGTCGATGACAACAGTGAATCATATAATCAAATATTAATCATATCGCGGTGGTAAACAAGAGCCACATAAAACATGAATAGCATAATCAATTCAATAATCATATAATAACCCGGTACGTGAATGGAATGATTGTCTGAAGTAACGGAATAAGAGTATGACATATCAATGCAATGGAACATATATCATGGTAGTAGAGTAAGTCACATAAGGGTACTGAGTAATGGACAATTAATACGAATATGGTGCGGGGGGAATACGTAGGTACAATATAGGTATATCAACAGTGTAAGGGTTGTCAGAAATCTATCCCGAGCCAATAATACAATACAAGAATATCAATAGTGGCACGCGGCAAGATCCAATAGTAGCCATTGTATTCGAGGGGTGACCTCGAATACCAAACCAATAGGAGGGAGACCTCAAGAACCAATGGAGTAGCTAGCTCCCATCGTGAGGGGTGTATTGCACACACGCACCACATCATCATAACAGATCAATCAATATCAATAACATTACAATACAAATCTAGGATGCATCCATACCGCAGTAAAAAATAGTGGCCATAACAATAACAATGAAGCACGATAATCAATACAAGTAATATGGACGGTGTGGAACATCACTCAACCACACTAGAGTTATGCCATTGGTGCATCAATGACACGGCCATGTTACCTTCATGGCTAGGATAAAAATATTTGGCTTGGGTATCAATCAAGGGTCAAACAAAAGTCCACAGGTAGCAATATATCACCAACATAATCGAGGTTCAATATCGTAGTTCACAATCCAAAGGTTCATAGCAAAGTTCAATGTCAAAGTCCAATATCAAAGGTTCAAGAATGTGAGGTTCAATAACAAAGGTTCAATAACAGAGGGGTCAATAGCAATGTTCAATATCAAAGGTTCATAGCAAAAGTTCATAATCAGAAGGTCCATATCAAAGGTTCAATATCAGAGGGTCAATAGCAAAGGTATCATAGCAATGAAATATCATGTTTAAACAAATTCAAGGACCGAAAGTCATGAGAAACCCTTACTGAAAAGGGATAGAATATTTGTACCTCATTTCGATGCGAGCAAAATAGAAAGTAAGGTCACACGATGAATCAATCTCACGCCCGAACCTATATGAATTAGATAACGCTTATTGAGATTTGATTACCCATTTTAGACGGTTTTCCATTTTTAGCAGGTTTCCACTTTTAGTAACTTTTCATTTTTTGTCAATTTTCCATATTTAGTAAGTTTTCCGAATTTAGTAACTTTAGGTTAACGAATGACAATGAATAGACTTAAAGTTTTAATATAGCCAATATCATAGTTTAAGATTTAATATGACACTTTAGTAATAACTCTAAGTTTTAAATATGATAATTTATTAGTTTATAAGCCGATGTGAGATAAACCTATGCATTCATGTTTTAAATATTTCTACATGTTCATTCCGCTATACCTTCAGTTTCATAAACTCGTTACACATGTTATACGCTATCATTCCCCTTTATTCTCGCTACAGATGGATAAAACAACCCGAAACCAACTTGAAAACACACGCGACATTAATACAAGTAGAAACACCACGAAACATGAATACTATCTCGAAGCGAACCATGAAACCATCGAATTAGACTCCATTGGGACTCGACTTCACACCAACACTATATCAAACACAAACATACGGGACCATGTATACCTCATTTTATTCATGACACTTGACTAATTCTAAAATCATAATCGACTCTTGACTTTATTTAAAACAAGTATACATACATTTTCAAGACACCTCCCATGCATGCAACACACATATTTATAACACAAGCTATACATGAAATATTTAGACCATACAACTCCACGCCTAACCGTTTGTAAATTAGTGCATGCATGCTAATCTTATGTAAAACCAAGCTATAAACAATTCCATCTATCTGGTCGTGACCCACCCAAAAAACCTATGTATACCCACTTGAATTATTGATATCAACATGAACCAAGCAAGTTATACACGAGTGCATTTATTTTATTGAGACATGTATATGTTGCGCATGTGATAGGTCGGTCAGATTCAAAATAATGGGTACATATATGGGTCGAAACATATGGCCTTTTATTTGATATTTTATGTGTCAAATGCTAGGATTTTATGTGATATTATAATGTATCATTTTTGTGACAAAATTTACATATCATTCATGTGAAGGCTTTACGTTTTCATGCATTCGATGGAGACTAAAACCACACGACTAGCAAAATAGATTAGGAAGAATGAAAATGAAAACAAACCCTTGATGAGTGTCGAATGGGAGAAACACAAGAGCCAAGAAAACAATCACGACACAGCCCCTCCTCTTGAATTAACCTCATGACCACAGCAGCTTTTACCGAAACCCACGACCATCACCACCCCTATTACAGCTTCCTCGAACACTTTACGAAACACCTTTCTTGCCTAGGATTCGAATGGGATAGGGAGTAATGGTTTTTGCCACACTTTTGGGGATGAGAGGGTATTAGGGTTTTTGTGATTTAAGCGTGTAACAAAAATAGGGTAATTAAATGAGATCAAAATGGATATGGGGGAGATATATACGGCTGGTCCTAGGGGAGGAATCAAGGAGATTTGACCTTCCAAATTTACCATGTAGATGGGCTTGATTTAAGTTACATTTGTCTTGAATTTTGCATAATTTGGCCCATGCATTTTATAAACGCGATGTATATTCATTTGGGACATAATTGTATCGGTTTTATTATCTTGTACAATTTAGATCATTTACGAGTTAGGTTAAAATTGTATTTAATTAGCTTGACGTATTTTACGCGTTTCATAAATATTAAGTTTGAGGGCAAATTAGTCTTTTAACATGTTTACGATTTTTAGAGTTTTACAATAAGAGTTAGTTAGAGTGGAACTGGCGCCTCTTTGCATGAGTAACTTACTAGATAATTGAAACGACGGAAGACAATAAACTTGACATCATTATCTTATGCAACTAAGGAGCATAGCAAACGAGCTTAGAATCTTAATATGATTGTATTACAACCTACCACACAATGATTTTTTTGTAAAGATTATTTATTTTATTTTTGTTTATGACAACCAAAACCAAAGTAGTCTAAACATTGATACATGTATATTACTTAATTTCATGTGTTCGATCTTGGAGTTACCACCACTATACTATACATGAAAGGATACACTTTCTGTGTGTGTTATGTGATAGGTTAACTTCTTGTTTTATACATTTAAAACTAGTTTGTCTTACATGAGTCACGATATGTTGTCAAAGATTTTGTCCAAGTAATAGCAAAGAGAGCAGTAGCGAATAATTCACAAGAGTAGAAACGCTGGAATACAAAGCATATTTCTCAACATAAATGGTGACAATTCTATCAAATGTGAGAGTAATGCACGAGAACCAGAGTTTCCTAGCTCATGACAATAATAACACTCCACTTCATCAAAACTAAAACCCTACTGAATCAACAACCCGATTATTATGACCACCCTGAACCACCTCTAAATCCACCATGACTTACAAGATCACTATTGGAAACCACATAAGGAGACTCGAGAGTCTCATTAAGAACACAATCGATGTGTCTTGAAATCAAGAACTGGTCGTAGGCCGTTAAAAACTCACAACATCTATTTGTCCCTTTTCTCTTTTTCATCACTTTCACATCACCACTTATGGGATGAAGAGTATTCAAGTCTTCATATAGCTTATGGAATTCCATAACGTGAGCGATAAGTGATTGACTTGTTGTTCCCCATGCCAAAAGCGCTATACACACTATAAATCTGAGACGTTCTTCTTTATAAAATACATAAAATTTAAATAGTCTATTATTTTCATAATAGACTCACAATGATCGAATAAAGGAATGACAAATGGTTCAATAGAGTTTATAATCATTAAGAACAACCGAGCATCATTTTTCAACCATTGATTCTAGAGCATGTGTAGAAGGAAACCTTCAAGATGAGAAGGTTTTCCAAAAATACAAAGATAAATATGAACAGTTTTGATCCATGAAAAGAAGTTGGAGCCATCAAGCTTGTTAACTGCAATCCATATTACTACCAACCACCACTACCAGAAGGATCATCTTTCATACCATCAACCATAATTCCATAATCAAATCAAAACCAAATACCAAATCAACAATTAAATTTTAGAACTTCCAAATCAGAAACAAATTTAATAAACCTTCAATTCAGATCTACCAAACTCATAATTATGAAGCAATCAGAAGAAAGAAACCAAACATATATCGCAAATTAATCCAATCTCAAAGAACAAAAGTTATAATCCTAAAACAATCATACCGGGATTTGTTCGAATGACAAAACAAAAACTGAATTTTGAAACATTGACTCGCAATAGGCTCACGTAGGGGCATGAAATTCTAGCAACAGGGAGAGGTAGATATAGAGCCGCGTGCGACAACAGAAAAATAGGAAACTTATGAGGTTTTCAATTGGAGCCATCATGAGTTCGGTTATGATGGAGGTGAGATGTAATGAAAACCCTAAATAAGTACTAAAATAAATCGGTACTCAAAGTGGTACCATTATTCAAAACTGAATCGAAACCCTAACGGAACTAAATCCTCGCTCAAAAGCATGTAATCGGTAAAGAATACATAATACTAAACTAATGACTTTTATTGAATTGATAATGATAACTTAAGTTACAAGAATTATAAATAGAGAAAATGACAAAAATACCCATTTTTACCAACATACTTCACAAATACCCAATTTTTTTATCAAAAGCCGAAATACCCAAAAATCAAGAAAGTTTGTGAATTTTTAAAAATTGCTTAATTTCCATTTTTTTCATGCTTAGCTTAAAATGAAAGTGTTAGATATCCCTTTTCTCATTTAGTGGCCTTTTGAATTACCTAAAAGAGTTTATGAGAAAGTTATGGCCAAAATACCACAAATTTTTTCTTGTTTAGTCATTGTGGTAGTTTGGCCATAACTTTATCATATTAACTTCTTTTTGCATGATTCAAAAATCTAATTGATGAGAAAAGTGAGATCTATAGCTTTTATAGTTTGAGCTAATTGTGAAAATCAAATAAAAAGGATAAATTTTAAAATTTCTAAGGTCTAAAAATCGCAAAGATTAATTTTGCAAATTGTTCGTTTTTCTGGTTTTCATGCTTAGCTCAAAAAATGAAAGTTATAGATCTATCTTTCTTGTTTAGTGTCTGAATCACACACAAAGTAGAAATGATGAGAGTTATGGCTAAAATACCACAACAACTTTTTCTCCTTTAGTTGTTGTGGTATTTTGGCCATAACTTCCTCATACAAACCTCTTTTCGCGATTCAAGAAGCCACTTGACGAGAAAAGAGATATCTTCAACTTTCACACTTTGTGTTAAGCGTGAAAACAGAAGAAAATGGAGTTTTTAAAATCGCGACCTCAAAAGTCAAACTTGCGAATTTTTTCAAAAAATTCTAAACCTTACGGATTTTGTAGGTATTTCGATTTTAATTAAGAATTTTTTTGTAGTATGTTGTTAAAATGAGTATTTTGTTATTATCCTTTTTAAATAAGTCTTGTTTAACTTAGAGACTAAGGGCTTGTTTGTTAATTTTTTTTATTAAGTCATTTCTAATTAAGAGATGACTTAATGCAGACACCTTTTATTGCTTAATATTTTACCATCTTTCTATATTAAGTTACAAATGTACGAAAGTATAAGCAACACAAGGTGAACAATAGAACATTTATTCAAACCTAAGCCACAATAGTTTTAGATTAAGTTTACAATAGTATCCAAATGTTATGTTAGATTAATGTCATGAGACAATAATCATGTGTGTAAGTACCAAAGACAAGACAAGATCTGAAAGAGAAAAGAGGAAAAAGAAATAACTGGCACACACAAGTATCTCTAACCCTAGATTAAGGGACTTATTAAATAGAAGATTAAGTTACACAAAGACCCCTCTAACGGCTATAAATGACTCATCAGCAGAAATGGGTATAGCTTCAGCAGAAATGAGCATCTTGGAACTTTAAACCTTTTATTCTTTGTCCATGATTAACCCTCAGAGAATCCTCAGCAATGAACATAACTAGAAAGCCATTAGCAATTGATAGAATGATATGTTTGCCAGAGATTGATACCCCAAAATTTAACATTCCCCCTTAATCTGATGGGTAAACATATCAAACAATATCAATTTTTCACACAAAAATTTATGCCGATGCAGGAGGTTTTTAGTGATGTCGCATTTGGTTTGAAGAGCCAATCATTTTAGCACTTATAACACCTCTAGCAATTTTTTCCCTGATGAAGTGAACATCAATTTCAAAGTGTTTTGATCTTTCATGAAAAATGGGTGACAGTAAAGTTGTAAAGCATTTGTTATCACAAAAAGATTAACAGGGAGATTAATATCAACTTTTAGATCCTTTAAGATTTTTTGAATCCAAATGATTTCATAGGCGGCAAGAGACATAGATCTATACTCCTGGAAGATTTTGAAAGAGTGTTTTGTTTTTTACTTTTCCATGAGATCAGATAGTCATTAAAGAAAACACAATACCCTCGTGATGATTTTCTCGGTTTTCTTCTTGGCCCAATCAAAGATCATATATCCTTCAAGATGATTTTCGAAGAGTTTGAAATTGTACCTTAGACCTTTTCCTGAGCTCTTTTAGATATCTCAAGACATTGAGGGCACATTCCGTGATGAGATTTCAAGGGAGAATGCATATATTGTGCCGCATAAATGAACTGTATGATGTCGTGTCTATGGGTGAGATAGATAAGTTTCCCAAGTAACTTCTCGATAACCAAGTGATGTTGACAAGTAAAGGATCATCCGCAGTGGGAATGTACGGAAGGACAGAGTTGGGTTCCATAGGATGACACGTTTGCACCCAAGAAGGCCAAATTTTTAAGGAGTTCAAGACATTATTTTCGGGAGAGACAAATGTCATTCCCGCTTTTAAAACCTCAATTCCAAGAAAATATTTTAGATTTCCCAAGTCTTTAATATGAAATTTTGATTTTAGAAATTTTTTGAATAGGTTTATCTCATCAATGCAGCTTTAGCGGTGACAATATCATCCACATATACAAGCAGAGCAATAAACTTGTTATTCTCTATTTTGGTGAACAAAGAATGATCATTGACAGATTGAACAAAATTATTTTCCTTTAAAACACCGACAAGTTTTTCATTCCATTTCCTGGGAGCTTGTTTTAGGCCAGTGGACTTGACAAGTTTGCAAACTTTATTTTTATTGTTCTCATTACAACCCCTTAGGATGGTCATATAGATATCCTCATCAAGATCTCCATACAAGAAAGCATTGTTAACATCAAGTTGGAAAAGGGGCCATTTGTTTTTCACAGCTAAAGCAATAAGACATCTAACAAGAGACATTTTCACAACAGTAGAAAAGGTTTCATCATAGTCTATTCCTTCCCTTTGATTATAACCTTTAACAACTAATCTAGCCTTGTATCTATCAACTTCACCATTTGCTTTATATTTGATTTTAAAGATCCATTTGTAACCAATGGGAGTTCTATTAGTGGGAGATCGCTTATATCCCAAGCATAGTTTTCATTTAAGGCCTCAATTTCAGAGTTCATAGCATCAACCCAATTACTATCAAGGATAGCTTCTTCATAGCAGGTAGGTTCAATACTTTTATTAAGACTAAGCAAAGCAAAGATTATCTTTGTTTAAATTAGAATAATTAACAACCTTTTCAACACCATATTTGACTTTTCCTTCTATAATAAAGTCAAGATTATCGGGCAACTTAGAAGCTCGTTGACCTTCTAACAAGAGTGGCTGGCAAGCCTCTTTCTTTTCAGCAGAATCGTGATGTATCAGCAGAATCGAATATGCATCGCCAGGATGTGATTCATGTGATATGGTGCCCTCAGAGTGTGTATTATCATCTATAGATGTTGCAACCGGTTCTTCAATCCTAGTAGGATGACTTACCACTGTGCCATCATCATAGGATGTCACTCTCCTTTCATCATTGGGACTTATTTGTGAGTCAAAGAAATTTTTGTGATTTAAATCTTTAGGCACATAAGTTTCAACAAAAGGTTTTGACAAAGTATTTTTCATTTTAAAAGGAAAACAGCTTTCATAAAATTTGACATCTCTGGAGTAAAAAATATTTTTTGTTTCTAAGCTCAAGAGTTTGTAACCTTTTTTCTCATTTGAATAGCCAATAAAGACACTTTTTTCGGACCTACTACCAAATTTATCAGAGATGTTGAGAATGGTGGCATAGCATAAGCGACAAAGACTCTAAAGAGAGAGAGTGAAGGGTCAAGCCCATACACAAGGAAGAAGGGAGACTTGCCGCACAACACATAAGAGGGTAACCTGTTTATGACATAAGCAGCAGTTAGAACACATTCAGGCCAAAGATATAGAGGTAATTCCTAAAACATAAGGGATCTAGCCACATTGGAGATGCCTATGTTTCCTTTCTCTAATACCATTTTGTTGAGTGTGTAAACACAAGAGGTTTGATGTAAAATTTCATGAAAGAAGTGTTGAAGTTTGTTATTGACAAATTCTCGTTCCGCTATCATCAATATCTTAACATGGTGTTCGAATTGATTTGCTAGCATGTGAGTAAAGTTAACAATGGAAACATAAACATCATCCTTTCCCTTAAGCATGTAAACCCGACTGCTCTAGAATAGTCATCAACAATGGTCAAAAATATTTGTAACCATCTCTGCTAGTGACTTTATATGGTCCCCATACATCTAGATGAACAAGTTGACCAATTTTAGTTGATTTATGTTCACTTAAAGGAAATGTTCCCCCTGTTGTTTAGCTTTCCTACAAGTATCACAGAGATGGTCGATTCAGAGGTTCCATCAAGATTAATGGAGTTAAGTATATGTAGGACTTGGTCGAGGATGACCAAGTCTTTGATGCCAGAGATTTCTAGAAACATGACAAACATAAATGCAGTTATTAGAAGCAATCTTACATGTGGAATCAATATCAAACATATATAACCCATTACATTGTTTACCAATCCCCACAATCCTTTTTGATGTAAATCATGTATATAGCAATTAGATTCATTAAAGCCAACAAACATTTTATTGTCTCTAGCAATCTTATGAACAACAAACCGACATTGTACTCGGAACAACAGAACATCAAAAGAGTTAGGTCATTATTGACCTTTAAGTCACAAATTTTAGTATTATACCGAAAACCATTGGGATGACCAACTGTTAGACCAAGATTTGAAATGTCAACAACATTAATTAAAAATTTTGCGTAAACATCATATGCGATTTGCACGTAATCAACAATCCAACCGGAAATATGTTTCCAGATAAGGTTTTAGTGTTGTTGTTAAAAAATTTATCAAAGTTTATGTTAAACTTGACACGCCACCAAGAAGGTTCCCTAAAAATTTTACCGCTACATTGACATTAGCGTAAGACACATTGTTGTCATTAAGCGCACTTATGAGTCCGAGAGTCGCTTCATTAGACAAGAGACGTGAGAGTTGCTAGCTCCATTATTAGTGGAAAGATTAGTGTCACAGAAACATTGTTATCGAAGGGGTTGGAATTAAAATTCCTTTTAACATATCCGCCAGATAACCAACCAAATCATAACATCTATCAACAAGGTGACCGTGTTTTTGTAGTTAGTACATTTGAGATTCATGTTTGGTCCTTCTGTTTGAGTGTTACCAAGATTGAAACCAGATTTTTAAAATTGTTGTTAAATCCTTTTGTTATCAAAATTTTTCCACCATCGAAGTTTTTGCAAAGAAAGACGTAAATATGGGTTTAGCGAGCTATTCCCAGATGAAACATTTCAGAGATTCTTCCAGAGACAAAGAGAAAGCAGCTTTTGACATGGGTAAAGGATCTCTCGGTTAAAATATTGCTCGATGGGAACATATGAGTCATCAAGCCCCATAAGAAATTGCATTAATTTGATTAACTGATTGTGTTTTTCAAAATGTTTTCTACCTCACAAGTGCAAGGTGGCAAGCTAATCATACAATCAAATTGTTTCCATAAAGAGTTAAGGTTGTTATAGTAATCAGCAGAGAGGACCCACTTTGACTAAGAGAGTTTATATTTTTATGTAAATTAAAGATAGTGAACCATCAACCTTATCATAGGTATCTTTAAGATCATTCCACATTTCATAAACAGTTTTAGCATATATAGCACCAAAGAAATAGTTCGTGGTAGAGAGTTAAGGATTCAAGTAACTACAACAGAGTTGCAAGTATCCCATTGATTAGCAAGACTAGGGTTCGAATCATCTTTTATGCAAGTACCATCAATAAACCCTAACTTATTATGGTTCCTTAAGGCAAAAGTCATGGCCATATTCCATATTTTGTAATTTTCGGTTCAAAGTGAGTTTGATAGTAATAATGGTGTACCATTTGTGTATGGGTGTAAATACAAAGCATCACCAAAGGATAAGCTTTTATCAGTGGAAGAACCACCACCCCCAATATTATCATCACCAATAGCCATAGAACAAACAATAAGATAGACAGATATGATAATATAGACAAAAACACGAAAGAAATAAAAGACAAGAGCAGATAGACGATAAAGAAATAAATAAGACTTTGATAAAGAAACAAGCACCAAGCCTCGTGGACTAGGGTAAACCGAAAGGTGTATTCGTACCACTCAAAGGTGGCGATCAAGATGTTAGTCTACCCGCTTGCAACCACAAAGACTTAAGTACTGTAAGTTTAAAGAAGAGATAAGACTTAGACTTACAGAGAAATATGCAAATGAAGAACAAATCACAATTACCTTAGATTCACTTAGTCTAAGGCTAATTGTAAGTAGAAGATAACCGTATTACGCCAATAGTAATAACCCCAAACCACCAATTTGTTGCCGGAGAATCAATGAGCCTAAGCTCATTACCATGTACGAAAGTATAAACACAAGTGTGAACAATAAACCTTTATTCAAACCTAAGCCACAATAGTCACTTTTAGATTAAGTTTACAATAGTATCCAAATAAAATAAGGTTAGATTAATGTCAATGAGACAATAATCATGTAAGTAAAGACAAAGATCAATGAAATGATCGTGAAAAGAGAGGAGAAGAGTGGAACAAATGACTCCACACACAAGTATCTCTAACCCTAGATTAAGGGACTTATTAAATAGGAGATTAAGTTACACAAAGACCCTCTAATTATAAATGACTAATCACAGAAATGGGTATAGCTTCTCAGAAACGAAGCATCTTGGAACTTTAAACCTTTTATTCTTTGTCCATGATTAACCCCTAGAATCTCAAGAATGAACATAACTGAAAGCCATTGAATTGATAACGATATGCTTGCACAGATCGATACCCAAAATTTAACAACAAACAAATAATTTTATTATGACTTAATCAATTCAATTTTTTTCATATTAAGTCAATTAAATTACAAACAAACACCACCTAAGCTAGGTTAACTAATAGGTTTGACCCTAATAAAATCGTACAACTAATTCTTACACTCTTTATCTTGTTAGAGTATTGTATCGTATCATAGCTTGCCACGCTTCCTATGACGACGCTTCTATATCATGCACCTCAACGTTTACATAAAACATGGCGTTATTAGTTTTGTTGTCGTTTTCTTCTCTTGTAAATGAGTGTGTTTGCGTAATATATGGGCCTCATGTAAAATGTAACATGTTATAGATAGGGAAGGTGCTTTTTTAGTTGTGTATAACAGGATTGTGTTATAAAGAAAAAGTTGACACGACAACCTTATCACAGCTATGTATTACAATATGCTGAAAGCTCTTCTATAGCAAAATTAAATTCTATAATTGTTTTATTTTGATGATGTAGACCATGTCCAATACACTTCACAAATGTTAACGTATACTTCACCTGTCACAAATTATTTGTCAAACTTTTTTGAATTATCATAATTAATTGTTCTAAATAGATAAAAAAAAGAATTAATCTATCTTACTAAAAAAGTAATTGCAACTTTACTGAAAATATCTACTAGAAATTAGCTCTTACTCAAAAAAAATCATTGCAATTACTTGTTAAAAATATCTACAGAAAATAATCGATAGATATTCATCGATACTAATATACTTATATTTAATTACCAGCAATCTTCTTATGTCGATACTAATTTCATGAACTTTTCTATCTCATCACTATCACATGCCCAGTTTCCATAACAACCAGGGCCAATATTTTTCTTTCATATGTGGTCCGATTTAACCCAACCCTTATCTCTTTGTTACGTTCGGTCCTACTTTATTTACTAACCTTTGTCACATCAATCTAAAATGAAGTTAATCATCCCCTTATGAATGTTGCTAAAATTGGATAATTACATCATAAACTTTTTAGCACTTCAATCCAAAAGTAAACGCAAGCAATTTAAATTGTTTTTAGACGTTTATGTATCGATTGCTAATAGTTGTAGCACCAATCCCTACTTTTAAAGGATGCTATATAGGGGGCCAACTTCTTTTCCTCTATATATCTCTAAGCATACCTCTTGGTAATAAACTAATAACATATACTACTTTTTAACATAATGCCTTCAGTTTACTCTAGCCCATTTCACCAAATGGAAAACCCTGCCCTAATATCATTACTACAACACACCACACGTAGCGAAAAGCGATCCAAGAGTAGTAGTACAGGAGGGATATTTCGTATGTTCAAGCTTCTTCCCATGTTAACATCCGGTTGCAAAATGGTAGCCTTATTAGGGCGACCACGAAAACCACTACTAACCGATCATGCCACCACTATAACCTTATTCGGATACCGAAGAGGGAGAGTCAGTGTAGCCATACAAGAGGACCCGCATCGCCTCCCAGTGTTTGTCATTGAACTTCCAATGAACTCAAGTATGTTCCAAAAAGAAATGGCCTCGGATATAGTCAGATTGTCGCTAGAAAGCGATACAAGAAGTCACAAAAAGAAGGTGTTGGAGGAGTTTGTGTGGGCAGTTTATTGTAATGGTAGGAAATATGGGTACTCAATAAGAAGGAAACAAATGACGGATGATGAGCTTCATGTCATGCAATCGTTACGTGGAGTATCGATGGGTGCTGGAGTTCTTCCCGGGTTGTCCGAGAAGGATGTTGATGGAGAGTTAACTTATATGAGAGCAAGGTTCGAAAGAGTTGCAGGAAGTAAAAATTCAGAAGCTTTTCATATGATTAATCCTGAAGGTGCTGAACATGGTCAAGAATTGAGTATTTTCTTTGTTAGAGTGCATTAAAAGCAAAAGAATAAAGAAAAAAATATACGTATTCTTAAATATACATAGTAAAGGTTTGAATTTGATATCTAACATCTTATTTATTTTTTCGTTATTGAAAGATGTTATAAATGATTGTAGTTTCCTCATTACGTATCATTTTTGTTATGATTTAAATGAGAGCGAAATGGTGTTTTCGCTTGATTGATCTTGTTTTGTAGTGTTTTAACTTGTGTATGCTTATGAAATAATGTGACATTTTCGTGAGAATATAAAATTGGTTTTTAACCTTTGAATGTTCTTTATTACTTATAAAGTTGAGATAAGAATTATTACGGTATTGGAGGACATTAACTTTAGTATTAGTAAATACAGTATAAAAATACATAACATAAAAGTACTTTTACAACTAAAAAATGTAGAAACAAACATCTTTTAGTAGGAAACTTTTCACTCTTTCTTTACTCCATACAGAGACCACCTTAAAAGTGTTATGGGGTCGCTAGGTATTTGGTTAATTCTGACAAGTTACGTGCGTACAAATAACATAAGTGATCGTCCATTTATTATTATTTTTGTTAAAATTCGAACTCACGCACAATTACAATATACATTATCACAAGATCACTACTATAATATTTTTGTAAACCTTTTTATTTTAGATATAACCATCTCACACGTACTAACTGGAGCGAAAGCTCATATAGTTTGGACATGAATGGATACCAACAGTGGCGGAGGCATGTATATTAAGCTACTACCACCCACAAATCTTTAACTTCAGACATTTATGACAAATTCTTATAAGAAACAGTCATATATTGTTGTTTCCATCACAAAAATCCGATATAATTTTATCAGTACTACCAATCTCTAAAAATCCTAATCAAGTATACATTTAAATGATCATCCCATATTAATTCTTATATAAACACTAATTGGCTAACAAATCCTCAACATTACGCCAAGTTCTAAATGTCTTT